>JANUWF010001287.1:8348333-8967500 GCA_026120185.1 Voacanga thouarsii | reverse complement strand
TTCCAAAGCACTCGATGCACGTGCACCGGTGCACCTAAGAATTTTCCCTCCCTTACTTGCTACTTAAATAGACTTTCTCATGTAATAATTATACTTTAATTTAATCCACGATACATTAAAATGGAAATAGAAGTTAGAAAGATCATTTCATTTCATTCCATCTCCTGTATCAAATCAGCTCTAACAGTAGAAAGCATGTCATACATATTGAATCCCAACTTGTGGTAAATGCATGAGTCAGGGAATTCGAGGGAAAGTTTCTATTTCCTTGTTTTCAACTTTTTATAACTTAAAAAGCTAATTTGGGTTGCTTCCACTTGCTTTTTCAGTACTGCTAATCTTGGTTTTAGAGTTGTTTTGAAAGTGCTCTTTAAGACTCCTTTGGCTTAAATGCTCGTAAAAGACTGTTGCAAGAATACCGCTTTCAAATGCCTATGCTGACGGAGGTGAAGTCTGTTGATTTTGCGATAAACCATATTTTGCGGGGAAGGGATTTAGTCTCCAGCCTTTTCATCTACTGCTGATTTTGTGATTAGCCATGTTTTGCGGGGACAGGGAATTGAACAAGTTTCCAGCCTTGTCACCTACATTGGCCAATTGTCGAATTAATTACTGAAGGGATGGATTTGGTCGCTGAATAAGATCCATTTTCTGGGCCATTAACTTCTCAGTCTTGCTGCCTTTTCCTCTTTGGTAAAATCTCTCTTTACTTCTTTCTGCTCCGATCGAGCCTCTCCCGGAGATAGAAAGGGCATATTTGGTTCACATATTCCAAAATAAAGAATTCCCAATTAGGCTATGTTTTCGTATAATTTCAAAATTCTTTTATTTAAAGTAAAATGTATATAAACTTAGTTAATAGACCATAAAATATCATATTTTAACGTTACACAAAAATTATTAATGAATAAAAAGTGACAAAATTATAAGTTATCAATTAATTCTTCCGATTATAATTATATTATTAGGTGGAGAAAATAATTCGTTATCCATAATTCAATCTCGTAGCTGGCCAACCAAAGGAAGGGAAAGAAAGCTAATCCATGAACCGATTGTGACATCATCTGTCCCTTCCTATACTGTTTCAACTATTAATAGCCAACTCTCCTAAGGCTAATCAGTTGAAGGGGTGCTAAGTGTGTTGTAGCATAAAATATGAAAATGTATTCAAAGAGCATAATATTCTTCTTTTTCTGCAATCTATGTTTTGCAGTAACCCCCACCTATGGGTCCAACAACGATGAGAGAAAGGTAATCCCAATGATCACTTCTTTCAGCTTTCGTGTGCCACTAAAGCTGGATGTAACGTCTTCTATCTCTTTATGCCAAAATCTCAAAAGAATGTTTTGGAGACAATTTTCGCAGCAGATGATGTAGTTTTTTTTCACTTCCCATCAGACTTTCCTTGCTACTGATGTTGAATTGAACATTTTCTTTTCTTTTGAGACCAATTCTTCAACTATTAAGCAAAAGTTATTCAGTTTTTCTAACGCTGTGATCTCAATGTATGAAAATGGCAGCCGTACATAGTGTACATGGGAGCACTGCCCGAGATTACAATATCTCTGGCGGATGTACACCATAACCTTCTATTGCAGACAATCGGAAAGTAAGTGCAAACAAAAGTATACATCTTTGTTGCTCTCTCTTTTCTTTTATTTTCCTTTCTATTCTTGAAATATGTAATTGAATGAGTAGAAACAAAACTGTTCTAAAAATTTCCTTTTTATGTGTTCAAATTTTAGAGAGGATATAGCTAGAGAATCAAAGATACATAGCTATGGACGAAGCTTCAACGCTTTTGCAGCAAGACTGTTGCCTCACGAGGCAGAAAGACTTTCCCGTAAATGAATATTGAACGATAATTTCCTAATTAGAACTACTTTCGTTTACGTTTAAGAGGACTAGTCATTTAAATATTCTATCGTGATCTTGCAGAGAATGAAAATGTTGTTTCAGTGTTTCCCAGTCAGATACGACATCTTCGGACAACAAGATCATGGGATTTTCTTGGGATGACTTTGAATGTTGCGAGGAATCCCGCAGTAGAGAGTGATATCATTGTGGCTTTCCTTGATACAGGTCTTAAAGCATGCTAAGCTTTTCTATAATCTTGTACTTTGAATAGTAACAAAGGGGGGGAAAAAGTACTGACATTTTTTCCTTCGTTCTCATATTTTGTTCTCATGCAGGAATATATGTTCCATCACCGAGTTTCAATGATTCAGGCTTCGGACCTCCACCTCCAAAATGGAAGGGCAAGTGTGTCAAGGGCCTTAACTTCACTGGATGCAACAAGTAATTCACTCACTGTTTCTCTGCAATAAGAAAAGATAGCAAAAGGATAACAAGAGCCCTTTATTTATCTGCAAATTGGCAATGTATAACCTGGAAATATACGATTGAATGTTGTGAACAGCAAGGTCATTGGGGCACAATACTTCAATTTAGCTGGCATAGCTAATGAATTTCAACTTTCTCCTGCTGACTACGATGGGCATGGCACTCATACATCCTCTACTGCCGCTGGGATTGCAGTTCCTGACGTAAGCTACTATGGAATTTCCCATGGGACTGCACGTGGGGGAGTGCCATTAGCACGTATTGCTGCTTACAAAGTCTGCTGGGGACTTGGTTGCCCAGACGAGGACATCTTAGCAGCATTTGATGCTGCGATTGCCGACGGGGTGGACGTGATCTCAGTCTCCCTTGGAGGACCCTCCCTGCAATATTTCGAAGATTCTGTCGCCATTGGAGCCTTCCATGCTATGAAGAAGGGAATATTGGTTGCTTGTGCTGGGGGAAATGACGGGCCTGATCTATTCACTATTGAAAACGTTGCACCATGGATCATGACAGTGGCTGCTAGTACCACTGACAGGAAGCTTGAAACCACAGTTGAGTTGGGCCACGGTAGGAGTTTTTCTGTAAGTTCCTTACCTTCCCTTTCCATTCTTAGTTCTCTAATCTAGTCCGCAGCTTTGGCCGTCAACTCCCACGCTTTCATTGAGTGTATGCAATCTTTTCCTGTTAGGGATCTTCTCTTGATATATTTCCGATGAAGCAAATGTACCCTTTACTAAATGGAGCTCGCGCAGCAAATGACACTGTAGAAGCCAGCTTAAATATCAGGTGCCAAGGGACAAAATGCCATGCTTAATCATACGTACATTAAACAGGCACTTGATTGCTATGATCTTAGACAATTTTAAACACCATCTGTTTCGTTCTGTGTTGCAGTGCTTGTGATCTAGGAACTATAACTGCAAGTAAAGTGAAAGGGAACATCATTTTTTGCCGTGGAAGGGGAAATCAGGACGACACCGTTAAACGTTTAGGAGGAATTGGAACAATTATGTCGGCTGAGACTTTGCTGGATACGCCTTTCCCCACTGAATTACCATCAACAGTAGTCGCTGTTGATGACGGTGATCAGATTGATAGCTATATCAACTCCACCAAGTACGTTTTACCATATTGATTGTTCCATATCAGAGAAATGAATCATTGTTGTAGGTTGACAAGCTGTTGTCACAAACATATATACTTTCAGGGAGGCCACAGCGACGATACACAAAACAAGAGATACTTTCACTGAAAATGCACCATTAGTAGCTTCCTTTTCATCTAGAGGACCCCAAACCATATCCCTGAACATTCTCAAGGTCGAATTAATGCACTTGCTCCTCTTCCTTATCCTCTTTCTTATTCATCTCTCCCACTCTGATCAAGTTTCAATGTTGATCAATGTTGGACAGCCTGACGTTACTGCTCCAGGAATTTCCATATTAGCTGCATATTCAAGATTGATTTCTCCCACGGGGGATCCTAATGATAAGCAGAGAGTGTCATACTACATCGAATCAGGGACTTCGATGTCTACTCCTCATGTTGCAGGTGCTGCTGCCTTTGTCAAGTCCTTTCATCCCAACTGGTCCCCGGCTGCTATCAAATCTTCTATCATGACCACTGGTGCGATTAATTTACTCTTAAACCTTTCACTTGTCCAGCACAGTATCGCAATTGCAAGGATACTGAAATTTGGAAACAACCTCCATACTTATGCCCCAGCAGCCACGAAACCGTTCTATCTAAATTAACCATATCTTACTAGTCTTAAGCCTTTATCTATATATTATAATCTAATATTCATGCGGTTTGTTTCAGCAAAACCTTTCAGGGCCAAGGTTGAAGGTGCTCAATTAGCCTATGGATCAGGAGAGATTAACCCAGCAGGAGCAGTGCACCCTGGCCTAATCTATGACATGAACGTGGACTCCTACATTAGTTTCCTTTGCAAAGAAGGCTACAACAGCACAGATATTGGCAAATTAACAGGCAAAAAGGAAAGTTGCTCAAGCTATGAAAGTGCAAAAGGAACTGACGGTCTCAATTATCCATCCATGCACATCCAACTTCACACCACAAAGATTTCGGCAGTTTTTCATAGGACCGTTACATATGTGGGAGAAGGTAAATCAGTGTTCAAAGCAAAAATTCACTCACCGAAGGGTCTCTCCATCACAGTTTCTCCAAATACTCTGGCTTTCACCGAGCCATACCAGCAAAAGTCTTTCACCGTAACGTTGAAGGGAAAATTCGTTCAGGAGAGCTCATTATTTCTCTCAGCATTGCTTGTGTGGAGCGACCGTAGACATAGTGTAAGAAGCCCGATACTTGTTTCCAGGGCACTATTAACTTAATTATCCCCTAGACAATAATTCAATAATACATTACTTTTTTATTCATTCACATTCAAAAAGAATTAATTTAAAAATTCATACTACTCAGCGAGACATAACACGCTAAAAATTATTAAAAATTTCACTACAAATAAAATAATAACAATAATCTAATATACTTGTTATTATATCACTTTTAATTTTTTTAATTCTTTCTTGGAGCAATACACTAAACCACTTTAATTCATAAGAGCATGTTTTATGAGAATGGAATAGTTTTTTCAATTTTCATTTCCATTCCCACTACAAGAAAGTCAGCAAATTGCGATAGAGTTTTGTCCGTCGCAAATTTGTGACGGCTCACCGACGAAAAAAGGGTTAAGGAATCTTATTGACCGGCCCTCGCAAATCCGTCACTAATTAATGATACATTAGGGACGGAAATTATTTGAGCGGATTTGATGGATTTAAAGATACCGTCGCAAATCCCTCGCAACAATTGCGAGGGATTTGCGACAGAAATTATTTTTTAAAAAAAAAATTAAAGCAAAAAATTAAAAAATACTTGCTCTAGTTAATTCGTCACAAACTTAGAGATGGATTTGTGACAGAAATTATTTGAGGTGGATTTGCGACGGAATTTATTTTTTTAAAAAAATTGAAGCAAAAAATTTAAAAAAAAACTTGCTCTAGCCAATTCGTCGCAAACTTAGAGACAGATTTGCGACGAAAATTATTTGAGGCGGATTTGCGACGGATTTAAAGATGCCGTCGCAAATCCCTCGCAACATTTGCAAGGAATTTGCGATGGAAATTATTTTTTAAAAAAAAATTGAAGCAAAAAATTAAAAAATACTTGCTCTAGCTAATCCGTCGCAAAATTAGAGACGGATTTGCGATGAAAATTATTTGAGGCGGATTTGCGACGAATTTAAAGATGCCGTCGCAAATCCCTCGCAATAATTGTGAGGGATTTGCGACAAAAATTATTTCTTAAAAAAATAATTGAAGCAAAAAATTAAAAAAACTTGCTCTAGCTAATCCGTCGCAAACTTAGCGACGGATTTGTGACGGAAATTATTTGAGGCTGATTTGCGACGGATTTTAAAGATGTCGTCGCAAATCCCTCGCAACTAACTACGAGGATTTGCGACGGATTGGTGTTTTCTATAAAATAAAGTAAAAAAAAAATTGCTCTAAATAATTTTAATCTAAATACATTTAAAGTTACTTATTTATAAGGTTTTTTTGTATAATTTTGTATACTATATACACATGAGTGTTCTTATCATGGAATATGTCCATGATTTTCTTACTAATATTGTTTATTATATAAAATATTCTTACATGTTCTTCATAGATAATTTTCTTGGAGTTAAAATATATATGGTTACTATGATAAGAACAACTTACGTGTTTTATAAGTTGAGTAATAAGGAGTTCCATTAATTAATAAAAAAATTTCATTAATTTTGTGTGTGTGTATGTATGTATGTATATGAATATATAAATAAATATATATATATATATATATATATATATATATATACACACACACATATGCATATATGAATTTATATATATTTATATATGTATATGAATATATGTGTGTATATATTTATATATGTAAATAAAATATTTTGATTAAAGTGGTCAAATATTTTTTAAACCTTATGTTTTTTTATCTCTAACTTAATTATTCTTGAAAAAGAATTGATACGAATTTAAAATAGAATGTAATATTTTTGTATAGAAATATATGTGTGTATTAAAAAAAATTTAAAGATATGATATATATTTTTTTCTTTTTTTGACAACAATAACAGTGCAATTAACTATATTACCGTGACATTAATTAATAAGAAAATTTCATTAATTATGTGTGTGTGAGTGTGTGTGTGTGTATATATTTATTTATTTATATGAATATATATATTTATATATGTATATGAATGTGTGTGTGTGTGTGTGTGTGTGTGTGTGTGTACTTCAATATGTATGGTGTGTGTATGGGGGGGTTATATTGTGTATGAATTTATGCATATATATATATATATATATATATATATATATATATATATATCATTTAATAAAAAAGATAGTATAATTGATAGTATATAAAATTTTAAAATTATATAAATATACAAAATATTTTTTTTATTTTGAATAATATAGTTTTATATTCAATATAAATATATAAATTTTTGTTATATGTTCCGTGGCTAATCTGTGACTATTTGTCACGGATTTGCCACGGAATCACAAAATTGCTATTAATCCCTGGCAAATCCGTGGCATTTTTTCATTTTTTTGTTCCAATTTTTTTTTTTTTTTTTTGGATAATCTACCCAAAAAAAAATCATTGTTTTTCAAACACTTAGAAAATTTTTTTTTCATATTTACCAATTTCTTCTTCTTCCCACTCCCTCCTCCTACCCTCTCGCTACCACCCCCCTCCCAACTTCCCCTCCCCCCGGCGCCCCCCGTCCCGACAGCCTAGCCACCCCCTCTTGCGACAGCTAGCCTCCTCCCCCTCTCCCCGCGAGTCCCACGACTCCCCCCTCCCGCCTCCGCCCCTCAATTCCAATCTCCTCCCCCGGCGTCCCCCACCCGCAGCCCCCCGCACCCTCGGCTCCCTACCCAGCAGCCCCGGCACTCACAGCCCCTTGCCCCTCATCTCCCCCTCTCCCCACGAATCCCTCGCCTCCCCCCTCCCACCTCTGCCACCTCATCCCGATCTCCTCCCTCGACACCCCCCACCCACGGCCCCCCGTACCCTCGAGCTTCAACATCAAAATTGTTCAATTGTTCAGCTTCAATATCAAATTTTCATCCTGACAAGGGCTTGGAGAATGTAAACTCAGTGGTAATGTATTTCTATATAAAACATTGCATAAAGTTATGCATCTTTTGTTTACTTTCTTCATGGTTGATCATTCATACAATGCCCGTAGAAGAATTAGATTTCCTTTCTTATTCAAGGCTTATACTATTTCCTTGATCTTTCTGTTATAATTTCAAGCTGTCTTATTTTGAGAATATATGGCACTATTATGGCATTTTACTTGTTAAATTTTTGGGACTATTAATTAGTTTGGAGGAGCTTATTGTTTTTTAATTTGAGAATTATGGCATTTGGGGGTTGAGACAGTGAGGGATGAATGCATTGTGTGCTAATGGTTTTTTGGATTTTATGGTGATTGTTGGGACGGATTTGTGTTAAATTGATTTGAGAGTGTGTATTGCTACAATATTTGAATATTTTTGTGTGTCTAAAGCATTTCTTCCTTTTTGCTGCCAAACATTCATCATTTCTGTTTTATTATTCATGTTGTTGAGCAGCTTTGTTCATTTGCATCAATTCCTTAGCTATTGTTCCTTTACTTGAGTAGCTTTGTGAAGACTTTATTTGTACGTAAAGAAGAAGAAATATAAAATGGAATGATTTCAAGTTGTGCATTTTTTCAATATGAAATGGAATAGAAATGAGTTAAGGAATTTAATAAATTTCTTTTTTATATGGTTAGCTATATTATTTTAGTTGAGAATTGTAGATGCTAAGTGAATCATGGGTCCATTTTTCTCCACTTTGCTCCCCCCCCCCCCCCTTCCCTGGGATACCAACTACATCTTTTTTTCTCTTTTTTTAACTTATATGAATGGATCCCTATGAGTGATGGGTTATCATTCCCCGTGAGTGATGGGTGATCATTCCCCATGGGTAATGGGTGATTACCCTTACATTAGTTCTATTGAATAATTGCTGTGACAGTTAATGTTTTTTTTTTTTTAATGTTGATGATTTTATGGTGGCTTTGTGTCTAGAAACATCCAGTATATAGGGGAAACTCTGCCGATTTTTTTTTTTTTTTTTTTTTGTCATCTTGATACTCCAAATAAGTTGATTACCCTTAAGCTTAATTTTATACAATAGATTTTAATGCCCAAGCATTTTCTTAATATAAATAAAATTTGGGAAAGATCATAAATTTGAGAAAGATGTTGAGTACATAGCAGGGGCTTTTTCTTTTTGTACTATCTCATGTGAGAGAGAGATGAATCAAAGAAACTTTATCCTGTAATTTCTGCTTAATAACATTATCTATATTTTCCTTTTTCATGCTATTGGCATATCTCCCCCCTCTAAAATCTGTGTGCATTCTAGATATTTAGTGAACATGAAATTGAAAATAATGTTACATAAATGGAGATTAGAGAAAAATATGGTTGAAAGGAAATTTAAAACAGCGTCTTTAGTAAAACTTCTATTTCTGATAATGTGATGTACCATTATTATCAATTTCATGGATGTTTAGTAAAAAGTCCTAAACGATTCTGATTTTCATTAATTTTTTGACAACTTTTTTTTATGGTTTTTGAGAAATTTAGAACATGCACTGCAGCAGTTGCAAGACATTCTTTCATTTCCTTACCATTTTTTGAATTAGGATCCTTAGTTTCTTGAAAAAAAAAATGTATTGTCATAAAGGATTGATTGAGCTTAAATTCTGTATATCTATATGAAAGTGAAATGTGTATTCAAGATTGTTGTTTTGCTAGATTTGAGCATATATATTTATGGTTGAAGTTGTTGTATCTTATTTTGGAGAAATCACAAGCTGAAAATTGGAGAGACATTCGGAGGAATCACAAGCTGAAAATTATCCTTTCAAGTATGTACTATTACTATTTTTCTCCAGTAAATATGAATTACTACTCTCAAGTTGAAAATTACTGCTTTCAAGCTAAAAATTCTGCTTTCAATAAATCCTATTTTTCTTTCTTTAATAAAAAATAAAATTTAAAGTTTGTGGTTAAATTTAATTACTCATTTATTCGTTTTTGCTTACCATGATTTATTATGACTAAAAAAAAGAACATGATTTATTAGGATTAGAAAATTGGAGCGACATCAAACCTCTTTGTCGCATAATATGTTGAGCATATAGATGGAAAATCGCAGTTGGATGTATAGAAGGCGGTTGCCTGGTAAAAAGTTTACTACTGAATTTGAGCAGGGGTGCAGAGATTTATTGCGTTCGCTTTATTGAATTCTAAGTCTAGTAAAATCAGATGTCCTTATACAAAATGCAAGAACATGAAATTTGACTCTTCGAACCAAGTTGAAATCCATTTGTACAGATATGGGTATGTTAGCAACTACCATCGATGGATTTGTCACGATGAACCTTACTATGTAAATCAAAGCATGTCGACCTCAACACCTAGTACAGTTCAAGTTGATTCAGGTACTAAAAATCCATATCTGAAAATGATCATTGATGCGGCGGGTCATAATTTTAATTTGGAAAAACCGTCAGATGAGCAAGTTGAAGAACCTCCTAACACGGAAGTGCAGAAGTTTTATGATATGTTGGAGGCAGCAGACACTCCCATATGGGAAGGGTGTACGAACCACTCAGTGCTTTCATTAGTTTAATCTCATATACATGTTATTGAAACTTATATGCTCAAATGTCAATTGTTGTATTTGCAAACAAATTTACTTTAAACTATTAATTTAAACTTTAACGGCGATGGTTTACTGTATTTGCAAAAGCTATTTCGTTGGGCTCCTAAGCATGGTCCCCAGATACGGAGAAATTGGGAGAAAAAGTGTGCAAGAAGGTTTTCCGATACTTTATCGAGGACCCGAAATATCACACCTGCAAATTCGTGTCCAACTTAGATTGATCCAACTAATTGGTCGAAGATGAACAAACATTGGTTGGATCCCAAGTATTGACGAATCGTGCAGTCTGCAAAGGAAAACTGGTCACGTTGCGGTGTCACTCACACAGGAGGTTCTATCTCTTTCATTGAGCACGAGGAATGCATGATAAATTCAATTTTATTAACTTTTATATATTTCATAATTATTTCAATCTTCTTTATTGTATTCGAAATAATATTTTTTTTCTATTAATTTAACTATAGAAGAGACGTGAAGGGGACACATTTAGCTATCTGGAATGTTCAAAAAACTAAATATATTCCAGAACGGGGCAAGACAGTCAGTTTGTCGGCGAGCGTCCGCAGAAGATATTGGTAAAAATAATTTATTCTTATATTACTTATTGTTATTCTTCTTTTAATTTTTGTAAACTCACATTATTTAAGGAGGAGGCAAATGTCACCAAGGAGCGCTACTCTCAAATGGAGTCTAGCGGGCCCATCGACTCCGTTGTTATGCCAAATGACAAGGCCATTATCATTGAGGCAGCTAGCGGATTCAACAAGGGTTATGTCTATGGATTGGGATCAGAGGCTACTCACATTATGTTGCAGATGCATCAGTCTTATCTATTAGGGTCATATTCATCCACTCCTGTTAATGTTGACCAGATAGTTGAGACTAGAGTTCAGCAGAGGATTCAGGAGGTTGAGGATCGATGGAGGCATCGAGAGAGGAGTCGTGAGGATAAGTACAAGCGTCGTGAGAAGAGGATTAAGAAGAATTTTGAACATAAAGTTGCGGGAATCACTTCTTGGATGGCAGTTATGTCTGAGAAGATGGGGGTTGCTGTGCTACAAATGTCTTTGGTGTTTGAGGATGAAGACATAGATGAGGATGAGGATGAAGACGAGGACAATGATTTATTTGTTTCTCTACCTGATCATCACCCCGGTCCTAGTACTGGGTTTGATGGTCCTTCCGCTCCTCCTTCATCTAGTGCTCCTAATCCTTTAACTACATGATTGTATTTTTTACATTATTTATCTATTATGATACTTATGTGTATACACATGTTTGGATTATTATAGTTTTACTTTATGATTTGGCATGTTGTAATTTATTATTAGTTTCGAATTTTTATTTTTTTTATTAGATTTTTCACGTTAAAAAACATTACAGATTTGATATTTAAGAGAAAAATTGTTTAAATATTTGTCACAAGTTTTTTAAATTTTTGTATTTAGAATTAATTTTGATACAAATTCAGTCTTAACTAGCAGCGAATTTGCTACGAATTTTTTTAAATTTTTTTTATATGTAATTTTTCCGTTGCAAATCCTTCTCAAGCTACTACGGATTTGCGACGGATATATTTTAATGTAATTATTCCGTCGCAAATCCGTAGCAATTTGCTGCGAATATGCGACGGATGGGTTTCCATTTTGTGTTATCCGTTGCAAATCCGTGGCGATTTGCAACAACATCCTCCACATTTTTTTTTAATTTTCAAAAATTCTATCACAAATCCCTCTTAAGTTGCAACGGATTTGCGACGACTTTTTTTCGTTTATTTTAAATATGTAATTATGCTGTCGCAAATCCGTAGCAAAGAGCGATGGATTTGCAACATCATTCTTCACATTTATTTTAATTTCCAAATATTCCGTCGCAAATCCCTCTCAAGTTGTAACGGATTTGCGACGGATATTTTTCCCTTTTATTTTAATATGTAATTAGTCCATCGCAAATCCATAGCAATCTGCTACGGATTTGCGACGGAATTTTTTCTATTTTATTTTATCCTTGAAAACATTCCGTTGCAAATCCGTCGCAACTTGCTACTGATTTGCGACGGATTTTTTTCACATTTTATTTTATTTTTCAATTATTCCGTCGCAAATCCCTCTTAAGTTGCTACGGATTTGCAACAATTTTTAAAATCCGTCACAATTCCGTAGCAAAATGTTGCTTAAATTAATTTGTTGACCAGAGATTTGGCCGTTGCAAATGTGTCGTTATTTGCAATAGATTTAGTTTTTCGTCGCTGTTTGCGACAGCCGTTTCCATCACAACGATTGATCTGCGACAGATTTGGCCGTCACAAATAGGGATTTTTTTTGTAGTGTCCAATTAGAAGAGCTCATTACGTGAAAAAGTTGAAATGTCTTTTCAAGAGAAATTGGAAATCTAAATAAAAATCTAATTAATTACTATTTGACTTTTACTTTAAAGTCTAATATTTCAATATATATATATATATATATATATATATATCTTATATCTTATATGTGTGTAAAAGGCCTAGCCATCCCCCACTTGAATTGTGAAACTTTATAGCTCTAAAAGAATTGGTGATTTGATTAGAATGGCCCCATTCGGGGCCATTCGTCCTCACATGGCCCCTTTGCGAATTTTTGGCCTAAAATGGCTTCGACGCATTTGTCGATAGCATCTTAATTAAATGAGGACGCTATCGACAAATGCATCTCTATTTACTTAGGACGCTATTTATCAATGCGTCCTTATTAAGTTAGGACGCTATCCGTGTATGCGTCCTACTCGTTCATCGTCTTCACCCTGCCTCTGCAACTTTTCATTTTCATTGCATTTTCTTCCTCCATTTTCGAGCGACTGTCCAACGATTTCCTCAACTCCGGCGACATCAGACCTCTATCGGCGAACGTCCAGTGGCCCTTCTGCTCCGGCAACTGCGCTTCTCATTCGGCGACCTGGAAGGCAGTGAACAGTCTTCTTCGCGGCGATGTGAACAGTCTCCTCCATTTCAATCCGACAAGTTGCTCTGGCGGTAGTCCTGTGCATGGCATTTTACGAGCAACGAGGTATGTCATGCTTCTTGGTCTTTATTTTTTAATTAGTTGATATGGTTTTTGAATATAATATATTTATTTTGTTGCGCTGGTCTTCAATTTTTATATGCTATAAATCACCACTTAGGATTTGGGAATAGGTCTTTACATCGTGAATTTTTTTTTTTTTTTTTTTTTTGTCAATTAGAGGTTTCTGCTACCTTTTTATATAGTACTCTAATTGTACAAATATGTTTATAGCTTTCTATTCTAGTTGAAGGATTTGGAACATATGAAGTAAAAGAAAAATGCAATATGAGAATTATGGATAATCTTATCTTATGGTGCATTTGCTTGTATGATATGTATTCGTGATAATGATGATTAGATTACTTTAATAATGTGTATTATGACTTATTTTATTGGAATAATGTCAATTTATATTTGTAAAGTTTGGAATCTTTTCATTTTGTCTTTACTCTAACAGTAAAGAATGGAGGAAACTGATGTATTCAGATCCTATGTCATATGTTTTTAAACTTGTGCTTTTTTATTTTTATAGTATTTATTTCTTCTTCTCAAATTTTTTTACGAGCTAATGTAATTAATAAGTTAAAAGAGTTGGCAAAGGAAGCAAAATAGTTAATATACTACTACTACTACTACTACTACTACTACTACTACTACTACTACTATTATTATTATTATTATTATACTATGATTATTTTTTTTTAATATACTATTATTTTTTTTAATATACTCTTATTATTATTACTTTTAATATACTACTACTACTACTACTACTACTACTACTACTACTACTACTATTATTATTATTATTATTATTATTATTATTATTATTATTATTATTATTATTATTATATACGATTATTATTTTTTTAAAAAAAATTATTATTATTATTACTATTATTATTATTATTATATAGGAATACTTGTATTGTTAAATTATTGTCTTATGCTATTTAATTAAAACAATTAGTGATTGGATGTAGAAATTCGTACTAATACTTGTATTCATTAAAAGAAATTGACATCTCACAATCTCCTTTAGGATGGATTGAGTACGTGGCGATACTGTCCCTAGACCTATTTACGAGGGTTTGATATTTAGGCAGGATAGGCATCGATCTTCATTGATTTGGTCACAGCATTCTGAGAACTGTGAGATACTATTAGCCTTTAGGCATTGCGATTCTCATTTTTGGGAGCTATTTCCATTCCCTCCTTGAGTAATGGATTATATCGATCTGGCTGGTTTCGAGGGAGTCTGTAGAGTTGAGTATCTTCATGTAGATCATGACCTTGTGACTGCATTAGTTGAAAGGTGGCGTCCCGAGACACATACCTTCCATCTATAGGTAGGAGAGGCCACCGTCACACTAGGGGATATTGCGATTTTGTGGGGATTTAGAGTTGACAGTGACCCGATCATTGGAGAGGTTTACGGGTGCCCTCGGACAGCATGGATGGATTTGATATATACGTTTCTTAGCTTTCGACCTCTGACTACCCAGTTCAGGGGTAATAGGCTGGAGAAATCGGCCCTTGAGGCGCATCTATCACTCCATCTTCCGGATGATGCTTCCGATGCAGTGGTGCAGTAGAGGGCACGAGGATTCATTTTTCTTCTTATTGGTAGTATGATTCTGTCTGACAAATCAAGTCATCTACTGCCCTTTTGTTTTCTACCCTTCCTTGCAGACTTATAGTATTGCGATAAGCTTAGCTGGGGTACTACTACTACTACTACTACTACTACTACTACTACTACTACTATTATTATTATTATTATTATACTATGATTATTTTTTTTTAATATACTATTATTTTTTTTAATATACTCTTATTATTATTACTTTTAATATACTACTACTACTACTACTACTACTACTACTACTACTACTACTACTACTACTACTATTATTATTATTATTATTATTATTATTATTATTATTATTATTATTATTATTATTATTATTATTATTATATACGATTATTATTTTTTTAAAAAAAATTATTATTATTATTACTATTATTATTATTATTATATAGGAATACTTGTATTGTTAAATTATTGTCTTATGCTATTTAATTAAAACAATTAGTGATTGGATGTAGAAATTCGTACTAATACTTGTATTCATTAAAAGAAATTGACATCTCACAATCTCCTTTAGGATGGATTGAGTACGTGGCGATACTGTCCCTAGACCTATTTACGAGGGTTTGATATTTAGGCAGGATAGGCATCGATCTTCATTGATTTGGTCACAGCATTCTGAGAACTGTGAGATACTATTAGCCTTTAGGCATTGCGATTCTCATTTTTGGGAGCTATTTCCATTCCCTCCTTGAGTAATGGATTATATCGATCTGGCTGGTTTCGAGGGAGTCTGTAGAGTTGAGTATCTTCATGTAGATCATGACCTTGTGACTGCATTAGTTGAAAGGTGGCGTCCCGAGACACATACCTTCCATCTATAGGTAGGAGAGGCCACCGTCACACTAGGGGATATTGCGATTTTGTGGGGATTTAGAGTTGACAGTGACCCGATCATTGGAGAGGTTTACGGGTGCCCTCGGACAGCATGGATGGATTTGATATATACGTTTCTTAGCTTTCTACCTCTGACTACCCAGTTCAGGGGTAATAGGCTGGAGAAATCGGCCCTTGAGGCGCATCTATCACTCCATCTTCCGGATGATGCTTCCGATGCAGTGGTGCAGTAGAGGGCACGAGGATTCATTTTTCTTCTTATTGGTAGTATGATTCTGTCTGACAAATCAAGTCATCTACTGCCCTTTTGTTTTCTACCCTTCCTTGCAGACTTATAGTATTGCGATAAGCTTAGCTGGGGTAGTGCGGCTCTAACGTGGATGTACAAATGCCTCTGCAAGGCAACTGGCCCTGCCGCGAGGGAGATTTGTGGTCCTATAGTTCTGCTTCAGGTTAAATTTTTCTTTTTATTTTTTCTATTCCAATTACTTTAGATGTTTTAGAGTCTAACAAAATAGTAATAAAATTTGACGAACTTGTATTATTTTATTACATAGTTATGGGCTTGGGAGCACATCCCTGTCTTACGCCCTGACAGGGTTGAGCCAGGCCATAGACCTCCACTTGCACCGTATGGTGCGAGGTGAAACGTGCGGCTACAGCTACGGCTACATCGAACGTCGACGCACATTCTAGTTATATACAGAGATCAGCTAGACTCGATACAGGATCATCACGTAAGTATTTGAACTTTTCTGACAGAAATTTTTTTTTTACTTTATTGTCATTTTAGTGTTTCAATTAAACGTTTTCAAATTATGTCAGTTTACTTGGTACCTGTACGATGCCATAGACCTAGAGTTCATACCAACTAGATACATAGAGGGTTCAGACATTTGGTGGTCATGGGCTCCATTCATTTGTTGGGACGTCGTAGAGTTTCATTACCCCGACCGTGTGCTTCGACAGTTTGGTATATTACAGCTCATTCCGCAAAGCTATGAGTATGATGCTGAGTTGCACGCGACTAGTACTCGAGGGAATCACACAATCAACTAGTCTCATCACCATTCAGCGTTCATAGCACTGTGGGATTCGTAACATCAGACAGTCGTACATGGAGCTCTCGGGATTGGGTGGAGTCGGGCTATCTATCTTGGTACCGACTAAGGACTAGGTGGCGGATTGGTAATCCATCCCCACCAGGGGGTGAGGTCGCTGGCTACCAGGGGATTGGTTCGAAACACACAGTCATGGTATGTATATTATTCGGTATTCTGTGTTTTTCTTTCGATAATGTATTATTATTCTTACTCTATTGTCACGGAGGCTTTAGCTACAACTGACTTATATTCAAGGACAGCTTTCGAGCGTATCAGGGACACGTGCACTCTTTCTCTTACCGCAACCGGGTTTGATCCTACTAGTTATGGCACACATCCCATTCCAAAAGTGGGTATACTCGCGGTTCCGGAGCAGGCAGCCACTAGAGAGCCTCGGGCACGGATTGAGGATCAGGCCATTCTGGGTCATCGTCAAGGTGATAGGCAAGCCCGTGCAGCCCTAGCTACACCAGTCGCACCCGAAGTTGCACCAAATCCCATACTACTGTTAGCTGGTCCGACTGGAGAGTTTAGGGCGGGACCATCTGGGGAATTCAAGACGGGACCATCTAGGGAGCCAGTCGCGCAGACTCCAAATGCCTTGATCTTTAGCACTACTTGCCTTTCACCGTCGATGGAAGACGAGGTGGACGGTATTACAAAGCAGGGGCCCGACATAACGACGCAGGAATCTGATATAGGATTGAGGCAAGTCACGCAGGCGTCTGCGCATGTTCCACCTACGGAGTTCATACCACCGAGCACAGTGGTCGATGACCAGGACAGGCCAAGATTTATGGTTTAATGGCAACGGCGACGACCACGTTATTATCATCCGACAGTACCAGAGTAGGGAAATCCTATTGTACCCGGTGAGGATGCACATGCTGTAGCAGACATACATACGAGGCTCAGATGCGTTGTCCAACCTCGACCATGCGGCGCATAGACTCAATCCTCAGACATTCTTATTATTCTGTATATCATTTATTTTATGTACAGTTACTATCACTTTGCTATCATTATGTACTTTGACTTAAAATACTTGCACTGTTGTATTTATTTTTAGCATAATATCATTATATTTTTTTTCCAAACGATCGTTATCTTACAGTCCTCGATATTACAGCTTTATTTTTTTAAAACAATAATATCTTTATTTTTTTTTCTCAAATAGTTGTGCTTAGGACACTATCGAGAATAGCGTCCTTTTATGTAGGACGCTTACGTTACTAGCGTCCCCTCTCTTATTGTATAAAGTTATGTTCTACTTGCTAAAAAGTGATGTTCTACTCCCGAATGTTTGCCCCGGCAACGCTGCAAACTTTTTTTCCTCTCTAAATTATTAATTTATTACAATGTTTATGTTAACATTTTTATGCCTGTTATCATTTGCTATGCACAGTTTTATTTTTTTAAAACAATAATAATTTTTTTTTTCAAATAATCGTGCCTAGGACTCTATTGAAAAAAGCGTTCTTTTATGTAGGACACTTATGTCGGTAGCGTCTTATCTCTTATTGTATAAAGTTATATTTTGCTTGCTAAAAAGTGATGTTCTGCTCCCGAATGTTTGCCTCGGCGACGCTGTAAACTTTTTTTCCTCTCTAAATTATTAATTTATTACAATGTTTATGTTAACGTTTTTATGCCTATTATCATTTGCAATGCACAATTTTATTTTTTTAAAACAATAATATCTTTATTTTTTTTTTCAAATAATCATACCTAGGACGCTATCGAGAATAGCGTCCTTTTATGTAGGACGCTTACGTCGGTAGCGTCCTATATTCTATTGTATAAAAAGTGATGTTCTGCTCCCAAATGTTTGCCCCAACAACACTGTGATTTTTTTTTCCTCTCTAAATTTTTAATTTATTACAATGTTTATGTTAATGTTTTCAAATTGTCGTAGAATTTCACTGCTTATATCTATATGCTTGTTTTGCTATTGTTACCATAAGCTTTGTTATGCATGGATTGCTAATTAGAACGCGTGCATATTGATGATTTGAACACTTGGAGATCTAAACTACCTGACAAAATATGAAGCAAGCAAAAGATGGAGAGAAAAGAGCAGAAATGTTGGATGCAGATGGAGATAAATATACTTATCATTTTCTAGCACCCTGGACGCCAAACAATCATCAGCGGAGTAATACTATAAGCATTTCCTAATAATCTACCTTTGACGCACGCGTTTGTGCCTCTCGTGTGGTTTTAAGAAAACAAAAGAGAGACGTCGAACACGTGCGTCAAAAATAAATTGTCAAGAGTTAAAATGCTGAAATATTAGAACGTTGGAATATTAGAATGTAAAAGTTCAGATTTTATAGGCGCAATAGGATGCTGTCCACCACATTTTTTCCTATTTTGCAGAGATTCGTGAAATCATACTAAGGAGGCTACTACTAATAGCGTCCTTCTTGAGGACGCTTTTAATAGTAGCGTCCTCAATGTCACACGGTCGGCCATTTTGTCAAATGTATCTTGAGTTGGATCCTGAAGTGACGTTGAACGCTACCATCATATACGTCCTATTACAGCCTTTCTAAAAGTTTTCCGAACAAATTTGCTTTTGCAGAGATTCTCTTATTTTTTTTGTTGGAAGTACCAACAGTAGGAGACTACTACGAATAGCGTCCTATTCACATCCGACAAAACATTCTTGCTTTGGAACAAGATACTCGGGATTTGAGCATATTTTAGAGTTGACATACAGCGGAGGACGCTATTGATAATAGCATCCTTGAGAAGGACGCAACTAGCAATAGCGTTCTAAAGTGCCTATATAGCTCCATGCAATCTCGCAACCACTTCATTCAATACATACAAAAAAAACACCGGACTCAGTGCCAAACTATTTCATTCTCGCATACAAAGTTATTTTTTTTCCAAGTACAACCATTATGTCACTTAAAACACCACTATCTCTTGGCTTCTTCTAGAATTGCACGCTCTCATACGAAGCATGCGGTTCGGTCATCTTTGCGGGTCTGTGTAGAAAGAGGCTAGTCCTACAGCGTAAAATATCATTCCGCATGCTTGTCGACAAAATCTATGCATACATACAGATTGATAAGACGTTATTTACATTAGATATATTCATGAGATATTCTTGGGTATATGGAGACCGTGCTCAATGGGGGTTGCTTACATTACAGAATGATAGCGACATGGATAATATTTGGACTTTGCATTCAATTTTCAAGAAGGGTAGAGTACATATTTATGTAAAGATAGACCTCATTTTAGATGCACCACGCAACGTACAAACAGTTCGTGAAGCTGATACTGGCCTTTCCATACCGTCAACATCATTTCCTGCCCAACAACTCCCTCATACCATTTCCTACACAGATTTGCTACTCCAACAAGAAGGGTTGGAAATAACAACCGTTCAAAATCAGTTGCCACAACTACAAAGCTACCCAAATGTTGTTCCTCTAAATGAGCCAGAAACAATGCAAGCTGATGAGCAACCAATAATTAATGGGCCTGTAGTCATGGGCTTACTAGGACCAACATTCGACATCAATAGACCACCAGACTCAGACGGAGAATATGGAATCAACACCGATGACGTGAGCCATAGTGACACCGGCAGCAGTAGCCACAATGACCAGGATGACGGGCTACCTCGACACACCTCAATGCATACTCTACCAGAACCAGTGCATCAGATACCAATCCAGGTAAGAAATATGCATACGTATAACAGTTTCCAGGATATAGGTTCGGGGGCACCTGAAGGTGACTTTTTCTATATTGGTGATGACTTACGTGTTGATGAATGGACAGCAGAAAATTGGGAGTTAAGGCATAAAATGCGGTTTCGGGATAAGTCAGAAGCAGTACATGCTGTGAGATTATGGCACGTAAAGAAAGGCTAGGAGTTCGCTGTTATTAAAAGTAAGAGTGCGATTTGGACAGCCTCTTGCAATAATAACACTGAACAGAATCTATGTGTTTGGTACGTTCGAATCATTAAGAAAGCGAATACTGGATGATGAAAATTTTTTATTTGGAATAGCAAACACACATGTCTCCAAATGGTCAAAAACAACAACAATCGAAATTTGTCTTATAAATTTATTGCACAACACATATTGCACTTTATCAGAGATGACTCCGAGATAAGTGTCAGTGCCATATTAAGGGTTGTACATGACAAATTCCAAGTTGGATGTTCATATAGAAAATGATTGTATTCTAGGAAGGCTGCTGTTGAGTTTCTATATGGCACATGGTCCTCTACTCTTAGAGTACTACTAGCGTATATGTTGGCGTTACAGGATTCAAATTCCGATACAATAATACACTAGAAACACCACAACATCAATGTCGGAGATACAAAGATTTTCAAGTTCTTATTTTGGGCTTTTAAACCATCAATTGACGGATTTAGACATTGTCGTCCTGTGATTTCAATTGACGGAACCCATTTAAGAGGGGCATATAAGAGTGTCATGTTGATTGCAAGCACGTGGGATGCTAATAATCACATTTTTCCCCTGGCTTTTGCTGTTGTCGATGCTGAATCAAATGAGAGTTGGGGATGGTTTCTTAGACTATTCCGGAGACATATGGTGTGCGAAAGACATGTTTGTATTGTGTCCGACAGGCACGCTGGAATCTTGTCAGCTATGAGAATACAGGCTGAGTGGGCGGAGCCAATGGGAGTTCACAAGTACTGTATACGCCATATTCATGTCAATTTTAACAAACAGTTCAAGAACACTGAGTTAAAGCGACTCATGTACAAAGCCGGAACAGAGAGGAAGAAATCTAAGTTTGAATTTATAATGAACGAAATAAGAGAATACAATCAGGAGACGTACAACTGGTTTGTGCGTATTGGCCCGAAAAAGTGGTCACTTTCACATGATGGCGGAAATCGATACGGATGCATAACGACAAATTTATCCGAATCGTTAAATAGTGTTTTAAAAAAAATAAGAGCATTGCCTTGTCGATGCAACATTCACGAAGATTGTCGAATATTTTAATCTGCATCGATCCGAAGCCACACACTGTAACAAACCATTTCCTCCGTTGGTATGGAATACATTCCAAGCAGCTTCACAGAAGGCAAGAAGTTATAAGGTTGTGCAATATAATAAACGAGTTAGAATTTTCAGTGTTAGGACACCCGCAAGAGTTGGAGGGAAAGGAAACAATGTTTATACAATAAAAATGTCTTCACGGGATTGCAGCTGCACGAAATGGAATATTTTTGGCTTACTGTGCACGCATGTATTCGCTGTCTGTCGACACCGTAGCTGGCAACCTTCTGATTTTGTACTGCCTATTTACTCCTTGGACAAATACATTGTGGCTTACAACAATGACTTCTATCCAATCAACAATGAAAATTTATGGCGTAATACTGAATTTTCGTTGGAGGGTTACACACCAGCACTTAAAGGTAATAGACCAAGACAGAGGCATACTGCACGTTTTCGAGGAGAGATGGACTATCGAAATAAAGGGTCTCCACAAAGATGTGGAAATTGTCATCAAACGGGACATAACAGGCGAAATTGCAACAGCGCTAGTTTCAAACTTGGAGAATAAATTAGATTACATTCAGTTGTATTGTAACAAATTTATTTAATGATAATAAAATTCATTCTGCAATTGACTTTATCCCATTTTTTGATTTATCCATTAACTACACACACTTTTGTTATATTTTTTTAAGTTAATATAATTTCAGCAGCTAATACAGACAATTTATCCTAACGTAAAGGATAATAAATTGGGTATACAATGGAATCACTAAAATGTGATGTAGGACGCATATACAGATAGCGTCCTAACTTAATAAGGACGCATTAACGAATAGCATCCTAAGTAAATAGGAACGCATTTGTTGATAGCGTCCTCATTTAATTAAGACGTTATCGACAAATGTGTCAAGGCCATTTTAGGCCAAGAATTCGCAGAGGGCTACGCGAGGATGAATGGCCCCGAATGGGGCCATTCTGAGCAAATCCCCAAAAAAATTTAGTGCAGAACCAATACCCTAATATCACATGAAATACTAAATTTAAACTTTTATTAAATTTTCAATAATTTATATGAAATACTAATGTTGCCCTTAACATCATCTTCCTCAAACCAATACCTTCTTCTTCTAAAACGGATCGAATGACAATGAAAGAAAGGTAAAATGGATAGTTATCTAGCCCAAAAAAACAAAAATGGTAAACTGGACAGCTAAGCTGCTCACTTGTTTGATATCAATTCTCCCTTCTTGAGACAAAAATCTTCAAGTTGTCGCATAATTTTGGCTGTGAACAAATCGATCCAGTTTTTGCTAACATGACGATTTTCACTTACGATAATGGCAGCTATACATCGTGTAACTGCCGGAGAATAGCATATCTCTTATGGATGCACATCACAAGATTCTAACAGAGGCAATTGGAGAGTAATTGCCAAAAGAATTCATGTCACTTGACACTTCTCTATGATTGTTTCAATTCTTTCTGTTTTTACTGGTTTTTCATTTCATTTTGTTGTTTAAATTTTCATAGAGGACATAGCTAACATAGCTAGGGACGAAGCTTCAATGGTTTTGTGGCAAATCTATTGCCGTATGAAGCAGAAAGCCATCACGTCCTAGTCGATCAGACATCTAGTTAATTGTCTTTGAAGAATTAGATTGACTGGTCTAGTTGAACTAGTTTCTAAACAATTGGGAAGGTTTTGGGAAGAATTCAATTCCTCGTCCCCTTCTTGTACCTATATGTGAATCTCTTTTTAGGATTATATGTGAATCACAGAGTTTCGAAGATGAGGGCTTCGGACCTCCACCTCCACATTGGAAGGGAAAATGCGTCACTGGTCCAAACTTTCCTAGTTGCAACAAGTAATTTACCACGTCCATATTTACTCTATTTATAGTTCTATATTATATGCATAAATTTTGAATGTGAAACTCATGCAGCAAGGTAATTGGTGCAACTCATGCAGCAAGGTAATTGGTGCACAGTAGTTTGATATTGCCGGAGCTTCTACTCTTGATCAACTTTCTCCAGCGGACGATGATGGACATGGCAGTCGCACAGCCTCTACAGCTGCTAGTAATGGTGTTCTTGGAGCACGCTTGTCTGGAATCGGCAGATGGACCGCAAGAGAGGGAGTGCCATTGGCACGTATTGCTACTTATAATGTATGTTCGTTAACCTTTTGCAATGATGCAAACTTGTTTGCAGCTTTTGATGCTGCCATTGCCCATGGGGTGAACATTATTACAATCTCCATTGGAGCCGATGCAGATAAGCCGTACTTTGAAGACTCAATTGCCATTGGATCCTTCCATGCTACCAAGCATAGAATTTTGGTTTCTGGTGCCGCGGGAAATGCCGGGCCTATATTTCCAACTCTGTCAAATGCCGCTCCCTGGAGCACGACAATAGCTGCTAGTACCATAGATAGGAATCGTGAGACCATGGTCGAATATTGGGCAATAGAAAGACATTTTCTGGGAGTCCTATAATAAAATTTCTAGAGGCTCAATAAGTAGAGTAGGTTAAAAATACTAGAATAATCTAGTGATAGTGACATAATTTACTCTCGTCTCCAGAAGGGCCAAATCAATTATACACAAGACAAGCTATTCATGATGCGAATGCCCCTCTCATACCTTTTTATTCATCTAGTGGACCTCAACTCGTAACGCCTCATATTCTCAAGGTAGAATTAATCATAATGTCTCTCTTCCCCATTGCCGTTCTTCATTCATTTCTAATCCAATTCTCAATGTTGTGCAGCCTGATATTGCTGCTCCAGGGCATTCTATATTAGCTGCTCATACAACGTTAGTAGACGATGACTCTAAGGGCCTGATGCTCAAGAATCACTTCTTATCTGGAACCCCATTGTCTACTTCTCACGCTGGAGGAGCTGCTGCATATGTTAATGTCCATCTATCCTGACTGGTCACCGGCTGCTCTTAGATCTGCTTTCATGACTACCGGTGAGATATATGCTACTCCATTAATTGAATCTCCAATCTTCTTGTCAATCACTCACTCTGCTCTATCTCATTTGATCAGCTAAACCCTTCAAGCTTAAGGTAGAAGGTGCCGAATTGGCTTGGGATCAGGTCAGCTTAACCCAAGTGCACCCTGGCCTAATCTATGACATGGACGTCAAGTCCAACATCAGTTTCTTCTGCACAAAAAGGATACAACACCTTAGACATTGCTAAAATAATAGGCCATAATGTGAACTGTTCAAGCTATGAACCTGCAAAAGGAACAGACGCTCTCAATTATCCCTCCATGCACACTCAACTCGTCAATCCAAACTCCAAGAATATTTCCGCAGTTTATTACAGAACAGTGACATACGCCGGAGCAGGAAAATCAGTCTTCACAGCAAAAGTTTATTCGCCTAAGGCTCTCTCCAATTCCATCACCGTTATTCCAGATACTCATATTCAGCCGGCGACCCCAAAAAAAATATGTTAAGAGTAGAATTGAAAGGCAACCTTGTTGAGGATGAATCATGGTACCTCTCATGGTCATTGGTATAGCGTAACGCTAGGCATCAAACTGTGAGAGGTCCTATGCGTGCCTACAGACCAAGACCATCAATTCCAATCCAATACTTATCTACAGACCAAGACAATGAATTTAGGATAGTACTGCATTTTTCTGTTTTTGTTTAGTTGATATAAGTTGGAATATCCGTACTGCATTGCGTAATAACACTTTAGTTAATGATGGACTGATATTTAAATTATGCATACATTGTCTGCCCATTTAATTACTTCTGCTGATCGTACTAACAGCTAGTAAAACTCCGTACCGCAAAAATACATGGCTGCTAAGACTGTAAACATGACCTCCACACAAGAAAAGTTGAACTCGCAGTGGGTAGGCAGATCAGATACATATGATTATTTTCTTCTATATAGAGGATCGTCGCACAGCAAAATTCAGAGACTAGGAATTTACGCACTGTGGGACCTTGCAACTGGAGATAAGACTTAGAAAATGTTAAGGCAAACTACAGAATTGTTTTCAACAGGACTTCAAATCGCTATCCACAAGTAGTTGAAGTTGTTGGGAAGGACATGAAACAGATGAAGTAAGAGGAGTCAACCGGCTGGGGGTTAACAGTGTAGAAGATGCAGAAGACTGCCGGGGCGAGAGGTGAGTGAGTTCCAAGGCCTGCAACCTCAATTCCAGTGGGTAGTCAGCAATGCAACCAATTCTTGGCCCAGCACCCGTGGACCATTTCAGCGAGAGCTGGTTCCCTAATTGATACGATTTTGCTGCCTTCTTGGAATTGATCCTCTGCAGTATTACAGCCTTTGGCACCTCTGCTTTTGGGCTCTGAAGACCACCAGAGAGTGTTCTATTGTAGGTGGTATTAGCTTTTGGAATTTCAATCCCTTCCTGAGATATGTTCTTTTCCACTTCATTTAGAAGCTTGGTTTCGGAAGAATCTGAAACTGTTGAAACTTCAGAATTTGATCCACCTTTGGTTGATTTCTCCTCTTCAAAATTCTCATAGTCATCATTTGCTTTTCGTATCTAATGACAGAAGAATAATGTTAAAAGAGTTGGAAAGAACATTAGAGCCAACCAAAAGCTCCTTAAAATCATGTTTGACAACAATGTAAAACAAAGCTGAAATCCTTACACCAGCTTTAAAATAAATCATAGAACGTTTAGTGATTGTTTTGCTTGAGAAAGCAATTGTAAAGATTACAGAAACTCAGAATGAGAACTTGCATACCTCAACATCATTCATATTTACTCCATTTTCTCTTAGAAATTGAAGGAAGATGTCAAGGTTATCATCAGTTGGCCGGTAGTGACCACTGTAAGCTGAGATAGACTAAAAAGGTAAACTGAAGTCAGATCAGATGCTAGAGAAACAATATTTCCAAGAATTCTTTATTGTCTTTGCTATTGCTTACAGTGGGCATGACAAAGTTTTCATCTTAAGTCTGCAAGTACAAAATCAAATTACTCATCCAGCATTTATCTTTGGGTAGTAATAGAGGTCTTTCAATCTCAAGATCCTCCTTTCCCATTGTGACAAACACCAAGGAATTCTATAAATGATCTCAACAAGAGTCCTCAGTCATGTATATGGTTATTACAAACATGGACAATTTAAACTTACCAAGCTGAATAGCTCTTATATTACTTAAGAATCAACTCTCACAATAAAATATGGACAGAGTTTAAGTAATATATCAGCAAGTCTTTTTTAAAATTCACTTGGAGAAGATAAAAAGCAACAATCAGTCACATAATTTCATAAATTAGCTAAACTTCGGAGTTTAATAGTAGTGATACTGAATTCAGAGACTACCCATTTGTTTACCTGAAATCAATTAATGAAGAAATGCTTCACAAGAAACATTTGTATGATAGAGGGAAGGCTAAACTACCTTAGGTACTCCATCCTCTACCACAAGTCTTCCAGCAGCTAAAGTTACCCCTCCCGCAAGAAAGCTTGAATGGTGAAAGATTCCCTTTTTCTTCTGAAGACATTAGAAGTGTCAAATCTTGTAACAAACAGAATGTAGCAAATTGAAAATTTAGAATATAATCTTTCAGTACTCTTCCATCATTTTGATAATTAATTCTCACCTCACCAGCATAGAGTCTCTTAGAGGTGCTCATGACAAAGATCCATTTTGCTCCTGGTTTTCCTTTTGTAGTGTCAAGAAAATTTCCAGTTTGTTTGTGCCTTATTTTCCCCTCAACAACCATATATTCATAATGCTCTCTTTCTTGCTGATTGCACCAGAAAAACACAAGAAGAAATGGGAAAAAGAAACAATATAAGATCTTCACATTTTGGAATCATGAATAACAAAAGGAAAAGAATCTAGTGAAACATGTGTCCTGTTTCATTCAATGTTTCTGTTACAATATGGAACAGTAAGAGCATCTGCAAATATAAGGTTTTAATCATGTACCGGTCCAAGATACTTGATACACTGTTGTCGAAGCTTTGATCTTGGGCATTCTTCAAGGTCAACCTCTTTGCCCTCTCCCAGATCCAACCTGCACAACATGGATGTAAAAAATTGTTTTAAATTGGCATCACTGGAGAATCAATTCCACTTTTTGTAGAATTCATATTGTGTCATTCATGTCCTTTTCGTCATTCGGTAAACAAGCCGTGCCATTACTGAAAACAAAGAACTTGGGAGCTTCGATACTAGTATTTTAGTTATTAGGTAACTATTCCCAGCAGTTCTGTTTGGACATTCTTGGGAGTTTAGACAGTATATTTTCTCTCAGATTGTTGTATATAGCTCTTATAAGTTTGGTTCTGTTTCTATTTGTTTAGGTATTGTATGGATAGTTCTTCCTCAGTTCCGGAATATGAGCAAGTATTTTCATTACAAGGCTGAAACATGTGATTCATGGTAAATTATTCAGTGTGTCTGGTCAATATACAGACATTCTTTTAAACAACCACATACTCATAAGTCATAACCCAGAAACACAAACTCTAATTCCCCGAAATTCATAGCTACCAAAGCATAGCCATCATGTTTGACTACCTTTATTAAAAGTAATAACCTCAATCATCAAATAAACAGCCAAATTACAGGTTTCTCACCAGTAGAAGAAAGGTTGACCAGCATCAGCTTTACACCACTCTTCGTAATACAGATGTAGACTGTGCCCGTAACGATGCCGAGGATCAATCTGCAGAAAAAATTGTCAAGAGAGACACCGTATTCAACAGTTAGAAGCACGTTCAAATTCAAAGAATATCTATAATATATAGGTAAAATACACAGGCACATAGAACCGGAGGTGGAGTCCGCTATCGAACAATAAAGGAGAGGAAGACACAGTAACTTACGGCCTCAATCCAGTGTTGAAAAGCCAATGTCTGTGCCTTGTCATCTTTAGATAAACCTTTACCTACCTGAAACAAAGTAATTGCTAAAATGCTGTTATACCCGCCTTTTGGAGCTTATCATGATTCATGACTGGCTAGCTATTTCTTTTACTCATAATCAATATATTTAGGAAGAATTAAAGTATTCATTTAAAAATTAAGAAGAAAAAGCTATTTTTCTATGTAATTTCAAACACCTTTTCTTTGCCTTTTTTTTTTCTATTTTTCTCTCTTTTCTTCCTCTCAAAATCCATAATTTGTGTTTACCTTGGAAGCATTTAATCTGACACGATTCCAGCGCGACGCAGCTGTCTCCGGTTTCAAGAAATTGAAGAAAGAAATCGTACTGTGGTTCAACCGAGCATAATCTAACGCCTGCCACCTTCAAAATCAACATAAAAAAAATTTCAGTTTCAAGCAAATAATTAGACCAAAACCCATTTAATGCAAAGTTAGGTATCGAAAAATGCATATAACGGGAAAAAACTTCTCCATCAAATACCAGAGCTCTTCAGCAACAACGGCGGAGTCTGCTAACATGCGCCGCGTCCGATAACTCCTGTAAACCTTCTGAACCCTCATTGCAGCATCCGAAGGGCATCTTTCCATCATGCCGTTTGGAGTCGTCCCTCCGGAGACCACTGAACCCTCGCATTCTCGACGGTTGGACGTCGGGGTAGTGGCGACCGAAGACAAAGCCGACACCATTGTGTCAGTCATGCCTTCGTATTTGCTACCTCCTACGGTCAGAGATTCTGAAGCGTCGAGCTCAGGAGCATCCGAAGGCCCGATTGCATCGGAGCTCCGGAAAACCTGGCTACGGAGCTCCGGGTGGTCTATATTAGTACCAGTAGCATAAGAGAGAGGAGGAGGATCAAAGGCGGAGAGTGCGTGAGTTTCGACCTCCATTACGGACGCCGTTAACAACAAACCCTAGAGAACTGGAGTGAACTCGGAAATGACTCGGTCAGTCGGAGACGGAGAGAAACCTTGGCTGGGATGACCGGAGTGGCAGAGGGATCGAAAAGAAAGGAGATGATTGGGCTTTTGTGTACGGAGTAATATTGGAATGTTGATATTAGGCGTAACATTTAAAGATGTGGCGAAGTTCCACGCGCGACGGTACTCAACAACCATACTCGCCCGTACTGCAGAAGACTTTTGACATTTTTTTTTTAGGTATTTTCTTTTTTCCCTTCGTATCGTATTGGCATTTATACGTTGTAATTGGACACCCAACTTAACTCAAAACTAGGGATGGTAATTTCTCCCGGGCTGGGCTGATCCCCGATTTAAGCGGGACTGATCGGATATGGGTTTCATTCCTCGGCTTGTTAATTGGGAACGAGAATTGCATGATTCTCTCTCGACCTACTTTATATATATATATATATATATATATATAAACTATCTAAATTATAGGTAGATTATATATATTATATATGATTATACATGTATATAAAATAAAATAAAAAAAAAAAGAAGAAGAAAAAAAAAATTATCAATTATCAATTTTACTCTTACTAATCTAGTGATATGATAAATACGTAAATTATTAAAAATCACCACTAATGTTTTTTATATGATTAAAAATATATTGGAGGCAAAAAAAAAATTAAAATCTTTATAAATATTTCCGGACCCAAACAGGCCCTCGCTTCCCCGCTTTCCCATTGGACCGAAACCGGGGATTGTTTTATCCCCGACGGGCCGGGGGCGAGGATCCTCGCCTTTCCCCGTGGCAGAGAAGGGCCGGGAATGGGAAAATGGGGCATATGTGGGGGCAGGGCCGAAATTTCTAATCCCCGGCCCGGCCCTATTGCCATCCATACTCAAAACAAAATCACACTAATTTAAAATTTTATTATTTTTATATTTTTTATTTTTTAAAAATTATCATATAATCATAACACATCATAATGCTATCTTCATTTCACAATATAAATCTTTTAGACTTATGCATAAGAATTAAGGCTCCTAAATTTTACATAATTTTAAAACTAAACTTCTAAAAACACCCCTAATTAAATCTTTATCTACTTTGATAATTGAGAAGAGTTGTGTTATAATTAGTGAAAAGAGAAAGATTGTAAGGAGGAGTAGAGGTAGAAAAAAAGTAATAAATGTTTATAAAACTTTTTAAAATGACCTATATTGTGAAAAAAAATTTAAATCCAAAACGACTTATATTGTAAGACAGAGATAGTATTATTTCTTTAGTTTCACGTGAAATTCAACATGATCTTATGCATTTTAAAACTCCTTCCATTCTGTTAAAATTAAAAATAGTTGACTTGTCATAAGATTTTATATAAAAATTAAAATATAACAATAATAGAATACTATATCGATTTTACAATATAAGTCGTTTTAAACTTATACACAGGAATTAAAACCCGTAAATTCTAAATAATTTTAAAATTAAATTTCTAAAAATACTACCAATTAAGTCTTTGTATATTTTAGTAATTGAAGAGAGTTTGGTCATAATTAATTGAAAAAGAGATATTGCAGGGAGGGGCAGAGTTAAAAATAATAATAAATTTTATAGAACTTTATAAAATAATATATATTGTGAAAAAAATAATCTAAAAAGATTTATATTGTGAAACGAATGTAATATAATATACTTCCTCCATCTTAAAAATCATGTCAAAATTTTTTATTTTTATTATACCCAAAAAATACTTGCTAATCTCACAAATTAAGAATAAATTTATTACTTATATTCCTAATTTACCCCTCATTCAATTAAGAATATGTATATTCTTAATAAATCATTAATGAATTATATAATATAATAATTAATGAATATTTACTTTTATCTAAGGATATAATAGTTATTTTTTATTATAATTATATAAATTTTAATAATTTTTTAATCTTCGTATCATGTCCTAAATTGACATGATTTTTAGGATAGAAGGAATAGTATAATAAAAGTACTCCCTTCATCCATTTTTATCTATCTATTTTAATTAAGATTTTTATCCCAATTTATCTGTCTCATTACAAATTAAGACGATATCAATTGTTATTTTTTCACAAATATCTCTATTTAATACAATGAATATTTGTGCACTTATAGTGAAAAATTGAAGTAAATTAAATATGCTTACAACACATAAAACTTTGAAATTTGATTACTCATTAATAAAGAAATGGATTCTTTGAGGGTAAAATAGAAAATATTAATTAATTAATCAAAAAATCTTATTTTTCTTAAAACTTGTGAACTGATTAAAATGGATAGATAAAAAAGGACGGAGGGAGTAGAAAATATGTGAGTCCCATAATGTATCAAATCTAAGTATGTAAAAGTAATATATGTAGAATATATTGATTATTTTATAATAATTATATAATAAATTTTTTTTAAAGAAAAAGTGTCAAGTTTTTTTTTTTTACAATTCAAAATAATAAATTAATTAATTTAGTTAAAATAGAAAAAATAATTTTTTATTATATTTAAATAAATTTATCTCAATTTAATCATTAACTACTAACACATTTAGTACCATTATTAAAATGATTTGCCACTAAAGACCACATTACATTTTTGGAAAGGGAAAAAAAAAACTACATTACATACTCTGTTGTGACCAAAATAATAAAGCAAACACAGCTAAGCGGTTGCTGATTTATATGATTATATCTTGTTCAACAAAATAAAAGTAGAAAATTACGATACTGGATTCATATGGTGTGAGCTCTTTCTTTTTTATTTTTTTTTTCTTTTTGTTTTCCTTTTGGACTTTATGGGAGTGGTTGGTAGGTGATTGGTGACTGATCCCAAAGAATTAGAGTTATTGTAATGGAAAATATTTATATAAATATGATTTTTATATATTATTATATTAAAAATCATATATTATATTTTTAATAAAATATAAATTTTAAAATATAAAATTTATGTAAATTTATTTTATTGTGAAAATATTAATAAATTGAATAAAAATATCAAATAAATACTAATAGTACTTTTTTTGTCCCATAATATTTCATGGCCAGTGAACTTTGTTGAACAAGTCTTCCTTTTAACTTTTTCATTTTTCCTTTTTTTTTTAAAAAGTAATTATCTTTCTTTTGTCACACTAATTACTAGATTGTGCATTTCCTCATAAATTTCCAAATTTTAATGTAAGAAAACACGTTACAAAATGCAAACAAAGTATAAAAAATCAAGAACTCATTTTTTAGTTGCTTGGTCACATACGAAATCATACATCCCCGTTGAATTGTATCGATAAATATTACTTTTTCATATCAATATAAATATTTAATTTTTATTTAATATAAAATTTAATAAAATATTTGACTATAAATGATTTATCACTTTACTTGTATTAATATAATAGAGATTGTAAAAAAGAATAAGGTAATAACAAATAATAAATTTACAAGAAAAATATACTTCTTTAAAAAAATAAATTCATTCTCGAACCTATTAATGAATTCTTAAAATATCCTATGTCTAGATATTAATATTGAAGAACAATTATATAATTTCATGATAAATATATTTTTAGACTCCATTATTGAAATATTAACTAATTATAGTACAAATAATATCTCATAATAAAATTGATTTTTGATGAAAGGCTACAACATACTAGAATAATGGGTCATTTTATTAGAAAATTTTTATATAGATCACTGCATACTTTGAGTATTGTATTAATACATATTTTAAAATGTATAATATTTTAAAATATATAATATAATATTTAAAAATATATGATTTATCGTGGACTCGATTTATATAAAAAAAATTTCATTTTACTTCCTTCTTATCTTTAAGAGTGGGACCCGAAAATCTCCCAGTGTAAGGAAATGACTTTTAGGTGGGGAAATGTTTTCAGAGACTATTTAATTAAGAATAATTAGATTGATTATTCATATTTTATGGACGCCCACGTAAAAAAGCCAGAAGGTTGACTGGTGGAGCTACAGGGGGTCCACCCTCTATGTGAGATGATAATAATAGTAGTACTAAATATGGAAAGAGAGGCAGCAAAAAGGGGCTGATGGCCGAGCCACGACGTCGGAAAACGCCCTTTTTCATATTTTTTACACTGTCCAGTTGCATTAAGGTCGACTTGACTTCGAAAGAGGCGGGTCGTCTTCTACCTCATGGAGATGACTTGGCCTCCTCCTCTACAATTTACCCCTCGGCTCAAAGAGTCACAGGTTCTCGGCGCGTTAAGACCACGCATTTTTCCTCTGTGGACGTCTACGGCGGAGCACCATGCGCCCTGCCCTCGTATTCTATAACTTCAGGTGATACATTCTTTTGGACTCGACTGATCTTCCAATACAAATCAAGAAAATAACAAAAAATGTCTCAACAGTTCATTTTTATCTTGGTCTTAATTATAGAGACATTCAATAATGGAGAATGACATTCCTAGGTTTCAAACGGTGTGATATAGTTAGTAATTAGTATTATATCTGTTTCGTAATATAAATCGTTTTAAATTTAATTTTTTTTTACAAGTCATTTTATAAAATTTTATAAAAATTTATTATTTTTGTTCTAACTCAATTCCTCCATACAATCACTCTCCTTTTATTAATTATGATTCAATTCTCTCTAATTACCAATTAATAGTATCTTTTAGAGTTTAATTTTAAAATTATTTGAAATTTAAGATCGTTAATTTCTGTATAAAAATTTAAAACGATTTATATTGTGAAATGGAGGTAATATTTGTTTTATCTATTATTATTAGAAGTGGTGACTAGTGAGGTTAGCCACTTTTCTGTTGCATTACTTGTTGGGAAGGAAAAAATGAAAAAGGACAAGACTCAAGTACGTGTGATTTAAATTGCAGAATAATTTATGCACAAAAGTTATAAAAACATACGAGGTATTAAGAAATTTATATATAAAATTTTATTAATATAAAATGACATCATCTTACTAAAAATTAGAATAATAAATTTGATATAATATATATATATTGACTGTATTGTTTCAAAATATATTCATACCATTTAAATGATCATCGGAAGCCCCTAAAGGTTCAGATCAGTAGTTTTATGTGGCTGGCTAGGAAGGAATGCATTAGGGCCAAACATCTATGCTAATAATGCATTCCATGAATGGCAGCAGAGAGACGTCCCAGGCATACAATTAAACATGGGACAAATTTTTGGCCACCCATTCAATCTTTTGTCTTTCCTGGTAAGTGGACATACTGGCAGCTACACGTGGCTGGTCGTCAACCAATAATAGGACGCACTTCTTTATTGTCAGTAATGTTATACTCATTTTTCAATTAATTTGTGAGTAAATAAATTTTATATATAATAAAAATATTTAAGTGTTAAATATAAATATATAAAAATATATTAATTATTTTATAATATATAATATACTCTCCGTCTCATTAAAATTGACCATGATTGACTTTGCTTGACTTTGCACGATATTTTATGCAAAAGTAAAAATTAAAATATAATAATAATATAATAAAAAATATGTGAATCTCATAATACTTTATGTCAAATCTAAAAATATAAATATAATATATGTGGGGTATATTGATTATTTTATAATAAATTGTATAGTAAAAATTTTCCTTTTAAAGAAAGTGTCAAATTTAATGGGACATTCCAAAATAGTAAGTAAGTCAATTTTAATGAGACGGAAGGAATATTAAAATTTTATTTTATAAAAATATTAATTTTATCTAAATATTAAAAATTATAAATTAATTAATTTTATTGAAACGAAAAATAGTATACAGTATAAAGTACAACATTATAGCAAGAAAAGTTGGTCACACTGAAAGACGTTTGTTGTATGTTTGAAAAAAAAAGAAAACAAAATCCATTAGAAATTTTGTATCTTACAAAGGATTTGACCAAAAAGGTTCGCCAAGTAGTTTTAAACTATAGAACCGACGTGAATACAAATTAAATCTTAGACCGGAGGGGTAATTGGGGAAAAATGAACGGCAATATCCTTTTCTTAATTATTACTCAGAGCTTTAGTCCTGCCACGTGTTACACAATTTCATATTCTTAAACCCCACCTCACTGTTCCGTTCCTAAGAATATAAAAAAAATAAATTACGAAATATACTTGAATAAATAATTAATTAAAATTATCTTTAACTATTATTATATAAGGGATTAAATCTACGTTAAAGGAAGGATTTGAACTCTCACACAATTTCATAATTTCAATTTTAAAAAATTAAAATAAATCGAATCAACATTGGATTTATAATTTATAATATTATATAAATTTTAATATTATATTTTTATTTTCAAGTAATTTTAAATTAAATAACTATAAATGTAATATTTGGATACTCAAACACTAGTGTATTATTCTTGCTTTATTTAGTTGGCATGTCCTAATAATCACTAGGAAAGTCAAAGAAAATATCTCATTCAAATATCTTATATAGCAGAGTCGTCATTTTGATCAGTAATAGGATCGGAAGAGAAAGATTATGCTTTGTAGATTTTTTTTGTTGTTGTTGAATAAAATTTTAATTTATAAAAGAAGCAACAAGTTACACATATATATTATAACATCTTAATAATATCTTAGTAATAAAAAAAATTTAACCGGGAAGGTAGATTGCGATACATAGTATAGAAGACAAATACAAAAAAAACTTCTTCCCTAACTACTTTATCAACATCTACAGATAACAATGACATGTGTAGACCAAATACATTTAGATCCGTGAATAATAATTTAGAATACTTTGAACATATCAACGGTTTTAAAAATTATTTGAGAAATAGATAAGAAGTGGGAGAAAGATCTAAAATAATTATTGGGTAAAATATTAACAGTAAGAAGAACAAGAATAAGGTACCGGATAGAGAACACATACCAAAGCTATGTGGATATGGAGAAAGAAAGTAAAAAAATAGGGAAAATTCTTATTTGCATCCGGTGCATGTGCACCGAGTGCATTGAAGTGTTGTACCACTTACACTACTAGAAAAAAGGGTTATAATGTGAGCTATAGTGATGCTTTTGTGCTGCTGACGCTTTCGAAGGGCGTCATGCGTACGGCCGTCACAATAAGTCTCGTGACGCTTTCCAACGCATCCCAAATTATATATGGTGACGGATAAAAGCGTCATAATAGCTGTTTTAAGTAACAAAAAATTGTGTCAGTAAATGCATGTTATTATGACACAACTTTTAGTTACAATAGGTAAGTTACAATGACACATTTATACGTCACTAAACGTTTTGTTAATATGACATATTTATTCGTCACAATAGGTTGTTTGGATGACAAAATTGAGTGTCATGAAACATAAGCAATATGTCACACTATGCCGTTACAATAGAGTTTGGGATGACATTGTTTTTGTGTCAGGAAATATTGAAAAAATGACAAAATGAAGCGTCACGATAGACTTCTAAAATGACGGGCTTTTAGTGTCATGAAACGTTGGAACAGATGACCAAAAAAAGCGTCACAATAGATTCGCCATCTGAATAATTGAATCAAAAATTTGACAAAAAATTGTAATAATAATTTAGAATTTATCTAAAAAGTATGTTTTTAATCCCTGCCATATATATATATAGCACACAATTGGTAAATAAACATCATTAAAACGCAAAAACAATCAAATATGTCACACCATGTTAAAGAGTAAGCCTATAAATTTCATAACGTTCAAAAGTTGTTCAAAGATGAGTATTAAGTATTTAGTTACATGCATAAAGCCAAGCATTAGGCCTTCAAAAAAACATAGTGTCATTAATTTATCTTGTCACAAAAAACATAGTGTCCCAATCCCAAATGGCTTCGATACTGGAATACGTATTTAATCTGCTTCGCGAATCTTCACCTACAATAATATATAATGAATTTAGTAATAAAATCTTCTTAGAATAAAAAAATATTAAATTAATTAAGAATGTAAGTAATTAGAGAATTACCAAGTGTCGTGGCCAAGCGATACCTACTCCAATGGAATCTCCAATAGTCTGAATAAACTCTATTGGTCTCAACAATTTCTTGTCACGATGAAATGGAACTAGGACCATAACTTCACACCATTCCTCACCTAGCAGTACACCCCCAACTTCGTGGGATGGGTCCACACTTTGAATGAAGCCTTTTGCAACTATTTTAAACGTATCCAACATGCTTAAAAGAGAAACATAGGTATGAACCTACACAATATATTTTATTCAGATAAAAATGAATTAGTTGAACAAGCCAAATAACTCATGCTCACCAAATAAAGATAACATAGACTTAGATGCTAAAAATTGCTATATAATACTCAAAAAAGACAAAAGATTGCACAATAGACATCATATACTGCATTTATGCCAAAGCCATGAAGATTCCAGCACATAGAAATACCAACTAAACAAATATAAATGGGCAATAGAAATATTAGACATGTCATTGAATAATACAGTAGAACAATGAAATAGGACATCAACCTATATATATGTATACTTTGCTATAAATACAAACAAGTAACACAGCCATGACATTGTAATTTTATGTATACCCTCAGTGTGCTAGTGTTATTGTTAGAACCCATTGAGTGAACTCTTGAAACAGGTAGTGATGAACAATCTCTCTGAGATACTAACATAGCACGTATCTCGGCAAGCTCTTTTACTTGTTCACTCAATTGTGCTTTCATACTTGTAACTTCATCTCTTTGCTCTTGAATAATACGAAAAGAAGTGGTACGACTCGGAATTTCACCCCACACATCCGAAGGGTGAACACCGCTGCCAAACATGCGCACCCTGCCATATCTGTCTGGTCCAACAACTTGTGAGAAAATATCATTTGGTCCAAGTGTATCTTCTAAGCCAGGAGGGAGTTGTGTACACCTTTCATCCATTTCATTCTTTAAGAGGAGTAGGCAATCACAAAAGTTAGTCTCTATTGTGGTAATTTATAGTAATATTATGTGTACGCAACAAAACACTGAACATATACTTAAAGAATGCATAATATTGCGGAACCAAAAACTAGTATTTGTGAATTCAAAAACTGCTATAGAAAAATGAGACATTCATCTAACTGTTATAAAATTAGGGTAGTGTTAGAATAAAATCTACACACTACACACTAAGAAAATTCTAACTATTCTTTGCACAAGAATTTCTCTTCAAACTTCTCTCTTTCTTTCTCTCACAATTCTTTCTCTAATCTTTCTTTCACTAATCTTTCTTTCACAAAATGATGGTGTGTTACAAGCTTAGAGAATAGCTCTATTTATAGAGCTCTAATTAGTGAAATACATCATGGCATACATCATCTTCAACTAATCTCAATTAATGGTGTCTCCACTAAATGGTGGACATCCATAAAAATCTTCTAATAATTCACATAAATCCATAATTAGTGGAGCCTCCACTAATTAATAAAGATTTCAATAATTCATAATACTCCCCCTTGGATGTCCATCCATTACATAAAGAATATGCCTCGTTAAAACCTTACTAGATAAAAACCCAGTGGGAAAAAAATCTAGTGAAGGAAAAAGAGTACACTATTCTATATGTCCATTTATTACTCCCCCTGATGAGATGATTCCTTTAAATCTTTAAACCGACGCATACCGATTTTATATCTCAACTTTTCAAATGTTGCAGTCGGTAAAGTCTTCGTGAAAATATCTGCGAGGTTATCACATGACCGAATTTGTAGCACATCAATTTCACCTTTCTTCTGGAGTTCATGAGTAAAGAAGAATTTTGGTGAAATATGTTTTGTCCGATCTCCTTTAATATATCCTTCTCGTAATTGAGCTATGCAAGCTGCATTGTCTTCATAAAGAGGAGTTGGAATACCTTTGATTGATGATAATCCACAACTTTCTCGGATATAATGAATCATGGATCTTAGCCATACACATTCTCGACTTGCTTCATGAATGGCTATAATTTCAGCATGATTTGAAGAAGTAGGCTGCTATAGATTGTTTCGTACAACGCCATGATATAGCGAGTATTTCCACATGTAAATATATAGCCCGTTTGAGAACGTGCTTTATGTGGATCGGATAAATAACCAGACATCTGCATAACCTATCAATGTTGGACTGGTTTTATTTGAATAAAATAATCCGAGATCAATTGTACCTTTGAGATATCGAAGGACTTGTTTAATTCCATTCCAATGTCGTCGTGTTGGTGAAGAACTAAATCTTGCTAATAAATTGACAACGAAAGCAATATCGGGCCGTGTGTTATTAGCAAGATACATCAATGCACCAATTGCACTTGAGATATGGTACTTCGGGACCAAGGAGTTCTTCATCATTTTCTTGAGGTCGGAAAGGATCTTTATCCACATTTAATGATCGGACGATCATTGGAATACTCAATGGATGTGCTTTGTCCATGTAAAATCTTTTTAGCACTTTTCTTTGTATATGTTGATTGATGAATAAATGTTCCACTCTCCAAATGTTCAATTTGTAAACCAAGGCAAAATTTGGTTTTACCAAAATCCTTGATTTCGAATTCTCTTTTTAAATAATCAATTGTTTCTTGGAGCTCTTCGGGAGTTCCAATAAGATTAATATCATCAACATATATAGCTAATATCACAAATTTAGAACCAGATTTCTTAATAAAAACGCATGGACATACCTGGTCATTTTTAAATCCCGCTTTCAATAAATATTCACTAAGACGTGTGAACCACATGCGCCCAGATTGCTTCGGGCCATATAATGATTTACTGCAACTTGATGGAGTAATTTTCACGAGGATAATGTTTATATGCTTCGGGCATATGAAATCCTTCGGGGATTTTCATGTAAACATCATTTTCTAAATTTCCATACAAGTAAGCGGTGACAACATCTAATAGGCGCATATCTATCTTTTCATGTCTTGCCAAGCTGATAAGATATCGGAGTGTAATAGCATCAACAACGGGAGAATAAGTTTCATCATAATCAATACCTGGTCTTTGTGAAAAACCTTGGGCTACTAATCGCGCTTTATATCGAACGATTTCACTCTTTTCATTGCGCTTTCGCACAAATATCCATTTGTAGCCAACGGGTTTTATACCTTACGGTGTTCGGACTGCGAGTCCGAAGACTTCACGTTTTGCCGGTGCATTTAACTCCGATTGAATCGCATCTTTCCATTGCGACCAATCTTTTCTATGCCGACATTCATCAAGCGATATTGGTTCGGGATCATCATTATCTGTGTAACATCAAGAGATATATTGTATGCAAATATATTATCAATAACGGTTTCTATCCGATTCCAACTTCTACCGGAAGTGGTATAATTGATAGAAATTTCGGTGTTACTTTCATCAACTTCGGTTCTTTGTCATCGGTTCTCTCTTGGTCTTTATCATTCTTTTCTTCAATATGATCTTACGGATCATTTAATCCTCTTTTCTTTCGAGGATTTTTATCTTTAGAACCAAGAGGTCGGCCACGCTTACGGCGTGTTTTTGACTCAGCGGCTATAGGTATAATATTTTGTTCTGCTTGGAACTTCAATTCGAATAGGAGCATTTATAGGCTGGAATATGCGATTTTGTAACTCTTACGGAGTCAACAAAAGCGTACGGCATTTGATTTGCAATGCTTTGCAAATGAATTATCTTTTGAACTTCAAGTTCACATGCGCTTGTGCGCGGATCAAGATAATTTAATGATGTTGTCCAATCAAGATCCTTTTTATCTTGTTTGGGTTCTCCCCTAATTTAGGGAATAATGATTCATCAAAATGACAATCGGCAAATCTTGCTTTGTGAATACATCTCTGTCGGGGGTTCAACATACACGATAATAGAGGGAGAATCATATCCAACGTATATCCCCTTTCTTCTTTGAGGACCCATCTTTGTACGTTGGTTTGGTGCAATTGGAATATATACGACACACCCAAAAATTCTTAAATGAGCAATATTTGGTTCGACCCAAAAGCCAATTGCAAAGGAGAGAATTTATGATAACTAGGCTGGTCTTATACGTACAAGTGTTGCGGCATGTAGAATAGCATGTCCCCGAGCGAGATGTTGGGAGATTTGTTTTCATTAATAATGGTCTAGCAATTAATTGTAATCGTTTAATCAAAGATTCGAGCAAGACCATTACGTGTGTGAACATGAGCTACGGGATGTTCAACATTAATCCCAATTGACATGCAATATGCATCAAAAGCATGTGATGAAAATTCACCGACATTATCCAAACGGATATTTTTAATGTGATGGTCCGGAAATTGTGCTCGTAATTTAATTATTTGAGCAAGTAATCTCGCAAACGCCGGGTTGCGAGTAGATAATAAACATACATGTGACCATCGGGATGATGCATCAATTAAGACCATAAAATATTTGAACGGTCCACATGGTGGATCAATAGGTCCACAAATATCTCCAGTGAATCCGTTCGAGAAATGTAGGACTTTCGGCTCCTACTTTTGCTGAGTGATGGTTTAACAATTAATTTTCCTAGGGAACATGCGGTACATGCGAATTTTTACGATGTTAATATCCTTTTATTTTTTAAAGGATGACCATGTGTATTCTCAATGATTCTTCTCATCATGGTAGATCTAGGATGACCCAACCGGTCATGCCAAATGCTAAAAGTAATAGGATCAGTAAACTTACGGTTTACTAGATGATGAATTTCAATTGTACGTATTTTTACAAAATATAGACCGGTAGAAAAAGACGGCAGTTTTTCTAATACCGATTTCTTACCCAAATGCATTTGAGTAATAAAAAGATGCTCAATCCCATTTTCCTCATTTGTTTCAACATGATACCCATTTCTGCGGATATCTTTAAAACTCAATAAATTTCTTCGGATTTTGAGGAAAATAGTGCCTTATCAATAATAATTGTTGTTCCTTTAGGCAACAATATACTAACTCTTCAGGAGCCCTCAATTACATTTGCACTACCGTTTATCGTATAAATATTTATTTCTCCCATTTTGAGATCGAGAAAAATATTTCTCATTTTTTAGTATGGTGTGTGTAGTTCCACTATCAATAATGCATACATCATCATTAATAACGAGCCATCCGAACACAAATATATATATGTAAACGTAAATATTATTAGAATAGAATGAAAATGAAAATACAAAAATATCGGGGTGAGGCTTTAGTTCTTTTGGACACTTGCCATCACCAATTAAATGGTCTATCCTACCGTACGGGTGTTCAAAAAAATCCGATACATCCATATGGGTAATATTGATATTAAGATCTTCGGGATCACTATCGTCATCCTCAACATTATTTATTGGATGTTGAGAAAAATTTGCTTCCACATTTTTATTTTTCAATGAAGCTTGATACAATTCAACTAAATGCTTAGCCGTACGACAGTTTCGTGACCAATGACCTTTCATGCCACATCTATAACATATATCCTCATGCTTTTCTTCAATTTCTTTTTCTTTTCCCTTTTGATCTTTTTTGTTCCACTTCAGGTGGCCAGTATTTCTCACCGTTTGATTATAATTGTGATAAGGGAAATATCGAGCGTGACTACGACCATAACCACGACCACGGCCACGGCCACGGCCACGACCACGACTATAACGATGGCTTCTGCTTGGAGCCAACGGCATTCACTTACAGGAGTCTTTGTAGAGCCGATTAGTACGGCTTCATGATTTCTCAATAATAACTCATTATTTTTCTCTGCAATGAGGAGGGCGAGTAATTAAATACGTAAATTTTGTATACCCCTTTTCTCGATATTGTTGCTTTGCGGGACAATATTCGAGGCATGAAAGGTGGAGAATGTCTTCTCCAACATATCTTCATCGATCACTTTTTCTCCGCATAATTTTAATTGAGATGTAATTTTATACATTGCGGAGCTATATTCATTCACGGTTTTAAAATCTTGCAACCTCGGGTGCAACCATTCATACCGTGCGGTAGGTAGTACGACCATCTTCGGGTGGTCAAATCTTTCTTTTAAATTTACCCACAGACCATATGGATCTTTTTCGGTAAGATATTCCATTTTCAAATTTTCATTGAGATGACGACGAATAAAAATCAAAGCTTTAGCCTTGTGTTGTGCGAGATGCACTATTATGTGCTTGAATAGTTTCACTAAGGCCTTCAGCATTTAGATGCATTTATGCATCGAGAACCCATGACATATAATTTTTTCCAGAAATATCAAGGGCTACAAATTCGAGTTTAGCGAGATTAGCCATAGAGATCAATAAATGCGTACTGTCTTACGGCTTTAATAACGACGAGAGACTCGTGCTTGTCTTACGGCTTTAATAACGGTAGAGACTCGTGCTGATAACGTGTTATAAAATTAGGGTAGTGTTAGAATAAAATCTACACACTACACACTAAGAAAATTCTAACTATTCTTTGCACAAGAATTTCTCTTCAAACTTCTCTCTTTCTTTCTCTCACAATTCTTTCTCTAATCTTTCTTTCACTAATCTTTCTTTCACAAAATGATGGTGTGTTACAAGCTTAGAGAATAGCTCTATTTATAGAGCTCTAATTAGTGAAATACATCATGGCATACATCATCTTCAACTAATCTCAATTAATGGTGTCTCCACTAAATGGTGGACATCCATAAAAATCTTCTAATAATTCACATAAATCCATAATTAGTGGAGCCTCCACTAATTAATAAAGATTTCAATAATTCATAATACTAACAACATAGCTAACTTTAATTTCCATTTTCCTCTTCAATTGACAACAATCATTTTTGTACTTTATCCATCCTTTGTCCCATATAAAAACACACCAAATGAAGGTAGTAATGAACCAAAATCATACCTGCAACACAGCAAAGAAACAACTACAATCCAAATAACAGATTTTTTTTTCAGAATTACATAATCACATTTCTTCAATTCCACACCACAAAAATACATACCCTTTTTCCTATCTTTTCTTTACACAAAAACACAACAAATGAACCAAATATCATCAGTGCAAAATACTCCTCAGACAAAATAGTACACAACTCGTACAAACAAACAGCACTTAAACAGAAATTTCTTCTAAAATCGTAACTTTGTTTCTTCAATTTTTCTCCAACAAAATTGGTATCAAAATGAAGTTGTAAATGCCCTGAAATATTCCACACATTCAACACATTCAATGTTCTCCACGCTCCACACAAACAACATATCCTATGTAGTCCCACCCAAATTCCAGCTTTGGCAGTCTTCAGTATTTTGTCCATAACGTTTTTCTCACAACTCCAAATTCATTAAAACTTGTCCCAAAATACTCTAAAGACAATTGGAAGCAAAAACCAATTCATGCCTTCTCAGAACACTTGGCCATTTTCTACAGTTTATTGCTCAAACAAACCAGTTTTACGAAAGAGTAAAACAGAATCCCTGTTCACGATCATACTTTGCTCAAGTTATAACCTTCATTTCTTTTACACAACATACACCGTTAAACACATCATAACTCTTGTTCAACACATATATAAGTGGATTTCAAACTCTTTTTCAGCCCAACTCCTGTTACCACATTAAAACAGAGCACACAAAACAGGGTATACAACCAGAATTTTAACTAGGCAACTATTGTGTCGTTTAATTTACTACATTCATTTGCATCCCAAAACTCAGAAATCCAACTCCCCTACCTTCCTAACAAATTGAGACAAGATTACAGAAACGTTTTAAATTAGTTTATATCCCTGTACCTACATCAAATAACTAGTATTTGTGAATTCAAAAACTGCTATAGAAAAATGTGACTTTCATCTAACAACATAGCTAACTTTAATTTCCATTTTCCTCTTCAATTGACAACAATCATTTATATACTTTATCCATCATTTGTCCCATATAAAAACACACCAAATGAAGGTAGTAATGAACCAAAATCATACCTGCAACACAGCAAAGAAACAGCTACAATCCAAATAACATATTTTTTCTCATAATTACATAATCACATTTCTTCAATTCCACACCACAAAAATACATACCCTTTTTCCTATCTTTTCTTTACACAAAAACACAACAAATGAACTAAACATCATCAGAATGAAGCTGTAAATGCCCTGAAATATTCCACACATTCAACACATTCAATGTTCTCCACGCTCCACACATTCAACATATCCTATGTAGTCCCACCCAAACTCCACACATTCAACACATTCAATAGTGCAGGATTTCGGCTAATCAGAACAGTAAATTTTTTAGCTTATGTTGATCAAGAACCGATGCGACAAATTTTGATGATTTCGGAGCTTAATGCGATTTACTTTTCTTGTAGAATAGAGCAGAAAACACTTATTATTAGATTATGAATTCCTTTAAATGTCTTTGTACTGATGCAATGAAAGAAACAAGGAAAAATAAAAGTCAAGATTCTTTTTTTTTTTATATATAGATTAATTGAATTTTCTCCGCTAAAACTCTGAGAAATTGAAAGACTCTATGTATCCCAAACATATCTTACTTAATCTATCATCTTCATGACAAAATCAGTTCAAGAATTTGAATTTATATTTAGATTATCAGTCCCCTCTTTGTTTAAGCAATCACCAGGATGAACGGACTGCATACTTCTGCTTAAAAGAAACAAAGCAATACAGTTACAAAGATGGTCAACTGATTGACGGACACTTCATACTTCATTTGTAGATAATAAAACCCACAATTTCCCTAATTTCAAAAACTACCAATCAACAATCCATTGAGTCGTAAATAAATCTGAATTAGAACTTATTTCACTCATTGAAATGCAATTGTTAGGATCATCAATACACAAGAAACAGTAAAATGCACATACAACTACCTTAAACTTCTCTTTGTATTACATTAATTCTAAACATCACAACTTATCCCAATCACCTATGCCAAATGGACTCAACATATTCCAGTAAGACAATCTGAAGATAGAAAAGCTTTTCTATCATTCCCATAACTGCACAAAAAACAACCAAATCTGAAGGCAAATGCTTAAGAATAGAGAAGAACAGCTTCTAACTGAGATAACCAAACTATTGGCTAAAATGCCTGAAGTAAGGACTCCAAAATATTGACCAAAGTCTAAATTGAACATGCAATTTTTGCAACCAAAAGAAGAGAAAAAAAAAAACTAGAGCCATTTAACAACCAATTACATACCACAAACTGTGAACAAACCGATTTCACAAATGGGATTTGCATAAGTCATCATCAGTCTTAATATGGAAGGGTTAAAGAACTCTAGAACAGAAAATCTAGCAGTGAACAGAAATCTAGCAGTGAACAGAAAGTTGAAAACAAGACAAAATTCTTTTGAAGCACCATTTCCAGCACTCCAGAACACAACAGCAAGGATTCAAAAAAAGCCCACAAAGAATAATCAAAGAGTACTAAAGAAAAGAACTTTAATCCTTTAGAAATATAGGTGTCTCATTATCAACTTCTTCAAACCTATAGTTTCCATACAACTAAAAGCAACTCACCATTCGCTAGGGAACTATTTCAAGTTGCAAGAATTCAGCTACAAACACCAAAATCTCTCGCAATTCAAATAAACAATAAACTGCAAAAAGACACATTTTTTATTGCAGCAAGCGAAAAAAGAGTGACAGTCCAGAAACATAACACACACAAAATCTATACAGAATTAAAATTAAAATCAACCGACCCACATCCTTGCCTTACACCCGAAAGACCAAGATCCACAAACGCCATTTTAACCCGCATCCAGCAGAATCTTTTTTTTAAAGAAAAAATTCGGGCCAAGAAGAATTACTTCTAAATTCCTAAAAGATAAAAATTCATAACCACATCGGAGCTCTGAAATTCCCCTTCAGTCTGAACAATTCAGACTTTGGATATTCGTAATAAGTAATAACCCAATTGCAACATCAACCTATAAATACGTCAACTCAACTACACATACATACGAAGACAGAGAACTCACAGAGTGAGAAATTACTGAGGTTAGGTTTTAACAGAAAAGCAGAGGCGTACAGAATGCAAATTGACCTAAGAATACTTACCAATCTAAAGAGCGGCGTACAGACCGTAGCTAAATAACGCCCCTCTACAATGCCGATACCGCTTCACACAGTCGCTCGCACAGAGGACCACTTCAACCGGTTGTGCAGAGAAGATGCTGTGACTTGCGCAGAGGAGTTTGGGCTGAAGAAGTTGCGAATCAAGCTCTATTTCGTCCGATTTCCCTTACTGATTTGAAGGAAAAATCCTAATCCCTTCACTGCCTGCTGTTGTTGTTGCTCGGCGCCTTCTTGAAGCACAGCCCTCGTTTTTTTTCTTCCCTCCAATGACACGCGATTTTTTTTTTTTTTTTGTCAAAGTGTTATGCACGCCTGAGGATGCTAAAGTGTTAGGAAAAATCTAATTTTTTTTCTTGACACAAAATTGTGTCATAACAGTACATTACCTAATAAAACTACGTCGTATTGATTCAATATAATAACACTTAAAAAGCCAGTGTCATTATAACTATTACATTATTACACTTTATAAAAAGTGTCATTAAAAATATGTTAGTAAAACTTTTTTTCTAGTAGTGTTACAATATTTATTGTACACTAAATGTTATGTATAATTTTATTTGTAAGTAATATAATACTTCAATGTATTAGGACATGCATACCGAGTACATATAAAAATTTTTCAAAAAATAAGAATTTTGTGGTTTGGGAACAAAAAATAGGTGAGATCACCAAAAACACAGAAAAAGAAAAAGATATTTGGTTAAGATTGAGAGCCCAGATCTGACCAAAGAAGTGCAGACCAGCTGAAGAAGAGGAGGAAAGAGAGAAAGGTGGCTAGATGGAAAATAGAGAGACAAAAAGGAAACCACGCAGGGGCAGATGCTTCGTAGAAATTGATACTTGGAATTAGTCCACAACAATCAAATCCACCTCGGTGCCTATAATAATTTGCCTGCCATAGTCAAAACAAGACTGCAAAAGAATAGTCTATCCGAAGCGGATAGTCTTTGCCACGGACGAGCTGGTCTTCACGGTTGAACAAAACGTGACTCTTAAACATAAATATTTTTTTATAAATATAAATTAAATATAAGTCTATAATAAGTAGATTAATTTAATTAGAAAAAAAATTAAATTATTATTTTATTATTTTAATAATAAAAATATAAAAAAAAGAATTATTTTACGATGTGGTAAATTTTTTAGGAGAACGTTCAAGCACATGCATGCGTTTTGTCTTTTGCCTTTTCTTGTTTAGCATCTTAAGAAGACGTCTTTTTGTTATGGTATGTTTCGTGTTGTCTTCATGACGTTTAAAGGAGGAAGCAATGTTAACGTTTCGTTCGATGGACTGAGGCGTCTTTCCAGCGTCGGAAAGATTTGGTATTCAGCGAATCCTAGTGTTTGGTTTTGTATATAAGCGAATGAATTTCTTTCTTTAGTTGGTATCTGGGCATTGAAAAAGTCCTCTTGTTATTCAATATTTCAAGTTTAATAACCACTTTCACACGTGATTTGAGACAAAAGCCCAGCCAAATTTTCAACCATTAATCAACACGCATTGTGAGTGGTGAAAATTATGAATGGTGGTAATGTACAAGTATCACAAGTCAAGATTGCTATTTATTTATGTCCCACGGGTTTAGTCGAGTTAATTCAGCGATAGTAAATTTGAGATAAAAATTACGGATCGATTTCTATTAGGGGAATTATATTTCTAAGGGACGGTTTTACTGTCGAATTGTTCAGTCACCGTGATTTAGTCATTCATATTTCTTGAAGCGAGAGTGTGGGAGCTTTGTGAGCGAAGAATTTCACCTTTTGAGACAGGAGATTACTATTTATGCTTTTTATCTCAACTCTTTACTGAAATTTCATGTTGCCAGTTCAATCTTTTCCGGTTTTTGATTGATGGAATTTTTTTCAGTTGCTGCAAAAGGTTCTTGAAGGCTCCAAAATAGCAAGCCTACCAAGTAATATTAGCGGCAGAAGGGAATGTTTTTGAAATATGTAAAGAAAGTTTACCCTGGAAAAATTAAGAAAAGAAAAGGATTTCAAGAGAAAGGTAGGAGTGGCAGTGATTGTAAAGAATCTCAAGTTAGCAAAATACTAGACAATATTATCACAATATTGCATAAGCTGCAATGGGAGCTTGAAACATCTGCTCATAAAACAACCACAGCTCACTCAACTCACAAACTTGAAGACTTTTGAGTACTCTTAATTCCCTTGCTCCCCACTGACTTGCTCAAGTCAGTTTCCCATTCTCCAGAGTTCCAGATTATTCCTTAGTGTGATTTTCATATTTCATCAATGCCTTATATAATGATGGTTGACCACTCATTAAGGCCCTGCTCGGCTATGGAATGGTATTTTGCTTTTGTAAGTTTTTGTTTTTCTTGTGATTTTGTCGCTTTGTGCCATTAGCATTAGTATTTATTGATTTAGAAATATTTTTTAAAAATTTTGTATATTGTTTTTTTAGAGTGGAGTTTTTTTTTTAATATTATTATTATTTTTTTTGTTATTGTTTTGTGAGTTCTGTTATTAAGGTTTTGATTTATTTTGGAATTTATTCCTAAAAGATTAATTATTATCGAAGCTTTTAATTTTAATTCAAGATATTTTTTAAAAGAGTAAAAGAACAGTTAGTGAAGATGACAATAGCGACAAGATATTATTCTAAATCTTTCTAATGAAGTTTTAAAGAAAGTCATTATTGAAATTATAACCAAAGTTATGTGAAAAAAGTTAACTTTTGTCTATGAAGAAAATAATACAGAATCAATTCTATTTGAAATAAACTTTGTTTATACTTCAAATGGTTGAAGGTACATCTATTATCTCACATTTTAATACGTTTGATTATCTTATTATAGATTTGAGTAATATTGAGGTGAAAATAGATTATGAGGATCAACTTATTTTATTATTGTATTCCCTTCCCTAATTTCTTTTAAGTTTTTTCGAGATAATATGATGTATGAAAAACAAATTATCTAGTATTAGGGAATTAAATCTATTTTTAAAGCAAAAGATTTAATTGGGGAGGTTAATGAAAATCAGATTGAATGTTTGATTGCTAGGGGTAAATCAAAAATAGAAATTATGGTAGTATTAAATCAAAATCTAGATCCAAATTCAAACATAAAAATTTAGCTTACAGTTATTGTCATAAAAATGAGCACATTAAGTTTGAATGCTTTATGTTGAAAAATAATGATAAGTATAAGAAAAAAATTACTGATACTGTTGAAGCTACTACAGTAGCGAATGAAGGAAATATTTTATTTGTGACTGATAATAGGACATAATTTGAAAATGAATAGATTTTATAATCAAGTTATTCTTACTATATATGTCTTAATGGGAATTTATTTTTCACTTATGAAATGATGGTGGAGCTGCTTTGATGGGTAATAATGTTGTTTGTAATATTATGGATAACGGCACCATTCGAATTAAAATGCATAATGGTATAGTAAGTACTCTTACTGATATTAGACATATTTTTAATTTGAAAAAGAATCTCATTTCTTTAAGTACTCTTAAGGTGAGTATAAATATGTAGTTGAAGGTGGAGTTATGAAAATCTGTAAAGGTGTTTTTATTGTCATTAAGGATTTCAGGTCTAGTAGTTTATATATTTTGCATGGAACTATGTCACGTGTTCTGTTACAATTTCTACATCAATTTTGTCTAATTCTGATATCACTAAATTGTGGCATATGCATTTGGGGCACATGGGTGAGAAATGTCTGTGCATATTATGTAAGAGAGGCTTCCTTGATGAACAAGATATTAGAGCATTAAACTTCTGTGGGCACTATATTTTAGGAAGTAAAAAAGAGTTAGTTTCAGTTCACCAGCAATTCAATGTACTAAAGGTACTTTGAATTATATTTATTCAGATTTTTTGGATCTATCTACTGTTAGAGGTAGTGTCAGGTACATGTTAACTTTTATTGATCATTATTCAAAGAAAAATTTAGACTATTTTCTGAAGTATAAGAGTGATATTTACCTAACTTTTAAATGGTGAAAAGTTCTAATTAAAAAAAACAGAATAGTAAACATATCAAACGATTAAGGATAAATAATAACATAAAATTCTACCCAAAAAAAATGATAATTTTTATAAGAATAAAGGAATTGTTCAACATCGTACAGTAAGAATAACGTCTCAATAAAATGGTTTTACTAAAGGTATAAACAAAACTCTTTTGAAAAGAGCACGTTATATGATTTCAAATGTATAGTTGACAAAAGATATTTTGGGTAGAGGGAATTTTTACGATTTGTTACATAGTCAATTGCGCTCCTTCTGTAGATTTTAAAACTTTTCCCAAAAATCATTTGTCAACCTACATTTGAAATCATACAATATTCTCTTTCCAAAAGAGTTTTGCTTATACATTCAGCAACACCAATTTGTTGAAGCGACATTCTCAGTATATGATTCCGAACAATTCTTTCATTTTTATAAAATTTATTAAATTCTCTTTCACAGAATTTCATACATTGTCTGTCCTCAGCCACTTGATTTGTTTACCTATTTGTTTTTCAATCAAAACTTTCCATCGTTTGAAATTTAGTTAAACATCATTTTTATACTTCAGAAAATATACTCCAAACTTTCCTTAAATAATCATTAATGAAAGTTAACATATACCTAGTACCACCCCTAAAAGGAATACGAGATAGAACCCAAAGATCTAAATGAATATATTTCAAAATACGATTACTCCAGGAAATTGCTAGTAAGATAAAGCTAGTCCTTTATTACTTTCAAAAAATATAGTGTTCACAAAAGTCTAATGCTATGCTATTTTGTTCATCCAGAAAGCCTATCTTACTCAACATACGTAAACCTTTCACCATGTGTCACAAACGCATATATCACAATTTGGTAAATGTCAGAATATGACAAAGTTGATGTATAAACTGTAACAGAACTTATGACGGTAATTTCCTACAAAGTATACAAACTATCAGACCCTCAACCATTTGTCACAACAAGAATACCTTTACAGATTTTCATAATGCATATTGATACTCACCTTATGGGTGTCAAAGAGATGAGATTCTTTTTCAAGTCAGGGATATGTCTAACATCAGTGAGAGTCCTCACTATATCATCATACATTTTAATTCAAATTGTACCCTTATTTACAACATTGCATATAATATTATTACCCATTAAAATAACTCTACCGTTATAAATTTCATAAGTGGAAAATAAATCCTTATTGGGACATATATGGTAAGAACAACTCGAGTATAAAATTCATTCATTTTCAAACCTCATCATACTATCAGTCACTAATAAAATATTTCTTTCACTCTCATATGTTACTATGTTAACTTCTGAAGCATCAATAGATTTTTTTCTTATACTTATCCTTATTTTTCAACTTAAAGTATTCAGACTTAATATACCTCATTTCATGACAATAATTGTAAACTAAATTTTTATATCTAGATTTGGATCTAGATTTTGATTTACAACTGCCATAATGTCTATTTTATGATCTATCCCTAGCCACAAAACATTTAGTCTGATTTTCACTAACCTTCCTAATTAAATTCTATGTCTACCTTTTCTTTTGATTTCAAAGCAAATTTAATTTCCTGATACGAGATAATTTATTTTCTATACATCATAGTATATCGAAAATACTTGAAGAATTGAATAAGGAAATAGAATAATAAAATAGTTTGATCCACATCATCTATTTTTACATTAATATTACTCAAATCCATGATAAGAGAATCAAACGTATTAAAATGTGAAATAATAGATATACCTTCAGTCATCTAAAATGTAAATAAAGTTTGCTTCAAGTAAAAACGATTCTATATTGTATTCTTCATATACAAAACTTAACTTTTCTTACATAACTTTGGTTGTAGTTTCAGTAGCGGCTTTTCTTAAAATCCCATTAGAGAGATTTAGAATAATACATTATCTCACCATATTATCCAAATCTTCAAATGTCACTATTGTCATCTATGTTGGCTTCTTCTCTACTCCTTTCAAAACTAAGGTTAAGTTTGGTTTGCGAAGGGAAGGGAAAGGGGAAAGGGGAAAGGGGAAAGGGGAGGAGGAGTAAAACATTTTACTTCCATCAGGGGAAGTAAATGTAATTACTTTCATCATATTTGATTGAAGTGTAAGGGAAGTAAATATGATTTACCTCTCATTGTTTGGTTGTAAAGTATATAGAGATGAATTAATTATTGAATTATTATTATATCCATAAAGTTAATTCATAAAAAAATTGCAAAGTAGGCCTTTTCTTTTTTTTAAAAAATGTTATATATATATTATGCATCATCATCATTATTGAAAATGAATAATACCATATCAAACTTTCATAAATTATCAACAAGAATATTCTTCTACTATTATCAATTTTTTTTAGAATAAAATAAATCAAATAACTTTCATAAATTAGAAATCCAATTATCATAATCACCTTTAACTACAAGTCTAACTGTTATAAATTATTTCGTTGATATATTTAATTAAAAAAATACGAGTATGATTTAAAGGCAACTATCATAACATACTCTCAGGAGGAGAGAAAAAAAAATTGACAATTTCATGGGCCCAAAATAAAAAATAAAAAAAAAATCTTCCATTTCTTACAATGTATAGCTTGTTGAATCCTCAAGTATCAATATTGAATATAATCCATAAACTTGTGTGAATATCTAAACAAAATTGTCCAGGAGAAATAAAATAACCAAGGAAAACAAGAGAATCTCACATTCCTTTATCTTGTATTTAACTTGTTCACCTTTCCATACAAAAGGAAAGTTCAGCCATTATCAGTTCCTCAAATGCATTCCTTCACACTCCCACAGATGAGGTAGAATTAGTTATTATAAGTAGACCTAAAGACAATGAAAAATAGTAGTTTGAAAGAATATGATAAATCTAGCTTTTAGGCATAAAAGAAAGCACGGTGTTAAACAGGTCACAGACTAGAATGGATAAAAACCATTCATATGCTTGTCCCCATAAAATGTGTCATAAGACTTTGGTTGAGTAAAGTTGAATTTATAAATTCATTATATCAAAACACAAAATGAAAAAATGAGACTTATATCCACAGAGCAAATCCCCCAATCCCAACCCAAAAAAAAAATCAATGTAGGTATACTCAATTGACTAGATAACCTTGTGCAAACATGTAGCAAAAGACTGCATCCTCAAGTAATAATAAAAAACCAAGAAAACCGTATAACATGCAGAAACATATTGAAAAATAAAATAATAGATGAACTTTTTAAGAGTACATTAACCTATTAGTAGAAGTTAATATATCAATATACAAGGGTCAAATAGAAAAATGTCAAAGACAGAGGCAGAAAAATGCCTCTACCTTCCAAAATAAAACCAAGACAACCCTAAAAAACCCTCAATATAGGCTAAAATTAAAGAGATGGACATATGAGATAGACAGTAAGAGATGGACAACAGAGAGGGGAAAAGATATCTAAAGATTGGGCGATTTCCACTGGCAGATTAGGCAATTTTCGGTAGACATATGCACAGAAAAATCACAGTGGCAGTGGAGGTTCAAATGAGCACCGGCGAAATGGAAAAAAAAGAACGGTACCCTGCAATGAACGGGCTAGTTGGGGCTATTCTAATAAAAAACCCAAAAAACTTCTGTAGTTCAAGGATGTCCGTAGGAACCCAAGGATATCATTGAATTCATAGCACAACTCTAGTATCAACAAGGCATTGCAGAAGCAAGACAGAACAAAAAACTCTACCATGACATATGTGGGCATAGATTGTACTAAAGTTTTTACAAATGCCAACTATCTACACCGTGATTGCCATAGTTGCTTCAAATGGCAATGGAGGTTCAAGGGAAGTGAAGTAAAACCGAGGGAAATGGAGGTATTGAACAACGAACGTGAATAAGAAAAAGAAAAGAGAAGAAGAATGTGATTACAAACCAGATTTGAAGGGGCGAAGGTGAATCGGTGGTGAAACGAGCTTGAACCATAGCTTCGATCTTCTCTGTCGACCAAACTCCAACAATGGGAAAGTTTGAGGCGGCTGATTCTCAGATATTGCATTGAGGATAGAATTGTATTAATAGAAATGCCCTAGGACAAGAGGACATTCGTTTACTTTCTAAATCGTTCGAAACGGAGAGGAAGAAAAAGCTAACATGGAAGGGATCCAATTTCCTTCCACATATACTTCTCCCCTCCACTCACTCCAACCAAACAAAGTAAATCAAACATTTACCTCCTATTTTACTTCCTCTCCCCTTTTCCTTCCCACTTTCACTCAAACCAAACTCACCCTAAATCAACTACATCATAAATTAAAATGGTCTCCATCCTGAGGTACCACATGCCGAAGGTGTCAACTTTGTCCTAGATTAAAATAGCCTCCATCCTGAGCTACTACATGGCGAAGTTGACATTCCAATCTAATTTCTCTACTTTAGTCTTTATTATTGTCATTGCCACAGAGTTAAAAGCTAAAAACTCTTATACTAATTTGTTAAGAATATGTCCCAAAAACAACCCACAATTTCAATGATAAAATTACACAAGAGGACAATAACAAATAAAATAAAATTAAAATGCAAAAAATAAAATAACAAGAAGAAAATAAAATACAAAAATTTATGTAATTTAATCAATACATTCACGGGTGAATAAACAAAGGATCACTATAATAAAGACAATATACAAAATTTTTAGATCAATGGACACGAATGATACAAAATAAAAATTACTTCTTCCGTTTCATAATATTTGTTTATAAAACTTTGTTATTTTGTTTTAAAATATATATTGATGTATCTATTTTTAAAATTAATGATTAATTTCTTCTCATTTTATTCTCATTTATTTTAAGTCAACTATACAACTTTCTAAAACTCATATTTCTTCTTACTTTTTGAGAATTTTTACCAATCAATAACTGGTCATATTTTTAATATAGGTAAAATAGAAATTTTATTTAAATTGTAATATTATTTTCAATATCCTTAATCTGTATAAAAAAAATTCATAAATAAATATTTTAAAATGAATGGAGTACAAAATTACACCCCAAAAAGATGCTTAATAAATAAGTCATAAGGTGTCATGTTCTTCAAAATTCAAACTAAGCCAATCCATCAGAATTTGTCATGTTCTTAAAAAATACTACGTGAACATGCTTTAGTTTCCTGATGTGGGACATACGGATGCAAGGCATCCCTTAACAATAGCTTTGTTAAAAGAACCGGCAATTCGCCAACTCAGCTTCAACCGCAGCATGCGTTAGCATCTCTAGAGCTCGAGTTTGGTCTCATTCTCTTCCTTGCCAATCTATCTTATATTGTTTTCTCGTACAACATAATATTTCCCTTGACTTTTCAAAGGTAACGGTGATGTCCTAGCGGAAGTCGGCCTCAGATCACTCAATTCAATACATGTAGTCGGTTGTCAAAAATTCCTGCGTCCAAGGGGCCTTTTGCTCTGCCATTATTACCAGCCAGAATCTGCTCCGATGGAACAAGATTTGAGGTCTTGGTCAACGCCGTTTGTACACAAGCACTCTATTGTCTTCGATTGTCAATCTTCCAAGTTGACTGGCCTTCAAAGTTCAACAAAATACATTACATTTGAAGGATAAGTGACGAATTGTCTTTCATGGCACCAGCTGTCATTTGTACACTTCCGGGTGCTCATCACGTTTGTGAACTTTGAGGTGGGGACAGCTTCTCCCCCCTCCGTCCCGCCCTTTTTGTCTTCTTCGTTCAGGCCATAGAATAATTCCATACCCCGTCTGTGGGTTGTGGTAGCATTTCTTAGTCCGGAAACTAAGTGCAGAGCGAGAATGGAGAATAGATGGTACACTGATATTGCTATTTTGGAATACGATTCAGACATCCAAATGGATGTAACAAAAATTGATAGAAGCTCTAGCCCACATGCAAAGACACCTGAATGAAGAAAGCGGCTACAGAACAACAAATAGCAGCAGTCTCCTTACATAGGATCCCTCTAAGCTTGGCGGGGTTGCAACTGGGCCCGAAATTGTATCAATAGGACCTTATCACAGCGACAAAGACAAGTTAATGGAATTTGAAACCTATAATTGGAATTCCACTGATTCTGCTCTTCAAAAAGATCGTGAAGAAGAGAAACTTCACCTTCAGCATTACATGAAATCGGCCAGAAAACTGGAAAAAAAGTGTTAGGAGTTGCTATTCTGAGTTCATTTCCCTGTCAAATAAGACTTTTGTGGAGTGGAGATAATGACGGATGTTTTACGACAACAATGTTACCGTCATCGTGCCTTGGTTGCTGCCCATTCTCTTGAGGGACTTGTTGAAGCACGAGAATCAACCCGATTCTTCATTCTGGAGAGCATCTATAATCTTCCCAGGCCTGTCTAGTACCTTATTCCGATACATCTGGAATAAAATGATTCGACCATCTGGAATCAAGTTACCAGAAATCCCACCAATAACCATCAATAACTTCTCCATTACCGTCTCAACCAACCATGCTCTGCTGCTTTAGCGCAACGTCAGCAATGAATTCCAACATGTTTCTCACCTTACATGGCCGTCATCAGCTGTCTGATCAATTCGAGATATGACCTTCTTCCTCTGTGCTTACCGAATAAACACCAATTTCTCACAAAAGGATCAACATGTTGCATGCTTTTTCCGGAAATTAAGTGAAAACTCGGAGATTGCTAACTCAATTAGCAATTCCGCCAAGTAGAGGCCTACTATGGCAACAACTGGGCAACTCTTGTACCCACTTATTTCAGCAGCCCATGGTCATCCATATCGGTTGTTTTATCAGCCCTTACACTGTGCTTAGAGGAATTCAAGAAGTGATGGCTAAGCCTGGGCATAGAATGGTAGCAATCAAAATAGATCTTTTCAAACCTACTTCAGATAAACACAATCTCTAATCAGCAGACTAGTTTAATCTTATAATAAGAGGCCAGAAGAGCACGAGCTTGCCAGCAATGATCCTGCTTTGGTTATCCCTTACCTCCGAGGATATTCAAATGCTTTTTTCCCCCCACTTTTTGGATTCACTATGGATCCATGTCTTGGAATGTCTTGTAACCTTTCAACATATTACCTGCTTTTCGGTGCTGAAGGATCAAATTAGCTTAATAGGCTACTGTACATTTTTCATTTAAAAAAAGTGGCAAATGTAGAGGGCAATTAAAAAAATTATCAAAAAATCATAGAAGAATTATCATGCATGGCATAAAACCTGTTTCCAACAGAAACTAACCCCTGAAAAATATGATCCCTGGCATTATCATCACATATGCTACGTAAAGCATCTCCCTCAAACAACCAACAAAAATCAAAGATAACATTGCAAGGTCACAATCACAACAAAAATCAAAGATAATATTGCAAGTTCACAATCACTGAATTATCAGAAATGGAGTGTAAGAAAAATGCAGAAAGGCAGAAGTAACAATTTCTAAATTCAAAAAAATTCATATGTAACAAAAATATCAAATCTAAAATTATAGTTATGGTAAGGTTTCTATCTCCATCAAGCTGACGCAAACACCAAATAAAACTACCAACAGTCTCAAAAGTAGAAGAAAAAAACTTTAAGCTGTTCTCAAAGGGTGCCCAGAAAGTGGATGTTCTGTATAAGTATTGTAACTCCTTAGTCAAACAGACTAAAGCCCATATCCTGCAACAGAATTCAAAAAACGAGTCATTTCTCAATTTATCATAAAAAGTTGCACAAATAATCAATTTATAAGAATTGAAGCTAGTCTACACACAAAATAGCAGTGGCAGACCATCTCAATTCAACATAAGTAATAATAAAAACTAAGAAGACTTTGGCATCATACATCATCCGATTCCTCCTTCTCTTCTACTTTTTCCTCTTTCTTAGACTCAGCAGCAGCTGGAGCAGCTGCACCAGCATCTCCTCCAACAGCAGTTGATGCCACTGCAACAGCCCCACTACCAGCAGGTACAGATGCCAATTTTTCTCGGCCAGCAGCAATAACCTCTGTTATGTCCTTACCAGCAAGCTGTGCTAATAGGAAATTAATCCTATCATCATCAGCTTCAATGCCAACTATAGGCCCCAAAAGTTCCACAAATTAGAACCAAATCAATAATCATACAACTATAAAACAACAAGCTGCACCGTGAACTCTAGATACTTAATTCACTCACACCCCTGCTGCAGACTTTTCAGAAAACATGAGTACTAATTGATATTTTACTACTAATATTTCATTCTTAAAATCTTTTTAATTCTTTATGCATGTTTCAGTTTCAATTAAAAAAGATTAGCATAGCCAATGCACATCCTGTGCACGGGAAAGAACAGAACCCGACATGAAAGTAAAATATATGTTTGGTGGTTAAAATTCAAGGCTGGGCATGAACAAACCATTAGAAGCTACTACCAGTCAATCTCTAACATTCCAATCAATCCTAACACTCCAATCAAGTTTATCTGCAGTAGAGTCCACAGCCAACAACTAGATGAAACCAATGAAATTGTTAACTAAGCAACTAAGACAACCTAGCGATCACATGTAAAAATAACAAAAGACAACTACGTTTCATGAACATGCACAAATTTACACGACCAACGGCATTAGTTAAATTTTGTCAAATTGCTGTAACTTAATTTACGCCAAGCAAATATGCCTACAAAAAACATTTCAAGAATCCAAGAATTTTCAGAAGCTATGATAGCGGAATTTTAAAGATATAACGCTGAAAGGAGTTTATGTAAGTACCAGCTCCAAATATTTCCTTGATATCCTCAGCGGACGGAGAGGTGTTGCCGCCTAAAACAGCGAGCAAATAAGCTGCTATCACCTTCATCTTCTTTTTCTATTCTCTGCACGACAAGATTTCACTATTTAATCCAGTAAAAATATGCACAATTTTATGTCTAAACAGAGCACAGATTACCGGACGACCTCTGAAAGTGTACAGCTAACCGCTCGGTGGACGGACGACCGGTGACACTGCAGTGGGAAAATGTCTACAGTCAGAGACCGCAGTGGAGCTATATATACAGCTAGGGTTTTAATTGGTCCGGGTCATCGCCTACCCGAGGCCCCGGACTAAAAATATGGTGCGGGTTTGATTTGAGTCAGTTTCAGTTGCAGCAATACCTCGTACGCCCCCTTAAACTGACTCTTCTTTTAACCACAAATATATGCATAAAATATTCTATGAATGTTATCTTTGAGGATTGTTAGATATAGGGATGTTAAAAAATATTTTATATGTACAAATTGCACTAAATCAAATTAAATTAAACTGAAAATATTATGTTTGGTTTAATTTGGTTTGATTTTAATTTGAAAGAGTTTTTAAGTGTAAAATTAATTTGATTTGAAGAATTTCTTCAAATTAAACCAAACTAAATCAATGAATTTTTATAAAATATATTATATTATATATTATTAATAATTAAAAGTGCAGTTTTCTTTAAAAATTGAGGAGCATATTACTAATTTATGAATTTTATAAAATTTTTAAATACAAGTCTTTCAAATGTTAAAATAATCCTTATACTAGATGATTAAAAGATTCTTGTCATATTTAAGTGCAAGCGAAAAAATCCCTTGTTCAAGTTTTGCTTCGATTGATAAATAATATTCTTTATTTATATTTATTTAGTGAAATTTCTCTTTCATTATTAAATTTATATTTTGTTTAATCTTATTATTAAATATTTGTAGACATAATTTCTTTAATTTGTATTGTTATTATTACTAGAAATCTTGTTTTTTAATATGATCTAAAATTATTACTTATTTTGTTAGAAAACAATTTTATAATAACAAATCGTTCAAATCAAACATATAGAAACTAAACTCATGATTTGAGACTCAAACAGTTTGATTGTTATAAAGTTTTTAAAACCAAGTTACTAGTTTGGTTTAAAAATGGCTAAAACCAAACCAAACAAAACTGCAGACACATGTAGTTAAATGTAAATAATTAATGTCAATTATAGAGTCCCTTACTAATGAGTTTGAGACAAGACCAGCAATCAAGGGAGTTAAAGGACTGCGTTCAATTCCCCTCCCCCCCCTCATTTGAAGGAACCAAATTCAAAATTAAGGTTGGAAGTAATATTTTGGTGGTAATTTGAAAGTATAAATGTCACTTTTTTAATAAAATTATAAATTTTATTAGACCTCAAAATAAACAGGAGAGTTTTCCATTTGCGGGGTGTGGAAATAAAATGCGAATTGCATACGTTCCCACAGTTTTGTATTATAGGTTATGCTTTGGTCGAGGTTCAAATCCTAAATCGTCGTGGAGTAAGCTTCATGGACACATGAATTGATTGACGAAGATTGAACTCAACTCCAACTTGCTTGTTTAAGCATGCAAACTAAGCTCAAGTTTAGTAGCTATTGTTCCAAATAAACTTAATCATTATTTAGCATACCAACTATGCTAATATGATATATATATATATATATATATATATAATATATATATATATATATATATTTGGTGAAACTGGAAGAAGCTCAGAGTATTATGAAATCAGAGAAATCCCTTATTCAATCCTAAAATCAAAAGAGTTCAGTCAAGAAAGAAGATCCAAAACATAAGAGTATTGGTCCCTGATTTCATGCACTCACAATTTACAGAAATCCAGCAGCTATAAAGTAACGCGCCCCAAGAAAAAACGCATCATGCAGCTTAACCATTGGTCAAAGACAATTAACGGATGCATCGACATAAGCTAACCAATCAAATTGAGATAAATGATGGAGCTCTGAGTATCCTGAAATGTCATTTTTAGAGGATCTTGACATCAGAGTTGCTCAGATCTTAGCAGCAAAATTGAGGCCCTCCTTGAACAATTCTTCCAGGCTGTTAGCTGGGGGCTGCACCCTTGCAACTTTGGCAATGGCCTTATTTTCATCAGGGGTGCCACTCTCCAGGAATGCACCGACAACCTTACCGTCTTTGATCCAGTAGGATCCAAACTTGTGCGATGAAGAAGTTGGATCACTATCTCCGAAGATTACACTGTCTCCGACATTGTCACCATAGAACTGCCAAGACAGATCAAAGGCACGGGAATAGAAGTATGGGAGATAGTCATACTCATCAATCGGCTTTCCTTGTTCACGTGCAAAAATTGCCTGCTCCAATAAAAGACATTGAATGGTCACTTCTGGCTTGTCTTTGAATACTGCGACTTTTAGAATCCATTTTCTGATATTTGAAACATGTTTAAGGAGACAAGAAATAGATTCTAGATTATTGAAAAGGAATCTTTAGGCCCACAAGACATCCTGAAAACCGAAATTTTCATTTAGATAGCTGGGGCCTCTGCAATTTACATTTCCACAATTTAACGAATCTGTGAGTGCAATCTGGAGAGAAAGAAGATCACGGGGAAAAAAAAGCTTGGAGTTTTAGACATTTTTCCAGATTGCATGAGAAAACTATGACACATACATCAAGCAAATGAAATCATGTACAGGATTAGGGGAAGATGTCCCAAATTTCATAAATAATCTACTTTTTGGATGTTTCCACTATTTCACTTCATAGACATGTCCAATTAATATGTGTAATATGACGTTTCTAAGTAGAAGCAGATTTCAGAAATATGTAAGGGTACCACATACCTTAACAGCCTGTTCAGCGGATTTGCGAGCATGATCAACATGTTCAACTCTTCTCAACTCATTGTACAGTTTCAACGGGAAAGTCGCAACATCACCCACAGCATATACATCAGGTAGATTTGTTTTGAAAAATGCATCAGTCTGCAACAAGAAGACGACTTATTACATATTAGTTTCATAGTAATATCCAAAACATATTATAATAAGGTATTAGGCGACGAATCGTGAAATGAACACTTAAAACCAGAAAAGTATCATTCACTAACACAGTGGGTATCCTGAAAAATCACAGAAAAGATAAGTTCCAGTCAGACCATAACTTTATTTATGAAAATTTTTTTAAATTTTTGTTTTTGCCTTAGCAAAATTAAAATCTTTTAGAAAAGTCTATTTAAATTTTACCTTTGACTACCTCTTTCCCCCCAAAAAAAAAAAAAATATATATATATATAATATAAATAAATAAATAAATTATAACATTATCCTCTAACATATCCTTTTATATAATTTGCCCCCATTCCTGATTTTCTGAGTCCATTTCTGATGTGAATAGTAACAAGTTAGTGAAACATTCAAACTTCACTATGAATAAACATATATAATGCACAGGACGGGTGTATTATTATAGTTTTGGAATCAACTGAAGTCTCAATCAAATCACGCACCTTGATTCCGCCTTTCTCCTCCTCAACCTGTCCTTTGAACAAAGTTGTAAGTGGTCTTCCCCCAACACCAACAACAACAATGTCAGCTTCCAGCACCCTACCATCCTTAAGTTTTACATCCTTCACCTGAAAGAAGGGGAGCAGCAATGCCATTTAGTGATTATGGAACGTATACATTTTCTTTCCCGGAGAACTAAGAAAGTCCATGTCAATGTGACAAACCTCTCCATTTTCATGTGCACCAAACCCAACAGCAACTGTACCCTTGATGATTTTGATTCCTTTGTTTGCATAATAGCCCTCATAGAAGGCAGCTATTTCAGCAGTAAACAGCCGAGGCACTGGAAAATCATTAAACTCAAGGATCAACCATAAAAACCAATGACAAAGAAAAAGAGGATTCTATAATGCTGCATCTTATATAACTTTGCCAGCAGCATTTGACATCCAAAGTAAACCTAAGGAATTGAAATTTAAATTTAATCAAAAAAACAAAAAACAAAACAAAACAAAACAGTTCTGAGTATCCACTTACTGCACCATGGTTCTGGGTACACCATACTGACATCAATGTTATTGATTCTTAATGCCGCACTAAGCTCAAGACCAATGTAACCACCTCCAACAACCACAGCCTTTCCAGTTTTCTTTGCTTTTATTGCTTCTACAAGTTTATCAGCATCATCAATTTCTCTCAAGTAAAAGATATTTTTGGCATCAGCCCCTTGTACACCAAAGTCTGACAACCTTATAACCTGCAAAAAAGTTTGATTGAAAAAATGATGTCAAGTGTGAAATGGACAGGGTGAATCAAGTGTAATTGATTGAATAAAAAATCAACTTACTGTAGAGCCAGTTGCAATAATAAGTATTTGATATTTAAATGTTTCTCCAGCTGCACTGGTAAGTGTCTTCAAAGGAAGATCTGCTTTAACTATTTCCGTGCTAAGGATCAATGATATCCCTGTAACAATCAAGATTAGTCCAGTAAAAGGGTAACACTTCAAGAATTAATACTCTATGGTCATCAACAAAAATATAGAAGCAGCCCCCATTTTGATGATTTTGCAGAAAATTTCTAGCACATAGAACCATAACATATAGAGGAATCAAATATTGCTACCTTTCTCAGTATACCAATCAGGAAGCAACCTCTCCCCTCCACTTCCAACACACACATGAAATCCCGGGAGTCTTGCTGTCCCTGAAGAAATTGAAGTATCAATAAGGAGAGATCAGGGTAATCAAGAAGATCGACAGTAGCTGAACCCTAACCTAGTTCCACTACCATGGGGTTCACATTGCTGGCATGCAAATGAAATTCTTACAAAATCAACTTACCCTCAGGGAAAAGATATGCCTTGCTTAGTGCAGGACGTTCATATGCAGCAACCTGGAAACAAATGACTATTATTTATTGAAAGAACATCAAACCTAATAGTGAAGTAAATTTCTGTCTACAAGCAAAGCAGCAACCAGTTTCCATAACAGCTTTTAGAAGATAAAAGAAATATGAAATTTCAAATTTTCTAGGTTGACCAAAACTACTGAGCGCCCCCCCCCCCCCCCCCTCTCTCTCAAACCACCCAAAAAAAAAAAAAAAAAGAAAGGAAAAAAGTGGCCTGACAAACCCAATCTTTTAAATTCACCCACTTCATTGGGGATAATAGAGGAAAGTGAATTCAACCGAAAGTTCAAAGTGGGATGACATTTGAATTCCTTTTCCAACATTTGTGACAAGCTCTTGCTCTTGTCACCATGGAGAAAAACAAGAAAGAAAGGATATAGAGAAAGAAAACGAAGAAATCTGTGTCAAACAAACTAGGATGACTTTACATATACTGGTCAATTGTCAAAAAATCAGGACATTCAACATATCCAACAATCCAAAAGGCATTTGACAAACTAAAAGTAATTTTTTAAATCTGGACCAACAAACAAACTGGTGTACTGGTTGGTCTTCAGCCCAAGTCAAAATAGTAATAAACAAATAATTAACTAAACAAATAAAAAGAAAGACCTGTTGAAGTAGTTAACAGTCAATTTTGAATGTCAGCACTCAACTATTGAAATAGTCCAGCAAAAATTTCCCTGGACTTTCAGAAAGTGCAATTTTATAAACCCCATATAGCTTAATTAAATTAAATTACTTACAAGTCACAGTGAGGAGAATGCAGCAACCAGACATATTACTTACAGTTAAAAATGGATGACATAGAAAACCAAAGATGTGCAGTGGCTTAGAAAAAAAATTTAGGAAAGACAGCATCATTAGTCTAACTAGTTTCTTAGTGTGCCTGTTTACTGAAATCAAGAAAACTAAACTGCGGGGATAATGCCAGGCAACAGCACGTCTTCTATTCTTCTTCTATAGGTTTAAAATAAAACAATGCCTCCACTTCCCAGAAAATTATGTCATCCAAAATAAAAAATCAGTCCCAACAACATCCCCAAACCATTAATCAGTGAGTTGGATCACAAAAAGGAAGTTGGCAGCAAACAGTAAAGATTATGCTAAAATTCATACCGCCTCTTTAGAAATGATGGCCAGTTCACCAGGCTTAACCCCCAGTTTGGCAAATTCCCTGGCAGCATACCCCTGCAAATATAATCAGATTCAGCTAAGCCATACTACAGTACTTAAGAAGCATTATCTTACACGTTGCATAAACACTCAGAATCAGTTTAGTTGGAATTTCCAATCACTAACACCTTTCAACCATAGATTGTAGAACAGCCAGCAGTGTGCAAAAGAAAGAAAGATTGGAAAGGTTGTCTCCACTCCAATTGAGGTTTTCCTTTCTTTTTTTTTTTTCTCCCAGACTCATACTTTGCAAATGGAAGTGTCAAAGAGATTTCACAAACATAATAGTTTGAAAACCGATTATTTACCAGCACGTTAAATTGAGTTCTTAATTCTTCTGAAAATAAAAAACCCAATGATCTTAAAATTTTTTCCTTAATCCTAAAATTTCGTCGTGACGAAAGAATCAGCATTAACAAATATAAAGGCAGATCTATGAAAACGTCAATCCTAACAACCTAAATTATAATCCCTTCAAATATATCAGAATCAAAAGGAATTCGCTTACTTAATCAAAATAAAGTACCCAGGCGAACAGAAGCACTAGAAACGAAGAAGCTCAACATTTGCAGTGAATTACCTACCATTCAATATCCCTTTACTTCACAACAAAGACCAAATAGTATTTTTCATGAAGGACAAATAAAAATCGCATAATCTTGCATACAAAAGAAGAACCCAAACGTCGACGCAATTACAACGGATTAGACTATCCATTAAAATATAAACATCAAAAGAAACAGGCGCACGGAAGAAAAGCAGACCGATCAGTTAGTCGGAAAAAAAATTACAAGTTTTCAGATATCATTCAATTTCGACAAAGCTAAATTCTCTTCGGAAACGCAAAAGGACTGATAAACTTTAGAAGTAAACCGAGACAACGGATCGGAGATGTACTCACAGCAGCGACGCCGCCTCCAAGGATCACGTACTTGAAAGATTTCTCAGACATTTTCCTATGGATTCGATTATCAAGAGAACACGTCTCGATTGAATTCGCAGAGGAGTTACAGAATGAGAAGACAGTAGATAGAAGAAAGTGGTGGAGCTCCCTCAATATGGAAGTAAAATAGTTGTCATAATTGCAAGGCTGCTACGTTGATCGAGATTGGCCGGACGCGGGTACAAGTGGGAACTTCAAGGAAGTCAATGGCCATCGTACACGTGGCCGATCATCCGCCGATTCAATCTGTGTACTCGCCACGACTGTTAGGAGGAATCGGATTTTTCTTCCCTTCGTTTAGATAAAGAGATTTTCTTCTTACTTCCCCTCTTTAAAAAAATTAAAAGATTTTTTTATATAGATTATGAAAAATACAAATTGCATTTTTAATCAATTAAATTATTATTTTATTATTTAAAATTATTTCTTAGTTCATTTACCTATTCAATTGTGTTTGAAATATTAATTTGTAAAAATTTTCATTATTAACAAGAGATTCTAATTTAATTTAAATTATAATTTCTTATATATTTCAAAAATAAATAAATAAATCGTTATTTTTATATATAATAATGAACTTTCATTAAATTAAAATAATAATAATTTCTAAATAAATTATATTTTTATATTTTTTGATTAAAAAAAATCATGTCCACTGACGTGTTTTAAATATCAAAATGAAAACCGAAACAAAATTTTCATTTTCAAAACCAAACAACATTTTCAAAGAAAAAAGTGGAGATGACGTCATTGGTGATGGCAAATGGCAATGACTGTAAAAACACGGTCAGAGGAGTCAAAAAATAAAAAATACAGAAAGGTAGAAAAACGAACAAAATCCATGTGAAGTAGTACTATTATTAGTACTTGCAGTGTAAATCCTTTTTTTTTTTTTTTTTTTACACTTGCAGTGTGAAAGGAAATAAAAAATGGTATCTTTCGCGTAAAAACAAATTGCAGTAAATATATATAGAGAGAGAGAGAGGGGGGGGAGTGGTGAAGGAAAAGGCTGTGCCATGTCTGCAGGAGGAGAGTATTGGCAACGGACTGCCAACTGTCGGCGGATTCAAATTTTGAATTGAAATATATATATACTCCCTCCATTCCACTAAAATTAATATCAGTTGACTTGACACGATATTTTATATAAAAATAAAAATTAGAATATAATAATATAATATAATAAATATAATAAATATATAGATCTCACAATACTTTATGTCAAATCTAAGTATATAAAAATAATATATGTGGGGTATATTGATTATTTTATAATAAATTATATAATAAAAAATTTTCTTTTAAGAAAAGTGTCAAATTTTTTAGGATATCCTAAAATAATAAGTAGATCAATTTTATTAGGACGGAAGGAATATATATATATATAAGAGAAATGTCAATGGATGATACTTGACTGTATTTGGTGATGATACATAGCAATTGATCACTTCTGCATTAGCTGGTGACATGTGACACTTGAAGGAGAAGTCTGATAGTGACATATGGTAGTTTTAATTTTTTTAATTGATTATATAATTGAAAAAAATTTTAGAGTTACTCTTAAAAATAATCCACAATTAATGTATTCAAAATAAATTGTCAAGTTTACAAGAAAAATTATATCAAAAGTTTATATTTATATTTTTCAAAAATATTTCAATTAACAACTTTATGTATAGAAATCATAAAGGAAGTTTATTGTTACCGTATGTGGAAGCATTATAAAGTAACATATGTCTAAACGAAATTTTTTTAAAAGAAAAATAAAGATTATATTTAAATTTATTTAAAATTTTAATTAATTAAATTAATTAAAAAATATATACTTAATATTAATACATTAAAATATAAGAGATAACACATATTTAAATAAAATTTTTTATAAAAAAATAAATATTTTATTTAAATTTATTTAAAATTTTAATTAATAAATTTAATTAATATATTATAATTAATATTAATAATTAAAATATATAATTTTTTAAATGTTATTTAAATTAATTTAAAATTTTATCTAATTAAATAATTAATTAAATTAATAATATATATTTAATATTAATAAAATAAATCATAATAACATAAAATTTCGTAACACTTTTCAGTGTGGATGAAACTTGGAAGACGATACGAGAGGAAAGACTTGCCCATCTGGATGAAACATTTACTACTGCATCTGGGCCCAGGATCCAGCCCCGTTTCACATCGCTTAAGTGAAACTTCTAGAAGCGATGGCATGGGCCTGTCTTGACTCTTTTCACTAGATTGGGCCAAGAAAGCAGTCTTGTAGTCCAATCGTGCAGCAATTTTATGGCCTATAGATCTATTATTAAGATTTTAGACTGTGAGTCTTTGCTTTAATTTTTGTGTCAACTTGTGTATTTTATTATTTTTTGTGAATCATGTTCATCAAATGATCATCGTGGAGTACGTAATATTATAATTACATTTTTTTACATTCATTTTTCAATAGTCTTGAAATATTTATATACATAATATTATATTTTTGTATATATTAACTCTATTATAACTATAGATTTATAATTATACGATTTTCATAATATTATAATTTAAACATAATATTTATGAAGATATGCAAAAAATTTGTATGGTCAAAAAGATATTCTTTTATTAAAATTTTTATCAACAGTCATAATATATTCTACATTGACTTTTACTCTTTATTCTTGGTCATAAATCCCTCACAATGTATATAATACAACGTGGTAAGACTGAGGACCAGCAAACTCGGATCGACCTGTGAGTTCCACTCTTTTGTAAAGCCATAAAGGGTAGGACATTCTTTCCGTTCGTTCCTCTTTTGAGCTTTTCTTTTCTTTGATCTAATTATTGTTCTTCCTTATTTTTATTCCTTCCCAAGGGCCGGCTCTAATATTCCACTTGTCCCTCTGATAGACATTGGACTCGATCTTTCAGGGCCTCAGGGGCCTGGTCAGTAGACGTCTAGAAGATGACTTGACTGGTGAACCCCATCAAGAGATATCGACCCAACCTTTTGTAATCCTTTCCTCATTCACGGGCAGATCGGAAAACAATAGTGAAGGCCCAATTGAAAGCGATTTGGGACCAACAATTCTCCCTCAATGCTAAATCACAAACATTCCCACCATCCTTGACTTATATGAAGATATAAATCGTGAAATATAAATATATTTATCATAAAATTCTATAAATGATGTAAATCGTGAGATGTATAATGTAGAGTTGAAAATTAAACCTATAATTTTATCGAACACAGTCATCTATAAACTCGTTATTTATTATCGTAACATGTAACATATGACCTCCCTGTTACTTTTAATTTAGGAAGATGTCGTAGTTATAGTCCTTTATCTCTTTCTAAAATTCATGAACAAATAACGTGATGGAATGCCAGATCTTTCCTTAAATGCAAAGGCGAAAAGCATCTGGGAGCTGCTGTCTGCCAAAGAGTTGCATTTAGCCACATTTGGGGGGACACTTTCCCCTCTGGATTTCTTTTTTGGTTTTGTGTCTGAGATTTTACCATTTATTATATTCGTCACTCCATTTTAATATTTTCATGTTTATTATAAGTACTATTATTTGTTAAAATTCTATCAAGATTTCAATATCAACATGTGTTATCAAAAATAAAAATAATGTTCTCCCTCTTTTAACTTCTAATATTAGCATAAAACACACACTTAATCAAACTTATTTGTAAGTATTTTTTTTTTCCAAAATTAAATCATCAACTATACAAAATCATAATTTCGAATCGTTTAATACCATATACTAAATAAATTAAAAACTCAATATCATTTCGGCCACTTTGTTACTTACTCCCATTAGACACGAAAAGAAAAAAAAATGGTCCAACATTTCCATAAGCCAAGGTTGAAGAATGAGGACAACTCGGGCTCAGGACCACTGCTAAGAACTACAACCTAAGATCCAAATTGTCCCCTAATTTTGATGTTCCACATTCAATCTCAAAGCTTCCTTTTTTTCCTCCCAGTATGGAACCTCCCAAAAGCGAAAGTGTGAAAACTTTCGGCCTAACTTAGAGACGAATCATGTAACAAGACGGGAGAGGGGACCAATTACTATTTTAACCTCAGAAACCCAATTTGGAATTTTCTTTTCGGACAAGTAAGAAATATGTCTTCATGTCCATTTCTACCCAACTCCTGAAACGACGAAACTTCTATCTACCTGCAATGTCTTCTTCACCATCCATATCCAACATCTTTCTTACAAGCCCAATGTTCGATTCCGACGATTAAGCTATTGTTTCAATTGTAAAATTTATTTACATATAAATTTTAATTGCAAATCAATAAAGCAATAATACTATTACCATTTCATGTTTCTTACCATATTTTAAAAGCTATACGTCAATTTTTTTTTATCTGTATTTAAATATTTATATTTTTATATTTAAAATTTTAAAAATAACTGTTTATATTCTTAAAATAAATATATTATTTTTATAAACTTTCACAACTCTATTTAAATGATACAAATTCTATTAAATCGTAAATCTCACAATAATTTGCTCAAGATTTTCGAGTTCTTTGTTGTGGCGCTGATGTTTTGTTGATAATATTGTGAAAAGACCAAAAATTCTACAGCGGAGTTTGGACCCTTATGTTCTAGGAAAGCCAAAATACTACTACTAGATAGCTAAAGAACGAGGCATGAAGCGGGGGAGGGGGGTTTCAGCCCGTCAAATATTAACACATTAGTTGTAAGATTACGTGTTTAACTCTCAAATAAAAAATTATTTGACTTTCTGAATAATCAATCCGTCAAGACTTACTTAAATTAATTTTACTCTGCAAATTCTTTACCGATTAAGACTCATTGACCTTCTGAGTAATCGATCAGTCCAAATTTACTTAAATTGATTTAACTCTGTAAATTCTTTACCGATTTAGACTCTTTGACCTTCTGAGTAATTGATCAACTGAGTTATCGATCAATCCAAGACTTAAATTGATTTAACTCTATAAATTCTTTATTAATTAAGACTCCACGATGAATTTCATCCACTATATATCTTTGACAGCAGTTGCGGACCTCCTGATTTCAAAAGAAACATGAAGGGTTTCAAATGAAGCATGAAGATTCACGATGAATTTCACCAAATGTATATCTCGGACAGCGGCTGCGGACCTCCTGATTCCAAATGAAGCATGAATGGAACCCACAAAGTTGGCCCCTCAACAGCTTCATGGTATGGTCCAAATTTTGCCGCTGCTGCTTGTGCACATGTCCGTACACACTCACCCATCAACCTCACAGATTCGTGAACATTAATTTTCTTTCAGCTTTGGTTTGCCGTCCGTGAATAATTGTTTTGATAATTATTTTGAGAGAAAATTATCTAAAAATAATAAAAATTATTAAATATGTAAAATTAATTTAAGATTCAAGTAAAATTAAAGAGATAAAATATGATAATTTTTAAAAAATAAAAATTATTTAAGAAAGAAAAGCTATCCAAAATACATTCTAGATCAATCCTCATATTTGTCATTTCAAATTTTGGTTGTCCTTAAACAGCCTATTTGTCCAGTTGAGTTGATAGTTTGATGATGGAATATTTAATAAAAATCGATGATTTATTGTTGATTAATACTCGTGTCTTTAAATATTCCATTTTTATCTCCGACATTTATTGATTTTTCTTATCCCTTGTTCTTTAGACAGGTTGTGCGAAAAGGAAATTTGGAAAGAAATATTGTAAATATTTTAATTGTATGTTTGGGTTGAGATTATATTTAAAATTTAATTGTATTAAATTTATTTTCCATTAAAATATCTCTAAAGCACTATTTAAAAAATTCCAAACCAAGTTCGCTCAAATAAAACAAATATTTTTTTATTAATTATCTGAGTTATCTTATGAGAGTTATGGAATTGATTAATAAGTTTCGTATTTTATTTGTAAATTGTGAGATGTTATGAAAAATATGCCATTAGTGCGGCACTATTATACTAGTATTTTGTTATTTAATAGTTACAATTTTTATTTCACTTGATTCAATTTTTTTAATATATTCTTTTAGTCCGCTTTTAAATACACAATTAATAGAAAAACATATATCCATTTTATTTAAATCTTGTACAACCTCTTCTACCTTATGTTATTTCATTCACGCTATTTAAAAAAAAAAAAAAAAAAAACCTCCAAAGCACCTCATTGTAAAAATTCTCTACCCGAATTCTCCTACTCCTTCCGTTTTAAAATATTTGTTCATGAAATTTTTTTAATTTTATTTCAAAATACTTGTTCATATACATGTTTCTAGAATTAATGATTAGTTTTTCCTTATTTTACCCTCATTTATTCTAAATCAACGACATTACTTTTCAAAACTCTTCTTTCTTCTAGCATCTTAAGAATTTTCACCAACTAATAACTATCATGTGTTTAATACGGGTAGAATATGAATTTTTATCTAAATTGTATTCTCTCCATTCCCTTTTATCTGTCCATTTTAACTAAGATGTTTGTCCCAATTTATCTGTCTCATTAATAAATTAAGACGATATTAACTGCTATTTTTTTTATAAATATTCATCTTTAATACAATAAGTATTGTGTACTTATAGTAGAAAATAGAAACAAATTAAATATACTTACCCCACATAAAATTTTAAAATTTAATTATTAGAAAGATTTTTTGAGGATAAAATAGGAAATGTTAATTAATTAATCGAAAAATCTTATTTTTCTTAAAACTTGTGAATAAATTAAAATGGATAGATAAAAGGGGACGGATGGAGTAATATTATTTTTAACACCCTTAATATGTGTGTAAAAAATTTCATGAACAAGTACTCTCTCCGTTTCAAAATACTTATTTATGAAACTTTTTGTATACAAATTAAAGGTATTAAAAATAATATTACAATTTATATAAAGTTTCTATTCTACTTATATTAAAAATATGATAACATCGATTGGTGAAAATTCTCAAAAAGTAAGAAGAAAGAAGAGTTTTGAAAAGTTGTGCTATTGATTTATAATAAATAAATATAAAATAAAAAAATTAATCATTAATTCTAAAAATATGTACATAAATAAATATTTTAAAATAAAAAAATAAAAATTAAAAATTTTAAAATAGAGGTATTACTTTTTTAATCTTCCTCTTCCCTATAGTTTGTGTTTCTTCTCCGACAGCCACACCCTTTTGAATCCCAATCAACATCTTGAATATGAAATTTGAACACAATCCCCCTCTTGGTTTGCCTGTGTTACTTCCATTTCTCGAGAAGACTTTCTTTTTATTCTTCTTTTACCATGAAATCGCTTTCTGGCCTTATTTTGCGAGTCTACGGTGCTTGAAAGTCAAAAAAATAAAACATGGATCCCAATAAATTACAATCATTCTTCTTCCTTTTTGTGAGTGTGACGCTACCAGAAATGCATAGTACCATGGGAAATAGGAAGGGGGACATGGTCAATTTGTTGCTTTCTTGTTCCGGCCTCTGTGCTAGCATGGAAGTCTTCATTTTCCTGCTTTCTTAAGAGCCTTATAAAAGCTCTTTCGCACGCGCCCGGACACCAAATCAACCACGCTAACACGTTTAAAATTAATTTGATTTAAACTTTTGTCCCCTTGTGTTTTAAGATGACAACGTTGTCTCTTGTGACATATAAATACCATAAGCATTAAAGAAATTATTGTTGTTGTGTCTAATAATCTTGGGACATTAATAACCTTCAATTAATGGCATAAATTGACAACAAGTCTTTTCTGTTTCTTGACAATCTCCAAGCTATCAAATGTACTTGTTCCTATAGGAATTTGATAGGAGTACTATATGTAATCGGAGTGAAATATAGAACAAATAAAGAAGGAGAAATTAAGGTACATTGGAAGTTGGAACATAACGTGAATAAGGAAATCATGAGGGGTGCTTCTTCCTCTTCATTATTATCTCCACTTCTGTTTTAAATTTATATATACAGATTAAAAGTTTATAAATTTTAAATAATTTTAAAATTAAATTTTTAAAAATTCTCTTTTTATTAATTACGACTTAATTCTAGTTACTAATTGAAAAGAATTAGGTTATAATTAGTAGAGAGAGAGAAATTGTAGGTAGCGGTACAACTAAAAAAGTACTCCCTTCGTCCATATTTATCTGTCACAGCTAACTATTTCACACCGTTTAAGAAAATTTAATTAATCTCTTAAATTCATACGACTTTGTTTATACATTCTAAAAGTACCATTAGATTTAATATTCTTCACAACTATTTTTTTGATTTGTTTGTTCAACTATCTTTCTAAAGTTATTACACTTTTATTTTTCAAAACTATTTAATACAGGGGTATAACAGTAAAATTAACATTAATAGCATCTAAAATTTTTCAATATAACAAAAAAAAAAAGAACACCAAAACTTTTTATTTGTGATAGATAAATAAGGACGGAAGAAATAATAATTTTTTATAAAACTATCTATATTATAAAAAAAAATTAAATCTAAAACGACTTATATTGTAAAACAGATATAATACTATTTTTTTAAAATTTTTTTAATTTGTGGGTTCTGAAGAAAGCAAGGTAATTGAAGACGTTATGACATAATTTAATAATTCATTGTCTTCTTCCATACCAAATAAGAACTTTATTAGCTAAATAAATAAATAAATTCAACTTGAGTTCAATTAATATCTACTTTTCAAAATTAAATTAACGTTTACTTTTTACATATTTTATTTTTATTAATTAAAAAATAACCTATATATTATACATAAGTTACCTACCTATTACTATAAATTTTATTATAAATTTATCTTGACTTTAATTTTTAGATGGTAGATATTATTTTTTGCATTGTTTGGTCAACTCCTTTTTTTTTATGAAAAATATATTCTTAACTTCTAAGGGATCATTTATGAGGGCCAGAGCGAAATGAGAAGTGGCATATGGCTTGTTTGTCTAATCATAGAAGCAAGAGCACTCCAATTGTTTCAGTAAATCCTTTTCCATCATTATTGTGTTTATTGAAATAGTTTAAAATTAATCATTTGGTAGTACATAGGAATTGACTCTTTTTTTTTTTTTTTTCTGCCTAAGTGACATCGACATCTTCATTTAGTTTGAACATTTTTCTTTTTTTTTTCAAAGAGATTTTCCTCTTTTTTCCCGTTATATCCAGTAATAAATATTGATTTACCGTATACTCCAATTAATTGTTCATATTTACTAAAATAAATATATTATTATTCTATAGTTTCAAAACTAATTTCCTTCATTAAAGAAATACAAACTCTACCGATTTATAAACCTAATGTGATAATTTATGTATAATTAAATATTTTTTTAAATATTATCTTAATTTAAAATAAGATATTTAAATTTGTTAAAAAAAAAGTTAAAAATTATTTAAAAAATTGATAGTAGTAACTTATGTCAATTTGGTAAAACATTTAAGTGACATATCAAAACATTTCTGAATACATTCAATTGACAAAAATATCCTTACAAAAAGGTACATTTTGAGTTTGATATTCGCATTCTTTATCTTCGTTATATGATACTGTGAAATTTCCTAAAAAAGAAGAAATGGACTTGAATTTAGGTAATAGTAATTCCGTAATTCCTAATGATTAATTTATAATAGACGACAGTATATGCGTGATAAAAAATTAAAAATAAAATAAAATATTTTAAAGTCATTTTTTATCTTCGTAACTATTAGAACTAGAAATAACTTTACACGTGCTTGTCTATTAGAAATTGCTCTCAGGGTAGGACATAAGTCAGTTAGTAAAGTTTGAAGTAATATATCTGTGATGTATTAGTCATGTCATGAATTTGACTATTTCTTATATTAAATTATTAGATTTTCTATTTTAGATACTTACTTTTAACGCATATTCCAATTTATATTTTACTTAAACATAAAATCTCGACGCTGGAATAGGAAAAAGTTCGTATTCCGGACTCCGTCCTTAATCTAAGAAATGGGATTCCTTCTCTTGCTCTTGTGATTATTACTTACTGCTAGGAATCCAAATCATTGTCTCAAGGACAAGACTCCAAACAACAAAAGCCAGATCCCGCCACAAACCCTTTTCCATTTTTCCAAATACTGCCATCTTCTCCAATCCCCTCATTATCTGCTTTATTCTGACAGGCGTTTACCCCCCCCCCCCCCTCCCCAGACACATTTAATCTATCAAAAACAAACCCAGGTCCCAAACCCATTTTAAAAAAATAGATCCCAATAAAGTATATTAAAAAAATTAATTTAAAATAAATTTTATAAAAATTTATTAAATATATAGAATCAGATAAAGTTCAAATGAAGAAAATATAATGTGTTGTGAGTAGGTGATAATTTTTAAAAAATTAAAATTAAATAAAATAATAATATATTTAAATTAAAATAAAATTTTGATATAATATAAGAATTATAAGTTGTAATTTAAATAAAATAAATTAAAACAAATTAATACTTTTATAATGATAAAGTGGTCCCAAATAAAAGGCTCTGATTTTATTTTATTTTTATTTTTTCAAAACGAACTGAGATATGCTGTTGATTTGGAGAATCCCAGAGGTGACGCTTCACCAAACACCTTCCTTCACGTTGCCTTGGAATTGAGGGTGAACGAGTGCCTGAATCCGATGGTCGATTCGCTATTTGTGTCAGCTCGACTCAAAGGCTCAAAGCCATTAACATTTTTTCTTTTTTCTTTTTTTTTGGGTTTTCTTCACATACATCTTGAAATGAATTGATGACAAAAACAATAATTGTACTTCTTCTCAGTGAAACTTATTGAACTTCCTTTCCCTGTCCATGGAAATAAATGTGACCAAAGCCCCATAAGAGGGTATCATTCAATTTCTGTATCCCGAGTAATATTTGTGGAACACGTTATATATTTTTTAAAAATAATGTAAAATTTATATTCCCTTTATTAAAATATTTATTTATAAAATATTTTATACATAAATTAAGAGTGTTGAAAATAATATTCCAATTTAGATAAAATTCTTATTCTACTTATATTAAAATTATGATAACTATTTATTAGTAAAAATTCTCAAAAACTAAGAAAAAACAAAAAAATTAGAAATGTATGTAGTTGACTTAAAATAAATAGGGTAAAATAAGAAGAAACTAACCATTAATCTTAAAAATATATATGAATAATTATTTTAAAATAAAAAAAATTATGAATAAATATTTTGAAACGGAGAGAGTAATTAATATATAATATTTATTTTAATAATATTGGTTAACAGGATGTCATCATCTTCTAATAACCACTTATGAAATCTTTTATGAAAAAAATTCCATGGATTTTAATATTACCACCAACCACCAACCATCACCATTATATGTTATTATTCTTGGACTGAGTTAATGATGTGCTGTATCTCTAAAGAAGATTGGATTCCTAAAGAAAAACAGCAGCCACTTAATTTATCTTAGCTAACAACTTTTAAGACGATGGAGTAATTTATAAAATACACTCACCCAAAAAGGAAGATAGTGTATTTTAATATGAATTGTTTTGAAATTAATTTATTTGAATATAATAATAAAATTATTATATATGTACGATTAAAATGGAGTTCAAATAAAATTAAAAAAGAAAATATAATATATTAAAAGTTATTAATAAATAAAAATATTTAAATTAAAAACAAAATTTTAAATTGAGAACAAATCTCAGTACACTTACACATATATAATATATATATATATATATATATATATATATATATAATCAATCTGCATACATCGTCCACGATATCATCCACAGTAAATAGGGAAAGTTGCACGGTTGAAAAATAGGTAAAATTGAGAGATGATTTAGCATTAAGAAGATGTCTCCATGCACCTATATGATTTGTGACTGATAGATTTACTGACCTTTCCTCTTACTTTCACCTAGCCATAAAGACGTTGCCTAGAATGTCAAAATCAAAAATTTTTCACCGCTAATTACTGTACTACTATTACCTATGTAATAATTTCATTCCAATCTAAAATTATTTTAAATTATTTCAATTAAAAATAATTATAATTAAAATAAATTTTATTTTTTAAAAATTAATATTACTATATATTCACTATATATATATATATATATATATATATTATATTTTACATCTTTAATCCCATTCAAACTCCATCTTAATTCTACATATTTAATATTTTTTTTATTACATTCAAATAAATCCATTTCAATCAAATACCTATTCACGCATTCTCTTAATTACTTATTACAATTTATCATTTAAAAAATTTTAAATTAAACCAATAAAATTTAGTTATTTTATTAAATAGAAGACTCCTCATAGTACTTATGCCTATAATGCCCCATTTTTTAACGTGCTCATGCTTTCATTTTGAAATAAATGTTTGTTTAAAATTTTATACAAAAATTTAACTACAAAGTAAAGATTATTATATTTATTTTTAGAATTTTTAAAATTAATTAATATGACGGATTACATGACGTATTATAATTAATAAAATAAGGATAAGAATAAAGAATAAATATGTTTTTAAAATTCTAAATAATAAATACTTTAAAAAAAATAGAACGGGGGAATGAGTAATATCCTTCATCTATAAAAATAACAGCAATATTTTTTTTAGTAATTTCATGAGTTCTTTCATTGGTTTTATCAATCCACCCAGGGAAAATGACTTGACTTTGAAAATACATCAAAACTTTGTTGCTATGAATGAATGGCCAAAATTTCACATCATCAGTCAAACTTTTACTTTTGAATCTATACCTATATTTATGTCTTTTTCTCTAGCTATTTTATGTTTTTAAGTACATATTTAATAATAAAAATATTATAATTATGTCAAATCATAAAATTATAGATGGTAAAAAATCAATTAGTATAAAAGAATCAATTAATTGTTGAATTGTCAAATAATTTTTTTTACACTTACTTATAATATAATTTACTACTATCATCAAAAAGTTGGGAACTTCTTTTTTCCCCAAAAAAAAAAAAAAAAAAGGTTGTGGACTAGTGGTAAAGTCATAAGTGGGGTAATTAAATTAAAGCTAGGGACATTTTTAACCGAAGTAAATAATTTATGGTAAAATAGAATAAGATACTCCTGGACCTTCGTCTGCACTGATTAGAAAAAACACAAATCCGAATCCAAAGACGTTTTAAATGGGACCCACAGCCACATTTAGTGGCCCCCATGTCCATAATACAGTCGGATGACTCTACACTGTCATAACCCCAGAAAGTTAAACTGAAAAAAAAAAAAAAAAATTGCACAGATTTCTACAATACAGAGAAAAACCAAGAGAAGCTCCTCTTCACCTCCCACACCCCCCCTCTCTCTATGTCTCTCTCTCCACCGAATGCCCCGCTGAGAATCAAAAGAGATAACCCCATTCTGCTTCTCCTCCTAGGGTTTTACTTTTCACAGCTCTGTGGCTGGGCTTCAAGTTGCCATATTTACTTGTAAATGCTCAAAGAACTAGATCTTTTGAATCTCTTATCGCTTCCTTCTTGAAGGTTGGTGCTTTTTTCTGTTTCCCATTTTTCTGCCTGATCTGTTTCAACTTGAATGGCATTCATTTGCTTATTAGTGCAGTTATTTTTTGTGGATGGGTATGTGTGATCTCTGGGGTGAACTTATTGGACCATTTAGTAAACATTTTCACACTACTGGGTGATTCAGGCTTTGCTGCATAACGCTTTCTGGTTTATTTATTTTAATTTTTAAGTCACTGATTTTAGATTTTTCAGGTGTTTGGATCGATGTGCTTGGTGAAATATCTACATTGACGTAAGTTTTTTTTTTTTTTTTTTGTGGCTGTTTTTACTTTACTTCTCTTCTGAGTAAAGAGTTAATTGAACTCTGATTTGGTGGATACACGAGAAACTGAAAACTTTTCCATTATTTCTTTGTTGCCTTTGATGGGAATCTTAGATATTCATTATCAGTTTGATTTGTTATTCTATGAAATGATAGAATATGGTGAAAGCAGAAATCCCATTATTGCTACATTGTTATGAGCTTGAAAGTTGTAAGCTTTCTTGTCATCCTGTGAAACTGGGGTCATTTGCCTGTAGTCAAGAAAAGCTGCCCCTAATTTGTAAGTTTTACTGATTAAGCTAATAAAAATATAGCATAATATTTGTTTTAATTAAATGGGGTGTGTTGGATGTGAGATAAGGAAAGGTTATTCTATAGTTAATCTTCATGCTTGGATTACTTTTGCATTCTTCTCTCCTAGTAAGACCATTCATTGATTACAAATTTTGCAAACTGTTAGAAAGATACCCTGTTTATATAGATTTGATTACACGCTTAGTTTGAGTATTTTTGTTTGCGCACCAGATAGTGCTTGTTGAGATGGAAGCTCACGTGGTACTATTCAGTGGACTTGCATACAGAATTTTACTTCACTTTTTATTGGACCAGTTTGTTAAAATAATTATGGTTTTGGTATAGAAATGTTTTTAGAAGAAAATATTCTAGTTGTGGATTTGTGTATCTATCTGTAATTCTGAAAATTTATATCCCTGGACTCTAAGGGAGAATTTAAAGGTTGTTTATCTCAGATAATGAGAAACTTGGTTATCATTACAGGACTGGTTAGCGTTGCTTACAATGACTCAAGTTAGTTGAGGGACTCAATCAAGATGCTGCAATGGTGTCCAAAGACTTTTTAATTCTCTTGTTTTCATCTATTTATCAGGAGGCCTTGAGAAAAATGGTTCAGTGAGAAGTTGACACTAAACTTTTTTTTTTTCCAATCTTCTGGAGTTAAGTTGATGCTGATTGTTGTATTGTGAGTTTTCCAAGCAATGGATTCTTTCACTGGCCGCTGTGAAATCATTGAGTCAAATGAAGATATGGGTTCCATTCAGCCTTTGCAAACATTTCCTCAAGCTAGGAAACATCACAAGGAGCGGCAACCTCCAGTTCCAAAGAAAGGGTCTTATAAGTCTTTAGAAGATGATATTAATAAGCTTTTTGAGGGAATAAATATCAGAACATCCAGGAGTCTAGATCTCTCAGACCGTTTGAGCACAGGGTTCTGCAGAAAAAATCCGTCAAAGAAGCCAATGCGGGTAGGTCCATCTAATTCACCAGGAATTGGATTTTCTGAGCCAGTATCCCTGAAGCAGGCCTTAAGAGGACTTTGCATATCTCAGGCAGCAGAAATGGCTGCCATGAAAAGATTATCAAAACCCCCAGGATCTCCTGCATTATCGGAAACTGGAAGGACTGCAAACTTGTATAGGTCTGTGGTAATTGAAACTGGTGAATCTGGTGTTTCCCTATCCCAAGGAGTTGAAATATCTCTTGTACCAGAAGAAAGCACTTCTAGGTCCTGGGAAAGCGGGCATGAGTACCCTAAGGAGCCTAAATGTTGGTCAGCAGACCAAAGTGCCCATTCTTCACCTCGGTTTGGTGTAAAACCAACCATCAAGAGTTTAAATTCTTCTCCACTAAATAATTTTATTCCTGATGCATCTGCCATTGGTGAGAATAGATCATTGGCAACAGGGCATGTTGAAAAAGAAAGCCAAGAGTGTAAGCTTAAGTCAACAAGCCAAGGCACACTTCCTTCATCTCGTTTTGCTTTTGAACCGACTTTTAAGAATAAGGGATCCACACAAATTGTGTCTGCATCTAAACAAGTTGAGACTCAGCCAGTAGAAGTGATGTCCAAAAAGGAAGAAAACCAGATCAGTTCTGTATTACCTTGTCATAAGACTGGTGATGATGCATCAAAGCTCCATAAGAATACTTCTTCCTCAAACAAGGTTGCCAGTGGTGCAAATAGGAAAGTTGGCACCTCAATTAAAGTAGCAAGCAAAGCCACTCCTAAGCTGAGACGGAAAGGGAAATTGCAAACTTTTCCTTCATCTACTGCAATCAAAAGCAGCAAAGAAAACAAGTCAATAAGAAACACCTCGCGAGCAGTGAAACCAGTCATGAGGAACAAGAATCTCATTGCAAAGAAAATAAAGTCGGAATCAGTAATAGCTGGAGCCAATCCCAACCAATCTTCAGAAGTAAGTGGTGTCCGTGATCACAATTCTAGCCAATTGATTTGCCAGAGATGTCAATGTTCCTTGAAAGATGCAAATAAGGAAGCTAATAAGGATTCCACACCACCTATTCCTCAAAGTCCCAGTGTTATTCTGAATGCAAACAGGAGGAACTGTCACTCAAGCAATCCGGGATTCATCACAAAAGGCTCTGAAGATAGTGTAACTCCTACAATGAAAGGCAGCATGATATCAAAATTAAGAGAGAAAGGAGAGTTCTCGCAAAGCTCAAAGAGTAGCATTGGTGACTATAGTAGTAGTACTAGCATCAGTGATGAGAGCAATCTAAGTGGGAGTAGTTTTAGCAACAGACCACACATGTCAAAGGACTTCAGATGGGAAGCTATCAACCATATAAGAAAGCAGCATGGGTTCCTTGGCCTAAGACACTTTAACTTATTAAAGAAGCTTGGCTCTGGTGACATTGGTACAGTATACCTTGCAGAACTGGTTGGAACAAACTGTCTGTTTGCAATAAAGGTAATGGATAATGAGTTTTTGGCCAGACGTAAGAAGATGCCAAGGGCCCAAACTGAAAGGGAGATTCTGAGAATGCTGGATCATCCTTTCCTCCCAACATTATATGCCCAATTTACCTCAGATAACTTGGCCTGTTTGGTCATGGAGTTTTGTCCGGGTGGAGATCTGCATGTCCTCCGGCAGAAGCAGTCTGGTAGATATTTTCCTGAACAAGCAGCAAGGTAACAATTTCAAGCTTCATGTTTGGCAGATTTGTGCGATTGTTTTAAACATTTCAGAAAATATCTATAACAGCAGTTCAAAACTACTGTGAATGTGCATCCTTTGCTTTATTCCTTTGTGTTTAGGAGTGACCTCATGACAATCGTCTTGTGATTTGAGACCGTACTGCTGTAGATACTATTGGATGGTTATTAGTTATTCTATCTTTTATTTGTTTGGCGGGCTGGGGGGTGGGGGGGTTAGGAATTTGTTGGAAAATTTTAGGTGGGTACTCATGCAGAAACTTATAATTTAGTTTGATATGAACATGCCTAGGTAGGTAAGTTAAATTCTGTTAAACTCCATTGATAAGCATTAGTTATGCTCAATTTTCTTGCTTAGCAAGAGATCTTCTGATCAATCCCAACATTTTGCACCTACAGGTTTTATGTTGCTGAAGTTCTCCTTGCTCTGGAATACTTGCATATGCTTGGTATTGTGTACCGTGATTTAAAACCAGAAAACATTCTGGTACGAGAAGACGGACACATCATGCTTACAGACTTTGACCTGTCATTAAGATGTTCAGTTAATCCTACCCTTGTAAAATCTTCTTCTTTTGGAATTGAACCTCCAAGAGTATCTGGTCCATGTGCAGGATCAAACTGCATTGATCCTTTTTGTGCTGGACCATCATGTAAAGTTTCATGCTTTAGCCCAAGGATTTTACCTGCAACTGCAAAAGCACGAAAGTTAAAGGAGGTCCAAGCAGCCCAGGCCAGATCATTGCCACAGCTTGTGGCTGAGCCAACAGAGGCACGATCTAACTCCTTTGTTGGTACACATGAATACTTGGCTCCAGAGATTATCAAAGGCGAGGGCCATGGGAGTGCAGTTGATTGGTGGACATTTGGGGTATTACTTTTTGAGCTTCTGTACGGAAAGACTCCCTTCAAAGGGGCTGGAAATGAAGAAACATTAGCCAATGTAGTGTTGCAGAATCTCAGATTTCCTGACAGCCCAATGGTTAGTTTTCAGGCAAGGGATCTAATCAAAGGTCTGTTAGCTAAAGAGCCGGAGAATCGTCTGGGGACAGAGACTGGAGCTGCTGAGATCAAGCGTCACCCTTTCTTTGAAGGCCTAAATTGGGCGCTGATACGCTGTGCAGTTCCACCTCAAATACCTGAATTCTGTGATATTGGAGTTCCAAAAGCGGTCTCTCAAGAAAAGGGGAAGAGGTTTCTTGAGTACAGTACTACGGGAGAGCACTTGGAATTTGAGTTGTTTTAGCATAACTAAATCAGTGGGAGGAGATCCTTTGCGGGTAGGTAATACTTTTACCCTTCTACGTTGTTGTAACTAATATTCAGCTCATAATGTATATCTTTTTAGAATCTTGTGAAAATTTCTCCAATCTCATGCCAGGAAATCACTTCATTTCAAGAAATGAAGGTGCAAATATCATTTTACTCTTATCGCGTCAATAATGGCTTTGCTGCAGTCGTTTGGGACTGCGCTCTCCAGGTTTCTTACATTGGCACCATGGCCTTTATTCTTAGGCAGCTAATCTTTGGTACGAGTGGGAGAAAAAACCACGCATATCTTATTAACACTCTGTTTGTTACCCAAAAACACATTGCTAAACTTAGTAGTGGAATGAAAGCTGCGAAGCTTGTAAGCCTCTTTCTTCCCATTTCCTAGGCCTTGTCAAAACGGAGAGAAGACATCCACCCGTATAAACCTGTTCTAATATTTACGATAACTGATAATCACAATCACAGATTCTTCCCTTGTTTGCCCCGGTCAAAATGATATCGGTTAATTGAAGTTGCAGCCTACTGATGATCTTGAAATCAATTCATTGAGCTGTTTTCTTTCTGAAAATTCTTGTACAATTTGGCAGATAGTGTTGGGGAGCTCGAATTCGAAGAAGCTTGCATTTTGTAGGCTTGTCATTCCAACCTACCAATTTCAAAATGAAATTCTGAAACCGATGTAGTGGACAAAGTAGCCTAACTATTACTGTGGTAAAAAGCGCATTCGGGGCACGTCAGTTCGGGGCACGTCATTTCACGACTCAAATAAAAAATGATAAAAGTTTAATATTTAAAAAAATAATTATATATAAAATATTTTTTTAATAGAATGACGTTATTTTAAATAATAAAAATAAAATTTTTTTAATATTTATATAATTATAAAAAATAATCATATAATTATATAAATTTATTCAAATTATCGCAATTTGGTCCCAGAACCGACACAAGCAGGCGCGTTAGCCATCTTTACATTGTACTTTTTCCGCACTTTCAAAGATTGCTGCTGGCTACGTTCCGTTTTCCAAATAAGAAGATAAAAGGTTTCGAGTTTCAGCCGACACGTTTTCTTTTCTTCTCGCTTTTTCCTGAACGACCCACTCTCTGGATGCTAATGATCAACTGAGAAATTAAGGTTAGAATAGAGAAGCATCTCTAGGAGAGCTTGATCGGCTTTTCTCATCATCCAGTACATTAACAAACGTTTCTTTTGGCGTTGGGGGCGGACGACAAATAATTCAATAGGTTTTTTCCTTGCAAGTTTTTAGGCAATAAGTCCAGTGTACTATGGTGTAGTAAAGCAAGATTACAATATTCTTCATTTGGCGCAGCAAGCTTGTTTTTTTAGCTAATAAGTAACAAAGTTCTTTACTCATAGTCCATTTTAAGTACCGCAGTACATTCAACTCATAGGAAACCTACCTTTTCATTCCGCGGCCTTTATAAGAAACTACCACATGGAGGCGAGGTATAACTCACCATTGCTGACTCACACATCTTCCATTGCAGCCTACCATAAATGATAGCACAATTCTGCAGCTAGCTATAGCTTTCTTTGATAAGTCCATCTCTCCTAGGACCCGTCACAGTATTGCCGCCATCATACAGATAAGCAGAAGCAGAACCAGTGTTAGGCCCATATGATTATGAAGCTTAAAGAAAAACCACAGAACATGAGTTCGGACTACAGTCAGGAGAAGGGAATTAAGATCGTCTTGTACAAAGATTGCAGGAAGAACCATGCGGCCAATATCGGTAAATATGCTGTAGATGGTTGTTGCGAATTCATGCCGGCCGGAGACGCAGGTAGCAGCTCCGCCTTGCTGTGTGCAGCGTGCGGTTGCCACAGGAATTTCCATACGAAGGTGGTGCTCCAAATCGACCAGACCTACTGCGACTGCTCCTCCTTCTCCACCACCACCACTCCCAAATAAACTCCAGCATTATTTGTTCTTGACGTTCCTTTTAGTGGTAACAGTAATAATGGTGTATTTTCTTTGGTGGTAGGAGAAGCAGTACAGCACCAGAACTTGATTTTACTAGTTTCCCTGGTAGAAGATAGACATACAGCTGGTTTTTTCTCATCTCCTTTTAGCATTTGGCAATTCTCTACTGCAGCTTAAGCCGGCAATGTCGATCTCTGATGTAAAAAAAAAATAATAAATAAATTAGAAGATTAAGCCATATATAATTTGGGATACATCTGTCTTTTCCAGTAATATCTTTTTTTTTATTCAAGATATTTTTGTGTTTTCTGCCCACACAACAATGTTTTCATTATTTGTCATCTCTTGTTCAGAAAGCTATGATAAATAGTACACTTGAAAAGGATAAGAAAAAATTATTTATTTTCTCCCTTTATTTTTCACTTTCACTCGAACTTGATAAATTCAAATCTTCATAAATTATTAAATAAAATTTTTATGCGTTATGTATTGTATATTATATTTTTTTAAACGTACAAATTTTTAAAATAAATATTACATGGAGATATTATCTATATAAATTTTTGTCACACAATAATAATATATAGAATTTGATTTTTTATTAACGAGTTTGTCAAATTTTGATTTGTCTTTTTTTTTTTTAAACGAAAAGAGTATATAGACAAAAAGCGAGAGAGAAGAAATAGAAGAACGAATGAAATATGATTCGGTGTCAAACTCGATATGAGCAACAACTTCTATCACTGTAACAAGTTATAATTAACTTAATTAATTTTTTTCAACGAATAGTTCTCCATGGAAGATCTTGACAAGTACCAAATGAAAGGTGCTTTTCTTGATGGCAATCGTTAGATTTGTTCCTTGAGACTTCTATGATAATTTCGCATATTACTGGTTTTGATGTGTGTAAGTCCTGAAAACCTTGCTACACAAGCAGTTATACCAAAAATACATATAATTGGACGGACTTCAATGTCAAGTATTTCATCCTTAAATAATTGAAAAAAAATTAAAATAAAAAATTTAATCGGTGAAGAATATAAATGATTTGTTATATTTGTTATGAATTATTGGAATCTCCATTAATTAGTGGAGGCTCCACTAATTATGGATTTATGTGAATTATTAGAAGATTTTTATGGATGTCCACCATTTAGTGGAGACACCATTAATTGAAGATGATGTATGCCATGATGTATTTCACTAATTAGAGCTCTATAAATAGAGCTATTCTCTAAGCTTGTAATACACCATCATTTTGTGAAAGAAAGATTAGTGAAAGAAAGATTAGAGAAAGAATTGTGAGAGAAAGAAAGAGAGAAGTTTGAAGAGAAATTCTTGTGCAAAGAATAGTTAGAGTTTTATTAGTGTGTAGTGTGTAGATTTTATTCTAACACTACCCTAATTTTATAACAATATTACAATAATTATATCTATCATGGTTGATATTTTAGTACCGATTACTTCTGTCATGTAAATTAATTATTAATATATTATAAGATAAAGTTCTTAAATTGAAAAATAATTGAAATTGCGTGAAAGTCATTTACAATCACATTGAAAATTAATTTGTAATTTTTCTACTACTCTCCTTTTCATTTATTAAAAAAATATAAATTACTTATATTATTGACACTTATCTCATTTATTGAAAGAATGGAAGGAAACATGATATATTTATTTTAAATAAGTGAAATATTAATTTTTATATTATTTTATTAGAACGATAAGAGGGTAAATATAAAACTTTTTTATTATTTTAAATTTATTATTATATGGATTATATTTATTACATTAACCATATAAAAAAATGGTATATATTACTTTTTAAACTCTATTTATATCCCAAACACTCCAAAACTAGAGAGAAAATATATTGATAGGAAGAGGGCTATTTTTTTTTAATTTACTTTCACATATGATTTTAACTTCAAACATTAAAATTTTATTATTTATCTCAAATTTATTTTTCCTCCTCAAATACCTCTTTATTTTATTCCAATTAAACTTATTTAAGGTTTATTTCAAAATTTCCTTCCCCAAATCCACCCCACAAAAAAAATACTTTATCTTTCACACTTCTACTAACTTTTTGTTATGAATTATTGGAATCTCCATTAATTAGTGGAGGCTCCACTAATTATGGATTTATGTGAATTATTAGAAGATTTTTATGGATGTCCACCATTTAGTGGAGACACCATTAATTGAGATTAGTTGAAGATGATATATGCTATGATGTATTCCACTAATTAGAGCTCTATAAATAGAGCTATACTCTAAGCTTGTAATACACCATTATTTTGTGAAAGAAAGATTAGTGAAAGAAATATTAGAGAAAGAATTGTGAGAGAAAGAAAGAGAGAAGTTTGAAGAGAAATTCTTGTGCAAAGAATAGTTAGAGTTTTATTAGTGTGTAGTGTGTAGATTTTATTCTAACACTACCCTAATTTTATAACACGTTATCAGCACGAGTCTCTACCGGTACAAAAGCCAGAAGACTAAGCACGAGTTTCTGCCGTTACCAAAGCCAGAAGACAGGTACGCATTTATTGATCTCTATGGCTAACATCGCTAAACTCGAATTTGTAGCCCTTGATATTTCTGAAAAAAATTATATGTCATGGGTTCTCGATGCAGAAATGCATCTAAATGCTGAAGGCCTTAGTGAAACTATTCAAGCAAATAATAGTGCATCTGCACAACACAAGGCTAAAGCTTTGATTTTTATTTGTCATCATCTCGATGAAAATTTGAAAATGGAATATCTTACCGAAAAAGATCCATATGGCATGTGGGTAAATTTAAAAAAACGATTTGACCACCTGAAGATGGTCTTACTATCTACTGCACGGTATGAATGGTTGCACCTGAGGTTGCAAGATTTTAAAATCGTGAATGAATATAACTCCGCAATGTATAAAATTACATCTCAATTAAAATTATGCGGAGAAAAAGTGACTGATGAAGATATGTTGGAGAAGACATTCTCTACCTTTCATGCCTCGAATATTGTCCTGCAGCAACAATATCGAGAAAAGGGCTGTACAAAACTTATAGATTTAATTACTGCCCTCCTCATTGCAGAGAAAAATAATGAGTTATTATTGAGAAATCATGAAGCCAGTCCAACTGGCTCAACAGCACTCCCGGAAGTGAATGTTGTTAGCTTCAACAGAAGCCATCGTTATAATCGTGGTCGTGGTCGTGGCCGTGACCGTGGTCGTGGTTATGGTCGTAGACACACTCGATATTTCCCTTATCACCATTATAATCAAACTGTGAAAAATACTAGCCACCTGAAGTGGAACAGAAAAGATCATAAGGGAAAAGAAAAAGAAATTGAAGAAAAACATGAGGATATATGTTATAGATGTGGCATGAAAGGTCATTGGTCACGAAACTGTCGTACGGCTAAGCATTTAGTTAAATTGTATAAAGCTTCATTGAAAAATAAAAATGTGGAAGCAAATTTTTCTCAACATCCAATAAATAATGCTGAGGATGATGATATTGATCCTGAAGATCTTAATATCAATATTACCCATATGGATGTATCGGATTTTTTTGAACACCCAGACGGTAGGATAGACCATTTAATTGGTGATGGCAGTGTCTAGAAGAACTAAAGCCTCACCCTGATATTTTTGTATTTTCATTTTCATTCTATTTTAATAATATTTACGTTTGCATATATATATTTGTGTTCAGATGGCTGTTATTAATGATGATGTATGCATTATTGATAGTAGAACTACACACACCATACTAAAAAATGAGAAATATTTTTCTGATCTCAAAATGGGAGAAATAAATATTTATATGATAAACGGTAGTGCAAATGTAATTGAGGGCTCCGGAAGAGCTAGTATATTGTTGCCTAAAGGAACAACAATTATTATTGATAAGGCATTATTTTCCTCAAAATCCAAAAGAAATTTATTGAGTTTTAAAGATATCTGCAGAAATGGGTATCATGTTGAAACAAATGAGGAAAATGGGATTGAGCATCTTTTTATTACTCAAATGCATTTGGGTAAGAAATCTGTATTAGAAAAACTACCGTCTTTTTCTACTGGGCTATATTTTGTAAAAATACGTACAGTTGAAATTCATCATCTAGTAAACCAGAAGTTTACTGATCCTATTACTTTTAGCATTTGGCATGACCGGTTGGGTCATCCGGGATCTACCATGATGAGAAGAATCATTGAGAATACACATGGTCATCCTTTAAAAAATAAAAGGATATTAACATTAGAAAAATTCGCATGTATTGCATGTTCCCTAGGAAAATTAATTGTTAAATCATCACCAGTAAAAGTAGGAGTTGAAAGTCTTACATTTCTCGAACGGATTCACGGAGATATTTGTGGACCTATTGATCCACCATGTGGACCGTTCAAATATTTTATGGTCTTAATTGATGCATCATCCCGATGGTCACATGTATGTTTATTATCTACTCGCAACCTGGCGTTTGCGAGATTACTTGCTCAAATAATTAAATTACGAGCACAATTTCTGGACCATCACATTAAAAATATCCGTTTGGATAATGCTGGTGAATTTTCATTACATGCTTTTGATGCATATTGCATGTCAATTGGGATTAATGTTAAACATCCTGTAGCTCATGTTCACACACAAAATGGTCTTGCTGAATCTTTGATTAAACGATTACAATTAATTGCTAAACCATTATTAATGAAAACAAATCTCCCAACATCTGCCTGGGGACATGCTATTCTACATGCTCGCAACACTTGTACGTATAAGACCAGACTAGTTATCATAAATTCTCTCATTTGCAATTGGCTTTTGGGTCGAACCAAATATTGCTCATTTAAGAATTTTTGGGTGTGTCAGTATATGTTCGAATTGCACCAAACCAACGTACAAATATGGGTCCTCAAAGAAGAAAGGGGATATACGTTGGATATGATTCTCCCTCTATTATCGGGTATGTTGAACCCCCGACAGGAGATGTATTCACAACAAGATTTGTCGATTGTCATTTTGATGAATCATTATTCCCTAAATTAGGGAGAGAACCAAAACAAGATAAAAAGGATCTTGCTTGGACAACATCATTAAATTATCTTGATCCGCGCACAAGCGCATGTGAACTTGAAGTTCAAAAGATAATTCATTTGCAAAGCATTACAAATCAAATGCCGGACGCTTTTGTTGACTCCGGAAGAGTTACAAAATCGCATATTCCAGACTATAAATGCTCCTATTCGAATTGAAGTTCCAAGTAGAACAAAATATTATACCTATAGTCGCTGAGTCAAAAACACGCTGAAGCGTGGCCGACCTCTTGGTTCTAAAGATAAAAATCCTCGAAAGAAAAGAGGATTAAATGATCCAGAAGATCATATTGAATAAAAGAATGATAAAGACCAAGAGATAATTGATGACAAAGAACCGAAGTTGATGAAAGTAACACTAAAATTTCTATCAATTATACCACTTACGGTAGAAGTTGGAATCGAATAGAAAGCTGTTATTGATAATATATTTGCATACAATATATCTCTTGATGTTACACATGATAATGATGATCCTAAACCAATATCGATTGATGAATGTCGGCATAGAAAAGATTGGTTGCAATGGAAAGATGCGATTCAATCGGAGTTAAATGTATCGACAAAACGTGAAGTCTTCGGACTGCAGATCCGAACACCGAAGGTGTAAAACCTGTTGGTTACAAATGGATATTTGTGCGAAAGCGCAATGAAAATAGTGAAATCGTTCGATATAAAGCGCGATTAGTAGCCCAAGGTTTTTCACAAAGACCAGGTATTGACTATGATGAAACTTATTCTCCTGTTGTTGATGCTATTACACTCCGATATCTTATCAGTTTGGCAGTACATGAAAAGATAGATATGCGCCTATTAGATGTTGTCACTGCTTACTTGTATGGAAATTTAAAAAATGATGTTTACATGAAAATCCCCGAAGGATTTCATATGCCTGAAGCATATAAACTTTATCCTCGTGAAAATTAGTCCATCAAGTTGCAGAAATCATTATATGGCCTGAAGCAATCTGGGCGCATGTGGTTCACACGTCTTAGTGAATATTTATTGAAAGCGGGATTTAAAAATGACCAGGTATGTCCATGCGTTTTTATTAAGAAATCTGGTTATAAATTTGTGATATTAGCTATATATGTTGATAATATTAATCTTATTGGAACTCCTGAAGAGCTCCAAGAAACAATTGATTATTTAAAAAGAGAATTCGAAATCAAGGATTTTGGTAAAACCAAATTTTGTCTTGGTTTACAAATTGAACATCTGGAGAGTGGAACCTTTATTCATCAATCAACATATACAGCAAAAGTGTTAAAAAGATTTTACATGGACAAAGCACATCCATTGAGTATTCCAATGATCGTCCGATCATTAAATGTGGATAAAGATCCTTTCCGACCTCAAGAAAATGATGAAGAACTCCTTGGTCCTGAAGTACCATATCTCAGTGCAATTGGTGCATTGATGTATCTTGCTAATAATACACGACCTGATATTGCTTTTGCTGTCAATTTATTAGTAAGATTTAGTTATTCACCAACACGACGACATTGGAATGGAATTAAACAAGTCCTTCGATATCTCCAAGGTATAATTGATCTCGGATTATTTTATTCAAATAAAACCAGTCCAACATTGATAGGTTATGCATATGCTGGTTATTTATCTGATCCACATAAAGCACGTTCTCAAACGGGCTATCTATTTACATGCGAAAATACTGCTATATCATGGCGTTCTACGAAACAATCTATAACAGCTACTTCTTCAAATCATGCTGAAATTATAGCCATTCAGGAAGCAAGTCGAGAATGTTTATGGCTAAGATCCATGATTCATTATATCCGAGAAAGTTGTGGATTATCATCAATCAAAGATATTCCAACTTCTTTTTATGAAGACAATGCAGCTTGCATAACTCAATTACGAGGAGGATATATTAAAAAAGATCGGACAAAACATATTTCACCAAAATTCTTCTTTACTCATGAACTTCAGAAGAAAGGTGAAATTGATGTGCTACAAATTCGGTCATGTGATAACCTCGCAGATATTTTCACGAAGACCTTACCGACTGCAACATTTGAGAAGTTGAGATATAAAATCGGTATGCGTCGGTTTAAAGATTTAAAGGAATCATCTCATCATGGGGAGTAATAAACAGACATATAGAATAGTGTACTCTTTTTCCTTCACTAGATTTTTTTTCCCACTGGGTTTTTATCTAGTAAGGTTTTAACGAGGCATATTCTTTATGTATGGATGGACATCCAAGGGGGAGTGTTATGAATTATTGGAATCTCCATTAATTAGTGGAGGCTCCACTAATTATGGATTTATGTGAATTATTAGAAGATTTTTATGGATGTCCATCATTTAGTGGAGACACCACTAATTAAGATTAGTGGAAGATGATGTATGCCATGATGTAATCCACTAATTAGAGCTCTATAAATAGAGCTATTCTCTAAGCTTGTAATACACCATTATTTTGTGAAAGAAAGATTAGTGAAAGAAAGATTAGAGAAAATTGTAAGAGAAAAGAAAGAGAGAAATTCTTGTGCAAAATAGTTAGAGTTTTATTAGTGTGTAGTGTGAAGATTTTATTTTAACACTACCCTAATTTTATAACAACTTTTAAGTTATTTTGTTTTTTTTAATAAACAAAGTATAGGTGACGGACTAAAAACCCCAACTCTACTTAATGTTTTTTAATTTTTTTTAAAAAAAGTTATTTTGTTTTTCACATTATTTTTCAGTATTTTAAATTCCCCGCCACTCCCTGGAGGGGCGAGCTCTCGCCGCGGCTGAGAACTGAGAAGTTGCTTCCTCCGCCTCAACCGCTTCAGGTCTTGCTCTGTAGCTCTCTTCACCCTTTTCTGATTCCATCTAACTCCCCGAACACCATACCACGTTGACTTGTATGTATATGCAAGCAGCACTTGCTAGAGGCCTGAGGTTCAATCGGCCGCCTAGGGCTTTTTTCCGTGTTTAATTTTTTCAACATTATAGTAAGTTTCATTATTCACCATGTTCAATAGGTGTAATATCGAACTCCACCAACATGAATGAATCCTCAAGGTATGAAACTTGCCCTCTCAAAGTGTATGGAATTGATTATACTGTATTTTCCGTAGTATACAGCTTCAGCACTCTTTATTATTGTAATTTACTTTTAATGATAACGTTTATCCTTGTTTATTGGCCCATGTTGGGGAGGTAGCATCAGATTAGTACTGATTGTTCTATTTTGGTTTTTGACATAATATAGATTGATCGCTGTGCTTATGAGTTTCTCCATAATTGCTTATATTTTTTTTTCCCCATTTTGCAAATTATTTTGATGGGGGAGAAAAGAAGAAGAAGAGTTTTTAATTTTCCCCATTAAGCATAAGCTTAAGTGCTTAACTTTTAAGGGGAGAAAAAAGGAGGGGGGGAATGGAGGGATTGGTCTGTAGTGGTAGTGCATGGTACCTCAGAAATGGAACTTATTTGTATATATGTATAATTTTTTTTTGCAGAGAAGATACAAGCAATACACTTCGCATACTTGTTGCTACGGATTGTCACCTAGGCTATATGGAGAATAATGAAATACGGAGGCATGATTCATTTCAGGCATTTGAAGAGATTTGCTCAATTGCAGAGCAAAAGCAGGTATCCTTGTTGCTGCTTCTTGGATCATTTTACTGAGTTACAATTATGTAAATTCTCCTCTTTTGTCTCTTAACCACCTGAGTTGGTTTTGAATTTCTGTTCCTTAACATACTTTTGTATTATGTGTTGTCTTCTTCCTATTCCAGGTGGATTTCTTACTCCTTGGTGGCGATTTATTTCATGAGAATAAGCCCTCGAGGTCAACCCTAGTAAAAACCATTGAGATTCTTCGTCGTCATTGCCTTAACGATCAACCTGTACAGTTCCAAGTTGTTAGTGATCAGACAGTGAACTTTGCCAACTCGTAATGGTTTCTCTATATTACAGCTATAGATTCTTTCCATCCTATACCTCTTTAATGTCTTGTCGTTGCTGGTGACTGATTCTCAATACTTGAGGAAAAATGATTTGAGAAAGTGTGGTGTAGCAATGCTTGGTATTTTTCTAGTTTAGCATCTGCCACCAGACCCCTGCATAGACGTGTGAAGTGCCATAAGTTCAACTATATTTAGTGCTTAAAGCTTTTGCATGAAATATTTCTGAACAGAAAACTTTTGTTCATTGCGTTCTGAAACTAGGTTTGGTATTAGCCAAAAAAAAGGAACAGCTTGATTTCGTACATTTCATCTCACAGCTGAAATTTAGTGTGCATTTCCTTACCTTTTTGATGTGGATATTGTTTTCTGCATCTAGTTTGCTTTGGTTACTATCATGCCCCTGTGAGAAGCTATGCATAACCACTGTACATGATGTTGTCAAATTTGTTTATGTTGTTCACCATCATTTTCTCAGTGATTGTGATCTTTTGCAGATTTGGTCATGTGAATTATGAAGACCAGCATTTTAATGTTGGCTTGCCAGTTTTCAGCATCCATGGAAATCATGATGATCCTGCAGGAGTGGTATGGATTCTAACTTTATCATAAATAATCTAGCACATGATATCTGTGTTCTTAAACTCCCTCTTCTAGGCCCTCTGTGTCATCTTTTATTCATGACAGGACAACCTATCTGCTGTTGACATACTTTCAGCATGCAACCTCGTGAACTATTTTGGAAAAATGGTCCTTGGGGGTTCTGGTGTTGGGCAGATTACTGTCTACCCTATTCTGGTTAAGAAGGTTTGTCCATAGATGTGTTTGATTGGAGAACGGAGTTGAAGTACTGTTGGAATTTTTCATGAATGGGTTTCTAACTGTATCATTACAGGGTTCAACTTCTGTAGCTCTTTATGGCCTTGGGAACATCAGAGATGAACGCTTGAATAGGATGTTTCAGGTATTCTTTTGGCTGCTTTTGCTTTTTAATTATTGATTTCTGACTTGTGGTGATTTCATATGCGTTTCAATTGGATGCTGTAGACACCACATGCTGTACAGTGGATGCGGCCTGAAGCTCAAGAAGGTTGTGAAGTATCAGACTGGTTCAACATTCTTGTGCTCCATCAGAACAGGTTTTTCTTAAGGAATTTACATCATAGTGAAAACTTGCTTGATCTACTTCACTATTTGAAGTATCCTGACCCACTAGCATCTGTATATACTATAAAAACATTCATGGAGTTATGCAGAGGTACTAAAAGATAATTTTTCCTTGCTTCTAGAGTGAAGACAAATCCAAAAAATGCCATAAATGAGCATTTCCTACCACGATTTCTCGATTTCGTTGTCTGGGGCCATGAACACGAATGCCTTGTTGATCCTCAGGTAACACATCTAACAATTTTTTGTCTTTGGACTGACTAAATGTTATTTTATCATGCCTGACTGGAAGTGAACTTATTGCCAGGAAGTTGCTGGTATGGGTTTCCACATTACCCAGCCAGGTTCTTCTGTTGCAACCTCGCTAATTGAAGGTGAATCAAAACCAAAACATGTACTTCTTTTGGAGATTAAGGTTGTTTTTCGGCTTGTCCTTTTTGAATCATAACCATTTTCTAATTTTCTTTTTGGGGGATTAGTTATGTCTTTTTTAGAGAAATGTTTTCTAATTATATTTGTTAATCCCAAATACAGGGAAATCAATACCGCCCAACCAAGATACCTCTGAATTCTGTCAGGCCATTTGAATACTCTGAGGTAGCTTCTTCTTTTCACAAATTCATAATTGAAGGAACCTCTCTTTATGTACCTGACTTTCTAGTGCAGGTTGTATTGAAGGATGAACCTGACATTGATCCTAATGATCAAAACTCAATCCTTGAACACTTGGACAAAGTGGTAAGGCCAAGTTCTAATTTTATTGTTTCTTCCTGCATCTTTTATTTTTCAGTTGCATGAATTTTGCTTCTTTCTTGTGTTTCTTCTTTAATGTTTCTTTAAAAAAAAAAAAGGCTGCCACTAGGTTTCCCCTTCTGTGACTAGAGAGAGTTTTGCTATGCAGGTCAGAAATCTGATAGAGAGGTCTTGCCAAAAGGCAGTTAGCAAAACAGAGCTCAAGCTTCCCTTAGTTCGAATTAAGGTAATTCCAAGACTTGTCTTGGTTTTAGCCTTTGTTATTATTTATTTCTTATTCAATTTGTCATAGCAAATTAAGTAGAGTCAATTTCATTTTACAGGTAGATTATTCTGGTTTTATGACAATAAATCCTCAAAGATTTGGACAAAAATATGTAGGAAAGGTACCTTTTCTGTCTAATTATAGATAATTGAAAAAGGTATCTTTCTCCTCCGAAGATTCTCCTGAGCTGATAGTTTCAATATTAATAGGTTGCTAATCCTCAAGATATTCTCATATTCTCCAAAGCTTCAAATAAAGGCCGCCGAGAAGGTAACTGATGTTCTCCTTTGCTGTTGACATAAGAAACTCATATTACAGGGATCCTACAGGTGGAACTGTATAATAATAAGTTTTTTGTGTATAGCCACCCTTAGTGGACCTGTACTTGAAACACCTGGGGAGTTTGCTTGTATCACTTTATAATTAGATATTTGGACCTAATACGTCCATCTTCAGTTTCTTGTCCTTTTAAGTACCATTAACAGGACTTCTAGCTGCAACTGTTAGCTCTATTTTGATTAATGTTTAAAAAATAAGTTGACTGCCATTTGATGCCTCAAAACTGTCACCTGTGGTTAATTGGTATCAGAATTTATTATTAGCCTGGGAAGAATTCATCATCTTCCTCTCGTTTCTTTTCCATTTTGACTTTTGTATTGTGTTTCTAGGCTATCTTGTCTCTCAGTATTAATTTAGTTCTTGATGTTCTGCAGCCAGAATAGATGATTATGAACGGCTTCGTCCGGAAGAACTGAATCAACAAAACATTGAAGCTTTGGTGGCTGAGAATAATCTGGTATCTCATCGATCTTGAGTGTTACTCTCCCTTTTGTATATAAGGTTCCGTCTCTTATTTGTTCTCTCATAGTTGAGACTTCCATGTACCACGAGTGAAGCAGGAAACTTTCTAGTTTCATCTATGCTGTGATAAATTGTTTGAGAAATATTCTCATAGAAGGGGGCACATTTTGAACAATGGGTTCAATCCCATCCCCCACTCATCTTAGTTTCCTGTTACAGTACAAGGTTTCCCCTCCTCATGCCGTCATAACATCCACTTAAATTAAGGGCAAAAAATATTTTGATTTCCAGATTATTTGTTAATTTATTATCCTATCATTTATTTGCCTTTAACAGTATCAACTGTTTTTACAGAAAATGGAGATACTTCCTGTTAATGACTTGGATGTTGCATTGCAAGACTTTGTTAACAAGGATGACAAAATGGCTTTCTATTCTTGTGTTCAGTACAACCTTAAAGAAACTCGGGTAAGTACTTCATACTTTTTGGCATTTTGGCAGTAGAGATGGTAGAACAATCTTGATATGGTTCATGTTGCAAACTGTTATTTTGTAATATATGTTGCTGCAAGTTGATGTCCTTATATTAAATATTTGAACACTTGTTTGCTAATACATTCAGATTATATCATTTAACAGAATAAAATTGCTCGGGATTCAGATTCTGTGGTGGCTGATGAGAAAGATATAATTCTCAAAGTTGGAGAAACCTTAGAGGCAAGAACTTGTTATCTTAAGTTTTAGTTCAGTTACTGTCTCCATACAAGACGATTTGACCTGAGGATATTCTCATGTTATGTCGTATGATCGTCCATGTTTCTTCTAACTCAATTGCCATTGTTGTGTCAGATCATTAGATTTGGTGATAATTTCATATTATATAATGCACTACTGCATCTATTGCGTTGCTGAATTTGTAATTAATGGAAGGTTCTATGCCTTAGAGATTGTGTTTTTTCCTTATAACCCATGAAAGATTGAGTTTTTTTAGCAGGAACTGTAGTTCTAACTTGCTGTGGTTGTCATGTTAAGATTTTTTTCTCACTTTTCCTAAATGGAAAGGAGGCACAAACGCAGAAAGTGTGGGCTACTGTAATAAGTTTAACATTCTTGAGATCTTGGCTGCCCATACCTATCCTTTTTGAGGATATGCAGTGATGGGAGACCTGGGCAATGGGTTTTCCACAACTCCCTCTCTCTGAGCATTCCCGCATTTGTTTACACACTTCAAATCTGATGTTTCCATCACTGAGTGCCACTATTAGTTGACAGATGGGAAACGGTAAAATAAAATTTGTGCTGCTAAGAATCTGCTCATCTGCAGCATCGAAAAGGGTTTTTTTCATGGAGAGTTGTACAGTATCCTTTCTTTGAATGGATGTGTTATGTTTTGCAGTAATGTGTTGTAACACGCTGCAGGAACGCGTCAAAGAAAGAGCAGCACAGACTAAGGATACCCAACAGTTCACATCTGGTGGCCAATCCCTGGAGGTAAGTTTATTCTGGTGTAGTTGTAAGCATTGCATCACAAATTTCTGTGCTTTGAGATTTCTAAATCCCTGTTTGTTTACATTGGTCATTTTATAATACACTAATAAGAAAATTTTATCGAGTGATTCAGGATAATAGAAAGACTGGAGGAGTTGGTACTGCAGTTTCCTTTAGTGATGATGAGGACACTAATCTTTTCTCGGGTTCAAAGAATACAAAAAGAGGTCGGAAAGATTCATCCCAATCTTTTAGGTCTTCTACTGATGCTGCTGAAGTTAAAACTTCATCAAGAGGCAGAGGAGGGGGTAGAGGTAGAGGCAGATCTTCTAGAAACTTGAAACAAACAACCCTTGATGCAGCTGTTGGATTTCGACAGTCACAGAGGTCTAATCCTGTGATCATATTATGTTCTGTGGAAACATTTATTTATTATTATTATTATTTTTAACTGTGCTTATGAATGTGGTTATATTAGGGAGTGTTGCTTGTTTTCCGAGACATATCTTAGCATGTCTCGGAACTTTGCCATTTTCTTTTCCTTCCATTTAGGCACTTTTATGCATGTTGGGGTGAGTGGATGGATGAATGCTTGATTATATGGAGTTTCGATGCTTTCATTGGATTCCCTATTTGAACTTTAGTCTGACTAAAGCCTGCAAAGGCTTATAGTTAATTCTTTCTTGCAAAAAATGACAATTATGGTTTACATCTGCTCCACATGCATTAGGCTGTACTGAAAGCTAGGTGCCTTCTATATGCTTGCTTAAATCTTAACATTTTTAAAGGGTTCATGGTTTCTTATTCTCTGAAATTTTCCAATAAAGAACTCTTTGCTCTTACTGGACAATCCAAAAAAGTTACTGGATTTGGTGCTTTTGTATTCTTAGTTTTTTGTGTTCTTTCTAAAATCTGACCTTTTACCTTGTTTTTAACACCCTTAGCATGTTTTCTGATTTACCTGTACTGAGTTTGCTCTGTCTTTTCTCGTGTGTGCATGGTTGGGGCAGGCACTGTCTTGTAGATGGTTTCTGCTCTTAACTGATATACCTTTTTTTTCATCCTAATTGCTTTATAGAATGATTAATTACTGCTGTTCAGAAAGTTTATGGTTCAGCTTTCATTAGTTATAGTTTAATTTTGTGTACACAAACTCAAAAGGATGGTAGCAAGTGATTATTTGATACCATTTGATTCTGACAACCTTATGAAAGCAGATTTGATATGCTGCCAATTTCGTGACATGGAATATCTTTAATGATTTTGTTTTCTGCAGATCTGCATCAGCGGCGGCAGCAGTATCATTTCGAAGCATTGATGATGATGAGGACAATGTCAACTCTTCTTCTAGTGATGAGGGAGCAAAAGATGTATCAAATGACATTGATAATATATCGGTACGATGACTTCCTAAAATTCTTTCTGTAGGCCGCTGGATGATTTTTAAGGAAGAAAATTATAGTCTAACAGTACATCTCCAACTCTTTTCCTCTTAATTTTTTATTATCAGTACACTAGGAGTAGCTCATTTTGGTCGCTAGTGCAATTACCCCTTCATTTGTCACACTTTGTTACACTTGCACTTCCTGAAATCACCTCGGCTGCCCCAAACAGCAACCAACTAGGCATTCAAAGGTGATTGGGATTTTTTTTTTTTTTTTTCAAATGGACTTATGACCAAAGGAATATATAAATGCATACAAGCACACTTTAGAAGAACAAAACAAAAATGATTTTGAAAGCTACACAAGCCACACTTAAAGCAAATATGGTTTGCTACCCATTTGATCAATCCAGATACTAGTAAAAATATTACAACAGATTATGGGCAAATGATTTATTCTTTTGCGTGGTAGATAATGCAAATAAAAAGTAAATAACAAATTTAGATGATCAAACTTATGAATACCATGGTGCTGAGTGGTTATAAGCTTATGACACCTCAGTATTTTGATTAATATCTTAATGTGTATAATGAGGTTTAAAGCATAGTCTCTTTTGCTGCCTTGTAAATTAATTGATTCTTATTCAATCCTTGAAAATGATTTTGTGCACAAACTTCCAAGGATGATGGTGAACCTGTCCAAGGCAAAGGACGCAAAAGAGCAGCTCAAAGGGGAAGGGGTAGAGGTTCTGCAAGTGGTGCTAAAAGGGGAAGGAAATCAGACAACACTTCATCTTCATTTCAGAAGATGATCATGAACAGAGATGATGAGGATGATGATGATGATGATGACAGGACAAAGAAGATAAACAAATCTCAAACTCGGGTAATTGAAATTGTTCATTGGAATTATTTTCTTGATCCTTTTTCAGATGCATTTGGGTCATAAATGCGTCACATATGTCCCAGAAACACTTCTACTGGTTTCTGCTGTCAGAATGAAGATTTCTAACCTTTTGCTATTGCTGCATCTTTCCATGTTCAATCTAGTTCCAACATATAGCTTCATTTCTGTGTTCCTACTGCCAAGTTTTTACAACGATTATCACTTTTGCCTTAAGAGCCATGTTGCCGCTTTCTCTTTCCTAGGCAATTCATTCCTTTGATGGATACATTTAACTAAATGTCTTATTTAGCTAACAAGCACTTCTCTCTCTCTGTAGGTAACAAGGAATTATGGTGCTTTAAGAAGGTAAACGTATCCTACCAAAAAGTAAGAGAAAGTGCTATTAAGGTGCCTTCTGAATGTACATGATGGCTTCCCAAACGCTCTTTGCGCATCACTGCTACAGCACTTCAATTATCCATACTGTTATTGTTTGGGCAAACAATAACATTTAGTCCCGTGTACTGTTTGAGTGAAATACAGAATTTGGATTTTGTAAGGATAAGCTCTGTTGGATATACCAGTAACTGCAGAAGGTTTGCTTTGTGAATTGGAGAAGCATTAGTTATCTTCTGTGTCTGCTTGTGATGTTTATGGCCATTAGTTTCTCGTTTTCGATGTAATATATACGATATCGTGCATACAGTGTAATAATACACGTATTTAATCTTTGAAATTTATTTATTTTTATTTTATAAATGTGTCATTTCGTTGATTATGTATAAAAATAAAATCGCTTAATATAAATAAAATTTTAGCATAAAAAAAAATGCAAGTAAATTCTCTACACAGTACATGAAACATTGATCTTCAATATATATATATATATATACATATATATATATATATGTAAATTTTTGATGGGGTGTTAATTTTTCATAATTATATATTTTTTTGTTCTACTGATTTAGGATATAAAAAGTCAAAATGTATCTCATAAGCTAAAAAGGAAGACCAGAACAATTCTCTATCAAAGGTAAGAATTCCAACTTCCCCCCACCCCCAAACTGAAAAAGACCAGAATGCAATTTTGTTTTTACTCATTTTCGTCCAAAATCTATTTTTACTAAAAATCACAATAATATTCTATTTTGGCTAAAAGGGCAAAAAAATAAATAAATAAAATGTCTATTAAAGCCCCACAACAGTTAATAAGGGAAAGTTCATTTCGATTCCTACTTTTCTTTTCTTATTTCCCAACTTATCCCCGTTCCTTTCTAGGGCTGAATACCAACCTCCACTTCGCACATGACTTCATTCCATTCGTTTACTGGGGAAAGGCGGGAAAATGAACTGAACAGTAACCTCCACTTCACACGTGTCCTCACTCCATTCGTTTATCAGAAAAGGACAGGGAAAAGTGAAAAACAGACGCCTGTTGGTGGAGGGGACTGCGCATATAGATTTCTAAGCGTTTTGCTTCTGTTCCTCTTTCTCAGACCGTTTTGTTTGAAATTCTGCGCATCTTTTCTTCTGTGAAGGACGATCTTCCCCCGAACACTGAAACGATCATCTAATCTAAAGGTTAGTTATGCATTTCTTCGATAGATCTTGTGTTGTTTCTTTTCCCTGTTTAAATTCCTTTTGCATTTGCTTTATTGGTGTTTTTCTCTTAGTTGACAGTTTATAAAACTGATTTCCTTTTTGTAATGCCTTCTGATCTTATCTTCCTCGTAATAGATTCTGTTTTGTTCTTAAATTCTTTAAAATTGCATGAGTTGCAGTGTTTGTGTGTGTTACTGTGGCAAAATTTTCTTCTCTGTCGCCAAGGTTATGCCGAAGTTCGTCGATTTCAATCTTTTGCGTAATGCCTTTTTATGTCGTTGGTTTTATTGCTTAGAATTTATTGGTATCATGTGATAGATTTTCCACTGTTCAAGTGGTGCTTTTTGGCATATTGCGCATGATTCCTTACGGTTTGGTCTATTATTGCAGAAGGTTATAGGGAAGTGATTTTCCAAGTTTTTTTTCCAAGGGTTGTTGCTTAATTCGTCTAGGTATTCGTAGTGATGGACAATTTTATTGCTTCAGTTTTATCTGGATTTTCCCAAGTAGTGGGCAAATTGTTGGGGCATCCACTTGATTTTCTTGCTGGAAAGTCTTGTAGGTAAGAAATGAGGATATTCCGATCTTGCATAACTTAAGTTTCAGCTATCCATTTGTATTTTGTTAACTTACAAAAATCCTGTCCAATTGTGCAGCACAAAATGTCTGCCAACATGGGATTTCTTCTGTTACATAGAGAATTTTTGTGTCTCCCATTTGCTGAAGTCGGCTATGGTTATAGTCCTATTATACTTTGGTGAGCTTCGAATCTTTTTTTACTCATATATGATGAAATAGAACACAAACCCTGAATTACTCAACTTAAAAAAAGATGGTTCATGTGTAGCCTTATTTGGTATGTGGTTCTTTGTTAAACTTGTTATGCTATTTGGAATGATGTGAATTGATAAAATGAGACATGGAAATACATGAGAGAAACCTTTATGGGGTCAGAGTTGAGTTGCTGGTTAAAATGAAGAAGAAAGAGTTAAAATTTGATTGTTTGGAAGTAAAAATTCAGAAATCTGAAGTACACGATGCTAAACAGAAGGTTACCACGCATAGGAAAATGGTTATTGATGAATAGTAAAGCAAGCCAAATTATGAGAAAAAAAATTTTGATATACTGAGATGAGCTCTAAAGTATGTACATCAGGATATAACTTTCATAATAGATGTGCTCAGAAACTTCTTACTCCTACGTCCAATTGGTGTCTTCTATGACTATAACCTCGTTAACAAAAGCTAGTTTGCTAATATTGATCGAGTCAGTTTCCATTATGAAAGTTTGTCTTCTCAATCACAAGGCTTATTACTGTAAAGAGTCCTAAATATATGTCTGATACATGCATTCACTTTAGAGAAAAATTTAGAAGTTTATGTGCTTAAAGGCAATATAGAAGTTCTATTAACTTTAATGAGTTGGACATGAAATATGCCAGTAGAGTTTGTAAATCTGATATTGAAGTATATTCAAGCAATGTCTTTTAATGTGCAGTTCTATTGTTCTTCTACCTCTCATACAAGTTGGGTATTTGTCAATGCATCTGTCATACCTTCTGCAGAAGTATATGGGCATGTTTTGCTACATGTTTCTCTATGCTAGAATGCTGCTGCACTTTCTTATGTTTCAAGCTTCAAAAGCATAACCAAAAGAGGCACAGGAGGAGAGCAAGGGATATTGAAGTATTGACAATTAGCAGTGATGAAGAAAATTGTGAAGGAAGTATTTCATCCCAAGCAGATAGGGACTTTGAAATTGAACGAAGAAGATTACGATCGCGCAGAGGGAGGGAATACAAAGAAGAACATTTGAGGAGGGCTTTAAGGCCTAAAAGTCATCGAATGAGAGTAAGGCTAAGTAGGGGTGATTCATTTGATTTAAAGAAGGAAAACTCAATTAAGAACGGGGTTCATCATATTAGTCCTGTTGATTATATCAGAGTGACAAGAACTTCTAAATTTGCGCAAAAAAGAGGGAGTTTCAAGGCTTCAATGAATCATAGGAGAAGATGAGAAATGCAAATTAGATTCTGTAATATGTTTTAACCGTTAATTTACTATATAGTAGAGAATAAATTTGTAATTAATTTATACATAAATCAAAACAATGGCTATATTTGAGAAAGAATTTTTCTCAATCAAAATTTCAATTTCAATTTAAAATAATAATAATTTAAATAATATTTATTTTTTAAGAATTATCATATATTTTTAATATATTATTATTTTTTCATTAATTATTAAGCTTGCATTTATTTAATATTTAATAATATTTTATTAATTTTTAATAAATTCATTTCAATCCAATATTTACTCAAATACATTCTATATCTTAGACTCGTAGTCTTTATTTTTGGTATTTAAACTTCCTCCTGTTATTTTGTTAGTTCATTTCTGGATCTTCGTTCATTTGTTTTTTTTTTTTGTATAAACCTTCCTGGGACCTATAGGATTTCAACCTCCCCTATAATAGGGCCAATTTGATTATTTGACCTGTTGTCAACTGTAATTAAACACATCAAGCATACAAATCAACTAAAATAACAAAATTAAAAAAAAACCAGAAAAAGAAAGTGAAGTAGTGTTCCATTTCTTATTCAAGAAAAACGGAGAAAAGTTGGGTGAACTTTTTGCTGTTGCTCAAAGTTTGATATAATTCTAAAAATAGAGCGCACCGAGTCCATGGCATCAAATGCAGACTGTAACGACGACGCGGCCGTCGTAATTCTCCGATGTGTCGATTCCGATATTACAGAACCGGGTGAAGATCAAACTCATGATGGTGAAGATGAAATTTTTTTCTCAACAGATGAGATTGACACCTGGGACTTAGCTTCAATTCTCAATCGTTTGCATGTTAAAATCAAAGCCGATCGAAACAGGTTTACAACTCTTTATTTTGCATTACGAGCTTTTTCTGTACTGTAACTTCCTTATTGATGTAATGAAACTCATTGGCGCAGGCTCATTGAACAATCTTCATATTTCCGTGGACTCTTGGGTGGAAGCTTTAGGTATACACTCTTAATCGCCTCTAATATATCAGTGACGACATTATTTGCAGGTGTTTCTTGGTTTAGAATTTCATTTTTGAGCTTTTAGTGATTTTAATTACGTATTTCTTTTTTTAAAAATTAAATTTCCAGTGAGTCTGGATTGGATACTTTAGCAATTCACTGGAACATGGAATCTTTCTCGAGTGTACTGAGGTCCATATTTGGATGTTCGGTGGATGTGACGCCTGATAATTTTGTTCCTCTCTACGAGGTAAAGGTTACATTTTTTTGTTATTTTCTCTGAAAGCGTCTCATTACTAATTCATACTCTTCTGAAGTATGAGTACAGGACTTATGTAATAGAAGCATTCAGAATTTGTTAAATTTTGCAGTTCATGATGGTCTTGATTTAAACTTAGAGTTGAGGACATTTTTTGGCTTTAAGTGGAAAGTAATAATGGTATAGTCCACCAATGAGAAAAAAAAAAAAACTTGAGCAGGAAAAAAAAAGGAAGATTTTTTATGTTGATATTCCTAAAATGGAAAAAATCAACTTTTATTTGCTCTTCAGGTGTAGATAGGGAGAAGAAGCAATAAAGGCATGCTTGGGTTACTTATGCATTTATCTGAAAAATCAGCAGAAATTCTGACCAGTAAACCAAGAACAGCTATTAGAATATTGTGTGTCTAAGTCTTGTATTTGGAGAGTTGTTTTCATAATTGGCTTTGATTGGACATAAGTTCTATGCCTGGTAGCTTAATGCAGTCCTTCTGCTTCAAAATCTTGTTCGGTGAATCAAATTCTGATATGTGGTTATTTTTGTAACACCCTGCTACCTACTTACCCAAATAGGTGGGATGTCGTCCCGTCCAAAAGATCAGGGGTCTTTATAACGAGATACAAAAGGAACGAAAATAACTAAATAAAATTATGCGATAATCTTATTACAACTAAAGTTAAAACTTATACAAGTTTGGGAATCTAAAACTAGGCATCCTCTATTGACGGGGTCGCAGGTGTATCAATACTATCCTTCCTCTCAATTACTTCCGCTTCACTCTCGCTCTCAAGCTCTCCTATCTCCCCCTCAATCTCAAGTCCCCCAAGTACCGAGTTCTTAAGTTCTTCCTCTACACCAAAGTCTTCCATCATAGGTGGTTCATGGTCTACTTTGTCCTCACTCAAAAACCATCCACCCTCGAGTTCTGTCTCCGAATTAGAGGATGATGAATCTGCTATAGGGATTGGGCTATGCTCTACCACTTGCGGGACCACACATAAAAGGCCAATCTCAGCTGCAGATCTTCTAATCATCCTAGGGTTTAGGTACTATTCATTAAAGTCAATTGCTTAAACCTAATCTCTGATACCACTTGTTACACCCCGCTACCTATGTACCCAAATCGGCGGGATGTCGCCCTGTTCAAAGGACCAGGGGTCTTTATAAGGAGGTACAAAAGGAATGAAAATGACTAAATAAAATTATGCGATAATCTTATTACAACCAAAGTTAAAATTTATATAAGTCTGAGAATCTAAAACTAACAATCATCTCTCGAAAGAAATACAAAGCAGAAATAAATAAATTGAAGGTCATGTCTTATCTCTTCAACCTTCTCAATAAAAGCACTCCCTTGAAAACATGATGTAAAATAGTGTGAGATTGGCATCTCAGTAAGTCTCGTGTGCGAATGTCATATATAAACATTTCGTGTATGTAGGTTTATCAAAACCACAAAATCATATTTGCAAGACTTTTCATTAATAAACAATTATTCAAAGGAGCATTACTCATCATATCCAAAGCAGTTCTCAATAAATCATCATCTCATCATAATCATAAGTTCATTATGTAGGGATTAGTAATGATTCAAATAATAGTATAACAATCCATATCATGGTTACCACCATGATAGCGTCCCAATGTAACCTTTCAACAATGGGCAATGGGGGTTCCACTAGGGTAAGATACTCCTCCATCTCTACACCCAATACACCGGTTGTCCAACCCGGATAAATGAAGTCCACATGGACCCATATGCTAGCTCGGACCAGCCTGACTAAGTAGTATTGTCACCTCTCCAAGTTGAGTTCATTTTTGGAGGTGGCCTTCTGCTAGAAGACTCATTCTAGCTCTTCAAGACTAGCACCACTAGCTTACCCCTGCTGAGTACTCAACGCTCTTCATTTAGGAGCAGAATCATTTCTTTTGTTTTGACAATCGTTGATTACTTTGTCTTTGTCAAACGTGGTTTTTCACAATAAGTTTTCCAAAACGTTTAGTAATAGAGAAAAGAAATCGTTTTCAGTTTAAAAGTTGAGATTTGACAAATTCATTTAGAGAATAAAATGATCACGTTCTCAAACCAAGGATCAAAATACCGCAGTACAATTCATCATATTCAACCAACGTTCCAATCATCATACCAATCAGCATGTTAACACTCTTTCAAATATCATTGTACACAAATACTTGCAAACATGTAATATTTAGCAAAATAGTTATGTAGGGACTTACTTGGATATTCTCAATAATCAACCAAGGCAACGCTTGATCTCTTTTTCACTTTTCTTCCTTATTTAGAATCAATGTTTCTATGATTAGAAACTAGTTATGAATCCACTCATCCTTTCATGCATCATGAATTCCTATGATCATATCATCCATGGCAGCTAGATAGTTAGTTCATATCTATAGCTTCCCATGATTATGCATCTCATCATGGCATGCATATAATCGAATCTCATCATCAATACAAGGACCTCTAATACAAAGACATACATGCCTAGTTCATTCCATTGAACCCTCAAACTCATCAATATAGTCTATTCATGCTTTCATCTAGCCTCCATGCATGACAACACCACCATAAAAGCAACCTTATTGAAGCAAAAAGGGATTGAGACCAAGAATACCTCTTGACGACACACATAAGAGCAAAGGTGGCGCCTTTGGTGGTTGCTTGGGTTCACTCGAGGAAGAAAGGTTGATTGTGATGCTCTTGGCCTTCTTGTCGAAAATCTCCAATAAAAGGGGACAAGGATCAGCCCCTTGATGATCGAGATTGAAGAGAAAAGAAGGAGATTATTTGAATAAAAGTTAAAAGGGGTTGAAGGGTTACTCACCTTAGGTTTAATTTTCAATTTTGGAGAGGATTGGAGGGTGCAATGGACGAAGTCTTTAGAGAGAGTGGCGGCTGGAATTCTTTGGCAGAAGAGGGTGTTTAGGGTTTAGGAGAGTTTGATCTTGCTTCGGTCGCTTGATCACAAGAAGGAAAAGATGACAGCTTTTGTCCCTATTGCTGTAGCCAAATTCTAGCAAGGTTTAAGAGGGGTTTAGGGCTGGTTTTTGGGTGGCTGTTTTCTGGTTGTTATTATGGCCGAAATAAGGGAGGGAAAGATGAGAAAAGAAGATGCCTTTTGGTTCTTGTGTTGGCTGAAAATTGGAGAAGAGGGATGATGGATTTTTGGTTTTGTTGTTTTAGCTAAAACAAGAGAAAATTGGAGGACAAGGCTGCTGGAATTTTCGTGAGTGTGTGTGTGACTGGTTTTTGTTTAGCTTAGGAGAACTTTGAGAAATAAGAATGGAAAGGTTTGCAAGAGTTGGGATTTGAACTCAAGTCACCAAGTATTAAACACCAAGTTTCAACCACTAAACCACAACAACTCTTGTTTTAATCACTAAACCACAACAACTCTAGCTTCAACCACGGAACCACAACAACTCTTGTTTTAATCACTAAACCACAACAACTCTAGCTTCAACCACTAAACCACAACAACTTTTGTTTAAATATTCCTCCAACAAATCCCTTAACTCCCACTCACTTACTCCATTTTAATAAATTCTACTCAATAAAACAAAAGCTCAAGTCCACCAAGAAACAAACACCAAGCCTTAACTACTAGACTACAACCACTCTTGTTTAAATATTCTTCCAATAAATTCCCTTCTAATAATAAAACAAAAGTTCAACCAACTCAACCAACACAATTATATCAAAAGTAAATAAATTTATGAACTAACAAACTTATAGATCACATATACTCATGAAAATGGTTCAAGTTATCGAATGCCATATAAAATGTTATGCCATGCATGACTTTCCCCATATCATTAAGGTGGGTTTAAACGGGGTAGTACAATTTTGGCTGAACTTTTACGGTCTTTTATGGTCTGATATCTCTAATGATGGTAGAGGGAAAAAAACAAGTAAAATTATGGATAATTCAAACATGTAATTCTAATATCATCCTGAAAGGTATTTTCAAGACCAAAGGAACTCTGAATTATGGATAATTCAAACGTGTAATTCTAATATCATCCTGAAAGGTATTCTCAATCCCAAAGGAACTCTGGATTTACATAGGCATGGCCATACATACTAATATCGTCCTTTGAGGTTTTGAAGTTAAACTGGATTTGGAATTTTTTTCTCTTGATCTTGTATTATTTAACCCAACTTTTGGGGCTGTACATGCCATTGTTTCACTTGGAGCAACAATTTCGTGCAATCGACATAGTTTCCTCTAGAGATGTTATATATTATTCTCTAAAGCACATTATTTAAAGTGAAACATTAATTTGTAATCTACCTGACTGATTATTTTGATTGACTCTCAAACCTTGCTATTCTTTTTATTAGGCTGCATTATTTTTTGGCGTTGAGATGTTGCTCTTGAAGTGTCAGATTTGGTGGAGAGAAGTAACCTCGTTCAAGGGGGTTCGACATCCACAATTACAGATAGATTTTTTGATTGTCATTTGGAAATTTGGTCAAGAGCATGGTAAGACTTAGGGGGGTCTTTTGGCAACTTGAAATTCTTGCAGAATTTTTTTTAGCCATTAGTTTTTGACTGGAATATTATGCTATTTCATCTTATAGATAAAAGTGAAATGTGTTGCAGCAAATGAATTGATTCCTCAACAATGCATCTGCTACTTGGCGAGGAACTTTGTGAGCACCTAACTTAGGGATTTCTTTTGTCCTTCCCTTAGTCTTCCATCATCATATGTGATTTGTATTCGTTATCTGTTGCTCCTTTTTCATATTTTTTGTCTAAGGAGATACATTTGGTTTGTGCAGATGTGGGCAACATCCTGTGATTCTTTTAGGGATATTCCTTATGAGCTGTTGTATTCATGCATACAGCATCCTCAACTGACCGTCGATGGGTTGATCATTTATTTACTGACTTGCTTTTGTTACACACACATAGATTATTAAGTATAATAGTGATATGTTGGTTATTTTTTGCAGTGAGAAGCACCTTTGTGATGCCATTCTAATTTGGCTTGCTGTTAACTCCCAACATTCTGGATGTGTTGGTGCTGCCGAAGATGGTTGCAATGGCATGCTAAAACAGGTATGCTTGAGATGATCCATTCTCTTTATAAGCTGGGGGAGCAGGCAGCAGGTATACTTGCATATATGGGCCTTCGATGTGTCTGTGCATGCGCGAGGCAGAGTGAGAGAAAGATGAAAAGGGCCAGTGGAAAAGAATATGTTACTTCTCTTTGGAGGATTTCTGATCCTTTACTGAAGATTTTCAGATATTTTTGCTTTTGAAAACAGTTACTCCTATTTCTTTTTTGTAAGTTTGTTGTTCTTTTGGCAGATCCGCGCTAGTCTTTTGCCCTTGTGGTTTGTTACTGGTATGTGTTTTCATCTGAAGATTTTGGTTGAAGCACATTTTGCCATTGATTGTTTACTAACAAAATTTGTGTGCCTTTGTGTTTTAGGGAAAAGAGTATGCTCCTTCTTTTCAAAGTTTGCTGATGAAGGCATTGATACTATCCTTAGGCTAACGGGACATCATTTTACAAGCTTGATGGACATCTGTGGAGATGGAGGTTTGGTTCATCTGAGGATTCGATTAACAGAATATACTAAGGTTTTTGTTCAGCTGTTCATTTTTTTTTCCCTTAGGGTCCCTGAAGCTCCCTTGGCAATATCTTCTGATTCTATAGTTTTGGCATGTGTTCTTTGAGATACTCTTCTTCAAGAATTCAATCTATATAATATTTGTTCCCTTCATGTTATGCAAAGCCCTACATATTGTGATAGGCAACCTTGGACCTTTTTTCAAAGAAGAAGAAAAAAAACTCCACATGGTTTTTTACCCAATATTTTCTGGGTTGCTTGATGTCTCACGATAATATTAATGTACACATTTTGTGAAGAAAAGTTGTGTTAGACATACTGAGTAATTTGGTGGAGATATTTATTTCCGGCTAGCCAATGCTTTTCTGTGTTGTGTTACTTCTATCCTGGCATTCTGTTATTGAGGACCTCCCCCTTCTTCTGATAATTATATCCTAAGTTAAAACATTATCAAGTATATATATATATTTTTAATCAGTAAGACAACATTTCTTAGATACTAGTGATATCTTCTGCTGAAACTTACAATACTCTAATCCTTGATCATTGATTAGAATATGGACTTCTGATAGGGGATTCTTGATATTTTGTCCCTAAAATGTATTATGTATCATGAATAAAAAATAAATCAGTAGAAAAGCCAACGCATGTAAATTGAAAGTATGTGAAGAGAACTTTATGGAGTTCAGAAAGTTTGATATATTGCAATATATTTGGTTTCTAATATTTACGGGAATGTTGATACAGATATGAGAAAATCTTTTGCAGTGATGTCAACAGAATTAGTATGCTTGCTTTAAGATGGAAGTCTTAGGATGTTTCCCATTTGTTAGAACTTATAAGATCTGCCATTGATTTTTGCAGAGGATGGGAAAGGAACTACTTTTTAACAGTTGTAAGAGGCTATAGGAATGTGTGAGGTCATTATGTCAGTTGATTCATATTAAGCCAAAACATAGTGCGAAATGCTGTTGATGGATGAATTACTCAAAAACTGTTATTGTATCTTATATTCATTTTATTTAAGAAAAGTGAATTTATTTTGCAGCTATAGAAGGAAAGTAACACATTAGGATGTGAAGAGTACTTTCATGCTCTTGAACTGTGAAACTCATGGATCATTTGGACAATTGCTCATTTTACTTTGTTGCTTATCATTGCTTAATTCACCTTGCAGAAAGTGGACATTTCAGGTTGCCCTCAGATTAGGCTGATTCTTCTCATGTCCTTGCTTCCTTTGTCTTACATTGAAGACATGGTATTGAGAAAGAATGTTAAGCAGCGTTCCATAAACCTTCAGCATCTCAATGGTGACAAATCTCTTATTTCCACGGATTCATTGCCAACCTTGACATTTGAAGCTGTACAAGAGGTTGATATTTCAAATTGTCCAATGCTAGATCTTGAGGATGCCATTCGGTGCTTCAGCAAGTCCTTTCCATCCTTAAGGAAACTAAGGGCAGTTCATTTTATCAGCTTTGATACGAAAAGGTTGCACCACTTGATAAAAAAATGTCCAATGCTCTGTGAAGTTGACACGACTGTGGATATTTGCCCTGTTATGCCATCAAAAGTATCTATCATATCTTCTTTCCTTGTTCATGCTCCACTAAGACCAACTACATTATATAATAATGATTGCTGTTCTTCGGCTGAGATGTTGCCTCCCATGGCTAGACCACAGTTCTCAAATATCACAAGACTGACATTGGAGGGCCGCACTGACTTTTCAGGTGAGATAGTAGTACTCCCTCCCTGTGCTTGTTTCAAAACATTTCATTTGCTCGTCTTGGCCAGTGAATGTCATGTGTATAGTGTCGGGGTTTCAAGTTTTAGTAACAAAATGGTCTTTAGTGTTGTTCTGACAGATATTGCTAGGGAAATGACTAGCTCTTTATGGCTTACCTTTAACTGGCATTGATTTTTTAAAACAACACAACACAGGTGCAAGAGTGATCTGTTGTGTTCATGCATGTTTCCCAGGAAAATATGATACGCTTTTTTTTCGCTGTGAGGTGCATTTCTTGTTTCTCAAGTAATTTTAGTTCTCATTTTGTTGGTTGCCTGTTGGAGTGTGGCACTTCAATCATCCCAGTCCTGGCCATTCATGCCTCTATTTCACAAAAATATGTTGTGCTTTTAGTCTTTATAATTTTTGTTGGTTCTCATTTAGTCTTTATAATTTTGCAGTTGTCTTTGAGGTTCACATCTTGTGAATCAACCAAGTTTTGCTTTCATGTAGTTGACATCTGAAGTGTGCTACCATTATCCATGACTATGCTGTTAAACTAACTGGTTTAATGTCCTTCCAGATTCTGATCTCAAAAACATTGCTGAGTTATGCGCATCCTTATGTTATCTTAACCTTAAAGGTTGCATCTCGGTGACAGATGATGGAATATCTGTTGTAATACTCAAATGCATTATGCTCCACTCTATTTTGGCTTGTGACACTTCTTTTGGGGAAAATTCAGTTCGGGCACTTTGCTCTGATTTTCCCAATATTAATGGCCTTGCAGTGTCAGAACTTGAGAGGCCTTTGCATTCGTTGGCTTCTAAACTTCAAATGCTGGATATAGGTGGCTGCAAGGGTGAGAAGTGTAACTTTGTTGATATGTTTGCGTAGCACAAATGTTTCAAAAAAATGATGGTTTTTTATAATTCAGTGGATATTTTTTGAGGGTCTGTGTGGGTGGGTAATAGCAAGTACCAATTTTCTTCTATTAGTGAAGTTCTTCCTGCTGATTTGTATTTGAATGCACTTCTTCTCCAAGCACAAGTTCTCATCAAGGATATTATGGTTTGTCTATTGGAGTTTATCCACATGGTAGTCCCTCTCACAAAAGTTATGTGGTTTCACAAACAATTTGATGTGTTATTAAATTTTGTTTATTGTCTAGATCCGAATTCTTTGACATGAAATCTACTCAGAAATGATCCTCCCTTACCCATAAGACACGTGAAAGGGGAAAAATTCCCCAACGCCTTCTTTTGGCACAAGGGAATTCCATAATTGTTACTGAAAATCTTTTGAAGACTTCATATGCCTTGTAATGGTGGAAGAAAAAGTGGAGGTATAAGTATAACATCTGCAAAACATCTGTATATCATCTCACCCTGCCTTGGTATTTCATCTTTTTATCTTTTAGATGCCTTCAGCTTGACTGACTTATATTTAAATAATGGCTGGGAATAAATTCCATCCATGCTTTCTAGCTTATTGGTGGTTTTTCGGATTTTTTAGGTGTCTTTGATTATCTGCTATAAATTTTCTATCATTTACACAGCACACAAATATACTTTGGTGATTCTGAGCATAGTTCAGTCATTTCTTTGCTTGCACTACTGATTTACAGATGGATTCAATCATGCATTTCATTGCCAGGTGTTAGTGAAACATCTCTATCAGAGCTCATAGCGCAAACTGCTATGCTAAAGCACCTCTGTTTAAAGGAGACGTTACTTGGGAATGATGCTTTGTATCACTTCCAAGGATCTTCCTTGGAGAGACTTGATATCTCGGAAACCAAGGTGTGTAATACAGTCAGAGATTGCTCTCTATTCTTGTTTTTCTGTCAGAGTTTTCTGTATTTAGATATCTGATTCTTTTCCTGACATTATGTCTTTCTAATAAGAAAACATCACATTTAGGTCTCAGGTCCGTCTTTGGTTCATTTGTTGAGCCGAAATCCTGGTCTAAAATACCTGATAGCAAGAGGATGTAAGCATCTGTCCCAAGATGAAGACCAGAGTGAACGGAGGAAGTATTCTAGTTTATTCTATACTTCAGATCAGTTGTACTCTGAGCTTGGCAAATCCTGCAAACTAGAGGAGATTGTGATTGGATGGGGATTTTCTTTCTTCTCTTTGGAAATCCTGAAACCGGCAATTAGTTCACTGAAGACACTGGTAGTTGGTTTGGGTGGGTCCTTGGGCCAAGAAGGGCTGCAACTTTTGCCTACTTTCTGTCCTTTGTTAGAGACATTGATGATCTATTTTCAGGTATTTTGTCTTTTTGCTACCATGCTTATTTATATTCTACCTGGTAGGTCACCAAAGAGTAAACTTATGAGGCAGTTCAAGCAAATTGCATTTTTAGTTGCTGAGAGGTGTTATTTTTATGGCCGAGAGATTTTAGCAATTAATGTTACTGTTTTCTTCTTATTATCTTATTCTCTTCCTCTTATATTGTCTTTGTGTTGCATATTTATGATACCTTTTCTTACACGAACACATATAATATGGTTGATGAACCTTTTTTTTCATTGTGTTCATTTTTCTGCTTGTAACAGGTCATATCAGATTCCCTCATTAGTAATCTTGTGCAATCCTTGAGAAACATACAAGTCTTGGCTGTCTGCTATTGCTTTGGAGAGATTTCCTCATTAAGTTTTAAGTTCAGTATGCCAAATTTGAGGAAACTGAAACTTGAAAGGGTTACGGCATGGATGACCAATGCTGATTTGGTTATACTGACTCAGACTTGTGCAAATTTGGTTGAACTTTCATTGCTTGGATGCAGACTTCTCAATTCAGGTTGGTGGATGTATCTGCGAAGTATATGGGTTGAGTTCAGATTAATTAAACATGTGCTCTTCATATCTTTTGATTACTTGCTGCTGCTGTGTTCGCTGTCGTTTTGCTTTGATTTTGTTGTCGTGCTCACTTAGCATGATTTTCATTTTATGTTAAAAGAATGAATGCAGAATTGTGAGTTCAGTAAACAATACAAGATTTTTGTTATTTTTCTCTTGCAGAATCCCAAGATATTATTTCATGTGGTTGGCCAGGCTTGACTGGCATTCATCTAGAGGTTTGTCTTCTTCCCTTGAGTTCTGTGTTACAGTATGGGCAGTGGATTTTGATTTTCGCGAAATGTGTAATGATGATGGAGGCTTTCAATTTCAGTTTTATACACTTCAGTCAATTTGCCAGAAGTTGCCTTCTCTTTGCATTCCTAGACTTGGTTTATCTTGGAATTTGTTTTCCTCTTCTTGCTTAACTTTGCCATCCTTGAGCAACAAATGTCTTCTCTTTTACTGTATGAATAAACAGATAGACCAGAAACCTTGGCCAAGTGGACTATTAAGAAGGAATTGATGCCAGGCAAACAAATAACAAAATTTAATTTGTATAGCAAGTGTTGTGAGCATAAAATGGAACTTTTTGCCAATTTTTGGCAGACCATCGGAAAAAAGATTAAATGGGCAAGAGTTGAGAATCTGGGATATGAGAGAAAAGCCAGAGCAGTGTGGATGAAGAAGTTTCTATTGTGCCATATTGGTGAATGGACTATATGCTGCTTCTTTTGAATTAGGTGCCATATCAATCTTTTGTTGTTGTAAGAGCAGCGTTCGTAAAGAGAAGAAATGATTCCTATGTTCACATTTTCAGTGACCAAAGTCAATGAGAACTATGGATATTGATCGTGTGAGAAGTGCCTAACCCATACATGTGGCTTTACATCTTAATCAAAGCTAGCCGGCAAATTTCAGAAATGCATCTGTTTGCTTTGTGATGTAATTGCTGGAATCCTGGAGTTATGAGATTTTGAAACTTTTATACCTCTTTTTGAGCATATTGTAAATATTAGAATATTTCAAACCTATTCCCAAGCTCAAGGAAAAGCACAAACTTTGAATCAATAGTAAGATTGCTCCTTGTGACCTAGGAGCCTTCAGTTTGTTATACAGAAAAACCACCTCTCTATCGTAGGAGTAGATCAACATTCCACTTGCCCCCAATATGATGAAATAGATGTTATGAAAAGAAGAAATACAAGAAAGAAGATGAGGCATCTTGAAGAAATTAAATTGGAAACACATCATTGCAGCCTTCCAATCTTCTAAAAATGCCATGTTTCCAGAAACATCAGATGTTTTTGGCCAAAGAGATCAAAGAAGAATTATTCTGTTCCACTTGTCCTTTCACTTAGCCTGTCAATGCCATTCCACTTGGCGTTTCTGAACTCAGTGCTTGCTGGAGCTGTGTTCACAGGGACTTCAAGCACAAGAAATAAAGTGCTCATCAGCTGCTAGTATCCACTATCTACCTTTTTGGAAAAGCTAGATATGGCATAAGAAATTGTTCCAAGGATTTTATGGGAAATATGCATTCAAGGTGCAAAGAATGAGTGTCATTTTCCTTTGATCATTACCGTTGCTGCAATTATATATGAAATTTGCAGATAAGTTTTCCAGGTTGTTTACTTGTCTTTCTTTATGTTGTTTGCTTTGGCATATATAGTTGCATCTGAACTAGTTTAATGGAGAAAACAATGAATCCTAAAAGGTAGGAAGAAAAGGTTTAGTTTAGTTATTTCAAAGAGGTAGCATAGAATGTTTAAATGCTTAGGTTCATGCCTTTTTTCCTCTGTTCTGAATGTTTCAATTCAACTTTATGTGTTGCATTGCATATTTTCCATGTCAATTGCATGAACAAATTGCAAGAACTTCATCTTCTTTGCTTATACATTAGCTAAACCACCCCCCCTCCCCCTCTCTTTTGGTTGTGGGATGATGATGGTCTGGGGATACCTTTAGGTTTCTCTGAGTTCTCGTGTCATCTTTTGTTCACCATCTTGTTATTTGTTGTTATGTAGGACTGTGGAGAAGTAACAAGTAACGGTGTTTCATCTCTTATGAACTGTCAAGCCATTGAAGATCTCTTGCTACGTCATACTGTTAGTTTCATCCGACCGCCTCCTTCCTTGTTTCCTTGCCAGATTCTGCTGTGGAAAATCAGGAGCAACAATGATACATCTTATTGTTGAACATCTAGATCTTTGTTCATCTACCTATGGCTTACTCCAGACATCTAAAATCTAATAACACCACTCAGTGCTTCACCACTTTAGCAGTGTTGGAAACCTTATCTGTTCAGACTTGCTGCATGCTTGGACCAATTTCCAGTTTGGACATCCAATGTTGTCAGTTTTAACTAACTGAAAATCCAAGAGAAATTGCCTGACTTGTCTGGTTGTGATGATCTGGAAATATTTCAAGAAACTGTGGTTGTTAGTTTATAATAATATGGGAAGCTTGGTTTAGGCTGTAAATCACCTGAAGAGGCTTGTATGTAATGGAATATTTCTTCACCACCTTTTTATGTTGGTTATGCAGTGAGATGAATGATATAGGTTGTTAAGACTGACTGCCAAGGACTGCTTTCACTATACATATATTGCAATGTTTAAACTTGTCTTTCTCCAGTTGGCCGCATTGCTCCTGAAAAGCACCTGCATTTAAAATTTCTGCAAATATTTCTATTCTTATGTTTTATCTATATTCTACTTCCATGCAATGGTCCTATATGACCATGGGAGTTACATGCACATAATAACCATGGGAGTTGTGGTGGTGCATACTCTATGGCAATTGTTTATTCTTTTTCCAAAAGAAAAAAAAAAACTGATTACTAAGAAGCCATTTATTGCATAATTTACGAGTGTCAAGCTGAAGTTTATTTTCAAAATTCAGGGCCCTGGAATTCCAAAAGATTTTCTTGCAGTTGCTGCTTCAAAGGTATGTATCTGTAGTTTTATTGTGTTCCAACTGTATTCATTGTCTTGCATATAATATTTAGCTTCAAAAGTTACTTATATGTATCTTCCTCTTATGGTGACTGTAGATGCCTATGCTTCGAAAAGTATCTCTTGATATCTGCGATTCAATCAATGGTGACTTTGACATTCCAACTGTAAGTACAGTCTCTTTCTACTTTTTGGGAGAGGCTCGTCTCCAATGTATCAAATGCTGGAGATCCTCCAGTTTCTCAACCAATGGTTGAGATTTAAAGCCTTTAAGTAAATGCTGCTACAAATCATCTCTCTCTCTCTCTCTCTGCCTTTTTTTTCTTTCCTCTTTTCTCTTTTCTCTCTCGTCTCTTCTTCTCTGCCCCCAATTCCCAGCAACTCAGCCCCAGCCATCGCTGTTGCCTCCTCTCTGTCTCTTTGTTCTTCTCTTCTCCTTCTGTCTTCCTCTCTCCCCTTCACCACCTCCAATAAATTCAAGTATGAGGGCAGCTCCCCAAGATGGAGATTTCAGAGAATCAGGTCAGCAATTCTGTGGATCTTGCTCCATCTTGGGGTCTACAATTGAGAATCGGTGATGGAGAAGAGAACAATTTGAAAAATCGACTCGGATATGCTCCCTCCTCCTTCAACAGCCAACATATACATACCAAGCATTGTTCTATTAAAGGAATGCAATTTCCTAATTTTCCTTTCAAAAGCCATAATCGACTTGGAGTCCCTTTTTGTAGCACAATACTTCTGTTCCCTTTCTTGGTTCAAATAATGGAAAGAATACAATGGCTAGGGGTGAGGAAGGAGGCATAAAAGACAAAAGAATACAGAAGGAAAAAAAAATTGATTCCATGCGGCTTCTAAGTCTTTGAAAGAAAGGAATTAAATCTCAACGGTTAGTTTAGAAACTGGTGGATCTCCAGTGTTTTGATACACTGGAAAGGAACCTCTCCCCTTGTTTTTCGTACTTCTTAGAAGTTACATTATGCCTTTTGAATTTCATCGTATAGTTTCCAGTCATTGGGTATACCTGAACCTAATGATATTTTGTCTTTTTCTCCTTGAACTCCAGAATTCATCTTTGGTTGTAATATTTTTCCTAGTGTTTTGTCTTGGTTGTAAATGATTTGTGGCCGACTTTATAACACTGACATGGGATCTCTGTGGATTCCTGCCTTGGTTCTGTTTCCTTCTGTGATTTTTTCATGGGATCATTCTTCAAGGTTTTAAGGTTTTAATGTTTTTGCTTCAGTTTTCTGACAGGGGCTTCTTTAGCACAGTAAGGATTGCAAGATGTAGACTTCAAAGGTGCTCTCTTGATGTTTTGAATGTTCACAGAACACCTGTTCATAGAGAAACGTTGTTACTGGTGTGGGACAGTAAAAAACTCACAAGAACAGTCATCAAGGAAAGATTGTAGTTACAAAGTAGACTTAGTATGTTTTGTAGGTTTATTATGTATAAACGAGAAATGTACTAGCATAGCTCATAAAATTTTAGAAAAATACCTTATGTTTATCCCGCTGGCATGAAATGTTTATATTATTTGAACAACTTTATTTCTGGGATGTATCTTTGGCAATTACAAAATGGTCCTATTTATCCCCTGAATAGAACGAATACTCTGTTAACTGAGTCAAGTAACGGTTCATATTTTGAATGGATCAATGTTGAATTTACTTCTTACAGGACATTGAGGAATGGTGGTTCTATTTGCTATATGTTGCATTGCAGGATCTCTGAATTGTCCCTGAAGCTGGGTCTGTGTTCACACAGAACTAGTTGGAACATTTTTGTCCAGAAATCTTTACTTACCGAAGTCCGGCTTACAGATATTATTAGTTACTCTGTCTTGTTTCTAATTTAGTTTTTGTTTTAAATTATCTTTTCGTTAGAAAATTAAAATTTAATATTCTAAATATATTTTTATTTAATTGTAATTTATTTTTCAAAAAATATATTAAATAAAATTTTTTCTAACAAATTGATTACATTTAAATAATAGGAGAGAAAAAATAATTTGGAACACATCAAAATTTTAGAATTTGAATATTTTTTAATATAATAAATAAAGGGAGAATATATTAAATTTTAAAGATAAAAATAGAAGTAAAGGTTGAATTAATTAAAAATTTTATTTATTTTAATATTTGTATAATTAGTTAAATGTGATAGATAATTTTGGAAAGAGGGAGTAGTTTTCTTTGACAGTCAAAATACACATCCCCAGGTAAATTAATATATAAAAGTACTTTAGCTCTCTTTCAAAATTTCTATTCTATTCTTTTCGGTTAGTTGAGTAAAGATTCCTGATTTGGCGGTCAAAAGCGATTCTAGTAAACAATCAGTAGGTGATTTTTGTGGGGAAAGCTCATATCCACTTCCTTTGCACGTTTTCTAACTTACAGAAATGAGCTCATGCCCGAAGAGGGAAGGGCGGCTCATTTATGCTGGAGAACTAGGGAGCAACTCTCAGAAGCTGATAGATTATTTTGAGGTGAGAACTTCTCTAACCGTTTGCATTTGGTTTCTTTACACAGACCATAATCATTTTTAATTCCTATGTGATTTTGGATTTCTCTAAACTTGGAAAGCAATTTATAATTTCCTTTAAGGTATGCTACTAGTTTTCAACCAGATATGAAATTTAGCGGAAATTAATACTTTCCATTCTACAGGCTCTTCCAGGAGTTCCCAAGATTAAATATCTCTATAATCCGGCCACATGGATATTAGAATCACTGCTCCTTCAATTGAAACCCTACTGCATATTGATTATGCAGACATTTACAAGGGATCATCCCTATACAGGTGAGTAAACCATGAGACTGACTTAAATTAGATCATGTGTATGGTTTTATGAATCTTTGAAGTGCTATAACTCTTGGCTTCTTCTCTGTTTTAACAACTCATAGGAGAAATGAAGAACTTGTAAAAGAACTTGGTAACCCTCAGCCAGGTTCAAAGGCCTCTACTTTCAATCAAAAGTACTCACAATCTTTTTTCCCTCAATGCCAAGCTTGTTTCTGGAAACAACGCTATACTGGGGAAATCCGAAATATAATGCCATTCGTTTCTTTTTAACAATCATCTGTGGCCTTATATTTGGCATCATATTTTGGAAAAAGGGTCAGAAGACGGAAGTCCTTGATTTCCTCCTCTCAATTATTCAAGATGTTTGAATTCCAAATTTTATTTCAGGATCACACTGCATTGCTTTTAGAAAGGTTGCATAATCAGAGTTAATGAAGGTTCTTCATTGGCAGCGATAATTTGCAAGATCTGATGAACCTTTTGGGAGCTATGTATTCTTCTACCCTCCTTTTGGGAGCCACCAACACCTCTGCAGTCCTGGAAATAGTTTCAATAAAACAAATAGTCTTCTACCGCAAGCGCGCATCTGGGATGTATTCAGAGCTCCCATATGCTTTCTCTCAGGTAACATGATGCTTTCATCCCATGGAATCCTTTATTTACTCATTTATAGGATGGAAATATCTGATGATCCTACTCCAAGCTATAGTAGCACATAGACAGTGATATTTCTTGCTGATGCTAATATTTTCATTGAGAAAAACAGCAAAAAGAACATATACCCCGTATATATTAACCATATTTGCAGACCAGATAGTCAAATGATTTAAATGCATGATCGGATATGCTGCATTGACAACGAATCCAACTTCTATCTTGCAGGTTCTTATCGAGGCCAAATACATTGTAATTCATACTTTGATCTACGATGAAGGTATATCTAAAACAAGCATTGGGGTATGACCATAACTTTACATTGGATTAGAAGTGTAAACGAATCGAATTTTTATCGGATATCTCTGGGTTCGGCTCGATAAAGTCTCGGTTCGAATTCAAAATATTAAATTTAATCTCGAATATAAATTTTATATTTAGGCTCAAAATTTTAAACGAGCCGAATTTGAATAACTCGAAAGTTTGCAAACATGTTCGATTAATTAATTAATATATAATTTATATTATTTATTTAAATTCGAGTTTAAACTTAAACTCGAATTTTAAACTCGAATTTAAATAAATAATATAAATTATATATTAATTAATTAATCGAACATGTTTACAAACTTTCGAGATATTCAAATTCGAATTTAAACTTTCGAACTTATTATAATCAAATTTCGAATTGAACTCAAACTTTAAAGTATTTTAAACGAATCGAGTTCAAATTAAGATTTGATATTTGAATCGAACTCGAACTTAAATTCAAACCCTTTGTAAAAATAATAAAGTTTAACTCTATTATTTTAATATTCGATTTGATTTGATTCTAAGTCCACTCCTATATTGGATGGGCATTTCTCTTCACCATTGCTTTTGGATGGACACTTCTCTTCGCCATTGCTTTTGTATGTGGAATCAAGTTCCTCAACTTTCAGAAGAGACGAACAAATCATTGTTAATAGAGCTCAAGTTTGTTGCCATCTATTATAAGACAGCAAGTATACCTACAAATATTAACCATTTTTGAACAATCTAATATGCTTTTGGATTTTGACCATTTTAAAATTAGTTATTGCCAGTAACTTTAAACTCATAAGGTACAGTATGATATTTAAATTTGAGTAGTATTAAAGTAAATTAAATGGTCTATTTTTACCCATGAATATTTTCTTTTTTTTTCATTTTCCTCTAAAGAGAGCAAACTATAGATTCTGTAATTGAGTCAAAATAGTTACTCAATTAATAGGTATCACACTCAATCGACAATTTAATATATTAGAGATGGTCACATATTCGAATTATAATTACACTAATTGTTTAGATATACGAAAATCGATAGAGAGAGAAAGAGTCCTATTGAATTAATTATTTAGTTCCTTTGCGATGCTTATCACGGTCAATGTTAGTCAACGCCAATTTTTTACTGTTGCAAACACAGAAGGGTATTTTTGGAAGGGCAAAACACAACAGGGCACCACCTTTCCCTGCCGGTGATGGGATCCTCGGTAAAGCCTTCCGTTCCGGTTCTTTGGTTTGGCTAACCGGTGGTCAACAACTTCAGCTTTACAACTGCGAGAGAGCAAAAGAAGCTCAAATCCACGGGCTTCAAACTTTGGTTTCCATTCCTACGTCCGGAAGACTACTGGAACTTGGCTCCGCGGATTCTAGTTTAGGCTATTTTAGCAAGTGATCCTGCGATTCAATCGGAATTTCCGTGAAATGGTGCCGTTTATATTCGAAATTCCGCCGGAGAGATGCCTCCGTCGGAATTCCAAATGTAGTGAGGTCCCGATCGAACTTGAGGTCGCATTCATGGTTACCTCGAAGCAACTATTAATCTTTAAAAGATAGAAGATGTTTCCTTTATCATTTACAATAAGGCCTTACAACGTGGTCAAAGAAGCAAAGAACTTACTTGTGGTTGGCCATTCTCAGAGAGAAGGATGTTCGATGACTTCACATCTCTGTGAATGATGGGAGGGGAAGAAGAATGGAGGTAATCTAATGCCTTTGCAACACCAATTGCAACCTGCACCCTCTCACCCCATCCAAGCCGTTTAAGTATTTGCTTCAGACATGCCTTGAGTAAATTATAAACAACAGCCTGCACCTCTCTGCGGTAACAATATCCTAGAAGTTGAACAATGTTCTCATGTTTCAGACCACTCAGTATTTCCACGTCCCGGAAAAGATGCTCTTCAGAATGCTGCGAGGTGTCGAGGACTTTCACTGCCGCAGCCTGACCATATTCTAGATGGGCTCGATAAACCTTACTATTACCTCCTTCTCCAATTAAAATTTCAGGACTAAAATTATTAGTTGCACATTTGAGTTCCTCTAGCGTAAAGCGCCTGCTCTTTCCGATTGAGGCACCCTTTGGCAAAATTTCGAATAAAAACAGTACCATTTCACGAAAATTCCGCGATTCAATGCATTCAAAATAAAAAATGCAGGAACTTGTTGCAGAAGTTCAAGTTCAATCCTTTGGTCATACGAATTCAACTTGTTAAGCATGGTAAAAGAAACAATTACCTACTTATGCTGCCATCTAATTAAAGAAAAGATTTTGGCCAAATCTTGGGAATAAATGCCATTGAAATGTTCTGGTCATTCTTGAAACTATATAAAGTCAACATCTTCCATTCAAGTATTGCACCAGAAAAGTAAATTATATTTGCACAAAAAAAAGACAGAGAAATGGTTTACAATTCATTCATGGAATTTGTTCTGTGGTCTTGTTTGCGGGTGGCTCCTTCTTTTGTTGCGGGTTCTTGAAAGACTTCTACATCAAAAGGTGTTGTCACGCATCGTTTTTAATACTTAGACTAATTGTGATAATTGTGATTTGATTAGATTTGATCTAACTTCACACTGGCCTTATTTAATTTTGTTTGAATGCTTTTAAGTGAATTTGAATAGATTTACCATGGTTCATTATGTAAATGATAGAAAACAGTAATGAACGATACAAAATTGATAGAAAATGGTACTTAATCGACACATGATTGCTTGAAAGAATTCATTTCATTCATAAAAAAATTTGTTCAAAGTATTTATAATGTGTATCGGTGAGGTGAAATACCAATAGTTACAATCGACTTCGTTTGTTTCTATCTGATCTCGTTTTTGTATTACTCTTATAATAGACGTAGTAAACTTTTCTCATGTTACAGTAGTAGACATTATTTTTTTCGAAAATGTGGAAAAATTTTGTTAATTTTCTAGAGAACTAAGTACAAAAAAATCTACTTATGAAAATTTACATGCATGACCTTCAAGGCCTTAGGAAAATTACAAAAATATAATAAAAGATTAACTAAGTATTTATATAAGAAAATGGAGAGATCGACGATTTTGACTGTCGATCGGCCATTATCTCCTGCTAGACGCGCATGCGCATGACATTTTTTGGTGCTAGGCACGCGAGAGCACAGCACGATCTCAACATAAACGTCGGTTGTCTAGGCTCTCGGCATGGGCTGATGCTTGGCATTGTCACTAGCACTGGGCACAACACATGCGGCACAAGCTGGTCATTAGGCACATTGCACGGTCTAGCACTGGGCGTTGGGCATTGGCACGGGTGTTCGGCACTTGATATGGCCCTTTGGTTGAGTCGTTGGTTTGGGACGTTCGGATGTCTTCAATCTTAGCTAGACATTCGGTGGTATGGCACAAATTTTCGTAAAAATATTCGATCTGACTATAGACGATGGTCAAATACATTTAAGAACGTTTAGTCCTTTTAATTTTCTAGACAAATTCAAAGACTCATGAACGTTCCATTTCCAACTTTAAGATTGGATGGGGGCAAGGTGATGCCCACGCAAATGACCCATCACAGGTCGACTTGTGAGAGTGTCCAAGGCCTGACTTTCTTTCCCTTTTCTTGCCTACTTTTTTTCTCCACATTCTCAATAATAGTCCATTGACAATCTGAGTTCGAATGGTCCGAATCTAGATAAAACCAGAGAGTGCCCAGTCCTCAGTTTTCTGAGCCTTTTGCTGATGTTGCTTCTTTCTTCGGAAGAACCAATACGTCCTCTTCCTGCTAGCCCATAACCACATTGAAATCTGCCAGCGAAATGGTTGTTTCAAGAACATGAGCTGATGCATCGCTGGGTTCTGGTTGTGGTTTTGAGACTAGACAGCCAATAATGAGATCCGGCTCAAACAGGGACTTAGCCTGTTGCACCACGCTCCAGTTCTCGCCAATTAAATCACTAGAGCCAAGTTCCAGTGCTCCGCCGGACGTAGGAATGCAAACCAAAGTTTGAAGCCCGTGATTTGAGCTTCCTTTGCTCTCTCGCAGTTGTAAAGCTGAAGTTGTTGACCACCAATAAGCCAAACCAAAGAACCAGAGCGGAAGGCTTTACCGACGACCCCGTCACTGGCAGGGAAAGATCATGCTCCTCTGTGTTTTGCTCAAAAATTGACTGTGACAAGCATGAGATGGATCAAATAATTCACTTTGAAAAAAATAAAAAAATAAAAAATAAATATTAAAGAACAAATTTGTCAAATTAAAAAAAAAAAATTAATGGACTCAATTTGTCAATTTGCAGTGCTCAAACTATTACGATATTCTCTCCTTCTGGCTTCAACACCCAAACCCCAGAAAAGACACAGAAACACAGGGTAAATAAAAGAAGTGTGTGCTGCCTTGAATCCCAGGAGCAAGGCTGATAGCCCACTACCCATAGTGCTTGGGATCCTTTCCTCCAACTTCCTCCCGCGGCACACACAAGCACCAATATTCTCTCATGGAGTGCCAGAAGCTTGAAGCTGATGGAGATCACAAATTCACAAAACCAAGAGTTGTCTGTTGCATAGGTGATGTTCACGGCTTAATTACCAAGCTCCGAAGACTCTGGAACAATCTTGAAATCCTAATAGGCCCGTCTGATTTTGAGACAGCTCTCATAATTTTCCTAGGTGATTACTGTGATAGAGGGCCTGACACTCGCCAAGTGATCGACTTCTTAATTTCTCTGCCCTCGAAATACCCAAGACAATCCCATATTTTCCTTTGTGGGAATCATGATCTTGCCTTTGGGGCATTCTTGGGGGTTCTTCCAAGTCCTCCTGATGGTTCTGCCTTCTCGGAGACTTGGAAGGGGTATGAGATGAATGAGGAGAGAGAGGGGTGGTATAAAGGTGATCGCTTTGAGAATATGCATTTGCAAGGTAGGATGTGGGCTGGAAAAATCACTGTTAGGTTCGATCAATACGGGATTGAGTATAAGGGCTCAAGTTATGATGCTGGTCCTACATTTGAATCCTATGGTGTTCCACATGGATCTGCCGGTATAAGTTTTCCTATTTGTTGGATCATTTGGTTTGTTCTTCAGCTTTCTTGATCGTTAAATGTATTGAAGATTCTGTTCTGTTTGATTTTTTTGGATTTTGAAGTTCTAATACTTCGTCTGCTTGTTGACATGGCGTTACTTATTATTATGTATCAAGTCTGGATTTGTTTGTCAGATACTGTAATAATCTCTATTATTTTCTGTTATTTCCTCAGACCTTGTTAATCGAACTGGGGTTTTTTTTTTTTGGTGATTTTGTCTTCAGAGGCAATTTTGAAATTTTTGTTGGTTTAGTTTATGTATAATGTAAAATGGGGATCAATTGTTATCTAAAGGTTTTGCCTACTATCTCTGTGATGTAACTCGGTTTTAAATTTGAAAGACCAACGATTTACAATTAAGGGTTCTTCCATGTATTTATTCAGAACATTTTTCAGGTATCATTCTGTTAGCCTTTCCTTTATTCACAATTATTATTCATTTTAAATTACTTCTTGGAAGATTAGAGGTTTCATGCTGTGAATGTTGTCAATTATTGAATGTGTGTAGTCACTGGTTGCTCTCTAGTTTCCTTTTCGTTGTGTTGATTTGTGTTGATTTGATTGTTGTGATTTAATTGCAATAATCAGCATTAATTGGTACGGTTGCATGGTTGATGGTTTACAGAGCTGATGAAGGCTGTTCCTGATGATCACAAAAAATTCCTTGCTGATTTGCTTTGGGTCCATGAAGAGGTGAGGTTGATTTCTCCATTGAACTACTTTTTTCCTTTTCTTTGGAGTCGGTTCTTGACAAGAATCACCCAACTAAGGGAAGAAAATATGGATTTAGCATATTATCTTTCATTAGTTTGCAACAGTAACTTATTGTGAGCGATGGATTTTTCGTTTGATGCATATATCTATGTTCTAGCTTTTCTATTAAGAAAATTCCTTTTTATCAAGGATAATGTCTGCATAGAGACCGAGGGAGGACTTAAAAACTGTAAATTGATTGCTGTGCATGCTGGTTTGGAGGGAGATAAAGGGGTTCAAGAGCAGTTGAAATATCTTAAAGCTAAGGACACAAGAATTTCTAGGGTGGAAGCTCTCAGTGGGAGGAAAAATGTTTGGGAAATCCCTCAGGTAAATTCAATATTGTTTCCTTGACCAAATTAGGAGAATACTATTTAATTTGGATCTGTTCTCTAAACTTTGGCTTTATACCTTCTAGTATATTAAAAAAAAAGAAACAGCTTCTAAGATAGCATGCTAACTAATTCTTTTACATCTCTTTTGCATCGTATTCTGTTAGGAACTGAAAGAAACACCAACGGTTGTGGTTAGTGGTCACCATGGGAAGCTCCATATTGAAGGCCTTAGACTGATAATAGATCAAGTTGGAGGACTGGAGAATAATCCACTTGCAGCATTGGTGCTTCCCTCACAGAAGATTGTGCGTGATACTGATGATCTGATGCAGCAGCTTTGAAGTAGAGGTGCACTAGCATCACACTTCCTTCCCATATCTGATAGAAAACTATTTTTGAGGCTTGGAACCAATTCCATCTCTTCTAATAGAGATAAATAAATTAGAACTCTAAAATCTCTTTTGGAGCTTATGCACCCCCACTTTCCCCCTAGATAGCTCCCAGCCTTCCCCCAAAAGAACATATATTATCAATTAAAATGAAAAAAGAGGGCTTCCACTTCTGGTTGCATCCGGTTTTGTTTTTGTACAATTTGTAACAGATTAAAATCGCGAAATTTACTTGTAATTCAAGAACAAATAAAAGGCTTAAGCAGTTGAACTTCTACAACATTGATTTGTGAATGCATGGTAGATCAACTAAATCTGGAGGAAGGCTGGCCTTGTTGTAGACTTGTAGTAGTATTATATTTGCTTCGGTGCACCTGACAAACAAGATATGGTTGATGAGGACTGTGAAAGAAAACAACAGAGCATGAATGCTTCTTAGGCCTTCTTAGATTTGCGCTGAAAAGGTTGTATATCTCTATCTACACAATTTTGATAAGATGGAAAACAGATTTGAAGTTCATTGATTTAAAGGGGGGATTTAGAATGATAACTAGATTTCGAACGGCACTTATGCATCATTTAGATATTTATTGATTTTTTTTCCTTTTCAGAGAGAGAGAGAGAGAGAGAGAAGCAGTGGATCAATGTGATCTTGAAATTAAAACTTTAAAGTCTCGTTTGTAGGTTTGAAGTGTTAAATTCTTGCATTTCTTCTTTTCAACTGAACGGACAGGTTTTTTGAGTAGCGTATATTTGAATTTGTTGTAAAATTCAGATCCATGTTAATAATAGTAATCATATGGCGAATAATTCATGCTTTAGAGAATTAATAATAGTAATAATTTTTATTTTTTTCTAAAGAGTAGTTTCAAATTTGAAAGTAAAGATGAGGTTGTTATTAAAAAAACAGAAAATATTAATTTAATATTTTGAAAAATGCTTTTGTCTAATCATGTGGTAAAAAATAAAAACGATATATTGATTTTAAAAAAAAAAAACAATTCATTCGAATGTATTCATTTTCAAGCAAGAACAAGTCTTCTGTTATTGATATATTCACAATATACTGGTAATGTGTTATGATGCATAATTATATATTAAGTAGGTATATTAATAAATTATTGAAATCATTCATTACTAATATGCTTAAGTTTTATTATAAACAAATAATGAACATATTTGGGCGGCTTACAATGAAGAGAGAAATCTGAAAACGGCTGCTTCTGAATCCAACGAACGAAAAACATGGGCTCGATTAGTTTCGGTCCAACTGAGGTGCAACCTTTGTCTGGAAATCTCTCTCTCTATAAATAACTGCGGAAGCTCCTGTTATAACATCTGGCAACAGCTGAAGCTATTAAACTAAAGTTGTGGAGGTGACATGTGGCACAGTATTTCTCAGGCTCAACTGGTGTCACAAGTTATCTGAATTTCAGAAGTTAGACCTTTTGATTTGCTCCCCGAGTTATTAAATAGTCATCTTAAATATTTCATTTAACTAATAATAGTTGTCCAGGTTGAGAGTCCAGAGGTGATGCATTTGTAACTACGATGGTGTTTGTAGCATTGGATTGCAAGAGAATGTCTCCCTTTAAAGTGACTCTTATGTGAAAGTTCAGCCGTTTCGTTTTCTCCTTATTATCCATTCCTCCGATTAGCATAGTTGCCGGCATTCTTTCTGAAGCTTCTCCACCATTATCTTTGTGAGGGCATACTCGCATTTGGGAGCTCTACTAATTTTACAAGCAGGAAATCATCCGAAGAGAAGAGTGATCTATCGTATATTTGTCTCCTTTTATAGCTTGGACTATCGGTTTGCTTCTCTTTTTATTTTAATTTAATTTTTCCTTTTCTTTTGTTTGTTGGATTGCAACGGATTTCAATTCTAATTTAGATTGCCAATAACTACCACAATTATGTTTGGGGCCTTAGTTTTGAAGCATTCACCAGCTTTTCTTTGAGTAGAAATATCAAATGTGAGATGGGTACTGGAGATCATTTGTTTAACTGGCATTATAGGATATAGTCTACAAGTTGTAAACTAATTCTTGGGTTAATTTTGCAAAATATGTTCTTTAAAGTTGGATTGTTGGGTTCGCATTCACAGGTTTCTTGCTATGAATTGTACCCACAATCTTCCCCCATGCATAATCTCTATTCTGCCTTCTCATTTAGGGAAAAAAAAAAAGAAAGAAAGAAAGAAAGGCAATTGTTCATGGAGTTCTTAAGGCCAATTTGATATTGTAGATGAATGATATCATTTGGCACTGTAAAAAGACTAGCTTTTCATTGTCTCATTATGTGATTGTCCCCTCCCTCCCTTTTGGTCTGTGATGCAAATATTTCTGATATTTTTGGACTGTTCTAGGTGTTGGCTTTTTATGCTAAAAGATTCCATTTGTTAGTTCTAGAAACTTGATGGGTTCGCATTCACAATTTTCTTGCTATGAGTTGTACCCCCATTCTTCCCTCATGTATAATCTCTATTCTGCCTTCTCATTTGGGAAAAAAAAAAGGGAATTGTTCATGGAGTTCCTTTCATATAACTGGAAGTAGAGGAATTTATAATTCAATTAACTAAACCAATTCAAAGTGTAGATAATGTCTTTTCTTGACAACACCCAGTCCCATGGCATGGGGTAAGAAGGTGTCAAAAAGTTTACCTTGGAGCTCTTTCAGTTGTAGCTGTAAGTTTACAACACTGCTTTGTTCCCCATCTTAAGCACGCTCACATGTTTCTGATCGTTGATTCTACCACAATGTTTTAATTGAAGTCTGTGAATTCATTTGTATTAGCATAAACATGGATTTTTATTACTGAAAAAATGGAGGGGGTGTGGAATTAAACATGAATTCATTTGAAAAGTTATGGCCAAGGAAATGTAGGATTCTCCAATGAAAAGAAGATATTTGATGCAATGAAATTCTGATTTTCTTTGTTAACTTAGTTGTGGCAAATAGTGGACTCCATTAACTATTATCATACAGATTTGATTGGCTTGGTGGAAACCAAAATGAGGATTGGAAAGGCAGACTTCGTGTGTTTCTCTATTTGGACCCAATTTTCACTTCTATGTCTTCTTGGAAGCTAGAAAGATATATTTTATTTTGTTTTTAATTCATTTCTTACTTGTTTTGGATATTTTTGCAACTACTCAGTTTAAATTTCTTAATTATAGGCTCCTGTACTTCTAGAGCTTCTAGATAAAATAAAGAAAAGTGTCAATCCACTCTACCCCCAGGTAACTACTACTCCGTTTTTAAGTAAATTTGCAGTTATGTTTTTGTGTTGAATGTTGATGCATATAATATATTCTATAGGTTGTAGAAGAAAGCTAAGTTTCTCGATGGGACTTTCACTTATCATAGTTTTATTTTAGTTTTCAATTTAAATGCACAATTCAAATATGTAGTTCCTTACCCTTTTTCATTCATGTAAGTAGATAGTTGCTAATGGTTGATGGCAATGGAATACTTCATTCTCGAGGCAAGTATCCTCTTTCCAACCATACAAGTGTTATTAATTTGGGTATTTGTGTAAATTAATCCTCTATTTCCATCATTTTTTCCCTTTTTTGAACAATTGATGCAGCGTGAATTCATGATATCCATGCTTAAAATGTTGTGGAGAGCATATACAAATGGATATATCTATCAGCTGACTAAGGCGATTGAGATTAGTTTTGCAGATGCTATTTTCCCATCTTCCTTTGAATTAGAAGCCTTTTTGTTATTTTTTGTAGCATTTTGTTTAAAGGTTTTTCTGATACATGTAAGTTTATTTTGTATTCATTGCAAGAGATGCATTTGTCCAGTGTGCGTACATTTTCTTCCTCCACCAATTCTTCTTCAATCCGTTATTTACTAGGTTTAAATGGGGATTCAGTTACTTAAGTTGTTAAGTATTATTCTGGATGTGCAATAGTTGGTTCTATATTTTTCTATATTTTCAACAGGGTGGCATTATTGCTATGTTCAATGTTCTTTTTCAGGGTGTCTGTAGTTGTTAGTGTTTTGAGATGACATGGTCATCTAGTTGCTTATGGGTCTGTATGTTGAATAGGAGAATTTTGCACTTGCTGTAGTTTCCTACGTTGTGGTGGTTCTATTGTGTGCCCTTTCAACTAGGGATGGCAATGGGGTCGGGCCGGGCCGGGGACTAGAATTCCCGGCCCCGCTCCCGCATATGCCCCCGTATCCCTATCCCCGACCCGTTCCCGCCACGGGAAAAGGCGGGGATCCCCGCCCCCAGCCCGTTGGGGACAAAACAATCCCCGGTCCCGGGTTAACGGGGAAGCGGGAGCCCGTTTAGGCCCGGAAATAATTATAAAGATTTTTTTAAAAAAAAATTGCTTCCAATATATTTTTATTCAAAATTTTTTAATCGTATAGAAAACTTTTGTGGTGGTTTCCAATAATTCACGTATTTATCATATCATTAGATTAGTAAGAAAAAAATTAATAATTGATAACTTTTTTTTATTTTTCCTCTTCTTTTCTATTTGATTTGATTTTATATACATATATAATCTACTTTTACATACATATATAATCATATATAATATATATAATTTACTTATAATTTATATTGTGTATGTGTGTGTGTGTGTATATATATATATATTTATATAATATATATAATATATATATATATGTAAAGCGAGTCGGCGGGGATCATGCAATCTCCGTCCCCGGTTGGCGGGCCGAGGAATGAAACCCGTCCCCACTTAAATCGAGGAATTCCCAACCTAATCGGGCCGGGTCCCCAATTTAAGCGGAGAACTTGCCATCCCTACTTTCAATTGTGGCTACTGGCGAACGATGTTCAGTAACTGCACTAAGCGATTAGTTGAACTCTGATACATGTAGGTCCCTTAATTCAGATGGATTGGTAGCAATCTTGATAGTATTTTTACGGTAATGGAATCCATGGAACATGATTTGAAGGCACTAATGGAAACAATGAAACAACCTTTCAGTCAGAGTGAAATGAAATGCCTTATGCTTCAACTTCTGGAGGGTGTCAAATATCTTCATGATAATTGGGTGTTGCACTGGGATCTGAAGACATCAAATAACCAAGGTGAGTTGAAGATTTGTGACTTTGGGTTAGCACGCCAATATGGAAGCCCTTTGAAGCCTTACACCCATTTGGTGGTTACTTTGTGGTACAGGTGAGCTTTGCTTTATGCACCTTATTGTTTATTCTGAAGTTGAGTGTTTGTTGTTTTCTTTTGGCTATTTCACTTGCACACAAGCACCCACAATGTGTAATTTTTTCATTTTTTTAATTGCTTTATTTAGTTCTATAATTGTTTAAATAGTCATGCACTCACCTATTTCAAATCAATTACAGCAGGAGTTAGCATCTGTTTACCCAATCCCAGTAATCTTGCCACCAATTGCTATGGGGTTGCCTTAATGCTCTCCCCTAAATGGTTTTTTCAAAGTGGTGGAGGAAGTCACATATGATACATTTGTGCTTCCTAATCTAAACCTCCCTCTCGAGGAGACATCAAATCCTAATATTCTTTGAAGAGTAAACTAGAATGAACCAGTGTATATGGATAACCTTTTTCTTTTTCCTGAAAGGACTAGATATTTTGGTTGCTTTTTATAGGAAATATCTAAACTTTATTTGTTCTCTCTCATTTCATTCATCTCTCTTTCCTCGAGATTACTCTTTGGAATTATGGAAATGTATCAAGGAACTTTCTAAGGAATTATATGACATGTTCAAACCATTTAACTGGAATTTGATGAACCATATAAATTTTGTAAAACTTTATTTTAATAGTTGGAAGTGAAATATTCACTCTACTTTAGCTCATGCTTAGGGAATTTATATATAGGGGAGAATGATGAATAAACATTTTTGTAAAACAATTGTAAAATCATAAGAATGAAAAAAGTTTACAAACTTTAAAAGTACTACTTGCAAAGCTTTAAATTTCAAAAGAGAAGATTACAGGGCTCTACTTCTTCAATGTTCTATTGTTAAAAAAAGAAAATAGAATGTAGTGGTATTTAATTGCATACTGTTGTCCAATTGTTATACCAGGAAAACCAAGTTGCATATTGTTGTCTAAATATTGTACCAGAAAAATCGATTAATAAAATTAGAAAAATAAGAAGAATAAAAAAATTATTGAAACTATTCCGTACAATACACGGGTATCAACCTAGTTAAAATGAAGGTAAAAGGAGACATACTAGAGTTAAATTTTCACTTACAAGAATGAGACCGCAACTTAAGGCCTATTTGGATTAACAAAAAAGAAAAGAAAGCAGAGGAAAAGAATGACAGAAAGGAAAGAGAAAAAGATGAATGGAGACTAATAATTATTTGTAATATTTGGTTAGACCAAAAAAGAAAAGAAATAAAAAATTAAATATAGTATTTGGAGGGAAGAAAAGGAAAAGAAAGGAAATGATATTATTTGTGTTTATATTTTTATTCACTAAATTAATGTAATAACATTACATAAGATTTTCCTAATCCTCCTTTCCCGAAAGGAAGGGCGTGAAATTCTTTTTCCTTTCCTTAAGGACTAAGATATTGGATCTAGTCATAAAAAGAATGCTTGGTATAAATAACTCACTTCTTGATTTGCCCCATTCCTCAAAAGAAGTTTTTACCAGATTCTTATCTATCAAAATTTTGACATTTATTAAGGATATTTTATTCCATTTATCAAAAATTCATTAAATGATATTTTATTTTCCTCTATTTTCCTTCCACTTTTGAACAAGAAGGAGGTTAAAACTTTTATACTAAATCTAATCCTTCCATTTCCCTCCTACCTATTTCCTTTCCTCTATAAAAAACTAATTCAAATTTTCTCCTCTTATTTCCTTTCATTTCTCTCAATCTAAACATGCTGTAAATTTTAATGAGTTACAAAGAAATATTTTGTGAAAGTTAAGTTCTCTTAATTAGCATAGTTATATCAAGTAAAAATCTAGCCTTGCCTTTTATGGAGGAAAAAAATAGTAGGACATATATAAATGATCTAATAGAGTTAGATTTTCATCTACGTGTTCATAGGGTTATGATAACTAAATTTGAATTAAATTCCTATGAGATGTAACAAAAGAAACGTTTTGTAATGGTTAAGTTCACTTACCTAGGATAGTTATATTGGGTATAAAATTTGACTTAATATTTCACCAAAAAAAAGAACCGTGATATTTCTTTTTCCTTTTTTTCTTTATGGTGGACTAATCTTTTTCTTAAGAAAACAATTTAGTTATTTACACAAGTATTAGAAAGAAAAATAAAATTGTGACATAGTTAAGAGTATTTATTATTATGTGATAAGCTTTAAATTCAATTTATAATTTCATCATACAATGCGATGTGCAAAAGAAATAAAATCATGCATTTTTATAACTTACAACTTAAAGAAATAACATCATGCATTTTTATACTTCCTCCATTCCAACTAAATTGATAGTGGTTGATTTGACACGATATTTTACACAAAAGTAAAAGTTAGAATATAATAATAGTATAATATAATATAGTATAATAAAAGTAGAAAATATGTGAGTCGCATAATATTTTATATCAAATCTAAATATATAAAAGTAATATATATGGGGTATATTCATTATTTTATAATATATAATATATTAAAAACTTTCTTTTTAAGAAAAGTGCCAATTTTTTTAAAACAATCTAAAATAGTAAATAGGTCAATTTAATTAGGATGGAGGAAATAATTTACAACTTTTGGAGGATTCTAGAAAATTTTGATTCTCTCACTAAATTTAATACATTTGACTTGCTTATATACAAATTTATCAAGTTACTGTAATTTAGATGGCCTAATTTTGTATTAGCATGAACTTTGATACTCTTCTCATTTATAAGAAGATTCACGAGATTATATACCCTTTAGGACTTAACCTTTGCAATTAATATTTTAACTTATACTCTAACACATCACCTATAATTTTAAAAACTTAAGAATTGAATTTTGAATATTAAAAAAAAAACTGATTTTTTAACTATTATTTCAACATTTGAATTTTGAATATTAAAAAAAACTGATTTTTTAACTATTTTTTCAACATTTGAACCTTATTAAAACAAGAAGAATGAGATGTTTTCAAATGGATGGTTTTGAAATCATCCATGTGTATCTACCAGAATTCTGTCATTTTTATTTTTATTTTTTAATCCCTACCAAAATCACTTCTATTATATTAGCCAATATATATTAGGGTGATTTTCAAATTAAACCTCACATATATGAATTTGTCTCAATCAAATCATTCAAATATTATTTTTCTCAATTTAATCCTTATAAACATGAAATTATATCAATCAAGTCCTTTAAATATTATTTTACCGATTTAATCCTTATAAATATGAAACTGTCTCAATCATATCCTTCAAATATTATTTATTTTACTTAAAATTTAATAGAGCGTGTTTTGCAAGGTGCATGAGACCTCTTGTAACTAATTTATAGAGATTTTTTTTACATTTTATGCTACTATACTTTTTATACAAGGATAATGGGTCTAATAGTTGACAAAAGGAAGACGCAACCATTGTTGGCAAAAAAAAAAATGAAGCAATCATTGTAAAGACAGACAGTTGAAGACAAAAAAGAAAGAAAAAAGGTGAGAGAAGAGGATATGTATGAATTTATTCATTTTTTATCTAACAATTTTTTTTGTCATCCACTTTCTATCTCTACAACGGTTGCTTCATCTGTTTGCTGACAATGACTACTTCTTTTTGCCAACAGTTAGAACCCATTGTCCCCGTATAAAAAATATAGTAGTATGAAATGCTAAAAAACCCTCAATGAATTAGTTACAAAAGGTCTCACACGCCGTGCAAACACATGCTCTGTTAAATTTTAAGTAAAATAAATAATGTTTGAAGAAATTGATTGAAATAATTTCATATTTATAAGGATTAAATTGAGTAAAATAATATTTGAGTGATTTGACTAGAATAATTGTATATTTGTGAGAACAAATTTAAAATTTATCCTATACATTATTAATAAGAAGAATACGAGATCTTTTTTTTCCAGAATATGCTGAAGAGGACTAGCCTACTAGGTATTCGGTGCGGACCCCAGGTGCAAAGTACCTTTTTTAATTCTGATAATTTCAGAATCGACGAAGCCTGCAACCGTTACTGGATGCGAGCACTGGGTGAAGCCCGTCGGGGGCCCTAGCCGATAAAGAACCAACAGAGTTAAATCAGCCTAGGTAAGTCCTGACTAACTGGCTTCCCCAGAAGGCCAAGGGTCCCTCCCTTTGAGAATTGAACACACAACCTCACGGCTAATGTGTTGGTACCCGACCAATTGGGAAGGGTGAAGCCCCATTCTAATAACTTCTAAATCATACCCCTTAGCATATCGGTGGGTGGGGACCGCACATATATTGAAAAATTTGCTCCCACACAAACAATAATAAGCTTTTCGTTTCTAATCTAATTGAGATTCATACCTAGGTGATGCCCTACCCGCTTGGTCCTACCCATAATTTATTTCCATAAATAAAGAAATAGTGCACATAGCATCCTACATAATTCAGCATAAGAGTAAATAAAATAGAAGTAATTCCAAAATCAAACAAACATAAACATAAAATAGATATTCAAAACAAAGCACCAAAGATATCATCCATTCTTAATTTCTTATTTTCTCTACCTAACCCTATCTTAGTCATCATCACGGAATTCGGACTCATCGTCCGAAACTTCCCTATCAAGATCTAGAGTCGGGTCATTATTATGAAAAGATCCCCAATCTCAAAGTTATTCTCAGCATTGCTAGTATTATTGTTAAGTCTCTCAACTCTAATTTTCTTTCTAGATCTTTCTTTCTCCAGGTTTGGCTCCTTGAAATTTATCTCTCTGAGATCATCACTCTCGAAAGTTAAGGATTTAATCTCGGGTTCAACCTCAGGCTCAAAGGCCATAGAGTCATCACTATTGGAAAAGTCATAAATACCAATCCTAAAGACTCAAAAAAATAAGAAGAACCGGACAGTACTGGAACTACTACCAATGCTAGTGCAATAGTAAGATTCTTCGCCTTATGGGCAGTATGCATGATTATAGCCGTCCTATAATAAACACAATTAACTTAGTCGAAGAGGCTAAAACCATAAGTCTCCAAAGCAAAATGATTCCAAAATATAATATCCGCAATGTTTGAATAACATAAATAAAATAAGTCTCATAACAATATCTCAAAACATGAGTATAAATAAAATAAAAAAAAAATCTTTCAATCTTCACTAAACTCAAGTCTCCCTCAAACATCATAAAAGAGGTGTGAGATAAATATCACACTAAGTTTTATAGTGTGCACAGAATACAATTTTCAAAATAATTCATAATATCTATAAATATTTCTCTTGCAACAAGTACAAATTAACCAACTATGCCTTCAAATATTTTCTCACTAAAATTTTTGGAAAAAATTATTATATACTCTTAAAATAGAATAAAACAACATTTTGGGGTTACATCACATATCATATTAAACTCATCAAGATAAACCTTTGTGAATAAATAAAACATTTTTAAAATTTGAGCGTTAAACTATAAACACAACTATATCATTGAGATAAATCATATAGCTAATCGTATCATCCAGATATGTTAGATAAACATGGTTTACAAATTATTAGATAAATGTACATCCTGCCAAGAGAATACTCCGCCATCTCTCTCATTCAATACCATCGGACCGGATGTCCAATGTTTGTCATTTGAGTTTCCTTAGAACCTTTTTTTGCTAATTAAGGACGGGTTAACTAATAAATACTATCACCCCACATAGAAAGGGTCAAATTTTTGGAGGTGGCTTCTTACCAAAAACGTCCTCAATCTCATGTAAGCTAGTACAAGAGTATCGGTCTCTTGAGTACTCAAGTATCCATAATCACAATTCAAAGTGACTCAGCATAATAATATTCCTTTAAGGAATGATGCAATATCCTTTACAAAAATTTAGTTCTCAATTCCAAAATATATATTCATTTCACATCTCGAAAATATTTTACATTTGTACAATCTCTCAATACAAAATATATAAGTAATCAAACCATTTCAAATATCCATAGAAGGTATATCATTTTTCATACTTTTCAAATCTCTTATAATATATAATGATAATTGGAGCCAATGATTTTATAGTACATACTACGAGTTTCGTAAATATATGCATGAAGATAAAATCATAGTGTAATAATCATAGACAATTCATGATCCTCAATTCAGGGCTCCAAATTCCACACTCATCAACTTTTTAAGAAGATTTTTATTTGGATCATGAAATAAACATTTTACAAACATAAGGACTTACCATCAAATTTGGAAGCATACCCATAATATCATATGCACAAAATATTTCAAAAGATACAATGATTTATATTTTTCAAAACAATTCATATAAAAGTTTTTATTAAGTATGAAACCTTTTCGTAAATGCAAATGCAAAGACTTACTTTGGTCCAAGCAAAAGTTAATAAATCCTAAGTCAATTGCCTTTTCATTGTCCCTGGATTCCCTTCCCTACTACCATTCAAAAAACTCACACATCAACTCTTTCTAAAGAGAAATTCAATTCCAACCTTAATTCTTACTCAACTATATCAACACTTACATACCTAACTCATAAATCCCATTCGCATAGCCCCATACACAAATCAACATATATATCTTTATATAAAAATCTTATATTCATGAAAATATCAATTAATTAGTCTCAAAAAATCATTCATTAAAACCACACAAATTATCAGTTATCATACAAAAAGTTTTCTTCATGCAATTTAGTTTCAAAGATAAGCTAATTTTGTATCTAACTTTCAGCAAGCATGTATTTCAATTCAAGCACCGAATACCTTTATGAACTTTTCAAAAAAAGTCCAAAGCATCATAATACAAAGCTAAATAGATATATATTTGATTTATAGTAAAAATTTCCAACAATTCTTAAGTAATCAAATCGGCGAGTTTTGCTTTGTTATGTAAAATAAGGCAGTGAAAGAACTGATCAATTGACTAAATATATGAATTCAATTTTCCTTCAAACTTTTCAATTTAAAATCTCAGCATACATAGTGAAACTTCAAGTAAAAATCTCCACAAAATTATGTATGAAATCTAGTTATATAAAAGCTCTAAAAGAGAGTCTCACTACAATAACATTTTTTTATATCTTTGCACAACTGTTTTCAAAAAAATATTGACATCAATTCACAAAGAATTTTCCAATGATTCTTTTTTTAAAAGCTTCTTCAAACATTAAAGTTTTCATACTATAAAATATCGTATTTCAATTCAACTGAGAATTCATATTTTCAAACCAATAAATTTACTGCTTAAACATAGAATTTCAACGATAAACATAGCAGTTTTCTAATTAATATAAAGCCATGTTCTGTCCACAATTTGCATGAAAGATCAACTTCAATAACTCTCCAAACATCATATTAATTCATAAAAGTAAGCCCCTTCAAAACCCTAAAAGATTACATGCTTAATTAAATGAAAATTTGAAGATGAAAACAAACCCAGCAACAATACTCTATTTTCCATGGCAAATCAAAATAACTAAAACAACATCAAATTCTCATGATTTCCACATATAACACCACATATACATAGTAAAACATATTGCAGTTGAAAGAATCACAAATCCCCATCAACATTACAAGCAAAAATTGCATCTTCAAAGGCTTCAAAAATTCCAGCATGATACATAAATGTTGGCCAGCTTAGAAAGAAGTAGAAAAAGTGATTTTCTTGATTACCTCTCAAAGAATCCTTTGAAAAATCTTGAAACCAGCAAAAAACATTTGATCTTTGATGATTTAGAATTAGGGTTCTTGATTTTGAGTGAGAAAATCAAAGGAGAGAGAGAGAGAGAAAAGTTTTGGCAAGCTAGACAGAGGAAAAATAAGAGAAATTTGATTTTTGCTTTGAGAAATTAGGGTTGGCCAACTTGGGTTTATATTAGGCTCTACGATTTCTTTGTTTCTAAGAAAAATGAATGGGAATGGGTTGATTTACTTGGATAAGAAGTAAGAATCAAGGGTTATGATCAAACAAGATTGGATGGTTAAGATTAATTTAGATAGAATGTTAGGATAAAATAAAATGTATGATTAGGATTAAAATATCTTAGATAAAAATTAAAATCAATTATCACAATTGAGTAAGATGTATGGTCGAGATTAAGTAAAGTGGATGGTTGAGATTAATCAAAGTGAAGGTTAGAATTAATCAATATGGAAGGTAGATTCATCAAGGTAGATAGTCTAGATTAATTTACCTGGAAGGTAAGTAAAATGAATGGTTTAAATTATGTAAAATGTATGGTTAAGATTAAGTAAAATGGGTGGTTAAGATATAATAAAATTGAAGGCCAAGATTAGACAAGATAGAGTGTTAGGATTAATTCACATGAAAAGCAAGTTAGGGTTTCGTATTCCTTAAGAATGGCGGCAATGAGATGGTAGAATTAGGGATGGCAATCATATCGTGTTCGGGTTGATAGGTCGTGTCAATTTGGGATAATTATATACGACAAGCCAATTCAAACACGATACGATTAATAAATATGCCGTATCGTGTCAACCCATTTATTTTCGTATTATATTCATGTTATAAAATGGGTTGATACGATTAGACAAAAAAAATAAATAGATAATTACTAAACCCGCCGACACGAATACCTACTAAACCCACCAATCTATTCACCTATTACACAAAAAAATTTTAAAACCAAATCAAACTGTATAAAATTTTTAAAAAAACCAATAAAACAATCCATAAAGTCTTAAATAACCAATAAAATAACAAACCATCCAACTAAATATCTAGAGATCTCAATAAATTCATAAGACTTAATCTTAAAAATCTAAACAAATATAACTTTGCAATAAAATAGAATTGTTCAATAAATTATTTTTTCTAACTAAAAGTCATTGTAATAATATTATTATCATAGACACTAAATAATAATTAATTAAGAATGATTCATTTACCATATATCAAGCAAATAGTCATATTAACACCATTTATTTTCTTTAAGAGGTCTCATATAATTAAACAAAATAGACACACAAACAATTCAATTAATTCATATAATAAAATTTAATTCCATTAATTCATATAAAAATTAAATTATCTAATTTTCTATAGTAAAATTTGTATGGTATTACAAAAAGTATTAAACATAAGTATTAAAAAAAAGTTAAATGGGTTCGCGGATTGAAACGGGTTAACACGGGTTGAACCCATTTATGATCTGAACCCGTTTAAAATTAAACAGGTTGATCCATTTCGATTCGAACCCGCAAAAATCCAACTCTAACCTATTATAACCGTGTTGTTTTTCTTATTGTGTTGGCGTGCCGTGTTCAATATTACCACCTCTAAGTAGAATATGGAATTTACATGTTTTTTGAACATTAGGATTTGAATTATGAAAAAATAAATCGATTAAAATAAGTCTTGAGTTGACCAAAGCTTTTAAAAGGTCATAAGTTCAATTTTTACCTCTTACATTAAGATATATAATTTTTTAAAAATAAATTTCAATTTTAATAGTTTGCCCTTATTATATTATTAGGCCTAAGTTTATAGAAAATATTTATGTACACCCTTATAAAAGATAAAAGTTTGATTTTATCTTACGTCTTACTTCAAAAGGTCATGACCAAGGCTTTCAAAAGGTCATGGGTTCAATTCTCACCTCTTATATTATGATATATGATTTTTTAAAAAATAAATTTCAAATTTAATATTTTGTCTTTATTACATTATTGGGCCTAAGTTTATAAAAAATACTTATGTACACACTTATGAAAGACAAAAGTAAGATTTCATCCATAAAAGATATATATTTTTAACACAATTGAAATTATAATGTCTAATAAATAATACTACACTCCTAATATGAAATTAAGTGCTATTTAATGATCATAGAAATTGTATACTTAAATAGGCACAATGAATTCATAAAATTCATAGTTATAAATTATACTAATAAATAAACACTTAAACACATAAGACACATAGATATATTTTCAATAATTGAAATAACATAAAATACTCTTGAATGCATGTTCACTTCTTCATTACAACTGGGCATCACTTGTATCTTGGACAATCTATGGCCCCATAGCCAATCAACTGGGCAACAAGACTAATTCAATGTCACAGTGAAAGCATATCTAAAACAAGCATAGGAATATGACCATGACTTTCTTCCTGCTGTTAGGATAGCACACTTTGGATAGGCACTTCTTTTCAGCATTGCTTTTGCATGTGGGATTAGGTTCCTCTACTTTCAAAAGAGATAAACAAACCATTGCTAATAGAGATAAACCATGTTGCCATCTATTATAAAACAGCAAGGATACCTACAAATATTAACCATTTTTTAACATCTAAAATGCTTTTGGATTTTGATCATTTTAAAATTAGTTATTACTAGTAACTTAAAAAATATAGTATGATATATAAATTTTAATAGTGTCAAAGTAAATTAGATAGTCTATTTTTACTCATGATATTTTCCTATTTTTTTTTCATTTTCCTCTAAAGGGAGCAAAATTATAGGTGTTTTGAGCCAAAATAGTTAATTAATAAGTAAAACACCTACTCAGCAGCCCAATATACTAGAGAATCAGAGATGGTTGCATATTTGGATTCCAATTACGCTGAGTGTTTGAATATACAAAAATCGGTATTCTAAATGTATATACTAAATATGAAGATGGAAGTGAATAGTATTTTCAAATTTTTTATGCATTTTTTTTTTACTTTTTTGAGTTTTTTAATTACTGGTTTAGATTTAATAGGAGATATATATTTTTAATGACTAATGATTCAGATCTCATCAATTTTTTTGGATTAGTTTTTGAATGATCAAGATTTGTTTGATTTTCATATTTAATTTAGTCATTTTATAGTATTTTTAATTTTTTCTTTTTTACTTATGTAACTATTGGCTTGCTTATTTACTCCTCTCGCAACTCACCTTTCCCATGGATGTCTTTTCAAAACTTTACCCCAATTTGAATTCCCAACAAAGACTCCACCTTTTCCGTTTCTATAGCATGTTAGACTCTGAAGATAATTTCACTAGAAAACTGATGAAGAGGAAGCAATTTCGCTGAAAAATAGTAAAAGTGGATAAAACCAAGTGAAGAGAAGTATAAGAGAAATGAAAATATGGGGGTAAAAAAGGGAATCGAATATGGAAAACTCACCGGAAGAGCAAATCTATGATAGGAAGTAGCAGATCAAGGGAATTGGAGAGCGGAAACCATCAAATATGGAGAAAAGATGCTCTATTAAAGTCCAAATCTTTCGGAGCTCCAGTGCATTTTAGGGATTATTTTTCTTCCTTCTTTTTCTGCTTATAATTATCACTCTTAATACACTGAACTCTGGCGTAGATGGTAATCTAGCTTTCTGCTTCATTTGTCCAATTGTGGGTTCATTCAAAATCCAATCTTAGTTTGTTTATTTTTTATGCTGGCATTTTGGTGAGTCAAACCCTTTTCCCCCCTATTGCGGTAGTATAGGATCTGTATTCTATCTACCTATAACGAGTCCTTAGTGAGATAGTTCTTCTTGTTTCTTTCTGAGGAAATTTCAAACCATTCCTCATTTTTCACCATTTCAAACAAAAAAAGAATTTTATATTCATGGGTTTGTTGAAGAGTGACCTCTTTCTGTTGTCAAAAGTCTTGCTGACCAAGTATTCTTGGCATTAATGAATTGTTAATATGTCTATGTGAAATGTTTTTGTTGATATTATGAATTTACATATGCTTTTATCAGACTTTGGAGAGCTCATTTCATGGTGTTCAATAGATGATTTATGTCAAAGTAATGTGATAGCAGGGAAGCATGAAGCAGGGCACCAACACTGAGATAGCACAATTTTGCACTTTTAGCTTTTATACCAATTCGATTTTCTTTTTTAATGGGCCAATTTCTTGGTTGTTATTTTCCATCTATAACTAAAAGTATAAATATTTTCTTATTATTTGCAATTCCTATCATACAAGTTCACGAAGTGAATCAGGATATCATTTTTCATAACCTTTTATATATTTGTTTGATTATGGAAATACACTGACCATGGCAAAAATGTTTGAATTATATTTAGGGAGAGCTATCTGTGGGAACTGTGGCTTCTTCCATTGGATATACTTTCATATTAACTTTTGCTGTAAGTACTTTTTTTTTTCTTTCATTATTTTTTCCTTCCATATAATGGTTACTTCTAAGTTGTTTCCTGAAGTGAATATCCTATATTAATGGAACAGATACAAATAGAGATGGAAAATATATAGTAATATTTTAAACAAAAAAAGATGATACCTATCATCTTTTGGATTTTTTCCCTAAAAATTTCTTTAAAAAAAGGCGAATTTAGTTTTCGCCCAATTCAAAAGAAAAAGCAAGGCATTTAACTGGAAAAAAGAAGTATAATTTTGACTTTTAAGTTCAAGGAATGGTGACCTTGTTTGGAGATCTTTGTGGAGCCTTTGCTGTTACAGAGAGAATTAACTCTGTTTTATCTGATGTTGAAATTGATGAGCACTTGCTTGCGCTTTAGTTAAGATTTTTGTCTTACAATATCTAATTGGAAAATGAGTTTAGTTTAAGTTGGAATAAAGAATGAATAATAAAGAAAAGAATAGTTTGCAGTAAAGTTCTAATTTGAGCTAGAAATTCATAAAGTTTTACTTAATGATCATGTTTGATTGTTTTGGAAAGTGTTTATATGTGTTACTTTTGATCATTTCAGTTGTTTTATGCAGCTATTCCTGATATGATTCTTAGTTGAAAGCAAGGAAAATCATTTAATGTTTTTCCCTGTCATTTGGTTCTTTAGAGTTTGGAGATTCAAAGTATTTGTTTTGTTTTGTAATCCTCATTTTTTTTTTTTTTTGGGTTTCTTTCTTTCTTTCTTTCTTTTTTTTTATTTGCTCCTTTGTTGAACAAGACTGTTATGTTGCCGGCTAATGTGGAGTCTTGGCGGGAAATACAAGTTGTGGTTCAAGAATACGAGCAAAATTCTTTTCCCAAAGAATTTTTTCCCTCTTATTTGGTTCTTTACAGCTTGGAGATTCAAAAGTTTTGGTTTTGTTTTGTAATTTTGATTTTTTTGGGTTTCTGTTTTTTTTTTTTTGGCACCGTTTTCTATATGTTACTTGTGTCAAAATTTCATGAAGTTCCAAAGCTAGTAGAATTGCTAAAGTATAATGAAATTTTCAAATTCAGGCCAAAATGTTAACAAATTATGTATGTTGATCTCTACTCTTTTCTTGTCTGGAATTCTCTGATTTGCCAATCTCAGTTCCTTAATTTGTAAGTATTGCAGTTCTTATTTATGTAATTCTACTTATAATTGAGGTTCCACTTTCTGATTGAGATGCTTTCCTGTGCAGCTTCATTTTCTATGAATTTTAACATTCTTGAGTTTGACACTGTCAGTAAAAAGTTGAGATCTTTTTGGTGGTCTTCTAACTTTGACCTGGTTCCTGGTCGTTTTTCTAAATATTGTAGATTTAGCTCACAAGTTTATTGCTAGGTATAGTCAAAACTTTGCTTTTTTTGATTTCTTTTATCCTTTTTGGGATTTTAAGATACATGATTTTTTTTTTTTTTGCAGAATAGATGAAATATATTTAGTGTGATCTTGATTGACCACTATAATAGGCCTTGAGAGTATTTATTTACTTAATCCTATCATAACTTTTACAAAATTGAGGAGGGGAATGTATTGTATAGTTTTGTTGGACTTCAACTTGAATAACCCTTACACAATTGAGGAGGGAAGAATGAGTTCTAGATGGAATTTATTGAAGTAATGATATTATTGGAGCCATGTGCAATAAGATCATGGAATATTCTGATGCAACCTTAGCTTTTGTTGGCATTCTGTGGTGCACTTTTTCTAACATTGACATTGATGAGCCACAAAAATCCTTCTTAACTTCCCTAATCAATGATCTAGATAATACAACTCTTTGTGTTCCATTATTATCGTGAAGAGTGGAGTGAATGTTGGAATATATGCCCTCTAGACTAATTTTATCTTATATAATTATCGAATTTATTAATAAAATAATTTATTCTAAAAATTTATTTGTGAATTTACATTTTATTTGTGCACGATTTTCGTTTGGAAAGGACCCATTGTGTTAAAATAAGTAATACATGAATGGTGATATTTCACAGTAAGGTATGGATCACGGGTTACTTAACAAATAAATATTTGTTCTTAACTGATTGATGAGAATGAGAATCTCATCATATTTAGTTTATTGTGTTATGAATTTCAAATAGAGAATGGCTTATCTTTAGCCAGTGAGTAGTCCACTCACTTCATAGCATGAGCGTATTTTGAATACGTAGAATAGGACCTGTAATAGTGGTTTCTAAAAGTACTATTTAGAAAAAACTCAAACTATTACTACTATAGCGTGGACAAATACTTTATCGCTTAAATATGAGTTGATGGTTTGACGAAATTAGAAGTATATATTTTGATATATTGTAGTTGAGTTCTTTTGTAGAGCCGATATATTTGTATGTTGGGTATATGTGACTAATTAGTTAAGACAGATTTGTATAAGATAACTTCTGTACTATATCGCCTCTTGTGACTGTTCAAATGATCTAATTATCCAGGGTCTTAAGAAACATAACTTGAATGTTTACTTTAAAGTAGCTCCCTTAGAAAGTGAAAACATTTCAGGAGTCGTGAATTATTGGACTAGAGGTCTAAGGATGGTAGATGTCTATTAGAGAGGTGTTACTACATTCCTCCTCTCTAAATGCATGGTGATGTGTAGAGGGGTATTTTAGTCATTACACTTGTAGGTCGAAAACTTTGCTAACGCAACATTATCCTTGAGGTTAATATTTTCTTATGTTGATATTAAAAAATATTTAAAATGTAAAATATAACTGTTTATATGGCAGGGGTATTTTGGTCATTTTAATAGTCAAGGCTATGTGTCTTGTAATCCTCGAAATGACCCTTAAGTCATGACAGATTTGGGTTAAGGAATTGGTCTTGATAATTATAGTTTTTATTTTATTTTATTTAAGTAGTCTAATTTATTATTGGATTAGAATAAAATAAAAAGCCCGATAGAGAGTATATATTTTATTTAATTTAATTGGTTAATTAATTATTCAGGGTCCAAGTTCCAGATTGAATAAGTAGAAAATTAATCTAGATATAAACTAGATAAAAGGCATAAAATTTTATATTGGTCTATTTGGACTTGTTAATTATTTATTGTACTGTTTAATAAAGTCTAAAAAATAAATAATTGAATCTTATTATTTATGAGTGTTCAAACCCAAGAATAAATAATTTTATCTGGTCCAATAATAAAACCAATGGTAAAATAAAATTAAAAAAATAATTAAAAATTTTAATTAATTATTAAATAAATAAATAAAATAATACATGAGGGATAACAAAAAGCATGGGCTTTTTGTTTGACCCTCTTGGTCTCTCTCGAGACATGATTTGCATGAAATGAATATAAAGGCATGAAGACCAATTAGTGAATTGAGAAGGCAAAAGGTCTGTGAAGAAAACCCAGAAAGGAAGAAGCTTTCACAGGCTTAACAAACCCAACTCTTCAAGCTTTTACCGGCAATGGAGAGGGTACCACTTCGAAAGCTCAAAAATTTTGTGTGAATGAGATGAAGTTGACGTTTATAATGACGTGATCCAATAACTTCAAGTATCCTTGTACAGACATCTTCTTCAGTACAAAAAGGGTCATTCAAATATAGAGGTAAATTTTTCGTTTTGTAAGCATGTTTTCGATTTGATGATTTTTGCCATTTTTCGACCTTCAGTGAATAGTTCATATTTGGATAGGGAGAAGAAGAGGAGGAACCAAAGGAAGGAGAAGAAAAGCCTGAGGTAAGGCTTTCGACTAATATGGTCTTTTTTTTGTTTTTTGTTTTTTGTTTTTTGTTTATTTCCAAAGGAATCTTGTTATTTTGTTTTGAATGGTGCACTAATCTTTTAAACCCAATCCCGACGAGTATCATCCCCCCCAAAACAATGCTCTCTTTCAGACCTTTCAACCAAACCAAACCCGTATGGGTAAGTTTGAACCACTTTTTATTCATCTTCAGAAGTCATGACACCCAATTTCTTTAGTATATTTTGTTTAACTCATATTTAACATGAATCTGCACGTAGATAATTGATTTTTCTTGAAAAATGTAGATGTTCAGTCCAAAAGAAGTTGAGAAAGAACAATACCAAGGATTTTCCAACAAAACTTTTAATGAGTTCTTAGACCCATTAACGTACACTCACTTGACCACTGAGGTACTAAACATTTTGTTGGTTTTTAATTTCCAAGAGAAAATGCATTCTTACATAGTTTGATTCAGGGTGAGATTGAGTTCAGAAGTATTCTCTATATACCTGGAATGGCTCCTCTTAACAATGAAGATGTTATTAATCCCAAGACAAAGAACATACGACTATATGTGAAGCGCATATTTATTTCTGACGATTTTGATGGTAAGCTAATAAGTTCTGTATTTTTTATACTCAAGCAGAAATTTGAAAATTTTGTTTTAGTTTTGGTTGTTAAGCTTCATATATACTTTAAGTTGTTTTTGGAAATTTGGAGAATGTAAAGGAACAGATCAAATATTCTTAGTTACAGTAGATAGGAAGGAGATAATACTTTGAGAATGAAGTTTGGAGGCAAAATAGTTTCAAACTTGCAAATTGATTTATTGTTTTTATGAGAACATGATGCTACAAATCCCTTGGTTTTTACATTTGTGTGAGTGAAATTAAATGTTATGAAAAATCTTTTCCTTATGGCATTTCAAATCTTTAGCTTTTTCAACAATTTCATTTTAACTAGCTGAATGGTAGCAACTTTTTTCTCTTTATCATATTCTTGAAGTACTTGGAAAAAGCCTCTCTAGCTTATTTTTAAAGCTAAAAAATTTAGACCACAACTAGACATGGGCAAGAGGCGATTAAGATGCAAGAACATTTTATAGTACATAGAAAAATTATCAAGTTACATTGAATTTATGGTATCTATGTCTCATGAGATGTTCTCAATTGCAGACTGGCAATTTCCAAGATACTTGAGCTTTGTAAAGGGAGTGGTAGATTCATATGACTTCTTCTTAATGTTTCCAGGGAGAGCCCTCAGGAAAACCGCATAGTAAGAACCACTCATCTATCATTTTGCAAGAATATTTATAGCAAAGGACTAATATTTTTGTATGTAATCCATTTGTTTTTCTCATGCACTTGTACCTTAATTCCCTATTTATTGTTTCTTAGGTAAGGATGATAAGGAAGCAGCTTGTAAGGAAAACTTTTTACATGATTCAGAAACTTGCTGAAAGTGACAACAAAGAGGTTTAGATTTGGACTTAGTCGTTGTTGAATTCTTTATCTATCATTGTAACATTTGCTTATTTTCCATTTTTCCTTTTTTCCTTTCCTCTTTCTAAAAGTCTTTGTTTCATTAGGAAAACATTTAACCCTTTTTAGAATTTTAAAATATTTTGGGAAATTTTTGAATTTGGGATGTATTGAAGATTCTGGAAATCACAAAAGAATCACTCCATTGTTAAGATTTTTTCAATAAAACCAAAAAAACCCACTGTCTAACCTATCCCATGGATTGAAAAGATGAGCTCAAAAATTGGGTTTTAAATGGTATCTGGTTTCAAATTATAGGCAAACCGACTAAAGAGTGATTATGTCATTCTTGTAGTCACGTGGATAAACCAACAATAGAATGAGCTAGAATTCATAGTTATATTGGGGTTTTAACTGAATAATTTTGATTTTCTTGACTTGCTTTTGTATAGGCTTAGGCTTTTGGACCTTTTTCATGAATAAGACTTGTTAATCAGGTTGGATTTCTTGATTCTTGACCTTAATTAGGTTGGAATTCATTTACCGTATGCAGAAAGCTGCAACGGTTGGTCAAATTGAAACAGGCTATACTTTTCTATTGAGCGCCATATGTATGATTTCCTTCTTATCAATTTTCTGGAATAAGGTTCCTTTTGTTGCTTTCTCATCTAGTGTTCTCCTTCAAATCAACACTTACAGGTGGGGAATGCTAGAACTCTGGATCCCATGGCTTCTGGTTTATTGATTGTATGCATTGGTAAAGCTACAAAAATGGTTGATATGTAAGGTTGTAATGTGATCATTTTGGAATTAGCATATCTGCTCCCTAATTTGTTCTCCCACCTCCCTTTCCTTGGACAAATTGTTAGCACTTTCCTTGCACCAGTAAAGTTTCATTTGTATAAGAATTCTAACCACTGTACCACTATATTCCTTATTGATATTTAAAAGAATGAAATCTCATGTTCTTAGTGTAGTGTATTTATTATGGAGTTTGCTAACTTCTCAATTCTTTTACCTAATATTCCACTTCTACTACTGTCTCATTCTTTTCTAAAAGTCTTTTGGGTAGTAAGATTTAAATGTTTATATTCATATTGTAATATTACAATACATGGACTTTCTCTAAAATTTGAAGATGTTTTTTGCAAATATTAAGGTATAATTAAGGGTTATAGTGGGATCTTCTTCTTAGATATAAAGCCTTCCATGCAAAACAAAGCTCTTGTTTGAAGATGTTTGTTTTTTTGAACAAAGCCATTGTCTAAGCTTATACATCATTTATTTTAAATATTTACCCAAAACAATTAGTCATTATTCAATTAAAGCAATCTCAAGAACAAGTAAAATATATACAGCTTGGTAAAAATACAAAAATTAAAAAATATATATTCAAACATTTTTTTTTACACACGTAGCATGGAGATGTCAACTAGTAGGATACAAAGAGTGAAAAAGAGTCATGTTAAATGAAAAAAAGTTACGTAATTAAATTAAAAAGTCTTAAATTATTGTTAATTTAATTCAAAATAAAATTATAAAAAAGAAAGGGCTAAATCCACACCTATGGAATCTAAATGTACACACGAGTTATAATTGTCGTGTACACTTATTACTACCATTTGCATCTTTCATTTTCAAATTATTAATTTTTTAATTCTTAAATTATTATTTTAATCATAAACAACTATACTATTAATTATTACATTCCTAAACCCTTAAAATATGTCATCTTTTCTTACTCATTCAAACTCTATAAATCGTTAAGTCATAAAGAAACGATATATGGAAGTGAAATACCTAAAGTCTTTTCAAATCACTAGACTTTTTAAAAACTTACTGGCATAGTGTCAATGTAAAAAAAATAAGGCTAATGATATGAGACGATTAATAGAGTAGAAAATACTTAAGAATGATATATTTTCTCATTAGATTTTTTTTTTTAAATTGAAGAAGTAGTTTAGGAATTAAAAAAAAATTAATGGTTTGATAATGGAAAAGTCAAAGGGTGGTAATGATTACATAAGATAATTATAATTTAAGAGTGTGAATTTAAATTTTAAGAGTTTGGATTTAGCTCTTTCCTTATAAAAATTTTTAAGCAAATAAATTATAGAAAATAAAGAAATAATGGAATCACTTATATTCACAAATTGATATTTTGTTAGTTTACATAACGCCGAGATATATATCTTAAAGGACAAGAAATAAATATAATAATATGATTTATTTTATCTATAAACTTAATAACTCTAGAAAAATGAACAATCGTATTTATCTTCTACATAAATAAATAATACCATAAATCGCATAATTATATCTATATTTTAAATCAATAAATAAATAATATAAAAAAATTAAAGAAAAATTAGCTTATTTAGCCCCTAAAATTTGATGTTTGTAATATTTTTGTTCTTAATATTTTTTTCTACCACTATGATTCTTAATGATTTTTTTGTCATTATAGTTTCTAATTTTTTATTTTTAGGGACCATAATGGCTGATTTTTTAGGTAAAAAAATATTAAGGACCATAATGGTAAAAAAAAATCATTAGAGATCATAATAGTAGAAAAAAATTAAAAACAAAGATATTATAAACACCAAACTTTAAGAATTATATAGGCTAATTTTTCAAAAATTAATAAACTCTTTTTAGTCATTTGATTTCATAACACAAATTTAAATCTCAAATTTAAATATTTAGTGAGTTTAATATTTATTAAATGTACAATCATCCCTTATTATCTTCTTCGTCGTTTAGGTTCAGGTTCAGGCATTTGTTATGACAGGAAGGGGGGGGCGGGGGGGGGGAAGGTAATTGCAGAAGACCCCTGGAATCAGGTGTAAAATGCCTAGCCACACACACGGAAAAGATACCAGAAATAAGACGAATCGAATCAACCAAAAGCCTCATATCCAACATTTTCCAACAGCAGTGCATCCCACTGGGCAAGGCTCATCGGCCATCACCTATAGAGACCACACGACACACGCAAGCACCAATTTTCACTCAATGGAGTATCAAAAGCTTGAAGCTGATGGATATCACAAATCCACAAAACCAAGAGTTGTCTGTTGCATAGGTGATGTTCACGGCTTCATTACCAAGCTCCGAAGACTCTGGAACAATCTTGAAATCCTAATAGGCCCGTCTGATTTTGAGACTGCTCTCATAATTTTCCTAGGTGATTACTGTGATAGAGGGCCTGACACTTGCCAAGTGATCGACTTTTTGATTTCTCTGTCCTCAAAGTACCCAAGACAATCCCATGTTTTCCTTTGTGGGAATCATGATCTTGCCTTTGGGGCATTCTTGGGGGTTCTTCCAAGTCCTCCTGATGGTTCTGCGTTCTCGGAGACTTGGAAGGAGTATGAGATGAATGAGGAGAGAGAGGGATGGTATAAAGGTGATGGCTTTGAGAATATGCATTTGCAAGGGAGGAGATGGGCTGGAAAAATCACTGTTAGGTTCAATCAGGCAAAGGGGACTGAGTATAAGGGCTCAATATATGATGCTGGTCCTACATTTGAATCCTATGGTGTTCCACATGGATCTGCCGGTATAAGTTTTCTATTTGTTGGATCATTTGGTTTCTTCTTCAGCTTTCTTGATCGTTAAATGTATTGAAGATTCTGTTCGGTTTGATTTTTTTGGATTTTGAAGTTCTAATAATAGTTCATTTTCTTGTTGATATGGCGTTACTTTTTATTGTGTATCAGGACTACCTGAAAATGGATCTGTATGTCAGAGACTGTAACAATCTCTACTATTTCCTGTTAATTTCATACTTAGACCTAGTTAATCGAATTGGCGTGTTTTTCTTTTGTCTTTAGAGGCAATTTTGAAATTTTTGTTGGTTTAGTTTATGTATAATGAAAAATGGGAATCAATTGTCATCTAAAGGTGTTGCCCACTGTCTCTGTGATGTAACTCGGTTTTAAATTTGAAATACCAATGATGTACAGTTAAGGGTGCTTCTATGTATTTATTCAGAACTTTTTTCAGGTATCATTCTGTTAGCATTTCCTTTATACCCAATTATTATTACCATTCAGTTTAAATCATTTCTTGTAAAATTAGAGGTTTCATGCTGTGAATGTTGTCAATTATTGAATGTGTGTAGTCACTGATTACTCTCTAGTTTCCTTTTGCATTGTGTTGATTTGTGTTCATTTGATTATTGTGATTTAATTGCAATAATCAGCATTAAATTGCATGGTTGCATGGTTGATGGTTTTCAGAGCTGATGAAGGCTGTTCCTGATGATCACAAAAAATTCCTTGCGGATTTGCTTTGGATCCATGAAGAGGTGAGGTTGATTTCTCCACTGAACTACCTTTTTTCCTTTTCTTTGGAGTTGCTTTCTTGACAAGAGTCACCCAATCAATGGAAGAAAATATGTATTTAACAGATTTGTTTCCATTAGTTTGCAACAGTAACTTATTGTGAGGTATAGATTGTTTGTTTGATGTGAATCTCTCTCTTCTAGTTTTTCTATTAAGAAAATTGAGTTCTTACCTTTTTTTAAAGGATAATGTCTGCATTGAGACTGAGGGAGGACTTAAAAACTGTAAATTGATTGCTGTGCATGCTGGTTTGGAGAGAGATAAAGGGGTTCAAGAGCAGCTGAAATATCTTAAAGCTAAGGACACAAGAATTTCTAAGGTGGAAGCTCTCAGTGGGAGGAAAAATGTTTGGGAAATCCCTCAGGTAAATTCAATATTGTTTCCTTGACCAAATTACGAAAATACTATTTAATTTGGATCTGTTCTCAAAACGTTGGCTTTATACCTTTTTGGCTTTTAAAAAGAGACAGCTTCTAAGATGGCATCCTAGCTAATCATTTTATGCATCATATTCCATTAGGAACTGAAGGAAACCCCGACAGTTGTGGTTAGTGGTCACCATGGGAAGCTCCATATTGAAGGCCTCAGACTGATAATAGATCAAGGTGGAGGACTGGAGAATAATCCGGTAGCAGCAATGGTGCTTCCCTCACAGAAGATTGTACGTGACACTGATGATCTGACACAGTAGCTTTGAATTAGAGGTGCACTGGCATCACATTCTTCCTTCCCATTTTTTGATAGAAAACTGTTTGGAGGCATGAAACCAATTCCATCTCTTCTAATAGAGATAAATAACTTAGAACTCTACAATCTCTTTTGGAACTCATTCAGTCCGCTTCCCCTTTCCCCCTAGGTAGCTCCCCCATCCCCACAAAAAATATATGTTATCAATTTATATTTAAAAAAAAAAAAAAAAGCTTCCACTTCTGGATGCATCCGTTTTTGTCTTTGTACATTCTGTAACAGATTCAGCCCGCGAAATTTGCTTGTAATTCAAGAACAAATGAAAGGCTTAAGCAGTTGAACTTCTACGACATTGATTTGTGAATGCATGGTAGATCAACTAAATCTGGAGGAAGGCTGGCCTCGTTGTAGACTTGTAGTAGTATTATATTTGCTTCGGTGCACCTGACAAACAAGATATGGTTGACGAGGACTGTGAAAGCAAACAACGGAGCATGTATGCTTCTTACTTTAGGCCTTCTTACACTTGTGCTGAAAAGGTTGTATATCTCTGTCTACACGATGTTGTTTTGCTTGTTCTAAGATACGGATCTTTTTGCAGCTGAGAGAATTTTGTAATTTTGATGGTTTTCCTGGGTAGTATTATATGACAAAATCCTCCTCAGAATGTGTTTGGATCAGTGAAGTCCGAATTGAGGGAGGAATTATTGGGATAAGATGGAAAACAAATTTGAAGTTCATTGATTTCAAGGGGGGATTTAGAATGATAAATAGATTTCGAACGGCACTTATGCATCCTTTAGATATGTATTGATTTTTTGCCTTTTTCCTTTTGAGAGAGGGAGAGAGAAAGATATGATCTTGAAATTAAAATGTAAAGTCTTATTTGTAGGTTTGAATTGTTAAATTCTTGCATTTTCTGTTTTCAATTGAATATTTAAGTTCTGAATTTTGAAAATTGAAGTTTGAAATATTGAATTTTGAAAATTGAAGTCTAAAGATGGGATGTGAAATATGAGATTTGAATCTAAAGTTTAAATTAATTATAATTCATTTTTACATTATATTATATTGTATTTTAGATTAAATATAAAAGAATATAGATAATTAGATTAATATCTAACTTATTCAAATTTTAAATTTAAGTAATTTTTAATTTACTTAAAATTTATAGTAATATTTTAGTACATTTTAATTAATTAAGTAATAATAAAAAATTATTATCAAAAGTACTTAATTAATTACTACTTAATATTAATTATTATTAAATATATTTAATAAAATAAATTTTAATTCATTCAGTTTTAAGTGCTGAATTGAGTTATCAAATAGGTCTTAATAATAGTAGTCATATAAAGAAATAATTTATGCTTTAGGGAATTAATATTAGTAATAATTTGTATATGTTTCTAAAGAGCATTTTCAAATTTGAAAGGAAAGATGAAGTTGTTAAAAAAAGGTAAAATTAATTTTAAAATAGAGATACATTTGAAAAATGCTTTTGTCTACTAATGCGGTAAAAAATAAAAACTATATATTGATTTTTTTTAAAATTGTTTTTTAAAAAATATTCCTTTTCAGCCGTTTAAAAATTGAAGCTTCAAGCAAGAACAAGTCTTGAAGGGCAACTTATCTGTAATCTGTACATGCACAATATACCGGTATTGTGTTATGATGTATAATTATATATTAGGTAGGTATTAAAAAAATGATTGAAATCATTCATTGCCAATATACTTAAATTTATTATTACTATATGTGGGCCGCCATACGATGAAAATATAAATTTGAAAACGTTGCCTTTGAATCCAACGAAAAACATGGGCTCGATTAATTTAGGTCCTGCGAGGTACAACTTTTAAACAGGAATTAGAATTAAGGAGAAATGAGATAACTTAGATTTGGTTTGATTGGATTATTTTGTGGGAAAATTCTAGCATAGTCATAGACCAAATGTATTCACGAAGTACAACTCATCAATCCATTTGGTTCACGGATTCACGGTCTATGTAAGAATTCCTCTGTTTTGTGGAAGTAGATGAGGAAGAAAAGTAAATGTGAAGGTAAAGGAAAATTCTAACATGGACCAATGGTTCATGGACCAACTGCATTGATAAGTTGTACTGTGTGTAATATAAATTGTACGGTATAACTCATCAATGCAGTTGGTCCACGGTCCATGTAAGAATTCTTTTGTTTTGTGGAAGTAAATAAGGAAGAAAAGTAGATGAGAAGGTAAATAAAACATTTACAATTGATTAAATGTAGATATAGAGGATAAGTAAATGATGAGGGAGTATACTAACATTTCATATCAGTATTTTTTCCCCTTTCAGTTTGGAGAGATTGGGAGAAAAAAATAAAGTATAAATAATAATGACAATATTGACCATATTTTTAACATTAAAAATTTTAATAAAATAGATAACGAGGGATAAAATAGTAAATTAAATTACTTATTTTCTCTCTTCTTCATTCTCATTCCTTTCCTACTTTCACTCTAGGATAAAAGTAAATATATTAACTTCCTCTGGTAAAAGTAAAATGGGTTACTCTTCCTTCTCTTTCTTCTCCCCTTCCCCGAACCAAACCAAGCCATGTGATTTTTTAATGTCAAGCCAAAAGTTTATAATAATTTAAAATGTGATTATAATAACTTTTAATCTAGTAAAGCATGTGATTTTTTAATGTCAAGTCAAAAGTTTAAACTCGGTGATCAGAGAAAAGGTAGCTTATAATGACAAGTATATATCCCTTTCTCGAATCAGTAACTTAAGCTTAAAGAAGATAAGTTATGTTAAGGGGGCAACTAAATTTCAAGGATAGAACCAAGAATTTAAGGTTAACAAGATAAGTTATACTAAGGGTATAATGTTATAATTTTTAAAATATAAAATTTTAAATTTTAAAAAAATAATTTAAAAAATTTTCTAATATTAAATTAAAATATTTTTAAAAAAATTTTGGGGCGGCCGCTTTCCCTGATAAATTCGACTTAAATTCTTATGAGTTATGATAAAAAGAACATTTTATAATTGTTAAGCCTTCCATTAGGATAGCTATATTGGGTATAAAATTTCACCTAGTCTTTTGAGAAAAAAAAAAGAATGGCATTATCCCCCCCCCCTTATGGTAAACTAATCTTTTTTTTAAGGAAAAAAATTTATGATATAGTTAAAAGTATTTCTAATTACATAATACATTTCAATTTTCATTTATAATTTCATCATGCTACGCGATTTGCAAAAGAAATAAAATCATGCATTTTTACAGCTCGCAACTTTTGATGAATTCTAAAAAATTTTGATTCTCTCACTAAGTTTAATACATTTGATTCGCTTATACACAAACTTATCAAGTTACTCTAATTGATATGGCCTAATGTTGTATTAGCATTAACTTTGATACTCTTTTCTTTTATAAGAAGATTTACAAGATTAAGTGCTCTTCAATAAATATTTTAATTTATATACTTACATATTGCTTATAATTTTAAAAAATTAAGAATTGTTATGAATTATTGGAATCTCCATTAATTAGTGGAGGCTCCACTAATTATGGATTTATGTGAATTATTAGAAGATTTTTATGGATGTCCACCATTTAGTGGAGACACCATTAATTGAAGATGATGTATGCCATGATGTATTTTACTAATTAGAGCTCTATAAATAGAGCTATTCTCTAAGCTTGTAATACACCATCATTTTGTGAAAGAAAGATTAGTGAAAGAAAGATTAGAGAAAGAATTGTGAGAGAAAGAAAGAGAGAAGTTTGAAGAGAAATTCTTGTGCAAAGAATAGTTAGAATTTTCTTAGTGTGTAGTGTGTAGATTTTATTCTAACACTACCCTAATTTTATAACACGTTATCAGCACGAGTCTCTACCGTTATTAAAGCCATAAGACATGTACGCATTTATTGATCTCGCTAAATTCGAATTTGTAGCCCTTGATATTTCTGAAAAAAAAAATTATATGTCATACAGAAATGTATCTAAATGCTAAAAAAAAAAAAGGAGATCCATATGTCATGTGGATAAAAAGAAAGATTTGACCACCTGAAGATGGTCGTACTACCCACTGCACGGTATGAATGGTTGCACCCGAAGTTGCAAGATTGTAAAACCGTGAACTCCGTGATGTATAAAACTACATCTTAGTTAAAAAATTTTGCGGAGAAAAAGTTATCGATAAAGTTATATTGGAGAAGACATTCTCCACTTTTCATACCTCGAATATTGTCATGCAAGAACAATATCGAGAAAAATGGTATCCCAAATTGACAAATTTAACATGAGTTATTATTGAGAAATCATGAAGCCGTATGAATCGGCTCAACAAAGACTCCGTAAGTGAATGTCGTTGGCTCCAGCAGAGCCATCGTTATAGTCGTAGTTGTGGCAAAGTGGCCGTGGTTATGGTCATGGACATACTCGATATTTCCCTTATCACAGAGAAATACTGGCCACCTGAAGTGGAACAGAAAAGATAATAAGGGAAAAAGATATTTCCATTAATAATAAGCATCGCATCTTTTATTCATAGCACTAGTGTTCATATGAACTTAATGATACATGCTTATAGTTGCTCTTTTGTAATTGAGTCGACAAATGTAAGATGAAGGTTTGTAATTGTTCTTTTTCAATATTTACATTAGAGGACGACAAACAATTAGTAATTATGGACTTCAACTCCTCTTTTTCGACATCCTCCTCCTTTTCTTTCCCTTTTGAGCCAAAGCATCGAGACTAGCAGCAGAAGTAGCCGTAAAATTATCGCGAAATGAGTCTTGAGATTTTATGATCTCCTTAAGTTTATTATATTTCTTATTATATTTGGCCTTGAAACATGCTTGTCTCAATTTCGTGTTTGGTCCTCTAACCGCGTATTAGGACTTTCTTCCACCAACCGTTTTTCACATTCCAGATATCGCAATGGCTTCTTGTAATTTCTTCTCACCCATATGTCCTCCTTCTTCTTTATTTTGCATATCCCGTAAATCGAAGTGATATCATCGGTTATTTACTTATAAATCTTTCATAGTTTCATACTTACAAATTATAAGTATGTATGAGAGAGAACTCGAACATTCTTGATTATGGTCTCCAAGCTCACCAATTTCCCGTGAGGCCATCGACGAATTCCTAACTCCCTACATCTTTTCTTGAGACGGGTTATGCCAATATTCGGCTTCTTTGGTCGCGCTTTTGATTGGTAGGTAAAAGTACTCGCGAAATTGTTTCTCTTGATAGTGTCTCGGGAGTTATTGCCCTTCTTCTCTCTCTCGCCTCTTAATCATCTTCTTCTCCCCAGGAATTTTGTCTCGCAATAATATCTTGAACTTCGATATTATGCATTTCATGAGTACTTACTCCGACTTCGTTGCCAAGACCACTCATTATTTCTCCTAGAAAAAGAAAATAATATCGATAAAGGTAATACCATTCAAAATCCATGTTTAAATGTATAATAACCTGGAAACATATTATGGCTTTGTTCAAAATCCATTATAGAGTAGAAAGGATCATGCACAAGCATATCCTCATTCAAAGGAATAGCATCAAGAAGAACAGTATCAAAAGCAGTCTCTTGTAGGGGCAGATCAACTTGGTCCAAAGCGGTATGTTCAAAACTTCCACCGATTTACATCAAAAACAAACCAAAAGAGAGTTTAATTTCATTATCAAGCACACTAAAAACAAATGGAAGCCATCAAAGGTATCTCACCCGAAATTAGGAGGAAGTGGTTGGTTTGGAAAGGAAAATATATCAAAATCTTCTCGCGTTCGAATTAGACAGTAGCGGTTGGTTTGAAAAGGAAAACATATCAAAATCTTCTCGCGTTCGAATTAGGCGTAGCGGTTGGTTTGGAAAGGAAAACATATCAAAATCTTCTCGTGTTCGAATTAGGCAAAAGCGGTTGGTTTGGAAATGAAAATACATCAACATCTCGCTGCAGAAACTAAGTCAAAATTTGACCATGTCTCAAATAAATTACGAGTCTCCATATCTCGCTTTGTGATTTTTGTTTTTGATGTTTACTAATGACTCGATAACCGAGATATATATCGATACATACATATATATATATATATATATATATCTCGTATGAAGAAGAAGAAGAGGTAGATGGTAGGTAGAGGGTCTGGAGGAGAAGAAAAGACAAGAGAGGAAGATGAAAAGTCGGTACGGGAAGAGTGAAAAAAATAGATATTTTTCTTGGCATTTCCTGCTTGTCATCATTTTCTTATATTTATTTTCTTATTCTCTTATGAAATCATTATTCCCTAAATTAAGGGGAGAACAGAAACAAGACAAGAAAGATCGTGATTGGACAACATCATTAAATTATCTTGATCCGCATACAAGCGCATGTGAACTTGAAGTTCAAAAGATAATTCATTTGCAAAGCATTGCAAATCAAATGCCGTACGCTTTTGTTGACTCTAGAAGAGTTACAAAATCGCATATTCCAGCCTATAAATGCTCCTATTCGAATTGAAGTTCCAAGCAGAACAAAATATTATACCTATAGTCGCTGAGTCAAAACACGCCGTAAGCGTGGCCGACCTCTTGGTTCTAAAGATAAAAATCCTCGAAAGAAAAGAGGATTAAATGATCCGTAAGATCATATTGAAGAAAAGAATGATAAAGACCAAGAGAGAACCGATGACAAAGAACCGAAGTTGATGAAAGTAACACCGAAATTTCTATCAATTATACCACTTCCGGTAGAAGTTGGAATCGGATAGAAACCGTTATTGATAATATATTTGCATACAATATATCTCTTGATGTTACACATGATAATGATGATCCCGAACCAATATCGCTTGATGAATGTCGGCATAGAAAAGATTGGTCGCAATGGAAAGATGCGATTCAATCTGAGTTAAATGCACCGGCAAAACGTGAAGTCTTCGGACCGCAGTCCGAACACCGTAAGGTATAAAACCCGTTGGCTACAAATGGATATTTGTGCGAAAGCGCAATGAAAAGAGTGAAATCGTTCGATATAAAGCGCGATTAGTAGCTCAAGGTTTTTCACAAAGACCAGGTATTGATTATGATGAAACTTATTCTCCCGTTGTTGATGCTATTACACTCCGATATCTTATCGCTTGGCAAGTACATGAAAAGATAGATATGCGCCTATTAGATGTTGTCACCGCTTACTTGTATGGAAATTTAGAAAATGATGTTTACATGAAAATCCCCGAAGGATTTCATATGCCTCGAAGCATATAAACATTATCCTCGTGAAAATTACTCCATCAAGTTGCGTAAATCATTATATGGCCTGAAGCAACCGGCGCATATGGTTCACACGCCTTAGTGAATATTTATTGAAAGCGGGATTTAAAAATGACCAGGTATGTCCATGCGTTTTATTAAGAAATCGGTTCTAAATTTGTGATATTAGCTATATATGTTGATGATATTAATCTTATTGGAACTCTCAAGAGCTCCAAGAAACAATTGATTATTTAAAAAGAGAATTCGAAATCAAGGATTTTGGTAAAACCAAATTTTGCCTTGGTTTACAAATTGAACATTTGGAGAGTGGAACATTTATTCATCAATCAACATATACAAAGAAAAGTGCTAAAAAGATTTTACATGGACAAAGCACATCCATTGAGTATTCCAATGATCGTCCGATCATTAAATGTGGATAAAGATCCTTTCCGACCTCAAGAAAATGATGAAGAACTCCTTGGTCCTCAAGTACCATATCTCAGTGCAATTGGTGCATTGATGTATCTTGCTAATAACACACGGCCTGATATTGCTTTTACTGTCAATTTATTAGCAAGATTTAGTTCTTCACCAACACGACGACATTGGAATGGAATTAAACAAGTCCTTCGATATCTCCAAGGTACAATTGATCTCGGATTATTTTATTCAAATAAAACCAGTCCAACATTGATAGGTTATGCGGATGCTTGGTTATTTATCTGATCCACATAAAGCACGTTCTCAAACGAGCTATCTATTTACATGTGGAAATACTCGCTATATCATGGCGTTCTACGAAACAATCTATAGCAGCCTACTTCTTCAAATCATGCTTGAAATTATAGCCATTCATGAAGCAAGTCGAGAATGTGTATGGCTAAGATCCATGATTCATTATATCCGAGAAAGTTGTGGATTATCATCAATCAAAGGTATTCCAACTCTTCTTTATGAAGACAATGCAGCTTGCATAGCTTAATTACGAGGAGGATATATTAAAGGAGATCGGACAAAACATATTTCACCAAAATTCTTCTTTACTCATGAACTCCAGAAGAAAGGTGAAATTGATGTGCTACAAATTCGGTCATGTGACAACCTCGCAAATATTTTCACGAAGACTTTACCGACTGCAACATTTGAGAAGTTGAGATATAAAATCGGTATGCGTCGGTTTAAAGATTTAAAAGAATCATCTTATCAGGGGGAGTAATAAACAGACATATAGAATAGTGTACTCTTTTTCCTTCACTAGATTTTTTTCCCACCTGGGTTTTTATCTAGTAAGGTTTTAACGAGGCATATTCTTTATGTATGGATGGACATCCAAGAGGGAGTGTTATGAATTATTAGAATCTCCATTAATTAGTGGAGGCTCCACTAATTATGGATTTATGTGAATTATTAGAAGATTTTTATGGATGTCCACCATTTAGTGGAGACACCATTAATTGAAGATGATGTATGCCATGATGTATTTCACTAATTAGAGCTCTATAAATAGAGCTATTCTCTAAGCTTGTAATACACCATCATTTTGTGAAAGAAAGATTAGTGAAAGAAAGATTAGAGAAAGAATTGTGAGAGAAAGAAAGAGAGAAGTTTGAAGAGAAATTCTTGTGCAAAGAATAGTTAGAATTTTCTTAGTGTGTAGTGTGTAGATTTTATTCTAACACTACCCTAATTTTATAACAAGAATTGAATTTTGAATGTAAAAAAAAACTGTTTTTTCAACTATTTTTTGAACATTTGAACCTTATTAAAAGAAGGAGAAGTGATGCTTTTAAATGGAAAATTTGAAACTAGCCATGTATGTCCATCTACCAGAGTTCCATAATTTTTTTAATTTATATATTTTTTAAATCCCCATAAAAAACACTTCTATCATATTGGCGAACATGCATCAGGAAGAATCCGAGACCTTTTCACAGAATATGCTGGAGTACTAGGTATTTGATGTGGGACCCCCCGGTGCAAAGTACCTTTTTAATTCCGATAACTTCACACCACACCTCCTAGCATATGGATGCGTGGGGGCCGCACAGATAGTGGAAAATTTGCTCCCACACGAATAATGATAAGCCGTTTGTTTCTGATCTTAGTGAGATTCATGCCCGGGTGCTGCCCTGCGCATTTATGCCCATTTAGTCCTGCCCATAATTATTTCTATTTTGGGTAGTCAATCAACGGTCCACGATAGAGTTAGGCGGCTTAACTGGTCCCCACAGGACCCCAGCACCTTTCCTTGGAGAACTGTACACGTTGCAATCACCCATCTTTCCCTCGGGAAATACGACAAGAGATAGGACTCTCTCTCTGTATCTGATAATATCAAAGTCCCTCACGGTGAGGTCCTTCACGGTTCTCACGGTGACGCTCACTCCACTCATCTCTACTAGAACTTACCCCTTCTTCTTCGTAGAAGTGGTAGATCTGGTTTGCTGCTCAGAAGCAAGAAAGCAACAAATCCTAAACTAAATAATGGTGTATACATTATCAGGAATACGGTTTCCAACTGTTCCACCGAATAAGTCTCCTGGATCAAGGTTTCACGCTGCTCGGAGGATTGCTCATATCTCCTTTAATCGTTTTTCTTCGAGTAAATCTTCTTTCTGTCGCATTCCATGTCTGTGTTTTGAATGCTTATGTATTGTCACTTCCTTCTATTTTGTTTTCCTGGCTTGGTTTGTGGTTGAATGGTAATGAGTCCTTTGATATATTATTTAGGGTGATTTTTAGTTTGTGGAGGACATAGTGGACTATGTGTTCTTGTCGGTGTGTTAAGTTAAAAGTAGTTTGATTAAAATGTTGTTGTGGATGGTATTCATAGAATGTGGATCGAGATGGTGAATACTGTAGATGGTTTGATATTAAACTAGTCACTGCCTATGGCGTCAGATACAGAGTAACATGGTGGAGCCAGGCCACATTGCTTACGTCGTAATTCGATTGTTGTATTGGTGTTAGAAAATGCTATAAATCAGAATAATGTTATGTAATTGGAATCCTTTCCGATATTCATACCTGAAGGTTGAATAACGCCTTTATCATGGGGATGTATATGCTTGTTTATTTTGCTCCGAGGTCTCCAAGGAGAGTGTCAGATTAAACTGTTTCTTCTTGGGGCGTCCACAGCGGCTAACAACAGCGTTGGGATAGTTGGATTTACCCATTTCATTTCTAGTTGCATGGAACGGACTTTTTTCTCTTTGACCAGGACGAATTATTATTAACTAATCCAATTCTCTTTTGTAGGGAAGATTCTCTGTGGAAGGTCAGGTTATGATTCTGAATCCCAATCTTTCACTGTTGCAGCATCTGAGAAGATTCTTGTTCCAGGCAGCCAGAGTGATGGCTCCTCATCAACAGAGCAACTGGATGTTGTCCAGGCAGTTATAGAACATTCTGAAGTATGCAATCATAACTCTGTTCATCTGGACAAATAGCAGAAAGAGTGAACCCATGTTTCTATTGTTGGCCTGGGCTATTTTGATCACAACTCAAAAATGTGAAATATGTTATTGATGTGGTTTTGGCAAAATTCAGTTGAGAACTTTGTCCAAAAATGATATTTGGTGCACAAGAAACATCGTATTGAAAACATAAATAGCAAATAGAGAATATAATAGGTTTTGTAAATATAAATTTGCTTAAGTTACTAGTGTTTTGACCAAGGGATGTCCCTTTTAGGAGAATCGAGGGATGGAGGCAAGATGAGTTGGATAGAGGTACAGGTAGACCTAAGATGATAGGGATAGAGGTGATTAGAAGAAATATGTTTTTGTTAGATTTGGATGAGAGTATGACCATGAAGAGAAAGAAGTAGAAGGAGAGGATTCATGTGGATAGCCATACGTAATCTTGTATTGATTCATGTAATCGACTCCAAGAAGTTTCTTGGGGCTAAGGCTTAGTTGTTGTTGTACTAGTGTTTTGAGTTTGTAGCAATTTATGGAAGGATCTAAAGAAAATTTTCAATCATTAAAAAAAGAAACATGTAGACAATCTTGTGGCTGTTCCAACGTGAGAGGATTGAGGTTACAATTGTAGTTGATATGAGCTCTAGCTGATTTCCTGGTAGCAGTAGGTGTGCTAACTCTGGATTGGGTTAACTTAAGGATAGTGGCTTCTTACTCATATAAAATGGGGATAATGACTCAAAAGAACTGCTTCAGAAAATTAATCGGAAACTTAGAAGCTTTTATGCAGTCTGAACAAACTTGGAAAAGACACAAAACAAAAATTTAGCCTACCCAAAATTACCTTGGTTAATGTGCTCTCCATAAGATGTGTGGCAACCATGCAAAATGTTGAAAGCATCTAATAGATTTTTCGAGTTATGCCACTCCTTGTTTGGTTCCTCTTATGGCTTTGGTTATCAATAACTAATCATGTTGTTTCTCTCCCTATCTTTCCAGCTTTTGCTCTCCCCTTTTCCTCAACAAATTTTTTATCGAGTTGTCCGGAATATCCATAATTTTTGCGCTTTTGCTTTTGACATTTTACTGTGATCTGACAACTTTAGTGTGCCAATATTTATTTTAAATATGACCTTCTGTTCCAGGATATTTCTCCATTTATGTTTTGCTTTATTATAGGTATCAGGTACGGTGGAAAGTTTGAATATGGAAGTCAGCAGCAAAACTGAAGGTGATGAAACTTATGATGAGCCTACAGACAGCCATACTGGACGTGACAATGAGCAAGATTCTCCATCTTTATTACATAAGAATGCAGAAAATGAGATGAGAGGCATGGGAACCTCAGATACCTTGCAAGAGAAAATTAGTGATGAATCAGAGGGGGTTAGGAAAAGGCGCATTCCTCCACCTGGATTGGGTCAGAGGATATATGAAATAGATCCAATGTTAAACAGTTACCGTGGCCATCTTGATTATAGGTAAATACTTTCTTCCACATGCCTTTCCCAATATAATGAATGAGGTTACTGAGATCCATTGCACCAAAAATGATTATAAGAGGAGTATGGTTATGTCTAGGTCCAATATTACAGCTTAGAGTTCGGGAACCATGTTCAAAATTTGGATGTATGGTGGCCTTAGGTTAGTGAATCAATGCATCTTTGTTGTCTTGTATGGCTTGATAACATTTTAATGTTCTTGTCTTACTTTCTTATTTTTGGTGATGGTTCTTCTTACCTAATTTTCCTCTTTCTTGATTTCCAGAGATTAAGTAGTGATTTGTTTTGTTCATCTCCTCTGCCTTGTAATTGCAACCACCTTTATTTCTTTTGTTGAAGTTATCACTTCTTGGAAATTTTCTGTTCTTTTGTTTATATGCCTTTCTGTCCATGCAATTACAGGTATAGTCAGTACAAGAAAATCCGCAGTGCAATTGACAAATCTGAAGGTGGTTTGGAAGTATTTTCTCGTGGCTACGAGAAACTTGGTTTTACTCGCAGGTATTACTCCTCTAATGATTGTAAGAAATTGAGATTATTTTTTCTGAAAGGTGCATCTCTTGCAGTAAGCAAGGCAATCTACATTGCGCGGTGGGTAACCCAAACAAATAACTAAATGAATGGTAGTATTTTGACCCCTTCCAAAGAACAACAGAAAGACAAGCTTATTAATGAGACATGAAAGATGTTAGAGTAATGAGAATGTCTTGCTAAGAAATCTGAAAGGCTTATTGCATCATCAAAAAAATTCTACAGGGACAATGCATTTGGGTGAAACTGTGAACTGGGTTCGTATGATATTGTTGTGGTAGCTACATCATATTTGTCCTGCTATTCCAAGAATGGATTGGGAAATGTGATGTGCTTATTTCAGTCAATTGCACAATTAAGGTGGAAAGCAGCATATGCTTGGATTTCATAACTCTGCCTCAGTTGTGTAATTTATTCAGAGTGAGGATGGATTGCTTAAACTAGTATACTCATTAGTTCATCTTGTCTGAACTTTCAAAGATTTGTAACCAGTATGTTGTCTGAAGGTTTTTGGATGTAAATTTTTATGGGAGACTAAGTAAAAGAAAGAGGTTCCAGCTAATGGGAGACTACTTTAGAGTTAGGAAGAGTTTGTGAAAATTTTGTCTTCGGGGTATTCAGTACTGGTAGCCATTGCCATTTTGTAATACTTCCATTTTTCTTCAATGTATTGGTTCTCTGTCTAATAACTATTCATAAAGACATATTTCTAATTTGGGTTTATGAGGACTGAACTAGGAGGTTATGTTGTTTCTTCTATTTAGCAGTTTCCAGAAATTCCTTTATTATCACAGTTAAGATATGGTGGTTCTCACTTGAATTGGTATTCAGTGCTACAGGTATAACTTATAGAGAATGGGCTCCTGGAGCAAAGGTTTGTGTTGCCTTTTTCTTTACTAAGAGCTTTGAACTATTTCTCAACTGAATTTGCTCATTTCCCAGTTTATTAGATTCCATGAACAAGCTGGCCGTTTTATATGTTTCAAATGTTTTACCTTTATGTGCTATTAATAATGTGCTATTCGGCTGTATTGAGTTTGAGTTTGAAACCCCAACCTTATCCAGTATAGCCTAATAGTAGCCATATGGCATGCATTTTTGCTTAAGTTTATTCATCAGAGTTTATAGTGCTGAAAACGCCAACTTTGTATGGCAGATTTTGTTCTTTAATAAATATGATTTTATCTAATAATTATTTCTCCTTTTGTCATCTTAGACTCGTTTCCTTTTTCATGTTTTTTGGAGGCTTTTGATGTATAATTCAAGCCCTTGACAAGTAGGTTCTTTTCTAGCTCTTTGAGATCTGTGTTAAAGTTGATCAACCAAAGAAAACTTGTAGGCTGTTCTCATGTGATTATGTGAATGTTATGCATCCTTTGTTGTGTGTTGGTAGAACCTGAAACAGTGTTTTTCAGTCGAGATGTTTTTTGCCCTCAGAACTCTGTTACACGAGAGCTTTCCTGCTGAAACTGTTTTATATGAATTTTCTGAGAGAATGTGTGCTTGTCTGTGTAAATAATGCGCTTCTTTATTCTTGCTCTCGCCTGCGCGTGAGTTCTCTCTTTCTTAGTCTTCTTCCAATTCAAGTGAATCAGTGAACCAATGAGGCTTTATCAGGTTCATCTTGGTCAGTTCCAGATGGTGCTCAATCTAATCTTGCCATGTGTTTGACCTACTTGGCATTCTGAGAAGCAGAGGCAAACCTGTAAATGTCAAAGCCTATGTTAAAAGAATAAATAAGATGGACGGATGTAAAAATTTTGAAGACTTGTTTGATTAAGAGCCAAATGGTCAAAAGTATAGAGCCATGAACGAAACTACAGATTGGAATCTGCTTAAATGGTTTCTTGAGTGCTATATGCTATTAACTGAAGAGAAGGAAAATGCTCCTTTTTCAAAATAATACTTAAAAAGTACTAGACTAAAATGTTAATAATATTAAGACTTATCCAATGGAGAGCCAAATCTACAAGAAAGAGTGCAGTGAGCAGTGAGTGCCACGTAGAGCAGCTTTATAGATAGGGGTAGTAAGGTACAAGAAGCGGTGTTATCAGATTGAGCAGCCAAATCTGTCTCAAAAGCTAGATAGCCATCATGAAACTTTAGAAGTAAAATTGAGTAAAAGGCTCCTCTAGTGCTATGTTTCACAATGAAAATAAGTGAAATTGGGCATTTTTAAACTTGTTGGGTATAAAGCATTTTAGTGCAGAAGGAAAGAATGCCGTCATGGATAGCTACTGTTGATATGTGCCAATAGGACGTAGTTTGCTTGTTTAATTTATTCGGTTGGAGAATTATAAGTGTCACAGATGATGTGAATATTAATCTCTCATGCATACAGAATCACATTTCAGGTTTAGAATATACATTTGATTTATACATAAAAAAAATCAGGTGACAAATTAAATAATTGTTACCTGATTGTTTTTAATTGTCACCTGATTGTTTTTTGTTTTATTAGCAGGTTCCTTCGAATTTATAATTGTTCTCACTTCCCTGTTTTCTTATCCTTGTAGTGGGCTGCTCTTATTGGAGATTTCAACAATTGGAATCCTAATGCTGATGTCATGACCCAGGTAAGCATGTCACTTCTCATTATTTCTGTTCTCATTTTTGTGTTTTTATGCATCTGTCAGCTCATATGTACGGGTCTCTCTCTGCTTGTTTTAAGTCAGCTACCACTATACAGATTTTAACCATAATGCTCATATCTTTCATTGCCTTTAATATTGTTTTTCTTCTTTTTTTTTTTTTGTGCGGAGGTGGGGGGAGGAGATAGAGCAGTGACCTAACGTTTGGCTATGAAATACAATGGAGATAATTTGTAGTTTCACTGATTTGCCATTGAATATAATAATAAATGAAACATCAATTTAGGGTTCCAAGATCTGTTATGGTCTGTACAATTGACATGAGGCCTGTTTTCAAGTTTAGCACCGCCTTTTAGAAATTCAAAAGACCTGATGAAGGCACTCACATATACAGCTGAGTTGTTTAGAAGACATGTTAGAATCTGACTCATGCTTGTGATGAACACTAGAAATGGCCTTTTTCAAGTCTGCTTGTCTACATTATTAAGGCACAGGAAATGCATGTCAGTTTTCTATCTTGAGTTTGTTTTTAATCAAGGTAAAACCACGAGCAAACTACCTTTTGTTGCATCCTTTTGTTGAGGGCTCGTGATCTACAAGGAAAATATTTGGTATGTAGTCCCCATTATGAAAAGAATTGCAGTTCCAGTAGAAGGGATCAAGAACAAGTTTAATTACCCATGAGACCAATCTTATTATGATATATGTAGTTCTTTCCAACACTGTCAAAATGCTTTTTCAATGTTCTTTTTCTCCTTCTGTTGGTTCATTGTCATTTAGTTGACCCTCCATCAGAAACCCCATAAGCAACTACCGGCAGGCAAAGTTAGAGAGGCAGATTAATAAAAATATCATTGATTTGGATTTGAGATTAAATTCTACATAAATGCTCCTATTCTTGTTTCTGATTTTTTTCCCTGTTCAAATTTTCGCTGTGGAATGAGTGGAGAAACACAACATGCTTTGGTGGCTTCAACATGTTCTTTTTTGTTAAACCTTGTAAAAACACTAAACCAGAAAATCAAATTGATTTGCATATCCCACAGTCTAGCTTCTCATTATGAATTTATACATTAGCAGGAAGTGGTTTGCACCATTGCAGATGTCCACTTTCTTCCCTGCCAGAGGATATTTGAATTTGAGATATCAACATGTGTTCTGGTCCTTTGCACAGACTGGACTTTGCTGAAATTCTTTCAGCACTCCTGTTATTAAACTCTGTTACTGATATGGGAAGTATTTGAAAATTTTGCACCTTTGACATGATTCATATAATACCATGATTACACATACTTTGTCTCAAACTAGATTGAAAAGTTCATTAAAAAGTCAAGGAGCCTAGTTAAAATAACCTGTTTTTCAACTGGGAAGTTTTGTTTGGGATGACACAGTGAGGTCGTGTCTTGCTTTACTTGTTTTATATCTGGACAATTAAGAGATATGGCTGTAAAAACTAGTAGGTGATTTTCTGGCAGTTGAAATGGGGCAATTTGAATGAAATTACTATCTGTCTTGATATCAACGTGCATGAGTCTGGGCACATAAAATGGCGCTGGTTGCATTGTTTTGCATCCAATCTTTGGTTTCTTACCCTCAGCTTTTGCAGTGTTCTGATGTAGCATGTTACCCTTATTTGTTTTTAACAGAATGAATTTGGTGTTTGGGAGATCTTTCTACCTAACAATGCAGATGGCTCACCTGCAATTCCCCATGGCTCTCGAATAAAGGTGATAACTGCAATAAGGCATTGGAACTGGATTTTGATTGCTCAGTTGTTATATAAAGATCCTAACTGCCTGGTTTTCTTAATTGGCTACTCAGCTTGTCTATGTTTCGCATTTTTTTTCAGATTTTAGCTTTGGGGTTACAGTAAAAGTACATTTCAAAACTTTGATGCTTGCATAAATTGTAACAACTAAACACCACATCAAAAATTTGAAGGTTTGTGCTAAGAAGGCTCTAGTTTATTAATGCCCTTGACTGTTAATTTTGTCACCTACTTATAAGAAGTTCAAGTTTATGTTATGTATATACAAAAATCTGTCTTACAAATGTAAACATGAGGTAAGTACATTAAAAGATGCACATATTTGTCTATATACAAAGATGTAGAAATGTATACGCATATGCATATTGGATGTGTACATTTGTAAATAGATAGTATGTAGACACACATGCAATCCTGTGTGTCCTCATAATACTTTTTATTGATAATGACCACGAGAGCTGATTTGTTCTGTTTAATTGATTCTTGTATATTACATACAATTGTTCATTCTATTGTTGAGATGATGGCCTTTATTGTATTCTGCTTGGGAAGCAAACACTGAAGGTAATTTTCTCTCAAACAATATGCATGCAAAAGGCTGAAATGCTTGTTACTTGATAAGAAATTAGTTCTAGCAACTGGAAGGCAAAGCTTTTTGGACCGTATCTCAATCTTATTTTGGCATGGTGGTGGTAGGTTTCTGCATGCAACATGTAGCTACATGAGTTTATATCCTGAGTGGTTTAAAATTTTGTTGAACAAATTTGTTCCCTCCATCATGATGGAAGTGTAGCTCAATCTGATGTAACTGTCCGTTGTTGTTGGTGTGAGTGTCAGTGTGTCTTCTGTGTTTTTAATTGTTTAGAAACCTTCACTGTGCACCATTTTCTGTTTTGAGTTTCTTAAGTTATTTATAGGATGTTGTGCTGTGCCTCAGCCAATATTTATTTATGTCACGATGTAATATAGATACGTATGGATACTCCATCTGGCCTTAAAGACTCCATTCCAGCTTGGATCAAGTTCTCTGTGCAAGCTCCTGGTGAAATTCCATATGATGGTGTTTACTATGATCCTCCAGAAGAGGTATTCTTTTCCATCATATTTATTTGCTGAAAAAGGAAAAAGGAAAGCTGCTAGGGCTCAAAATTGTCCCAGTGGATGGGGATTTTGGGGTTGAAATTGAAAACCATCTTTAATCTATGAGATTAAGCTAATGCCTTGTGTTTACTAATAAATTGAACAGGCCTTATTGCTTTTAAAATATTGATGATTTTACTTGTCCATCGTTCAATGTAGCTGCTGAATTCTTTGTGTCACCTGTATTGCCTCTGCTCATAAATTTCTTTCATTTTGTTTTAACAGGAGAAGTATGTCTTTCAACATCCTCGACCTAGGAGACCGAGGTCCCTCAGGATTTATGAGTCACATGTTGGAATGAGTAGTAAGGTGTGAATCCCTCCCTTCCTCTCATGTAATGAATGAAATTCAGTGCTCTTTCCTTTTTCTCTTCAATGGTTTTGCTTCAGAACATTTATGAGTTCTATGAACCTTCTATACATCAAATTGTCTTTTGATGTGGGAAAAGGCCAAAGGTTTTTTTGATCCAATAAAAGAAAATTTTTTCTTTTCTTTTTTTTTAAAAACACATTCCTTCTATCCATAAATATTCTTAAGCCCTAGTTTACATAATTGACACCTATGAAGAATGTTGACGGCTAAAATAGAGAAATGAGATTGCTATATAGAATTTTTGTTATGGTAAAGGAATTTGGTTAATTCTTAGGTTGAGTGTTATATAAGCAGATATATTGATGGTTTGTCTAGGAATATTCAGTCTGTCCTGATCAAAATCAGTGAAGTTAAACTCGTATGTTGTTTGATTGATACTATTTTAATGAATTAAATCCATATCATGGGAACATTTTAGATAAGAGTAATGGGGTTTCAGATATTGATATGTAACCTAAGATTTATAATGCAACAGATAGGAGGTGGGAAGAAAAGAAGCAAAACTTCATAGCTAGAATAGATAGGTATCCCAAAATTAGTATTTTTAATTGGATTAAAGCAGACAGTTCATATGTATATGGAATCAAGCATTCTCAGGTTGTAAACCTATTGATTATATCCCTGGAGGAAAAAAAATGAATGATGTACAAAAGCGTGAGGTCATCAGTACTCTAACATCTTCTTGGCAAGTGGTACTTTACAACTGAAGTTGGGTTTGTTGGGACCTAGTTTGCAGATGGAATCTGTTGATTGGTACCCCAAGAATGTGACTTTTATGATTGCCTGTATTTAAGGGAGAATATCTCTCTTTTTGTGCTTCTGTTCATCTGTCCGCTCTTTTTTGGTTCTCTTTTTGATTGAGTCATTCTGCAATATTCCATTGATTAGATGGTAATATGCTCTTCCTCTGTCGCTTTACCAACAAGGGCTTGTGTGAGTTTTTTTCCTTAAGCTTTGCTGACCCCTAGATTAGCCCTTACTGCTGCTTCTTGTCAAGCAGACAAGCTTATGGTCCTTTGGCTGTCAAATAAGTATCAAACTGTTTATTTGAGATAGATTTATGCCTTTATCAGCCTACTTTACACAAGCACTGTCCTAGTTAAGAAAAATTTTCCTATTTGTAGATGATCTAATTGTTATTACCATGTGGGTTTTAGCCAGTTCTAACAATGCTATTGTCGTCATGTTGCAGGAACCTCTGATAAATAGTTATGCCAATTTCAGAGATGAGGTTCTCCCCCGCATCAAGAGACTTGGTTATAATGCTGTTCAGATAATGGCCATTCAAGAACACTCTTATTATGCTAGCTTTGGGTAATTTTATTTTGTTTCTTTGTTGTTTCATGAGTTTGATGTTTTCTGCCATTGTAAATTTCTTCCCCCTTTTTTTTCCAGCTATTATGTTTGAATGAAACTCATTCTCATACGGTCATACCTAATGGGATCTTTATGTATACTGTCATGCATTCCAGTTACCATGTCACAAATTTCTTTGCACCGAGCAGCCGTTGTGGGACTCCAGACGATCTTAAATCTTTGATAGACAGAGCTCACGAGCTTGGTCTTGTTGTTCTAATGGATATTGTACACAGGTGAAAGTCCATCTCATTTACAATGGAACTCCGTAAAATATGTATTTGCCGCAATTTGCACTTTAGCTAGTCTAAATGTAATATGAGGCTTTAGCAGACAGCCATGTGTTCTCCAATTGGTCTGTCTTGGACATTGTGCTTAGTTACAGATTTGCTTTTCCCATTAGGCATAATTTGACTACATTAGTTAGAGTCTTTATAGTTCTTCAACTTAATCTCTTAGGTTGACATTCACATGCTTGCAACACGGGTTTCAGACTTTGGAGTCTGAGATTTGTTTCACTTAATACTGTTGATGTGCTGTGGAACTCCTTTTTCATCTTAAGGAAATATGTATGTCATGCCGTGTACAGTCACGTTACATGAGCGTGGGTGCATTTAATCATCCAAATTTTCATTTTTACTGTAGGTTCTCTCCCTTACGTTGATCACTTGGAGCCTCAGATAAAGGAAAATCAGAATCTTTCTATTTAAAATTCTGGACGAATCTTTGCATAGCTAGTTTTACTGTAGTCTTTGGAAATAAAAAGTCACTGGTACAAATCTTTTACCTTAATCTGCAGCTTTGTGAATCAAATTTTCGGCTAAAATGTTCAACCTTAAATAGCACCTTCACGATGATGGAATGTGTAAAATGCTCCCCATTGGAAATTGAGGAACTTTACTTTGACCTCAAGTTATGCTTGTACGTTTTAGAATGATGTTATGTTTTAATTATGAAAATTACTGCGATCATTTTGAGAATGGAGTGGAATCAGTAGCTTTTAGCATTGCTACTACAATTTTTGGTGTCTGGTTTGTGTGGCCTTTTGTCCTTTGAAAACCAAAAAAGTTCCTCTATGGATAGTGGCTTTTTTAGTACTTGATGTGAATCCAAGAAATGTATGATTTACTAGAAAGCCAATTGTTACTTGTTTCTATTTTTGAACATCTTCCATCTTGTTTTAACTTTTGGGTCTATGTGCTACTATTTTACTTTCTTAAATCTAACCTAAATTTCCTCAATTTTAGCCATGCATCAAACAATACTTTGGATGGGCTGAACATGTTTGATGGTACTGATAGCTGTTACTTCCACTCTGGCTCACGGGGTTACCATTGGATGTGGGATTCTCGGCTCTTTAACTACGGAAACTGGGAAGTATGTTCCGCAATTTTAGTTGTGGTTTTCTCTTCCTGTTCCTTTCTTAGCCGTTACCTATGGCCAGTAATGCTCTCACTGTTGTAGGTACTTAGGTTTCTTCTTTCAAATGCGAGATGGTGGTTGGATGAGTATAAGTTCGATGGGTTCAGATTTGATGGTGTGACTTCAATGATGTACACTCATCATGGCTTGCAGGTATGTATAATTAAATTTGATGCAATAAACTGAAGATGTTTTGCTTTTTACCTTATGTAAAACAATCCTTCAATTGAATTCATTGTGTAGGTGTGGGTATGCATGTGTGTGAGATAAAGGGGGGGAGGAGAGGGAGGGAGAGAGATGAGTTTAGCTTTTCCAATTTTGTTACATATACTATTCTGTTTTTTCAATTAGAATTTTGTCTCAGACTTTTATCTTATACCTTTTGCACCATAGAACTCTTGAGTTCTTTTTCTTGGATGTAAATAATCACCTATTGCTATTAAGAGCATATCCAATTAGTTAACCTAAGGATTGTTACAGTAATAGCGAACTCTACCGTGAATTTAAGAATTTGTCATCCAAAATATTTGAGATGATAAGAACTGTTCAATTTGGTGCCATTGCTGTTTAATTTGCCCAAACAACCAAATTGATCCATATTCTATTTTCTATCTACGCCCGGAATAAGTTTCTTCTTTTCTTTTCTGCTTTTCTTCTCCTTTATCTTTATCTTTTTTATTTTTTCCCCCGAATTTCATCTACTTGGCGGTATGCTACAAGAACCATGTGTGTTGCCTGATATTTTGGCTGGGAATTTCTTCAACTTTTTTCTTTTTTAGACAAAAAAGCTCATTTAGCAATTGAAAACTAATTATCTCCACTGTTTTATTGTTATTAGGTTGGATTTACTGGAAACTACAATGAGTATTTTGGATATACAACTGATGTTGATGCAGTGGTTTATTTGATGCTGGTTAATGATATGATTCATGGGCTCTTCCCTGAAGCTATTACCATTGGTGAAGATGTATGTAAATCTCTTTGACCTCCTAGTCATGTGCAGAGTAGTGCGTTTAGTTTACTGGCATTTCAACTATGCAATTATATTGGCTTCACTTATCCTGTACATTTGAAAGATTTCTGTGGCTTTTCAAGAATGGGAAATTAAATAGGTACTTAATTGTTCCAAAAGACAAGTCAACTACATTTCATATATTCTGCTTGAAGTTGTTGTTAGATTTACTGGTGTGAATGTCGATGGTAATCAATGTATATCTTATGCTTAACTAGTAATAATAACAATTATATCTTTAAAAATTCTTGGTTCTTGGTAACTTAACAATCTTATTTCACTTTTTGGGACATCTAGTGCTTTTTTAAGCACCAAAAAAAAAAAAAAAAAAAAGAAGTTAGAGCTACTTTTGGTTTAGTGTGGCATCTTTCTTTTAATTAGTATAATGCCTATATAGTTTTTCTTAAACTTATATTTTTTTAACTACAAAAATACTTATGTAATTTTCATTATAAATTGCATATATTGGATGTATAGTAAATAGAACTAGTTGTCTAACTTAAAATATGTACAATGATTTTGTACATATATTAATAAGTTCCTCGTGTTTTTGGTTTTATGATTTTTGGTTGATCAAATATTTTATTGCCTTACAATGAATGGTAATAATGTTTTAAATATTATGGTCTTATTAAGGTTGCAAAATATTTAGTTTTTCTATTCCTAATATTTGGGCATGGAATTGGAAATCATTAAAGTTGAATAATTGAAATATCAAAATATGATTTTGTAATTTTTAGTTTCTCTTTCTTTTAAAATCATGAAATAGCTCAAGCTCTCTATAATTGAACCGAGTTGAGCTGGGTAGATGCCTAAGCTCAGCTTGACGCCATTTCACTTGACTAAAGTGCACCTCTAATTGGAAATTCGTTAGCATGTGGATTTTATAATCTTTAATTTTTCATTTTCTTCAAAAATTTTTAAGTTGCTAAAAACTAGAGTTTGACCTGAAGCCTTATAAAAATGATTCAAGCCAAACTTGAGCCTTGATACATTTCAAATGTGCTTGAGCTCAATAGGACATAACCCAAAGTCAGCTCAAATCATTTTTGCAGCAAACATGCTGAAAAGTAACATAGAATGGGTAACAAGCTGATACTTTCAATTGTTGAATTTTGATTTGTTAAATGCTGGGAAATTCATTTAGCCATTCTCTTCGAGCAATTTTTTGTTATTTCAGGTTAGCGGCATGCCAACATTCTGCATTCCTGTTAAAGATGGTGGTGTTGGGTTTGATTATCGTCTTCACATGGCAATTGCTGATAAATGGATTGAGTTGCTCAAGTATGTTTTCTCTGGATGTTTGATACCTATGTCCCTTAGCCACATTGTGATTGCTTATAGTTTAGCAGATTCTTTTCGTGCATTTTCTTCTCTTAGGAGATTCATTTTGACTCGCTCTTAGTCAGGATAAGCATTTATAGTTTAGTTATATGCATTGACTGCAAGCTTATCCACTCTTTTCTGTGTTCGATTTGGCCAGAAAAAGAGATGAGGATTGGAAGGTGGGTGAAATTGTTCACACTCTAACTAATAGAAGGTGGCTGGAAAAATGCATTGCTTATGCTGAGAGCCATGACCAAGCTTTAGTGGGTGACAAAACTATCGCATTCTGGTTGATGGACAAGGTTTGTGATTTATATGTTTTCAAATTGATCTGCAAGTTAGCATGAAAAGATTTGAATAAAAAATTGATCACATATCTTTCATGTTGAAAGTTTTATTCTTCTTTTTTCACACAGAGGTTTACGTTGTCTGTTGCTTGAAAAAATTATATTTACTGCCTTTTAAGATGAAAACATTCTGTCTATCCTATGTATTTGAGGAGAAAGTTCCAATGGAGGATTTCCATTGCAAGGATAAGAACATTTTTCTTGAATGAACTTTGTTAGGAGAACCCCAAGTTTCTTGGGACTATGGCTGAGATTGTTGTTGTGGTTGTTGTTGAACTTGTTAGGAGCTGAATAGGGAAGGATACATCAATTAATATTTTCTACTTTCCACAACAAGGTGCATTAATCAGTAGAAATCTTTTTAAAACTAGTGCTTTTAGTTGCTTTAACAAATTTAAGATAACTATTCCTGGACTGAAACATATCCAACTTGAGGCATTTGAATACAATTTGGGAGCTTCATGTTGATATGCGCTAGTAACTTGAATTACTGTTTCTGTACTTTTAAACATTCCCTTCACCTTCAAGGAGTGTTTTATTTTTTATTTTTTTCCCCTAAAGGAACTCAAAAATGAAAAAGATGGAGCCGCCCCTTTATTAACTAAGAGCCAACTTATCTATTCATTGAAAACAATTTCCGTCCCTGCCTGAATAATTTTGAAAGTTAGGAAAAGGTATATATTTATAATCAGATAACAAGTGTTCCATGAAAGTTAACATCCCTCCCTTTTTCTCCTTGAAGTTTCTTGTTGTAGTCCAACCCTTTTTTGCTTATTATACGTGTCCCAGATTTTGCTCTTCTTTTAGTTGGTATGTAATGTTGTTCTACTGTCTTGGTTTTCCAAATTAAAATATAGTAAACTTTCACCAGCCAAAGTAGTCAACTGAAGCCCCCGAGGCATATGGTGCAGTGGCAAAGAGTGAGCTTGTAGATGGTGGTCCCCCCTTGAGATTATGGGGTCGATTCCTGGCTCTACACTGCACATCTTGCGATTTATATCCTTCACAGGCCTCAGGTTTGGGATGGTGGGGTGTTGGTGATGGGACGTTATCCAAAAACATAGTCAGCTGAAATAATGTTTATGAATTAAATTACGTAGTAACTACCGCTCGCAATAGTTTCAGATGTTTGATTTGCATTTTGTTTTATCAACTCATTACTTATAATATATTGTGCAAATGGAATGGTATATCCTCGTAAACTATGGGATGGAATAGTGTATCATTGTAATCTATGGGAATAATTTGAATATAGTGTATCCTTTTGTACTTGGTCTCAAGATTTATATCCACGTATTTTTTTTGTTCTGCTTAACAGGATATGTATGATTTCATGGCACTGGATCGACCAACAACTCCTCTCATTGATCGTGGAATAGCATTGCACAAAATGATCAGGCTAATTACCATGGGATTAGGCGGAGAAGGGTATCTGAATTTCATGGGAAATGAATTTGGGCATCCTGGTAATTTCTGATCTGCTGTGCATATTTCAATTTCTAGCAAACAAAATCATTTGAGGAACCTGTGGTTATTGAATTTGGCATATTTTATTATCAGAATGGATAGATTTTCCAAGAGGTGATCAACATCTTCGTAATGGTGCACGCATCCCAGGGAACAATTTTAGTTTTGATAAATGCAGGCGCAGGTTTGATCTGGTATGCTTTGGACCTGCTAATGCTGAAAATGTTTGTCAGTTGGATAAAGGAGAACCATGTCTTGTGTGGATATCTTTGTTTATTGTTTGTCATTCTGGAAGCTTCATATTATTGTTGCTTTAACTTATGCGAAACTTCGTTGAAGTGATTGTTGGCTGAGATAGTCCTCTCTGCATTAACTATTGCACTTCACCCCCCCAAACCACACCTCCCCCCCCCCTTTCTCTCACCCCACCCCTTTTTTTGTTCCTTGGAGGTAGCTTTGGGAACTAATTTGTCTATATATATTATGCATCATTTGTATTTATCTTAACAATTTATCCTTGCTTCACATGCAGGGAGATGCAGATTACTTGAGATATCATGGTATGCAAGAGTTCGATCAGGCAATGCAACATCTTGAAGACACCTATGGTGTACGTTTTACATTTTATAATGTCTTCAATGCCCTATTAGTTTGTTCGCTAGCACACAAAGTGTGAAATTCCTGTTTAGTTTTCAAGACTCTTGGGGAGGTGGGCAACTACCTGGAAACCATTGTTCTGAAAAGATTATTTTTATGTTTGCACTAAGTTAGCATCTATGTGGGTTGCAAATGATGTCATAAATGAAACAATGGATGAAATTCCTTTACCAATGACAGTTTCTTTATATGCTCTGCTTCGTTTCTATCTATATTAAATTTAGAATCCCATGGAACATAGCCTACCTATCGGGATGGATATTTCAGATGTTTCTTACCAAGTTTTAAGTGAACCTGCAAACTTTGATTGCTTTATAAAGTAAAATGAAAATTTGTGGCCGTATTTGGAAAGGAGGAAAAATCTCTCAGGAAATCTGAGAATCTCATATTCTTATGCATGTTTAATAATAGAGCTTTATTATTTCTAGATTCCTCATCAATATCTGATTTTTTCCAATTAAACTTTAAACATTACGTCATTTTCTTTGTTAACTATTTCAACAAGGTTGTCGAAAATATTCTCTTGACTTCTCCTTCTGTTCTTTGTAACACTTCCCTGGAGACAACTTCACTTGGTGCATCACTTTGTTTAAGATTTTAGTATGTTTTTACCTCGTAATATTTTCTCTTTTACTGTTCTTTTTTTGTTTGTATTTTTCCTGTTATTCAAATTTATTCTTCTTAATTTGTCCCTGTATGTTTGCTTTATGTGCAATTTTTTGGTCTGATTTTCTTGCAGTTCATGACTTCTGAGCACCAGTATATTTCACGCAAGGATGAAGGAGATAGGATGGTTGTATTTGAAAGGGGGGATTTGGTCTTTGTCTTTAACTTTCATTGGACTAACAGTTATTCAGAGTACCGGATTGGATGTCTTAAGCCTGGAAAATACAAGGTAATATTAAGTTAATGCATATGTTAAATGCAATTCACTCTTTTCTTGCTTCACAAGCATTGCCTACAACTATCCATCACCTCCTTTTTAATGTATTCTTCTTAAGAGCTCTGTGTGTGTATGTGTGTGTGCGTGTGTGAGAGAGAGAGAGAGAGTGATAGTCAATTTAACCAAAAATGATAAAGCATTATTCTAGAACATCAGGAGTCATGTGATTTTATTTCTAAAACATGTAAATAAAAATTGCAACAGACGTTCACATAGATCATTGCATCTGAAGTTGGTTTTTCAGTTTTCAATAAAGTGGTAAATGTTGATCCAATGTCTGAATTAAGTCATCCTCTCAAGCTGTTACTTTGCCAAAATGGTTTTTTCCTTATCCCTGAGGGCAATCCCATTTCTTCAGCAATTTCAAAATTCCATGACACTGCTGTATTAGTCTTGTTTTTAACTCTAAAATGCCAGAAAAACATTCCTGAATTGTAAACTATTGAAAATACAATTCTTGCTACTTTCTTCCTGCAGACTGCCTCAGTATTTTGATCTTAAGGAAATTTAATTTTTCTCATATAGTTTTTGCAAATAATTGGAAATGAAAACCATCTCCCAGTTGAAATAGTTGTAGTCATGTTGGCAATTTTGGCTGTTGCTTTGAACCAGATTTCTCCTCATCATTGCGTTTTAGTGGGATGACAAGTCAAGACGGGGGAAGAGAAGGTTTGCCGATGGGACAGGGAAAGGGAGGTTTTGGGGCAAGAATCGTCGACTTAGTTGCCAAGGACCACTTTGTTTTTCTGCAGGGATTCATCCCTTTTGCTCCATGTTTATCTCATCTTCATTACTAAGTGATTTTGGTCTCAACAATAGAGAACCATTGAATTGCTATAAGGTTTGCTTTGTCAGGAGACACAAGGTGAACTGCTGTGTTGCGGAATCAAATTTTTTTTAACTATACCATTATGAGAAATTGTTTTCTAGATCTAGAAGTGGAAAAATGTGTTTATGATAATGTCTAGCTATGTTTCTTGGGATGCTTATAAAGGGATACTTTTTTATTTAAGTCTGATTTTACATGCTTTCTTTCCATGCATACCTCAGATGAATGGTCATTTTCTCTCCAGTCAAAGCTGAAATGAACTGACCTTGAATTGTAGGATCCGCAGTGTGCATAACTTTAAAATATATAGTAGTTTCTATTAATGTCTCTCCCTCCCCGGATTTAACATCAACTATCTAATTTGATTCAACTCTTTAATAATATTTGTCCTGTTTCAGGTAGTCTTGGACTCAGATGATCTGCTGTTTGGAGGATTCAGCAGAATAGATCACAACGCAGAGTTCTTTACCTTTGTATGAAATTCTGTTGTTTTTCTTTTGCTTGGAGGTTCCTGCTTTTCCATATTGCAAGGAAGTAGTTTGTATGAGAGGAAAAATGTGACTGTCAACTCTTTCGTAACCTTTACAGGAAGGATGGTATGACAATCGGCCGCGTTCATTTTTGGTCTATGCACCTGCCAGAACAGCAGTCGTCTATGCTCTAACCAAGGACGAAGCGGAACTTGTTGCCAAATAGTGGGGCGTCCTGAAAGGATGATTTGGATGTCAAGCGCGTTATTTACTCTCTGAGATTCCATCCAGTTGCAACATCATAATTTGCATTTATTGGCAGGCTTTCCGCCCGTGGTTGGTTGAGGAAACACTGTAAAGGGCATAGAAGGCAGATAAGCAAGTAAAGCTGGTAAATTATTGCGGTCTGGCGTCTTTATAGGCATTACTGTGAAATACGATGATAGGGCATTAGTTGAGTCTTCGCAGCTTTAAGAGTGAGAGAATAGACGGTGGTGTTAGTTTGACCTCTGTATATTCCTAGGACAGTGGACCTCTCGATGTCTCCTTAAGTGATACAAACACTAGTCAAATTGATAAAGATTTTGCTGTAGCGCAAAAATTTCTTTCACTCTTATCTCTCTACGGGATTGTATTGTCCAGGAAAGAATTCAGTGGGGTAGGAGGGTCCGGGCCATTCTGCTTCCTCCTTCCCGCGCACAAGTACACTGTTCTCACGGACCAATGGGAGATAATTAGGACTTTTGGCACTTAATTCTTGCCTGTTAATTCATTGCAAGTTTTTTCGGGGATGTCAACCGATTGATCGGCGTTGTACTGAAAGGTTTCAGCTCCAGAACAGCCAATGATCAAATAATAATGTGCTAAAGAAAGACACAGTCTCTCCATATCAATCTCTGAGAATGTAAAACACTAGGTGTAATCCATAAAAAAGCAACGGAACACCACATAAAATGCATTTTGTACGGCAAATAAAGACTGCTAAGCACGATAAGGAAAATCACATTACTTAATTAAAACACAACAGTAGGCTATTGAGGGAAACAATGTAATATTATCAAGTGCTGATATAGCTGGCCTCAGAGGCAGAAGCCCTTGGCAATTGATGAAGAACGCTAGTTGGTGATGAATTGGAAGTCGAGGATCTCAGTGCCTCTGCAAGTGGCCCTCCCAGTGAAGCCACTTGGTTTGTTCCCCACGGACCACTCCAGTTTGAATGGCTGCGCTCATGCTCAACATTTCCAGCTTGAGGATCAGAGTCGTTTCCGTCTCCAGTAGAGAGTTTCAAAGAGAAGTCAGAAATGGAAAGGTTGGTTGCTGAAGTCACTGAGCTTGCGCTGCTTCCGGCATTGTCCGGTTCTTGAAGTGAACGAGGCCAATCATCAAAGAAATGTCGAAGAATCTGCCCACTAGATTTCTCATTTCCGGACACATCATGTTGAGTTTCGACCATGGATTCTGAAGATCTACAAAGAACGTGTTCACATTCAAAAAAAATAAGGCAAGAGATGATTTTGAAGAAAAAGTTGAAGAAAGTTAGAAAGATAAAAAGGGGGACCCCTCTGATATTTGCGCCTTACAAGTGGTTGGGGTTGAGTTTGTCGCCGTCACAACCCCTTCTGCTGTGCTGGGCAGCTCAATAAATCAAGAGGGGTCCTACCCACTAAAGATGCTACCGGGCCAAGAACAAACCAAAGTGAATTTATTTGGAGGAATCACACTTCCTCCCGGCCTTCCACAGGGAAAATAAAGTTAGGCAGACTTGAAGGCATGTAAAGGCTAATAAAGCTTTCGATAACTCAACTCGCCCATTCTACTTCTCCTTCACTTTTCCTCCTTTGGGGAGACAACCATTCCAATTATGAGCTCATGGAAATATCTCACCCCTTCTATTATCCAGAAAATAGAAAGCAAATTTTGTTGGTTATGCTTGTGACAGTATATGTTAACAGAAAATACCACTCGATTTGATCTGCTAGCACAGAAATTTGACACATGCTTGAATACCTCAGTAGATTAAACTGTGGTCCGCTTTGTTCTTATATCGAGTTCTCTCTATAGCACACCGTGTGTTCACATAGAGTGGTGTGACTAAGTACAAATCCGTCAACCAAGAGCCTAAAATAGTCAACCTACCAACCGGGTACCCAAAATGTGTTTATGAAGTTAGGTGACATAAAATGACTAGCAGAAACAAGTCATCTTTTAACATTATAAAGTTAAGTGATCTATTCAAGCAGGGCTACTGGCATACCTGTGACTGAGATGAAGAAGATCAATGGATGGCGAAGGCCCAGAAAGAGCAAAATGACTGCCACTAGTAGCACCACTAGTCATTACTGCCAGAGGCTGAGTCGCAATGGAGTTGCTGGCTTTCAGCATTCCAGCACCAGCATTACCACCAACACTGGAGGTGGCAGGTGTGGGGATTTCCACAGGCTTTCTTGAACGGTTACGGCCACGATGCATGTGGCGCTCGCAATACTTCTGCCCAGCAACAACATCTCTTGAGCACCTCCATTTCTTGCCGTCAGTCCTCCGACATCTCCCAGGTTCGGGATCCATGGTACCTCTTCCCCAGTACCCTGACTGCAGCACTGATTCACAATATATGTATATGTATGAGCACAGATCAATGCAGTGAAACAGTTCTTGAAGCGTTATTACATGCGCTGCGTGTCTATGTATGCATTTCGAGAATGCAAGACTTTTAAGAAAGTCTGAAAAAGCAGCTCAAAGGACATGCATGCTCGCTCACAATTTCAAATGCCAATAAAAACAAACCATCAAAGACCTTGGAAAGTAATATCAAGATATCTAGAGGAAAGAGTGCGTCATCACAAATAAACATGGGCGATTCTAGTTTTTGCAGGTGTTGAACTTGGAGGTTCAAGGGATATTCCAACTTCTAGCAGTAAAAACCCACATCTTGGAAGGATCACAATGGATATAACATACACGTCTTTTCCATGTAGACAGAATAGAAAAGAGGCTACAGAGAGGATCGTGCAAATTAAGGTGTGAGAAAACTAGGAGATGAAAAGGGAGTGACAACTTACAAGCAGCTGGTTGCAAATGCGGATAGTGTTGAAGAGGCTGAGGAAGGTAATATGGATGAGAAGTGCTGATGAGACTCTTCTTGACTAAATGGAGTAGTTCAGGAGGAACATCAGCACCAGCTAACATGTGTCTGTAGATCAATGCCTGAAGTTCAAGCTCCTGCCACTGGGCCAAGCTGAAGTAACTCCCCATCCCTACAAAAAAGGAAAGCTAAGCTCATTAGTGAACTTAGAAGCAAAAAATCCAGTAACTTTCTAAAGCAGGAAGTGAAGTTTCTGAGACACTGTCACAATGACTGAGAAGAAAGGGAAGAGAGTGAGAGATCTCTAATTACTTGAAAATTTGGTGGAACTGACTGTTGAATCAGGTGGGTATGCTGACAGATTGCTGCTGAGCTTGCTGGTGGGTTCAGTAACAAACAATGGAAGGGCAGGTGAGCCTGAGCCTGATGGTGGCTGCTGTTGTTGGGGGTGAGGGTCAAGGAGAAGTCTTGGTAGCTTTGCAGAAGGTGCTTGTTCTTGGTCTGACTCATGCTGCTGCTGTTCTCTCCATTGCTTCAGATTGAAGTCCATGGAGAGAGAGAAAGTGAGAAAGAGAAAGAGAAAGAGGAGGGATTTGTGACTTTGGACTCTTTTGGTTTTGGTTGATTAAATAGCTTTGTTTGGTGTGTTGGGTTTGTTAAGAGAAAGTTTGTACTAAAAGCTTCTGCAATTACTTAGGTGGTGGACCCTTCTTTCCCATTCTGCTTTTGCATTACAAAGGCAAAGAAAGAGAGAGAGACTCCTGCCAAGAATTGTTGGGGGTGAAGTCCAGGGCACTTGAGAAAAAGACAGTCAGACAAGACAGTTGAGAGAAAAAAGAGACCAAAGAAATAATAAAAAACACTGTGAAGAGAAAGAGAGAAGTATACCTGCAGACTGTGTCTGTCTGTGACTCTGTAGCTTTGGAAACGGAACAATAGAAAGCAGCAGTTATGAGCATGAGTAGTAGGGTGAGCGAGAGAAAAAAAAAAAAGAAGAGCCAAAAATGACAATCCATTTAGGGGCTGAGCTTTCTCTTTCTTTTTCCCGTTTGTGCTGCAACTCAAGTCAAGAACGTGAGGGGAGCTGACAATGCAAAGTTCTATTTCAGCCAAAGCCAGATTTTGTCTAATGTTTGTAACAATTTTTCAAGCTGCCGGAGGTGTTTGTTTGTTATCTGTAGAATGAGATGGGACTATTTTAGGTTATTGAGATGCTAAATAAACAGAGCCATCTCCATCCAGAAAGGGAAAAATTAGGAAGATTTCTCTGCAGTTTGCAGGTACATGATTTGTACCAAACCTGAGTAGTAAAATTTTCTAGGTGCCTTTTAGATCATCAGCATCGGAATGGAAACCCTATGGACTACGATATGAGGTCGTCCAGCGGTTCCTTCTCTTTTCTCTGTTGGAAACCCAAAGAATACGTGTAATTTCATTCAAAGGCCAAGAATGTGCATCATCACCAATGTTCTTTTTTTATTCTTCTTTCTTCAGAAAGTGCATGTATGCATCAAAATAAAAAATTCATACAGGATAATACTATTAATAATTACGATAAAGATAATTTCAATTTTATTATCATCAATTTGTGTCACTTTGTATAACCATTTATTAAAAACAAAAATTTACAAATATTAACTTGAAGATTCTTAGAACTAAAAAACTTACAAATTGAGATGATGTTCTTGTTGTATTTGCAATTACCCATATTAAGTTTACCCTACTTAAGAACATCTTCTTCTTTTATTTATTTATTTATTCCTTCCAATATCTTCATGCAAAGAAAATGAAAGAAAGAATATTGCTATGCAGTTGGAATTCGAACACGAGCACCTTCTTCCATGTAACTTTCTGGGGGCTTTTATATAATATTTTCTTTTACACAAACCAAGATATTCGGGGCTAGCAATGTTAATATGGCTTCTCTAGGTCTTATTATCAGAGATTAGATCATCTGCCACTGTCTCTGGCTCTGCATCGGGTCTCCAAAACAAACAATTTAAGCCTCCACATGTATGTCATGATAACGGCAAGTTGTGCCATTTTTTCATTCATTGCTAGTCAATTTTGCCAACTTTCATTATTGTACACAACTAAAGTTCTATAAACACCTCAATGTACTCGACAAATAACGACAGAACAGCATCCTGAGGGTAAGTTAGAAGAAGGGGGAAAAAAAAGAAATAAGAAGGACAGAGGGTAGCTAGAAAGGTAAGGTGGGAGAAAGGAAATGAATGAGCTTGGGAAAAAGGGTGAAAATATCTGAGCAAGAGTCAGAAATTTCATTGCAAAGCTGCAGAAGAAGAAAGATGGGGTGGCTCTGTGTGTGTGTGAAACAGAAGAAGAAGAAGCTCATGAGAAAGGAATAGATTGAAAATTGAAGATTGGAAGGCAGGAGGGAGCCATAGAGGATGGCCGTTGAAGGGTGGGAATCGATTGATGTGATCAACTACCGTTCCCAAATGACATGACCATTCTGACTGTCCCTTCTCTACACATTTTTTCTACAGCTACTCCCCTCCCCCTATCCCTCCGTAGCCAACTCTTCCTTTATTTTTGTTATCTACTTGCTATTCCTTACTTTGATTCAAATGCCAATAGTTTCAAACCTCTACATTTTATTTAAATTAATATTATTTTAAATTAAAATTTTAGTTTATATTAATTTTTTTTCCAAATATAACCTTAAATCTTGTAATGGAAAAAACCGTTTTAAGAAACATTTTTTAATTTACGTATTTTTTAAATTCAAATTTATTAAAAATAGTTATCATTTTTGAAACTATACAACTAATAAGTTAAATATCTAATCATTAAAATATTATGAAAATTTTACTTTGTCATTCTAAATTTGTTTTTCAGATTAGTATGTGAACTTTTAAAATAGTTTAATTTGTTACCTTCGTCAAAATTTCCATGTAATCTTTTAAATTATTCTTATTGAAAATATTTACTTTTATTAGATTTGTTCATATGTCTTTAAACTTGGACAGCAACTGTATTTAAAAAGAATATTTTTTTTAAGCATATTTTGCAGAAAAATAAATCTAATATAAATAAATTTTGTTTGTAAATTATTTATGATTTTATTATTTATTTTAAGTAGATTGTAATATTAATATTTTAAATTTATAAAATTTAAAATTATAATTAATTTTTTATTAAAATTAAAATATAATTAAATCTAAATAAATCTTAATAAAATTGATATTTTTGACGCGTAGATAGTTGAGTTTGATTTTAGACTGCACTTGGGAAGAGTTGCTTCCCAATCCAAACCAAAACTCTAATTTAAAATAATACTACCTCTGATTTGCAATAAGTATTGTTTTGACTAAATAATTTTGTTACACAATAAGTGATTTTTTACAAAAAAAATTATATTATTTTCCTTATTTACCCTCTTATACAATTATTCAATATAAAAAATTTTGTAGTTTTCTATATTTTTTGCTATTACTCACAAAAAATGAATTAAACTTTTGAACAAGTACTGAAATGTATAAGAATAAGTGACTTTATATTCAAAGTTAATAATTAAGGGTATACTGATCATTTCAATTAGTTTCTTAATATGTGTAAAAAATTTTAAAATGACACTTTTTGTAAATCGGAGATAATATTAATTTAAATAATTTTTATTTTTTGAGAGCCATCATATACTTATAATACATCATATTTTTTTCCTTTAATTAATAATTGGGCCTCACATTTATCCACATTTAATAGCACTTCCTCTATTTCAAAATACTTGTATATGAAACTTTTTATTTTATTTTAAAATACTTATTTATTTACATATTTCTAGAATTAATGATTAATTTCTTCTTATTGTACCCTTATTTATTATAAGTCAATTATACAACTTTTCAAAACTTTTCTTTCTTCTTACTTCTTGAAAATTTTTACCAATCAATAACTATTGTGTTTTTAATACGAGTAGAATAGTAACTTTATCTAAATTATAGTACAATTTTAACACTCTTAATTTGTGTACAAAAAATTTTATGAACAAATATTTTAAAACGAAATGAATAATATTTTATTAAATTTTTATAAACTCATCTTAATTTAATCTTTATCTAAATATAATATTTAATGTATCTCATCTTGCCTACAAAAAAAAAAGGCAAAATCTCTCGGTTATAGATCTCCACACACAATCTTAAAATATATATAAGATTAAATTACGATGACTCAACTATCCCCAAACAGGAATAGTACCCCTTCTTAACTTGACTTTGCTACCGTTACTTCTAAACAATTAGTTCCCTCCTTGGTGACTCGGGAATATTATTTGCGTACTTTAATTGTTTGACCTAAAAAAAAAAAGAAAAAAATTGATTTTAACTGCATCCACTTTACCTGAGGAGACAGCTTTTGGCGGGAAGTGGGGGAAAAAGATACGTTTGGCTGCCTCCACGTGCCTATCTAATTAGGGGTTTGACTGAAAATAAATCCCTTCATTTGTGGCTATGATGTAATTCGAAGCAAATTCTGGGCATTTCGTGAAATTTTTTTGCAAGCTCGACCCCTTATTAATGGAATCGGAATTCATTCTGATTCCCGGACGGGAACAGTCGCGTCTCAAACTCCGACGATTCTTACGACGTGAACCCTTCGGGCTTGGCCACGAAACAGGAGTCTACTACTGTTCATGCCCACAATCTAAAAGCTCAAAATCAAAAGTTTTAATCACAATAAATCTGATTTAAAATTAATTTTATACTCTCTCCGTCCCATTAAAATTGACCTACTTATTATTTTGGGATGTCCTATTAAATTTAACATTTTTCTTAAAAGAAAAGTTTTTATTATACAATTTATTATAAAATAATCAATATACCCACATATATTTTATTTATATTCTTAGATTTGACATAAAGTATTATAAGACTCACATATTTTTTATTTATATTATATTATATTATATTATTATTATATTTTTATTTTTATTTTTGCATAAAATATTGTACCAAGTCAATCACTGTCAATTTTAATAGGACCTAGGGAGTAAAAATTATTAAATATTAACGTAAATAAAATATAAAGATAAAAAATATAATGAGTGATTAATATTTTTAAGAAGTTAAAAATATATTTAAATTTAAAACAGGATTAAAAAATCTCAATTCAATCCAAACACAGTCTTAAGGTTGTAAACAATTTATAGAACCCTTCGCGTAGGTTTTAACAAAAAGACACGCTTCAGGGCCCCCAACGCGAACCGTAGCCTACAAAAGCATTCTTATGCGACGTGGAGTCGTCAAAGCGGTATTCCTTGGATCAGCTGTGGTACGGTCCATTGTCCATTTAGTTTGGATTCTTTATGAGGGCATCCACGTCACACGCATCATCCTTATTCACTGAGATTTTTTTAATAAAAACAATTTGATTAGAAACGAATTTACTATTAATTAATCTTTCAATTTAAATAAATCACAAAATATATCTCAATAATACTGTATAACTTTAATAATTAATATAAAATTAATTATAAAATTAATTTAATAAAATTTGTCATATCTATTATTCATGGAATATCCGCTAACTTAATAAACACAACTTAAGGGCATACTAATTACTACTAAATTCCAAAGAAAAAGCTGGCTCACATGTCTGAGCGAGAGCGAGAGAGATATCAAAACTCTGTTACGTCACTGACACCTTGTTTGGTTGTGTCAGAAAAATGTTTTCTTTTGTCAGAGTATTCAGTGTGTCAGAAGAGCGAGACAGCTGCTCACGTGGGTCCCTTGTGGACCTTTTATTTTTTCTTCTTCTTTTTTTTTTTTTCCCCTTTTCTGAAGGGAAGGGAAGATGGAAAAGGAAGGAAAGAGATAAAGCAAAAGCACGCCGGCACGCGACTTGCTTGCCATGGATGACTCACGTGCCTTCACGTGACTTAATTTTTCGAGGCCTTATATCGTTCTTTAATATTTTTAGCAACTTCTACTGCTGCTGCGGCTCCACCATTCTCCATTGTTTTAGAGTGTAGGAGACTGACAAAATTCTTTTCAATCTAAAACTCTTTTAATTTAAAAAAATTATTATTTTATTTTAAAAAATCTATTATATACTTACAAAAACATCAAATATTCTTAAAATCTTATTAAATTCTATTTAACTTTATTTATTTAATAATTTTTATTATATTCTCATAAATTTATCTCAATCTAATTATTTTTCACTTACATCTTTAGTCAACTTAGGTGACCTCGTTATTTATCCGATCTTATTATTACTTTATTTAAGTATTCATTTTTCAAAAGAAAATGATAATGTCGTGAAAGTATTTAAGGCTTAATGTTATGCCTGACGCATTGTTTTATCACTAAAGTATTTGTTTCTCTGTCTCTTTAATGGAAACGTAATGTAAGCGAGCCCATTGTAGACCAGTTCAAAGTGGGCTTTCTAGTAATGGGCTGTCCATGGAAGTTCAACAATTTACACCCTTATTTCAAAAATTACTCTACCAATTCACAATAAATCAACTGGCTCCACTGGGCCCACTGTGTAGACCAGTCTTTCTGTTTCTTTTTTTTTTTTTAATTAAAAAGAGCTGTTTTCCTAATTTTCTTTGAAAATAATAGAGGTATTTCTAGCAATGGCAACTGGGCCTACCTGCCTCTCTAGTTTTTTTTTTTTTTAATTTGGTCTTTTAATTTTTTTTTTTGCAATTTAACCTCTAAAACGGCTGAATTATTATTATTTTTTTGCAATTTGGTCCCTAACCCCAAAAATTCTATAAATACCCCCCAATTCAACTCAAAACTCATCAACACTCTCCAATTCTCTCAAACTCTCTCCAATTCTCTCTTATTTTCATTCATCTTTCTCTCATAATCCTCAAATTTATTCATTTTCTCTACAAATAGTATTATAATAGAATTTATTTATGAGAAGTATGTTTGAAAAATATAAAAAATATTATGAAGATATTCCTATTTTATGTTGTATGGCATTGTGTATGGATCATAGAGTAAAGACACCTGATTTTCATAGTATTATTGAATATTTAAATGAAACATTAGATTTTGATGAATCACAACCACTTAAACAATGTATGATAAAAGACATAAAAGATAAAACAGCTAAAGCTTTATCTGACATGTATAATTTGTATGAGTTTGAGTCTTCTTGTTCTAGTTCTCCTAGTTTAAGTAGGCAAGCTTCATCATCTAGTAGTCACTTTCAACCTCCGCGAAAATCTACTTCATCAATTTCATCAGTATTTAATCCATGGGGTATTATGAAACGTAAAAAAAGATTGACTACTACCTACAACGAGATTGCAATTTACAAGATGCAGCCCTTTGTAGAAAATGAAGATCAGCATTTTGATATTTGTGGTTGGTGGAAGGCTCATGTAAGTCAATACCACATTTTATCTAAAATGGCACGTGATCTTTTGACACCACCAGTCTCTACAGTGCCATCGGAAAAGCGTCTTCAGTGAGAGCGCTCGAACAATCGATGAAAAAATATCTCGATTGGCTCTCAAACTTTGAAGATGTTAATGTGTTGTAGTAGTTGGTTTGCAGCCGAAGATAGGACGGCTAATTCGTGAATTATTAATGATGACTCAGATGATGAATGGGGTGAACCAAGAAGTTAGTTTAGTATTTTTGTAATTAGGAATTTAGAATAAGTAATATTATATATTTAATTTTATTTTTAAGATATTTATTATATTTTTAAATTTTAATCATTGTAATATTTTTGAGAGGTTTAAGCATCAAGTCCCCCTCTTATGTAATCTTTATTTTATTAATTAATAAAATAGGTAGGGGTCTAAGCCAAACCCCCACCATTTTAAGGTGGCTTTTTTATAATTTTAAAAAATTATGTTAAGTAGGAAAAAAAAAAGAATACTTCATTAAAGTTCAAAGAATTTGGGCCGATTTTTTTTTTTTTTTTTTTGGTTAAACCCCCCAAAAATTGGATATTCTATTAATTAAAAATACAAGTAAATAAAATACTTCATTAAAGTGCCAAGGGCCTATAAAAAATTATAAACGAAATTCACGGATTGCTTTAGGCATTTGTATTCTTTTTTTCCTTTTCCCTTTGTAACTTCACACGGGTGTAAATTGATTATCATCAAAATCATAAAATTCATATCCAGTGACGTCGTATAAGTTTAAAATTGAAAATATTTATTGCGCTAATTTATCATATTTTTTCTTCCGTATTTTCAATTTTTTGATATGCTTAATGTGCTACTTAATCATTATCAAACTCATGTATAGTTTTTCTAGTCGAATAGCAATCAGATTGACCTTTGTAGTAGATTATGTTATGTGTTGAGTGGCCTATTTGAATATCATCAATGACTTAATGTGAGAGCCTTACTATTGGAAAGTTGTCTCTCAAAGCATTGGCATGTGGATCGATTTTGCTCGCTTGTCCAACGAGCTGATTCAAGACCAGGAGTCGAACCGGCTCCACTAAAGCGGGCTAGCCCGTGTAGAGAGGCCGTAGCTTTTTTTATTTGCAATTTGACTCCCAAACAATCAAATTGTAATTTATTTTCTTTTGCAAAATAATCCTCCAACAGCTATTTAAATTCCAAAATTTATCAAACACTCTCTAACTCTCTCCAATTTTCTCAAACTCTCTATTTTTATTCTTCTTTCTCTCATAATCCTCAAATCTCTCGATTTTTTCTACAAAAAAGTATTAGAATATAATTTATTTTTTTAAATTCTTCAAGCAACTTCTTTATATTTTGAAAAATTATTAAGTGGCAAAATAGTAAATAATTCAAGTCTTGAAGAAGACAATAAGTAAAGCTCAATAAATTGTTATTATTTTTTTGCCATCAACTAGTTATTATTTATTAATCTTTCGTTATTATTTTTTAGCTTTATTAATTAATTAATTAATTATTTTAGTTATTTGTTTAATTTTTAAGTTAATTTACAAGTTATTTATATATTTCAATTCTCTTAATTCATTTTTTGTTAATATTTTATTTGAATTATTATTTATTTATTTGATTTTTTTAAAATAATAGATCTAAATCAATATCATCATTTTTCTTCACAATTATCTGTACATTTTAATTTCAACGTAGATTCAGCCTTAAATTTAATAAATAATGAAAAGGAAATGAAAATTAAGGCCTAGCATTATTGTACAACTACCAACTCCAACTATTAATTTTGGTGAATCTAATATAGGTGTGCCTCAGGACCAGGTTGATGGTGAAACTTCGGAAATTATAGTTAAAGTAAAAATATCTATGATTTATAAGTTTTTTTAAAATGATAATAATAACGATAGGGTAATATGTAAAACTTGTAAGGTGGTATATGCATATAATAAGGGAGGGTGGACGAAGACGTTAGTTAGACATATGAAAATATTACATAATAATTGGTTAGAAAACCTAAACAACAATAAATCCATACACTATTGCCAACCTGCATGGAATTGGGTAGAAAACCTAAACAACAATAAATTCATATACTATTACCAATTAGCATGGAAAAGGATTCCTAGAATAATATCAAAAAGTGATATAATAAAGATATATAAAGAGATGAAATAGTGTCTTATTATTATGTTTTATTCTTGTAATTGAAAATTTGATCTTACTTGTGATAGTTGAATTGCAATTACTAATGAGTCTTATTTGTACAAAATTTTAAAGTTTTATGTGAAGAACAAGATATGCCATTTAAAAAAAAGAAGATTATATTGTAAAATTAGATAGAACTCAATTTTTGATATGTTTGAAAGTGTCATACGTTATCGAAATCAACTTATTGAATTTTGGAATAGTAACAATTTTCAACACCAACCCATTTAAGCTCATTTTGAAAATTGTATTGTACTTTCAACATTTTTATTTATTTTTAAAGAAGCAACTGAACATTTATCGGGATCTTATTATCTCACTACTCATCATATTCTCCCAAAACTTGTTAAGGTAGCACATATTTTTAATGAGTATATGAAACATCCATGATATGGTACTTTTATAAAAAGTATGTTTGAAAAATATAAAAAATATTACGAAGAGATTCATATTTTATATTGTATGGTATTGTATTTAGATCATCGAGTAAAAGTTCCTAAATTTCATAATATTATCGAATATCTTTACGAAATATTAGATTTTGATAAATCTTCAATACTTAAGTAATGCATGACAAAAGATATAAAAGAAAAAATAGCTAAAACTTTATCTGATATGTATAATTTGTATGAGTTTGAGTATTTTTATTTTAATTTTGTTATTATAAGTAGGGAAGGTTCACCATTGTCATCCAATAGTCAATTTTGCACGACTATCACGAAGATCTACCTCTTCGATTTCATCAAAATTTAATCTATGGGATATCATGAAGCATCAAAGAAGATCATCCACTACCTATAATGGGGTGACAATTTACGAGATACAACTTCGAGTAGAAAATAATATCAACATTTTAACATTTGAGGTTGATGGAAGGATCATGTAAAGGAATACCCAATTTTATCCAATATAGTATGCGATATTTTGACACCACATGTCTCAACAGTGCTATCAAAAAGCATTTTTAATGAGAGTGCTTGAACAATTGATGAAAAAAGATCTTGATTGACTCCTCATCCTTTGGAGATATAAATGTGTAGCCGTAGTTAGTTCGCAATCGATGATAGGACGACTAATTTATGAATTGTGAATGATTACTTAAATGAAGAATATGGTGAGCTAATTAGTCAGTTTAGTATTTCGAATAATTAGGAATTTAGAATATGTAATATTATTATGTAATTGTTTAATATTATTTTCAGAATATTTATTTTATTTTTAAATTTTAATAATTGTAATATTTTTAAGAGGTTTAGGAATCAAATCCCCCTCTTATGTAATCTTTACTTTATTAATTAATAAAATCGGCAGGGGTCAAAGTCAAACCCCCACAACTTTAAGGTGACTTTTTTGTAATTTTAAACAATCGTTTTATTTAAATAATAATAAAAAAATTACAAAACGAAAACATATTAAAATTTTAATTAAATTAAGGGAAAAAAATAAAGAGGGAGAGAGAGAGGAAAGGCCCGAGACTGGCCTCGAACCTCACGAGCCCAGGGGTTTTGGCATTAGATCCGGCCCGACCCACTTGTGCGTGGAATCGACTCGCATGGCCCAAGAATCGGTCCTCGGGACCGGCCCAACAGGATTCGAAATCGTGCAGGCTGACCCATATGCTACTGCTAGTCCTTCACATTATAATGTGAGTTATTTTTGGGGTGGATTAAGATGCACTCGATAGGTTGTCAATTCCTGGATGTAGGCACGTTAAGCTGGTCTGTTCTTACCTATTGAACAACCTGCATAACAGCCCTAAGATCATAATCTTGTACAGCCAAATGCACCAATTATGCAGAGGTAGCTGAACAGAGGTTTTTGTTTAAGTCAGTCAAACATTCTATGGAGATAATGCATTGTGTAATAGGTGAACATTTAGGACAACAATTGATAGATTGAGAGTAGCCGTTTCTACAATAACTCGTGAGGTTAAACCAGCAGGCAGCAACTAAATTGCTAACAACATCTTAATCGTTTAGACCAGGGTTACTGGAATTATTGTGTGAGAGGCATCCAATTCTTTCCTGTTGCCATTCGCAACTGTAATTATATTTTGAATAGTATCTGCAACTTGGATTGTTGCGCTAGAGTTAGGATGAAGATGAACCACCTTACTCATGCTATTTTAAAATATTTTGTTTGGATGATTGATGCTTAACGATTAAATACCTAATTCTTAATTTATAAAATTTAATATAGACCCAACAATTAAAAAATATTTTAAAAAATAAAAAAACCATTTTTTATTTACAATCCATATAGTATAGATATAAACATCTAATCTTAAAAAGATAAATACATCTCAAAAGACAAATTAACCTCGATACATTTCAGCTTTCAACCACTGTTTGATTGCAACGTAAACTATATGGCCAAATTCGAGAGCCAACATAATAGTTCAAGGTTTATAAAATTATAATTTCTTTCTTTTTTAAATACAAAACAAAAGAATATATATAGATCTAAGTTTTTTCTAAATAAAAAATATTTTTATCATCTAATTACTACCTTACTCTTAAAACGACTTATTGATTTTTTTATACATCAGAGACGGATCTAGGGCTCGCTCCCTCCTAATTTTTTTTAAAAATTATAATATTATCTTTTAATATATTATTTCATATAATTTACTCTTAATTTCAAATATTTGATTCCGTCCCAGTTATACCTCCAATTGGAACTTGGAAGTACACTTTGAGGCTGCTGAGCCGAAAAGAAGTAGAGGACAACAAACATATCCCTTTGATACTACAAAAATATATTTCTGTGTCACGGGAACGAACATTTTGCTAACGTACAAATTACACATATTATTTAGCCGTTGCTTTCGACCAGAAATAAATAATGGCAGTTGGATTACACATCATTGTCGATCGCACGTCACAGACAGGGCACCCCATTTCTTCCTCCTTATCTAACGACCGTTTCTCCCATAATACCTGTCATTTTTTTCCCCCTCTCGTCTATACGTTATAAAATAACTAAAATATGAAGGGTTGTTTTCTACAAAAGGTAGAGTAAGACAATGTTGGTTAAGTAGAGAATCAAAATTGTCGGATTATCCGACGGCAATGGCCGGCTATTGAATCCGAAATATACTACTACTTCTTTTCTCTTAAAATATTTATTATTATTACACAAATTTAAAACATAATTATAATTTAAATATTTTTATTATTTAAAAATTATTATATATTTACAATATATTATATTTTCTATTTGATCCAATATAGATTCCATGTCAGCTTTGCATACTTTATAGATTTTTATTTAAATTCGTTAAAAAAAATTACTATCCATGTACATCTTGTATTATTCTTATTAAAAATTCTAAAATTATTTTAAAAAGCAATGAATGTTATTAAGAAAAATATGGAGCAAATATATTCTTAATTTTATAAGAATGATAGATAATTTAAAATATAAAAAAATTATAAAAATAATAAATATTTTAGAATAGATGAGTGATAATTAAATATTATTTAATAAGTCAAATAATAAATTTAATATTAAATATACAACGTTAGAAGAATTTTTCCACTAAAAAAAAGATATAATGTCACTTCAGTTATCGGTTATTGTCAAGAGAAATAAATCATAATCTAATTTTTAACAATTTAAAAGAAAATTCTAACTTTTATCGACCCATTCAAATCCACAACACGTGGGGATGAAGAATTTCTCCACTGGGAAGAAGGAAAGTCCATAGTATTTTTCAAAAAATAAATGCACATGGTTTTCTCGTGATATTCATGGGGTGGGTGAGTTGTCCTACTCAGTACTGCTACTAGTTTTAGGCTGCGGAAATTTAGAATGCGTAGCACGGGGAATGTCTAATGATCACTGTACACAGTTTGGGTTGGGCCTCCATGTAATTTGTGTATCGGACATTTCGTTTTTTCAACTGAGTTAGCCCAAAAAGTGCATACGCTTCTTTCGTGTGAAAAGAATCCTGAAACCGAGGAAAATGGACCCCACTTGACCTGCCCCAGTTCAAGTCACCAAACGCCTCCTACCCCTGCCCATGGATTGGACTAGAGAGAGGAAATGCAAGGCAAGAAACTAATTCCAATGGAAGATAGCTTCCATCTATGGGTACCCCTTACTCTCACGAGCGCTCTTATTACTTTTGTCTTGGACTTTATAAAAAAATATTATTTTTATTTCATAATATAAACTATTTTAGATTTAAAATTTTTTTATAATATAAATCGTTTTACAAAATTTTATAAATATTTATTACTTTATTTCAATTCTATCCATTTATACAATATCTCTTTTTTCACTAATTATGACTCAAATCTTTCCAATTACTAAAGTAAACAAAGATTTAATTAGGAATATTTTTGAAAGTTTAGTTTTAAAATTATTTGGAATTTATGAATCTCTAATTCATGTGTATAAGTTTAAAACGACTTATATTGTAAAATGAAATTAATATAAATATAAAATGTACAAGAAAGAATTAGAATTCGAACTTATAATCTCATAAACATATATTATAGTTATTCAGAGGCAAATTGGTGAGTTTAGTTCCTAAAATTTTTTATTTTGGCATGGTTGGTTCTTAATCTTTTTTTTAACTTTATAAATCTTTTATCTTTTTTAGATTGATACATTAGATCCTTTCGACTCAATTTCGGCGGGTCAACTCTTTAACTCCAATTTTGACTTATTAGGAAAGGACAATTTTGATATTTACTATACACCTTCAATAATTAATAAAAATAAATTGATAAATTTAGTCCCTAAACTTTTTATTTTGGTATGGTTAGTCCCTATTCTTTTTTTTAAACTTTATATATCCTCTATCTTTTTTTTTTTTTTTTGTGCATGATTTGTTCTTATTCTTTTTTCTTTTAAATTTATAGGTCATCTATTTTTTTTAGTTTGGCACATTAGGTCCTTTTGACCTAATTTCAGGGTTAACCCTAAATCAACCCGTTAACTATAATTTTGACCCATTAAAAAATGACATATTTAATATTTTACTGTACACTTTTAATTATTTTTGTATTAGAATTTTATATATATAGACCTAAAACAATTTCAAATTTACGATCACAAATGTATAAATCGTATTACAAATAATAGCCAAATTAAATAATCAAAAAAATCTACAAATGTAAAATCTAAATTGATACACGTTTTATCATAACCAAATCACACAGTATGTGTCAATGCTACATTTCTCTAAATAAAAAAATCTCAATATTATATCTCCCATTCAAGTAAGGTAAATTGGTGAGTTTAGTCTTTGAACTTTTTTGTCTTGGCATGGTTAATTCCAATTCTTTTTTTTTTTTTAACTTTATACATCATTTATTATTTTTTTAAATTGGTACATTAGGTCATTCTAACCTAATTTCGGTAGGTCAACCCTAAATCAACCGTCAACTCTTATTTTAATCCATTAATTATAATTTGGCATGGTTGGTCCCTATTCTTCAATACTATAATTATAATGCACACAACTTTACTAGATAAGTTGCATCTAAAAATTTTACGAATTATGTCTATTTTAAATTGAGCACTACTCCCCCCATTTCAAATATTTGTTCATAATTTTTTTTATTTTATTTCAAAATACTTATTCATGTACATATTTTTAGAATTAATGTTTAGTTTCTTCCCATTTTACCCCCATTTTATTTTAAGTCACTTATACAAAATTTCAAGACTTTTTTCTTTTTTTGCTTCTTGAGAATTTGCATTAACCAATAGCTATCATATTTTTAATATGGGTAAAATAGGAACTTTATCTAAGTTATAATATTATTTTCAACACTTTTAATCTGTGTGCAAATGATTTCATGAATAAATATTTTGAAACAAAAGTAGTATTTTATAAGACGAGCTATGAAATGAATAATACAGTAGTTATCCAAGAAAAAGGGGAGAGAGAAAAAAATGAAAAGAGTCCTTGCTGTATTAGCCCAAATTGTCGTGAAAAGCAATGTGGATTGTACCGTTCATAGGAGGACTTAGCACTCGGGGTGCCTGGTTTTGCCCCAAGAAGGAATTCTAGGGAGCATAGCATTCTGACCCAGATGGTTTTTTTAGAGGCTTCTAGTGCCTCGACGAGCTTCGTCAACCAGAAGGAGCCTGTTTCCCGAGAGAAGTAAGGAAAGAAGTGGGGCGCGTTCTAATGAAGGTAAGCTATGATAGTACCAGCAAAAAACTTATTTGCAGGAGTCTTCAACAGCCGATAACTAGTAGCCCGGTTAGCGGAACTCGCAGAGTCTCCGGAGATAGTGTTGACACCAAATTGGGGGATGTATTGATAAAGTCACAGCTGCATAACTCAGAGAGGGCCACTAAGATTGGTCGAGTCACCTCCAGCCGATAGGGTTGAGATCATCTGGTTCATCAACTGATACACCAAGGCCAGAACCAGAGAAGCGAGGTCACAACGCCTTTTCTTCCTTAGCAAAGCCGATACATAATATCGGTACTCATTGCTTATCCCCGTCGAGTGAGAGTAGAGAATATACTTACAGAGCCATAGCCAGAGAAAGGCAGATTGTTCTTACTCTGACGGAATGGGACCGATGCCTCTTTGAACGGCCATAAAATTACCATAAGAAGCAGTGGATTTATCCAAATGGGCTTCAACGGCAGGCAGATTTTCTTCATCATGTAGGGCGGGAATCTCATCACCGTCGCAACAAAAGTCTAAGATAGTGCAGATGTCTAGTATCATGGGGGAGAACATACTGTGAGGGAAGATGAAGCCGTTGATTGCTGGGGACCAAAACGGTCGAAAATAGATTGCGGTCGAAGGTCATCTCGAAGTCAAACATCATGATGGCATCGCGGATGCCCCATTGGTCCCAAAGGCACCATAAGTAGCTTGACAATGGTCACACCATTCCCTGTAGTTTTTCAGGGGACGCGGCTAGTGGCAAAAAGAGAAAGGCAAGCCGGCCGTGGAAAAGTTGTCCCGATTTAGGGGAAGAGTGAAGCCCTTCGAGTAGGTAAACTGCAAGTGTTCTCGGATAACTTCCGTCGGCAGTAGCCGAGGGCCTAAAGCTTAGAGATTAGCCTCGGCTTGGATCAGAGTCAAGGGAGACTGATCAATGGGAGTGGCCATGGAGATTTAGATGTTCGTCAATTCAAGAAATATGTAGAAAACGGGGGTGAATTTCACAAGGAAGATAGAAGTTTGAGTAAGATAGAGTTATTGCAGAAGAAGGATTTCGTATCGAGGAACGATAGGGACCACGGCTATTTAAAGAAGAGATTTAAAAGACTAGCCGTTTGCGGGCTTCGAAGCCGAGCAATCGGCATCTTTCTACAATGATCGGGACGTTCCGACTTTGTCAGAAAAAGAATGACCACGAATTAAAAATGTATGATTCCCGTCGCTTCACCTGTTCGCACCATCAAAGCAACGAGACTTAAGGGGGCATGTGTTGACATCATTTTTAGCCAATCTGTTATAACGGTAACTTTCAATTGAAATCGATATGAATTCTGCCATACGAATAATGACGTCAAGGAAAATCTTCAGCTACAGTATCCGGTCAATATCAGAACTAGGAGCCGATGAGCCATCACCGGCACATCGCGGCATAATTGGCAGGACACTATCGTTCTAAACCACCAAGGACGGGCCATGAAGTGGGATCCTCTTCACGTTCAGAAAGTTGACAACCGTCCCACAGCGAGTATAAAGCAAGCAAAGATCCCAAATTGAACAACAACAATCAACTCAAACCAAATTACCCAAATTCTTCCAGTTTTTCAATTCCCTTTTTCCTGCATTTTTACAACTTTGTTTACATTTTCTGTACAGTTTTCCTTACTCATTTGATTACAAGCTTTCCGTTTTATATTGCTTTGATTCCAGATTTCAATACTTTTGTATTTGTTCATCGTCTTAATCGAAATACACTATGTTCGTTTCTATTTTACTTTCGCATGCAATATTTCTGCTTTCTTGGACCCTTTCTATAGTAAGTTTAAGGAACTTACGTATTTTAAAAGGTTCGACTCATCCATTCATCTTTTTATTAGACTGTTTATATTCATCGGAAGAGCAACCGATCACTATTTCCGTCGACTCCCCTTTTTGTAAGATAACAATAATAAAAAATTAAAAATTGAACTCATAATTTCATAAAAAAAAATTATACTACAAGTTATAAATAATTCTACATTCTTCAATACTATAATTATAATGCACACAACTTTACTAGATAAGTTGCGTCTGAAAATTTTACCAATTATGTCTATTTTAAATTGATTCTCTTTAATATTTTATAAGACGAGCTATGAAATGGATAATACAGTAATTATCCAAGAAAAAGGAGAGAGAAAAAAAATGAAAAGAGTCCTTGCTGTTCACCAGCTCTCTTTGCTCCATCGCCCTAACTCTTACCAATCTCGAATCATAGAAAACCAAAAAACGACCTTTTACTGGCACGAAGCCGTCTTGTATGTGCAAATAAAATAGCAGTCAATGGAATGGTACTTACAATGTGGCAGCCATAGTTCAATTTCCAAAGCATAGACTATCCAAAATGTATATAATTTGAGTGTGCAAAAGTAAGCGGTAGTAGGAAGGATGGTCCGATGGAATCGTTGTCATTTGAAGTAATGATGAGGACCTGGCAGCATATTTAAGAATATGGTTGAGATTTGATAAACCGCCACCAACATTATTAATACAAAATTCTGCTATTTGTACAGTTTGAGATTTGCCTGACACCACAAATGATTAATTTCAATAATAAACTCATAAATTTTCTTCTATTTTTTTTTTTGGTATTTCAATTAGATAATTGATTAATTAATCAAACTAGATTACACTATAAAACGACCAAATAAGCAAGCAAGCTAGTAATCTCCTATGTGTGAGCACGCGAGGTGACATGATTGTGTGTATTGATTGATCACCCACTATTTTGGATGATCCAACACTGAGATTCTTAGAGCCAGAATCAGGTTAATATTGTAATCCATCAAGATTATAGATTAGTAATGGAATATATATATATTTAAAAAAGTTAGCCATATAATGTTTGAGAAATTTAAATAAGTTGAGATAAAAATTTGTGAATTAAATTTTTATTTATTTTTTTACAAAATAAGTACTATTATTTTTAGATTTTTTTTCCAAATTTATTATTGTTTATGAAATAAAATTATATTTATTATTTTTTAATTATACTTATAATTTATTATTTCATTAAATCATAATATTAATAGATTTTTAAATTAAAATAATTCTATAATTTCTGTAATGACAATTCAATCCTTTATCTTAAACTCTATAAATATTAGATTTTGTTATAAAATTTGAGAAGTGTTAGAATAAAATCTACCCACTACGCACTAAGAAAACTTTACTATTTTTTACATAAGAATTTCTTTAAACTTATCTTTTTATTTTTCTCACAACTTCTTTCACAAAAAATGATGGTGTCTTTCAAGTTTAGAGAATAACTCTATTTATAGAGTTCTTAATTAGTGGAATATATCATCTTCCACTAATCTTAATTAGTGGTGTCTCCACTAAATGGTGAACATTTATAAAAATTCATAATTAGTAGAGCTTCCACTAATTAGTGAAGTTTCTACTAATTCCCTAATAGTTCACATAAATTCATAATTTGTGAAGTTTCCACTAATATATTCATAACAGACTTTTCTAAATCGGTTTGTAATAGTGATAAATATTTTAGGATGGAAAAAAATATATTAGATAGTTTTATAAATTTTATATTAGGAAGAGGAGAAGACTTTTATGATAACCCCAAAAAGAACAACTACAATAATTGCCCTTCTCTATCCTATTACACAATAAAGAAACAAAATAAAAATTTATGCAGTGTCAATAATTTTTATATTATATGTTTAAATTATTTATCGTAATAATTTATAATATGGATATTTATTTTAAATTGTGATTTTTTGAACTTTTTAGTCCTTAATGGAAGAAAATATGTTGGTCGAGGCACTCCCATCTTTTAGTACTAAACAGAAGAAAACCAAGGTCGATGTGGCAGTAATGACCATTGAATCCTTAGGCAATTTATATACGCTAGACCCTTGATGAAAAGGTCAAGTGGGGAAATGGTCCCCCTACTGATAAAGAAAGAGAGAGAGGCATTTTCCATCTGCTTTGTGATTATATCAATTTAGAATATCTTAAGTACCGGCTTGACTCAATCATACCAACTAACCACAGTTAAAAAAAGCTATAAGCAAACCAACCCCCCAAATATCATACACATGAGCCAAAAAACAAATAAGAGGAAAGGATAAAATATGAAAAAGGAGATTCTTCTACTGCAATCCAAATTGGAAAGGCAGCCATATTTGTCAAAAGGTTAGCTTAGCCATGGAGCTGCAATTAGACGTTGGAACCCCCTACCTATCCTATTTTCTCTTTGGTTCCTAAGGCTTTCCTCTCTTTAAATTTAGGTGAGTCAGATACAAGCCTTTTTGTCCACTCAACACCATACTTGTTCCTTAAGCACCCCCTTATTTCCTTCCCTGCTGCAACCCTCCTTTTCTAGGAAGAGATAGACAAAGAGTACACAACAAAACTGGTACAAGACAGTCTATTATATCAATCAAAGAAGCTTAACATATTCAATATGAGTACCCTTTTAACGTCTTTCTTTTTACAGCTTTAACATAGCCCTTTGTGTTGTTTTAGAACTGCACTCCACAATCAAGTGTGCTAACCAGCTAGTTAGAGAATTGCTACATTTCCAATGCCAAAATGTAAACCCTATGGGTTACTGAATTGCATGAGAAATAGTGGAGGAGTTTCCACGGCACACTTGGTGAAAAGCATTGGCAATGACAGAGCAATCGAGTGCACATGTTAAGCTGTCCATCTTTTGGGCAGGCACAAAGATTGCTTTACAAAAATGAATTACCTTTCACTGGAAAATGTATACATACACATATACATACACAAGCATTCTGTGCAGGGATCATACATTTTTAATGTTCAATGAAACGTATAAATCATGCGATGGTTGCAGTCATCCCATGTGGAAGTTGCCCTGTGACCAACTTACGAAAATAACTGTCTTGCAAAGACACACTCATCGTCCATGTGCAAACTTTCATATGATTATACGACCAGAGGAACAAGTATTTTTTTTAGTTTTTACTAAAGACAAATATTTCTAATCAATTCTTGTACCCAAAAAAAAAAAAAAAAAAAGAAAGCTTTCTCTAAGTTTGTTTTTCAAAAGGCTGCACTGGTGAACTGTAGATTTGATGAGCCAACTTTTAAAGCTGCCAAAACATGCCTTCATTCATTCCTCAAAGCAAAGGTGCGTTCTCACGCCAAGAGAAAGTCTTGGCCCAATTGGGTATGCCATGAAATTTTTTCCAACTTTGGAGTAGTACAAGCCAGTGCTTTAATAATAACACATTTGGTTTTCATTAGTGTTACTTAGGCTAAGAATTGTAGTAGTTTTTCTTTAAATGCATCCAAAGACTTAAAAAAAAAAAGAAAAGAAATGGGCATATCTTTTCCAAACTTGGATATTTTTTTTAAACAAGTGTGCTATGTTCAAGCGAGATAATAATTTAGTAAATAAAAATATTTTTATCCAGTGAATAATTTAAGTTAGACTTGTATGTTTTTTTTAAATATATACATTGATTATTATTTGTTTTATATAGAGTATGTTGTTTATGTAACAAAATAGTGATAGTTTTTAATTATATTTTACTATGTAAAATCTTGAAATCAAACCGAATTTTTTTTCTAAGTATTATTAACAATAAAAAAAAGGAAGCTGGTTCTTTCCTCATTCCCTCCTTTTAGGGGCGGGTATGGTACATGCGTCATATCACGGATATGGATATGTAAAATGTTAAAAGTATGAGGACATATGAATGTAAAATACATGTGTTTTCTTTTTGGATTTTTTTCTTTTTTTCTGGGGAGTGGACGTGGTGGGGCTGGGTTCTTGTGGGTCAGAAGGAAAAGAGCTAAGCTGGCTTGACAACTTTAAGCAGAGGCCAGCCTTGTTCATAAGCACCTGCAAATAGGAGGAGGAAAGAAAGATAAACCCCCAACAGCCCACACCATCATAAAAAAGCAAAAGCAAAAGAGAAAAGCAGGAGGAGAGAAGAGAATAAAGAGAAGAATTGAGGGAAGAAGGAGGGTTTCTGCTATAGCTAGAAAAAGAAATGGCTCAACCACCTCAGAGGCAGCAATCTGAGCAGCTGCAAACGCTAATGCAGTCGGGTCAGATTTCTGGTAGCCTGAGCTTTAACGGGACCTTGAGCAAAGAGGATGAGGAGATGTCAAAGTCTGCTCTCTCTACTTTCAGGGCTAAGGAGGAGGAGATTGAGAAGAAGAAGCTCGAGGTGAAGGAGAAAGTACAAGCTCAGTTGGGTCGTATTGAGGAAGAGACTAAGCGTTTGGCTACTATTCGTGAGGTATGCCCTTGGTTTTCAAGATTTCCCTCTGATCTGCTTTTTTTTGTGGCAAAATAAGAAACCATGCATGCTGTTTTGAGTTTTGACTCATTACAAGGGGTAGAATTGCTAAAGCTGAGACTGTATTGAAAAGGAAAAATTGAATTTTTTGCCCTCAGTTTTACGGCAGCATATTACAACAGATTACAGAATTGTAACCAAGTTTTCCTCTCTATAGCTTTTTAATCGTCGACTGCGAACTTTTGAGGGGGAGAAGGAGCCTTTAATTTTTACTATTATTCTAACAAGGTCATTTCCGACGACGTTGTTTTTTCTGAAGTATTTCTGATGCCCATGATATTAAGCGTCAAAACATTGAACAATAAGCAAAAATTTGGGATGTAATCTTTCAGGGAGAAGGGAAAATTATTACCCAAGAACACAAACATCTTTTTTGCCCCTTCAGCCAATTTAAAGGCCTCCCCAACCCCAATCTCCCTCCCAAACAACAAACCTGACCCAGGAACAAAAATATTAGGTACTCCTTGAGTACCATGGTATAACCAAAAATCATGGGTTTAATTAATTGCATGATTTTCCTGTATAATTTTTTTGAAAATCATTTCCATTGCAAAATTGGTATTAAATTCATTAAAATATAGTTTACAGAGTGAATCATGCTTGTGGTCAATAAGTTCAAAGATTTTATTAGAAATGGCAGGAAGAAATTTTGTTCCTAGGCTAGCTGAAGTTGATTATGTCAGTTGTCAACAATTAATGAGGGTCAAGGGATTTTGAGCCTTCTGAAATGGATCAGAGTGTTACTACTCAGTCACCTTTTCTTGAATGGAAATTAAATTAATTCCAGGAACTAGAAGCACTAGCAGATCCAATGAAGAAGGAAGTTTCGTTAGTCCGCAAGAAGATTGATGCAGTCAACAAAGAATTAAAGCCACTGGGACAAACCTGCCAGAAGAAGGTGAACCATGATGTTCAAAGCTTTTATGTTGTCTGAGATAGATGAATGGTTCTGCCACTTGTCTTTGAGGAAGTTAATGTGAATTACCTGACTTCAGAACCTTAATTTGTTGTTGCAGGAGAGGGAATACAAAGAAGCTCTTGAGGCTTTCAATGAAAAGAACAGAGAAAAAGTACAGCTAATAACAAGATTGATGGAGGTTAGTAACGTGAGTTCGTAATTTCTGTACAACTTGATTTTATTTTCTTATTGCATGTTAAATAACTTTCTTATTTGATATCTTGGGTTACTGTATTGCAGCTGGTGAGTGAAAGTGAACGAATGAGGATGAAGAAGTTGGAAGAATTGAGCAAGAGCATAGAAACGATACGCTAAGATAACCTAATATCAATAACTAATTTAGGTTGTGTGATGTATTTAAGAAAGTCATTTCTATTTATGTATGGGTGTTTTAAGTTTGCTTGTATTTCTGCTTTGTTCATCTGTTTAATTAGTCTTTGATGGACCATTTTCTGATTGTAGGACAGGGAAATACCCACCCAGTAAACAGGTTTGTAACTAAAAATGCAAAAAAGGTCGCACTGTGGATTCTTCTCATTTGTACCTTCATTTTTACCTTTGAGTTGCCCGTTCTTCTCGCTCTAGTAAATGTATTTGTGGAATGACTCCAAGTAGTCATCTCTCTTTCCTGTTTCTATTATCCTTGTAAAGTTTTAGAGTCTGGCTATCAATTGCTTAAGCTGTTAGCTATGTCATTAAACTGGCAAAGCGGACCAGTTTATCATAGTGTATATGTCAGTTAGAACATCACTTTCCTATTAATTTTCTGTTCCCCGTATATGCCTACCTGTTGATGTTTGTATAATGAATAGATTAGCAAGTCGCTTTTCTTCTTAATTCCTTAAGTAAACTTCACCTTAAATTTGATTTAGCCAAGTTCGTCGCTTAGTTTGCTAATTTGCTTGCTATGAACTTGCCTCGTTGAGAAGTAAATCCCATAGCTGCAACTTCATTATGTTGTTGATTATCAGAATGGGCATGAGATCATGCAGTCCATTGACTAGATATATCTGTTCTTCTGTTATTCGTTATGTTGCTCAGTGCCTCTGATATATCTATTCACTATTACATATATATATATATATATATATATATATATATATATTGATTTTCACAGAGGTTGCTCAGCCAATGGATGGCTAATAAAATAATGATATCTGATAGTATAATGCGTACAGATTAAGGTCATTCTCTGTGAAAAACCCAGTTTTTGAGGCCCTCTCTTTATGTGGGGGTCTTTCTGAATTGTATTCTTCTGTTGTTTCTTCTTCCATAAGCATGGGTAAAGGGGACCAAAGAGCAATGCCAGTCTGAATCAGGTATCGAAATGACTAGCAGATTATGAAGGTGATAAGTTGATAATCCAATGGGTGGTCAGATTTTGGCCAGGATGGTTAAAAGGGACATGGCCTGGGGCTAGTGGTCTGTATCAACCTGACCTATTGCTGTCATTTAATTTCACTTATTTCATTTGTTTCTATGGGTAATTTAGGACCATATAATTTAGTAGCTAGGCTCAAATTCTTGTCATACAAAATAGAGAAGGATTGCAGGACCATTTTGTTGATTACTGTCAAACTGAAATGAATATCTGTGCATCTGACAGTCCAAGTAAAGAACAAAACACCTGCCTGCCTTCTGTCTTTTAACAACTATGCTTGACATCTGATTCTTGGAGTATTTTGATGCTTGAAAGTGGACGTGTGACTAGGTGATCGTCAGACTATTGCCAATGCCATTGAAATGTATAATTATTAATTAGAGTTTCTTTTCTTTGTGAAGTGATAGGCCAACTGTTTTAACCACTTTTTCAACCACCGTCAAGCATTTTGTTTTGTGGTTTTGAATTTGAATTCCTCAATCCTAAGCATAAATAAGTACTCTGAATGAGAATGAGACAAGCTCAACATTCCGCATTGGCCCCTCATTTACTCTTCCTTTAACGTTTGGTGTACCCTAAAAACATTAGTGCCAAACACGCACCGGTCCTCGTCAACATGCTGCTTTCAAAACCCCCTTTGTACTTCAAAATCCCAAAACCAAAGTACTTGGAAAATTTTCACGTCGCCTTTGAGAAATATTATGTGCTATAAAATTTGAAAAAAACTTGAGAATTTTTTCATTCCCTGATTTTAAGGTGTGAATTTTTTTTTTTAAAAAAATAACTTTTCAATACGAGCGATCTTACCATCTATGTCTTAACATTCTGTAAATGACGTAGATTGTAAAATGTGTTATGTAAAATTAGGAATCGAATTTATAATTTTATGAGAATATCCGTCATTTATAGATTTATCATTATCCGTGAATGTGAGTTTTCAAAGTATGGAAGTTATCCTTGAGAAAAGTACTAGTTAGACAGCCCAAATTGACCGTAAAAAGTGATAACCAATACAGCAAGTTCAAGTTGTGGAAGTTGAAAAGAAAACCAAAGGATGAGAAGGCAAACGTGGTTCTTGGTTTCGACTTAAAACCAAACTTGGATTGACCAACAATGTCATTATCTGTTTCTTCACAAATTAGTCCAGCTATTTGATTTCAAATCTTATGTCTTAAAAAATTAAGAAAAGGTCGTAGCTTAATTGATGAAGACACTTTTTATCGGTGATTGGTAAGGAATCATCCGCATCGTTAAAGATATGGTGTATCAATTTTTCTCTTTTTCTTCCTTTGCTCCGTTGACACACAAAGGTCCTAACAAATGCAATGCCTAAAGAAGAATGGAAGAAAACCAAGGTGTTTATTACTGAGAATAAGCAATACAAGCCCCAGCCATCGTCAATGAGCGGGTGGACTCTTTTTCTTCATATTTTTGGAAAGGTGAAAGATGAAGAGCTCTACACAACTTGGCATTTGAAATATAAGACCTACCTAAATTAAGAAATTAATCACAAATAACATCTTAATTAATAGACTTGGTTTAATTTTTACAAGAATAATCTATCCAAATTAGTTTCTGCAAATTTAGTTTGTTTTTGTGTCATATAATCTTTTTTAAATCTACACATCTCAAAGTACCTATATTTCTTGCAATAATAAGATGAAAATTTGATTTTATCAACTAATTTATAAGAATTATTATATTGCTCATTTTTATCAAATTTTTTTTGTTGGTAATGAAAATTAACTTTACTTCAACTTCTACTTCCTGTCTCGTCCTCAAAGACAGAGATAGGGGGTGAGGGTTGGTGCCCAGCCCCCTCCTTAAACTCATTTTTTCATATATCCTTTCATATAATTTATCCTCTCAACTCTGAATTTATAATTCCATCATTACTCGTCCTCGTCCTCTAAAATTTTGATCACCTTGCTAATGTGATTCAAACTTTTTAAATGACTCACCTTGTTTTTTGAATTTGCTTAGGCTAACAAGTAACAACACCTCCTTTAGAGCACCAACTACTTGTTGATTTAGGAACAATCTGTTAGAAAATGGGTATCGACGAGTACAGATAGGCAACTCAACTGAATTGAACAAGCACCGCCTATACCCGACCAGGGTTCTAACAAACGCACTTATCAAATATCAATAAAGCCGGCAAGGCCAAATAGTCTAAGCGCAAAGAAACCAAACAGAATTCAAAATAGAAAAGATAAATCAGTAATGGACCTGAGAGACTTGTGCGCGGGACAGGAGCACACACGGGCATTGTTCCACCATAACCTGGCGCCGTCCCTACTAGATGTACCCGGTGCCAACTCTCCTCTAGACAGGCTGTGACACGACTAAAAGAAACGCTGACCGAATCACCAGTTCAATACTAGTTTGTCTTCAAGAAGTTACTCCGGTGTGATGGGTATAGTGACTCTCCTTGCAGGATAAGACGGTCTTAGATCGTTGTTGACGCACACCAACTGTGATTACCTCGAAAATGTCATCAATTCACCGATTCCGTTCAGTTAGAAAACTATGGGTTGTGATAGGGAGAACAGAAGGGGCGATTTTTCTCTCAAGAAAGCAAAAAAGAAAACAACTCTCTAGATGCGGGGCTATGTTCTTTTTCCTTTGAATATCACCTCAGGAAGAACCTAAAACCAATCCGAATTAGGAGACATAACTCTAATCAGTTTTAATCTTTCCTTTTCATGTCCAAGTTAGAGTTCCTTTGAATATCACCTCAGGAAAAACCTAAAACCAATCCGAATTAGGAGACCTAACTCTGATCAGTTTTAATCTTTCCTTTTTTCTATCCAAGTTAGAGTTAATTGGGCCAATCCTGTCCAAGTTAGAATTAATTGGACTAAATAAAAATAGAGGAACGTAAAAACATGGGCCAAGTTCGAGTCGGGTCGGGCGGGCAGTGCGCGCATGTGGCAGCCCCACTATTTTGGATTTTTCTATCAAGTCTATAGAAAAACCTTTTAGTATATAAAGGCCTCCACACTCCTCAATTTTTTCCATGTGGGACTCATGTATCACACGAGTTCCCAAATAATTAAACACCCAACTTTAAAGACATTTAATTATGGATTTTCACCATGAAAATAGCTTCTACCATAATCAAAACAATTTCTAATATGTCAAGAACAACTCCCATTAATTGTTTTATGCTGACTAATCATGAGTAAAAAATTATTAACTCTCAAAGTTTTCATTTTCAATAATCCCCCACAAATCCATAGTTAAAAGCTATCCAAGATTTACATAATCTATTTTCGATAATGGTACCTTCCGGTTTGAACCACTACCTAAGTTATTCAACTAATACCCCCACAGGAACAAATGGACGTCAACCTTGAATCCGAACATTAAGTGTGACGACGTCCATTAGTAACAATAGACTATCGGCTATGAAGACAATCTTTAAAGTTGACACATTATGGCTATGTGTCCTGATCCTGTCTCATGAGTGTATTCAGAGAAAATCCAATTCCCTTTAATTGTGGCCACACAGCACCACTCACATAGTTGGCGATCTCTAAAGATATATTGCTAGTATCATGTCTAAACAACTTGATCCCATTCAGAGTCAAAACTCCTACTAGTAGCAGTAAATGCACCATAGGCTTGCGGGGAAAGGACCTTGATACAAAAGTATCAGAATAGGTGTCAGATTCACTTAAGCAGCTTGTTTATGCCACATTGAACTGCCTTGTGGAATCTCCACTTGGTCAGTTTGGTTGTCACTGTAGGTGAATCATTGCTGGATTATCAGTCCCATTACCAACCTGGATTTAAGGAACAAGGAGGTTTCTAGTCCCTTAATTAGTTGCCAGTCCCTTAATTAGGGAGTCTGCAATGTTATCTTTGGATTCAACAAAGTCAACAAACACACCCTTTCAGACACTAATTCCTTTATAGACTTAAGTCTAACTTGGATGTGTCTTTTAGTTTTTTTATTATACTTGGTACTCTTTATTTTTGCCATTATAGTTTGACTATCACAATGCACAGATATAGTAGTAACGGGCTTATTGATCATTGACAAAGAGGACAATAGTCCATACAACCATTCAGCTTCTATTCCAATAGTATCTAAGGCATATAACTTAGCCTCAAAAGTTGACCGAGTTATCAAAGTCTGTTTACAAGATTTCCAAGCGACTACTCTGCCACCTAATGTAAAAACATATCTAGTGTAACCATTACTGTCAGAGTTCTTGACTATCCAGCTTGCATCACTATACTCTTCAAGTACAATAAGGAATTTCCCATAATGCAACCCAAGAGAAACTGTTCCCTTTAAGTATCTTAGTACTTTATCCAAGGCCTCCCAATGAGTCCAATTTGGACAACTTGTATATCTTGCCAGCTTAGATACAGAAAATAAACTATTTGGTCTTAAGCCATTTGCAAGATATTACAAGCTATCAATAATTTGAGAATATCTTAATTGAGACACAGGAATTCCACATTCATTCTTGAACAAAGCCACAGAAGGGTCACTTGGAGTTTTAGCAATTCTACAATCTTGATAATGATATTTCTTAAGAACACTCTCAACATAGTGAGATTGAGAAATAGTTATCCCCTCAGTTGAACGAATCAACTTTAGGCCAAGAATCACATTGCTACTCCCATATCATTCATTTCCAATTTACTTTTCAAGAATGATTTAGTCTCATTAATTATTTCAACATTAGACCTAAACAGCAAAATATTATCCACATACAAGCATAGTACAATACATGCATTACCCTTAACCTTATAGTAGACACACTTGTCGTTCTCATTTATGATGAAGCCAAATGATAAAATAGTTTTATCAAACTTTTCATGCTATTGTTTGGATGCTTGTTTTAGACCATTTAGGGATTTAACAAGTTTACAAACTTTTCACTCATTTCCTTTGGCTACAAATCCCTCAGGCTTATCCATATATATCTCTTTTTCAAGATCACCATGAAGAAAAGCTGTCGTCACATTCATTTGGTGGATAGTAAAACCATATATAAAAGCTAATGTAATTAGCACTCGGATTATAGTAAGGTGAGCAACAGGTGAGTAAGTATCAAAATAGTCTATTCTCTCTTTCTATCTGAATCATTTGACAACTAATCTGGCTTTATACTTATTTATGATCCCATCTGATTTAAGTTTCTTCTTAAAAATTCATTTGCATCCAATTGTAGTACATCCAGGAGGAAGATCTACCAGTTCCCATGTCTCATTGGAGACAATAGAATCCATCTCGCTTTTGATAGCTCCTTTCCAATGCCCTGCTTCTGAGGAAGCCATAGTTGCTTGAAAGGTTAAAGGTTCATCCTCAACACTGTAACTGACAAAGTCACTTCCAAAATCCTTGACTACCTCAACTCTCTTACTCCTTCTAGGTTCTTCCAACTCCACAGTTTGAGTTTTAGAACTATTTGGACCTGCCTTCACATCTTTCACCCTTTCCACGTGATCAGGAATGGAATTGGATGTTAAGGCTGAATTTAAAGTAGAAACATCTTGAGGCAAACCAATTTTCATGGGAAACATATCCTCAAAGAATGTAGTATCACGGTATTGAATTACTGTGTCAATATCTATGCCAGGTATTTCAGACTTAATTACCAAAAATCTCATAACATAAATTATTTCCACATAACCAATAAAGATGGCATTAACAGTCTTTGGTCTTACCTTTTTCCTCTTGTGTTCAGGGATTAGAACTTTTGCAAGACAATCCCACATACGGAGGTATTTTACGTTAGGTTTCCTATCTTTCCAAACTTCAAACGGAGTTACCTCTTTATGCTTATGAAAGGCTCTATTCAGAATATGGAAAGTCGTATTCAAAGCCTCACCCCACATATATTTAGGCAATCCAAAATTAAAAAATAAATTGTTGATTATATCTTTAAACATTCTATTTTTTCTTTCAGCAATCCCATTAGATTGGGGAGAATAAATGGGTGTCTCGTCATGAATTATGACATTATTTTGGTAATATTCAACAAATATATTAGACTCATACTCTCCACCTCAATCAGATTTTAACCTTTTTAAGTTTCTTGCCAGTTTGAGTTTGAGTTTCATTTTTAAATATGAGAAACTTTTCAAGTGCTTCATCTTTATGTTTAAGTAAATAAACATAGTAATATTTACTGCAATCGTCAATAAAAGTAATGAAGTATTTCTTATGATCTCTAGTCAACAAACCATTGAATTCACAAATGTCTGTGTGGACTAAATCAAGTATCCCTGAATCCATTTCAATTGAATGATAGGGTTTTCTTATTATTTTAGCTTCCTCACACACTTGACATTTGTTCTTCTTATCAATTGCATGTTGAACGATCAAATCTAAATTCATCATTCTTTTAACAGAATCTAAATTTAAGTGTCCAAGTCTACTATACCAAATATCAGAGGATTTAATAATGTGCACCATAGGATAAATAGAATTTTCAACAGAAGAAGCTTTATTCAAATCAGAAGTAAATGGTTTAACTCTTATTTAAATAAACCATCTGACAAATAACATTTGCCAACAAAAGAATTGTAGTACATAATCACTACTTTATTACATTTAAAAGTAAGCTTATAACCCTCTCTAACTAAACATGAACCACTAAGAATATTTTTACGAATTGTTGGAACATATTGCACCATATGAAGAGAAAGAATATGCCCTAAAGGAAACTTCAAGTTCACGCGTTCAATCCCTAACACATTGGCTGCAGCTGAGTTCCCCATCTTCACAGTTTTTCCTTTAATTGACTGGTAAGACACAAAAAGCAATTTCTCAGCACAAACGTGCACATTTGTTCCAGTATCAACCAGTCATTCAAGTGGCTCATTAATAGTAAAGACTTCTGGGTTAATAGAAACATACATTTCTTCATCATTAGAAGTAGTAATGCCAATCCCAACCTCATTGGTACAAACCTAAGACCTGAGTAAGGTGTGTACTCAAATCAGCTTCTAGTTGACTAGTATCCTCTACCACCACAGTGACTTGAACTTCAGAATTTAATCCCTATTTCACTTTGGACTTTTTAGACGAATAGTCTTTAGCCCAATGCCCAACCTGACTACAATTCCAGCAAGGTTTGTTTTCTTTCGATTTCTTTTTGACCTTGCTTTTTGTCTTATTTATGTTTTTAGAGTTTGAATTAACCACACATTCCTCTAATTATTGCTCTTCTTTCCAGTAGTCACCACATGGACATTAAACTCCACAGGTATAATATTACTATTATTTCTATGTTGCTCTTCAATAGATATTGATTTTATCATATCGTTTAGAGAAATTTTCTCCGTCTTGTGTTTGAGAGACATACCAAAATCCTTCCAAGACTTAAGAAATTTCTCTATCACTGATATCACTTAGAACTTCTCAGGAAATTCCATATCCACTTCGTGAAGAGAGTGAATAATCAATTGTAGTTCTTGAGTCTGTTTAGTCACAGACTTCCCCTCAACTATCTAAAATCTCAAGAATTTAGAGACATAATACATTTTCAGACCTTGATCTTCGATATTATATTTTCTATCCCACTCATCCCATAGCATTTTTTTTTTTTTTTTGGTGTAGGACTCAGAACAATAGATATCGAAGAGAGCATTTGTCAATGTTGACAGTATTGCCCCTCTGCCTATATTGTTTCGTTGATCCCATGCAGCAATCTCAGCTACTCTAGGATGCATTTTAGTTGGTACGGGCCTGTCTACCTGCACTGCTAACAATAAGCCCCTCATGGTCAACTAAATTTTCATACGTTGTTGCCAACATTTGAAATTCTGCCCTAGACCGAATTTGTTCGGCAGACTATTTAAGTCAACCAAAGGCTTATCCACAACAGAAGCAGTACTTGACAAATTAGCCATTGCACACACAGAGATAATTACAGAATAACTTCTTGAAAACTATTAGAAAATGAGTACCGATGAGTATAGATAGGCAACTCAATTGAATTGAACAAGCACCGTCTATACCCAACCAAAGTTCTAACAAACGCAATTATCAAATATCAATAAAGCCGACAAGGCCAAACAGTCCTAGCTCAAAGAAACCAGACAGAATTTAAAACAGAAAAGATAAGTTAGTAATGGATTTAAGAGACTTCCGTGCGAGATAGGAACACACACGGGCATTATTGCACCAGAAAGGACTTGGCACCATCCCTACTAGACGTACTTGGCACCGGCTCTCCTCTGAACAGGCTGCGACACGACTGAAAGAAACATTGACCGAATCACTAGTTTAATACTAGTTTGCCTTCAAGAAGTTATTCACCCTACTCCGGTACGATGGGTACAGCGACTCTCCTTGTAGGATAAGACGGTCTCAAATCGCCATTGACGCACACTAACTATGATCACCTCGAAAATCTCCTCAATTCACCTATCCTGTTTAGTCAAAAAACTATAGGTTGTGATAGGGAGAACAGAAGAGGCGATTTTTCTCTCAAGGAAGCAAAAAAGAAAACAACTCTCTAGACGCGATAGCTCTGCTCTTTTTCCTTTGAATATCGCCTAAAAAAAACCTAAAACCAATCCGAATTAGGAGACCTAACTCTAATCAGTTTTAATCTTTCATTTTCCTATCCAAGTTAGAGTTAATTGGGCCAAATAAAAATAGAGGAATGGGAAAACATGGACCAAACAGGGCCGGATGAGCGGCGCACATGTGTGGCAGCCCCACTACCTTGGGCTTTTTATCAAGTCTATAGAAAAGCCTTTTAGTATAAAGGCTTCCACACTCCTCAACTTTTTTCATGTGGGACTCATGTATCACACGAGTTCTCAAATAGTTAAACACCCAACTTTAAAGACATTTAATTATGGATTTTCACTATGAAAATTGCTTCTACCATAATCAAAACAATCTCTAACAAGTCAAGAACAACTCTCATTAATTGTTTTATGCTAACTAATCATTAGTAAAAAATTATTAACTCCCAAAATTACCATTTTTAACATAACTCATGAGAATATAATTCAACGATCAACTGATCAACTTTGAGTGTGTTAAGATATTTGGTGGCTTTGAGGAGTATCTTCTTAGTGTAAAATTTAGCATTAATGGATCTAAGAATTTTTTTCAACAATATGAGACTCATCCAGCAGATCTCATGCTATTAACAAGGTCGTTAGTTTTACTAATATAATTTTTAATTGTCTTTCTCTGGATTTCATTATAGTCAATTTATACTACTTCCTCTATCCCAAATTATCTATTTTATTTAGTCAATAATGTAGGTATGAAGATAAGTAGGTTTTTTAGTTAATTAAATATTTTCTTCTATTTTACTCTCATTTTTTCTATTTTGAGATAAAAGTTAAGTTAAAAATAAAACATATAATTTAAAATGTTTAAATTATGCAACTTTGACTCATTTCATATTCTTGTTCTTTCTGTTAGAATTCACCAATACAGTCCATGCCTACTTTGTTGATTTTGCATGCGTGATTTTTCTAACTGCATCGATCGCCACTCTGCTATTAGTACGAAGCATGCAATGATATCCAACATTTCTTCTTTTCCAAAGCTTGTGTTTTTTCAACGGTCGATTTGGTATTGGTAGGGGGTTGTTCAAAACTCTTTCAAATACCATCCGAAAGACCAAGTGCCATAAATTCATAGTTGTTTTTGTCATAAAAAAAAAAAAAGAAGTACTTTCTCCATTTTAAAATACTTATTTATGAAATCTTTTACACACAGATTAAGGGTGTTGAAAACAATACTACTCCCTCTGTCCTCTTTATCTGTCCATTTTAACCGATTCACAAGTTTTAAGAAAAATAAGATTTTTTTAGTTAATTAATCAACATTTTCTATTTTACCCTAAAAAAATCTCTCTCTTTATTAAGGAATAATCAAATTTCAAAGTTTTATATATTGTAAGTATATTTAATTTACTTTCTTTTTCCACTATAAATACAGAAGTACTCACTATATTAAAGAGAAGTATTTGTTGAAAAATAGCAATTAATAGAGTCTTAGTTTACTAATCGGACAGATAAATTGGGACAAAAATTTTAGTTAAAATGAACAGATAAAAATGAATGGATGAAGCACAATTTAGAAAAAGTTTTTATTCTACCCATATTAAAAATATGATAGTTATTGGTTTGTGAAAATTCCCAAGAAGTAAGAAGAAAGAACAATTTTAGAAAGTTATGCCGTTGACTTAGAGTAAATGAGGATAATATGGGAAGAAATTAATCATTAATTTTAGAAATATGTACATGAATAAGTATTTTAAAACAAAATAAAAAAGTTTCATGAACAAATATTTTGAAATGAAGGAAATACAAAATGGGAGAAAAAGAGCATCCATAATTACAATTTTTTTATATAAATTTAAAAATAATAAATCAGAATTTATATAGTACACAACAATATTTGTATTTTGAAATCAAACCAGCACTAATCCTTTTGACAGCAGATGCACAAAGACCCACGTACACTAAAAAATATAAAATGTATAACTCTATCTATATAGATAGTAAGTCATAAGAATTAACAAATGTATAAAGACCTATATATACTAAAAAGCGCACAACACATAATTCTACATATATATAAGTATTAAGTCACAAGATTTTTTAACTTCTAATGAATGTGAATGTACTTAAGTGTAACATTTGAAATATATATATTTAATAGACAATAATAACCTTATAATTACATTAATGCTATTTCCTCCATTCATATTTATCTGTCACAAATGAAAAGTTTTAGCGTCTCTTTTTATATGTCACATTGAAAAAATTTAAGTGCCATTAATGTTAATTTTACTGCTATACCCTTACATTAAATAACTTTAAAAAATGAAACTATAATAACTTTAGAGAGAGAGAGAGTTGTGCAAATAAAGCAAGAAAACAGTTGTGGAGAACATTAAATCCAAGGGTATTTTTGAAATATATAAATAAAGTTGTATGAATTTAAAAGACTAACTAATTTTTCTTAAACTATGTGAAATAGTTAACTGTGATAGATAAATATGGACGGATGGAATAATATCTTTTTAATCCAATTATATGATTCTAAACTACTCCCCCCGTTCTAAAAAGGATGCCAAAATTTTCTATTTTTGTTATACCAAAATACTTGTCAATTTTATAAATCAAGAATACATTTATTACATATATTTTTAATTTATCTCTCATTCAACTACTTAGTAAATATTTGACTCATTAAATATGTGTATATTATCAATCTAATTAATGAAGATTTACTTTTATTCAGGGATATAATAGTCATTTTTTATTATAATTATATAAATTTTAACAATTCCTTAATCTGTATGCCATTTGCTCGATTGGCACCCTTTTTAGAACAGATGGAGTAATTAGGAATGGAAGATAACTAAAAAAATAATAATAATAATAATAAAAAATTATTATTATTATTATTATTATTATTATTATTATTTGTTTTTTATATTAGTTAGTTATTTTAGTTTATAAGCTGATTTAATTTGGCTCAGTGCGCTCATTATCATTATTAAGTTGATGTCCGTTCGTTGCACGGGATAGTTTCAATAATTTTCTCAATTTTCTTGCATTAAAAAATAATTCAGATAAGAATATAACTCTAAGGACAAAAAATTTAGATAACTCTGATTTTTTTTAAAAAAACCTCAATTCAAATAACAATGATATTTAAAAAAAAAAAAACCTTCAAATTTTGGGAGGGATGAAATATATAAATATAGAATAATACTTTTGGAGTTCCCAAAAAGATGAAAAATGAGAAATTAAAAAGAACATAATTCTATGAGGTTCAAAAAAGCTAACATAATGATTAGTTTAATGAATTCAAATAAATCAAATGAATGTATTTTTTTTTTTTAAGAAAATGTCAAGAGTATTTTAAATTCATTGATTATCTAAATTCAATTTAAATGAATGTGTTTTTATTTTTTTAAAGAAAATGTCAAGAGTATCTGGTTTTCAGATTTTCATTTAGAAAATTAGGATTTTTCAAAACTAAAAAAAGGATATAATAGTAATTTTGGCTGATCAGAAACTCTCGTTAGCATACCTTCAAACTTCAAAAAAAAAAAAAAAAAGCATGTTCCAGTAAAAAAGTATTCTTTTACTTTTTCAGCCAAAAGATTAATATATATATATATATATATATATATATATATATATATATATATATATAGATCTCTGACAGCTTTATTTCAAGTCACATTGATGATTGATCATGTACTGCGATTCATTTTTTTTTTCCTTAAATACATTTAAGAGGGAGAGTGCATATTAAAGAATTGAGATACTATACTAAAATATAAAGAAAGCATTAAACTTTATAAAATTATAAAATAAAAATTAATTTACACTTATATTAATTTATAAAAATTAAAATATTAAATAATTATTTATTTCTCTTCTATTTGTTGTTGGAAAACAAAAAATCGTATACAAAATATTGAAAACAATATAAAATTCAAAATTCAAAAGATTAAAACGGTTAAGTTAGTATAGAAAATTGAAAATCAATTATGTAATGATTGCATAGATTAATAAATATTTATAAAAATATTAAAATGAAAAGGATAAATCTGATAAAAGAATATGATATATAATATTTTTAAAGAACAAAAAGAATAAGTACAAAATATTCCAACTTAGAATATATCAATGTCATATAAAAAAAGAACCTCATTTGTGTGGAAGGCTAATATGGAAGAGAATGAATTCGAAATCTCTCATTGAATAAGTCAAAAGCCAGTAGGTGGCCATTCGGATAATGATTGATTTCATTTGGGAATGAGATCAAGCAATATATAACATTGCTAATGCATCGTGAACTTTTTATGTTGAAGGCTTCATGAAGCAGTTCGGGAATGCCTTCAACTCTTCTCCATATATTAGTTCCCAAAGTCAAAACTTCAATCACCACTTTTCTCGTCGCCATCCTCTCCATCTCCATCCAGGTAATCATGAAACATATGCTTAAGACTTTGTACTTCTTACACGAAGCATCAAACCCTAGAATACTCTTAGTGTGGTGGCGGAAGGCTTCGAATCTAGCATAGGGATCACGGGAAATATTTTGAGGAGGACAAATAATATGTTTTCATGTAGTAGGATTCCAAATGAGATCATTGAAACATACCATGCCTTCAACTTCCTGTGAATTAATAAAAAAATTTGGGTCTTTATCTGCATCCAAGGCATCAAAATCAATTTCTGTTTCTACTGGAAGGAGCTCCAATTCTTCTTTAGGATTACAAAGGAAAAAGTGAGGGTTTTCTGTTTTGCAGCAGAGGAGGTGGATGCCCTTGGATCGAGCATGGCCTGAGTTGAACATGGAGCGACAGTTGAGAATGGGAGGGGGTTTGGCCTCTCTGGAGACATAGCCACCTGCATACACATAGGAGACCCCTACTCAGAAATATTCATTCACTTCTTCTTAGTCTAGAGATACAAATAAAGTCACACAGAGACAGCTAAGAAGGAATACACTTCCTAGAAAGAAAGAAAGAGAGAGAGAGAGAGAGAGGGGGGGGGAGGGAAAAGACCAAAACAAATCAGAGAGAGACATTCCTCTTTGTAGAATATTATTCTTCATTCTTTAGTGGAGAACCCTAAACCATGTTGGGTTTAGGAGTAGCACATATTATATTCTCAATTCGACTCCTGCAGGCTGTGTTGTGTGTAGTCTTCACAGGGAATTATTTAATATACGCTTGAAGATGAACGGTCTAATGAATTTTCATCTGTTTAGATGTACTGAACATAATGCAATGCACAATGAACCTTCATCTAATTAGTTATATTATTTAATAGTGAGTGAATTTACAGAGGTTTGAAGGGATTAGGAATATGGATTAATTGAAGATATTAGACTTTTATTATTTAGTAGAGAGTGAATTTGAAAAGGTTTGAAGAGATTAAAAGTTTGAAAAGGTTTCCAAGTGCCAGGTGGCCTCGTAGGACAATGTCAGGTGACACTCTCAGGGGCTTCCATAGCTCCTATCTCACACACACACACACACACACACACACACACACACACACACACACACACACAATATATATTTATTTTTTATATTAGTTAGTTATTTTAATTTACGGGTTGATTTAGTTTGGTTCCGTGAGCTTTTGTACTTAGGCCCAAAAATATAAGGTGTAATGTGTGGACTTATTAGGTAAGCTCGAGAAAGACTAGGATGGAATACAAGTTAATGTGAAAATTTATTGGTTGTCAGAAAAACATGATATAATAAAAAATATTACTAATATAATTAGATTAAGAGGTTACTAATTCTCTCTCTCTCTCTCTATATATAACACTCTATTACATTATATATCATTTAAGAGTTAAAAATTCTTATAACTTATTACCTATGTATAGACGAGTTAGGAACACTTTGTTTGGTAAGTTGGTGTAGATTCGCTAAATGTATAAATAGTGTGAGATAAGAAGCATATAAGGAATACTTGTAAGTTTAAGATATTAGAGACACCCTTGTGTAAATCTATTGAGTTATTAATGAAGTAATTCATAGTCTTCATACCGTCATGATTAAATAAAAAAGATCACACAAATCTTTGATATCTTATTATTATTATTATTATTTTTGTTTCCTTACATGTCTAGATTCAAAATTTCAAACAACAATGAATCTTGGGGTCAATGCATAGAAAGAGGCAGGAAATTATCTTAGGAACCGGAGAGGCATATGAATATCTTTCCTTTAGACATTTCATATATCATATATAGATTCACTACTAGAAAAAAAGACTTTGCTGACATATTTTTAGTGACACTTTTTATAAAGTGTAATAATATAATACTTATAATGACACTAATTTTTTAAGTGTTATTCTATTGTATCAATACGACGTAGTTTTGTTAGTTTCATTTAAAGTGATATACTATTATGGCACAATTTTGTGTAAAGAAAAAAAATTAAAATTTTCCTAACACTTTAGGACCCTCAGGCGGGCACATAACACTTAACAAAAAAAATTGCGCGAGTCATTAGAGGGAAAAAAAGGGCTGTGTTTCAACCAAAGGGAGCCGAGCAACAACAATGGCGGACAGTGAGGGAAATCAGATTTTTTCTTCAAATTAGTGAGGGAAATCGGACGATCTAGAGCACCGCCATTTGCAGCTTCTTCAGCCCAAACTCCTCTGCGCAAAAAAGGGCTGTGTTTCAACCAGAGACGTCGAGCAACAATAATGGCAGACAGTGAGGGAAATTGGATTTTTCCTTCAAATCAGTGAGGGAAATCGGACAATCTATAGCGCCATTCGCAACTTCTTCAGCCCAAACTCCTCTGTGCGAATCGCAGCATCTTCTCTGCACAACTGGTTGAAGTGGTTCCGCGTCCTCCGCTACTGTGTATTGGCGTTTCGGCATTGCAGAGAGGCATTTTTAGCTACGGTCTGTACAACACTCTTTAGACTGGTAAGTATTATTTGGTCGATTTACATTCATGTGCATCTGTTAGTTTCATTTTCTGAGATTGAGTCGGTTTTCTTCTAAAATTCAGAGGCTTGAATTTGTGCCAATTGAATTTGGTTTTCTGTGCATATTGTTGTTGACATAATGTTGTTGTGCAAAAATTGCTGGGTTGTTGTTGTGAAACTCTTTTTGGATCTCTGTATGTTGGGATATTCTTGTTGTGAATCATTTTTTGAATCCCTGTACACTGAGATATTGTTAATAGGATAAGTTGGGATATTGATGTTATGAAAATTGTAGTATGCTTAGGCTAATAGCTGGATTGGTGTATTTGATTGAAATCTACTTTTAAAGTTGCTTCTTGGTGTTGATTGTGTGATTTTGTATTAACTAATAGCTAGATTGTGTAGTATAACTAATACCTACTTCTTAGTGTTGATTTTCTTTTTGAAAATTGTAGTATGCTTGGGCTAATAACTGGATTATGTTTGCGTCCTCTAGTTAAAAGCATTTTTCTTTTGTGAGTCTTCTAGTCAAGATCGAGTCGATCTCATCATTTTCGTTCATGTATTGGTTATTCAATAATCTACATTGTTGTCTCGAGATAAAAATTTACCTAAAACAAGAGGTAGGATTCTCTATATGCTACTGGCAAGTCTCTACTTTGGTCAAGTGAAGTGTTTTTGTTTTCTTGTTCGTGAATATGAACTGTTGCGATATGCTTGTGAGTATCCAGCCTTTTAATTTGTGTTTTGGGGCTCTAAGATGCACCACTCTCAAACTAACTTATAAAATACAAATTCCAACATTTTGTCAGCCTTACGAATGCAACTTATCATACTTTAAAAATTAATGTTTCTCGATCAAGTTTAGTTCTTCCAATTAGTTTTCCCCACATACTCTTCCACCTATGTACTTATGTCATGCTAGAAATGGAGTATCCAGTAATAGGGCTTTTTTGCATAGTTGTCATGTTTAGGCTGTAATTTGGTTTTCAAAGTATTAGCTTTGACTCTTTTTTTTTTGGAGAACTATTATTTACAGGAAGTTTTTGCATCACCTTCCTTTATTCAATACAATTGACTCTTATCATTCCAAAATTCTTTCTCACACTTCAAACGAATGCAAGTTCTTCCTTTGCCTTATTCCATTGCTCTTAGTTAGAGGAAGAGGGGTTATTATCATAAGCGTTTTAAGGTTGTAGCGTTTTAAGCCTTTGTCTTATGTAGAATTTTCTTCCTATATATTGTAATAGGTATTGCTAGCTGTTTTTTTTAGGGATTTCTCAACTTGTATTCTAACGTGATGCTAACATAGGTAAATTATCTTCCATTTGCTGCTGCCATTTGAGTTGGATAATTAGTTTCAAAAGTATGGATAAGGGTTGGATGAAACTTCCAAGGAATTTTATTGAATATGAAAATGGAGTCGAGAGGTTTTTAAACTTTGCAATGAACAACGCAAGTTTAAATGGAATAATATTATGTCCTTGTTTGAAATGTGGAAATGGAGTAATAAGGACAAAAGTTGAGGCCTGGGAACATTTGATTGTTACGGGATTTATTAAGGGATAAACACATTGGATAGCACATGAAGAACTCTTTACGCCTAGTTTAAGTACATCACAATTCGAGCCTATTTCAAATAATGTAGCATCTATGCCTGATTACATGAAAGCAATGTTGTATGATGCTTTTGGGGTCCCACCTTGTGGAAATGTAGATGAAGAAAGTAATTCGAATTCCGCAGATGCTAAAAAATTTTACAAACTGATTAATGACACTCAACAAGATTTGTATCCAGGTTGTAAGAAATTCTCTAAACTTACCTTCATCATTCGGTTACTTCATCTCAAGTGCGCAGGGAAGTAGTCTAACAAGTATTTTGATATGCTACTTGATTTGCTGAGAGAAGCATTGCCTGAGAGTGTTGAACTTCTTAAATCTTTTTATGAAGCTGAAAAATTGATGAAGCAATTGAGCTTAGGCTATCAAAAAATAGATGCTTGTCTTAATGATTGTACATTGTACTGGGGGGATAAAGAAGGATGGAAGGATTGTAAAACGTGTAAAGAGTCTAGGTGGATCATTTCTGAAAATGACCTAACGGGAAAGAAGAGGAAGATTGTAAAAAAAGTTTTGTGACATTTTCCTTTGAAACCTCGACTACAATGTCTATTCATGTCAGCTAAGACTTTAGCTTCTATGAGATAGCATGCAGAATGGCGCACAGATGATGGTTGAATGAGGCATCTTGTTGATTCACCTGCTTGGAAAGCTTTTGACGCTATAAATACAGATTTTGTAAAAGGTGCACGTAATGTGAGGTTGGGATTGGCGTCCGATGGTTTTAATCCGTTTAAAAATATGAATGTTGCTCATAGTACTTGGCTTGTGATACTTATGCCTTACAATTTACCCCATTGGATTGTTGGTTTGATAGAAAACCAGAGTAGCATGTTGCAGAAACGGAGAACAAATAGAGGCAAAGAAAAACATGAAGAGCAGCAGCATAGAAGCATTTAAAACATAGCTCTGTGTGCCTTAAACCTCTTAGGTTGTGGAAGAACGGATTGAACCTCAGGGACAGCCCCTTCTTGCTCGCTTAATGAAGCTTCCGGTTGAAAACCTGTTAACCTCTTACTCCGCCTTATTTGCATGAACGATGAATGCCAAAGCTTTTCGGTTGTCGGAATATTCCATTGCCTAAATCCTTGTAGGTGAAACAAAGGGTGAAGATGAATGATCTCAAGAGGAAGAATGAATGGTCTCAACCTTCTCATTGTTTTTGTGAAAACAAAAACATTGAGGAGGAAAATCCTTTCAACCTTCTTAGTGAAAACCAACGGGTAAGGAGCAATCCACTTGACCTTCTCGATTCTTTGCTAATATAAAGAACAAGAGAACCAAAGATCACAAGAGAGAGAGTTCTCCCTTCTTTGCTCTTTGGTTAACCATACCAAGAGAAGAACCAAAGGTCACGAGAGAGAGTGTGTGAGCTTAGGGAAAAGAAAACCAGGTTTCCTTCTTTCCACACACATAGACGTGAGCATTAAATCACAATCTAAGAATTCCAAACAATTCTCCAATTGCAATGGAATCCATGAAGTTCTTAGAATTATAAATTGGCCCATCAACTTCTCTTTCTCGCAATAAACCCCACTATGTTATCAAATAACATCTTGAATATATATTCCTCTTTAATTGAGACCAATTCTTCAATCCAAAATTAATTAGGACTTACGGACTATTCTGAAGATAAAAAAAACACATCGTTTTGGTTACTAAAATGACCAAAATACCCCTACTATATAAATAGTTGTATTTTGCATTTTAAATATTTTCTAATATCACCATGAGAAAATATTGACTCTAAGGACAATGTTGTGTTAGCAAAGTCTCTGACCTACAGGTGTAATGACTAAAATACCCCTCTACACATTGCCGTGCATTTAGAGAGGAATAAGTGTACTAACACCTTTCTAAATGACATCTACCATCCTTAGGCTTCTAATCCAATAATCCACGACTTCCTAGAGTGTTTCCGCTTTCCAAGGGAGCTACCCTAAAGCAAACATCTAAGTCAGGTTTCTCAGGGCCCTGGACATTTAGATCATTCAGACAACCACAAGGGGCGATATAGTATAAAAATTATCTTATACAAGTCTGTCTTAACTAACTAGTCACACATACCTAACATACAAGTATATTGGCTCGACGATAGTACCTCAACTATAGCATATCAAAGTATATACTCCCAGTTTCGTCAGACTATCAACTCATACTCAAGTCGTAGAATACTGGTCCATGCTGTAGCAGTAGTAATCTAGGTTTTTACCATATAATACTTTTAAGAAACCACTACTACATGTCCTATTCTACGTATTCGAAATACGCTTATGTTATGAAATAAGTGGACTACTCACTGGCTAAAGGAAAGCCATTCCCCATTTGGAATTCATAATATAATAACCTAGACATGATGAGATTCCCATTCTCATCAATCGGTTAAGAACGAATGTCTATGTGTTAAGTAACTCGTGATCCATACCTTACTGTGAAAGACCTCCATTCATATGGACCACTTACTTAAACACAATGGGTCTTTTCTAAACGATATTGTGCACAAAAAAGTAAATTCACAAATGATTTCTGAAAATAAATTCTTTTATTAAAACATTCGATTTTTTATATTAAAAACTAGTCTAAGAGGGCATACTTTCCAACATGGATGTGTATGAAGCAACCATATTTCATATTGTCATTATTGATACCTGGTCTATCTACTCCTGGTAATAATATTGATGTTTATTTACAACCTCTAATTACTGAATTGAAAGAGTTATGGGACATAGGCATGCAAACATTTAATGCATATTCGAATCAGAATTTTCAGCTACGTGCTGAATTGTTATGGACAATTAGTGATTTTTCTAGTTATGCAAATTTGTCGGGATAGAGTACTAAAGGGCAGCTAGCCTGTCCTATTTGTCATAAGGAAACAAAATCACAATGATTGAAGAATGGTGCCAAACATTACTACATGGGGCATCGTAGGTTTTTGTCTTCAAATTATCGTTTTTGAAATGATGCACGGTCATTTGATGGTCAGCAAGAACATGGAAGGTCACCCCCTAAATTGAATGGGGATATGATATTGTATGAGTTGGATGGAAAACAGATCAAATTTCGAAGGGCAGTCAATGATAACAAACAATTGCCCTATAATTGGAAGAAACAAAGTATATTCTTTGAGTTGCCGTATTGGAAAGACAATTTGATGCGCCATAATCTTGATATAATGCATATTGAAAAGAATGTTTCTGAAACCATATGCGCAATATTGTTGGAGGTGGATAGGAAAATGGACCTTAAGTCACGTCTCGACTTAAAGGATATGGGTATTCAATCCGATCTTCATCCCATTGAGAGAGATAATGGTAAAGTTTATTTGCCATCGGCTTTTTTTTTACTATGTAAGAAGGAGAAAGTGACATTTTGCAAGATTTTGAAAGGTGTTAAGGTGCCGGATGGATACACTGCCAACTTGTCTAAGTGCATACACCTTAATCCACCTAAGCTTTCTGGACTTAAAAGCCATGGCCATCATATTTTGATGCAACAATTGTTGCCAATCGCTCTAAGAAAAGTTTTACCTAAGACTGTCTGCTAGCTATCCTTTGATAAAGCTCAGTAGATACTTTAGAAAGTTTTGTTGTACTAAGATTCATCCAAATGAAGTGTTTCAATTAGAGCAAGAGATTGCTGTTATCCTTTGTGAATTGGAGCGAGTCTTCCCTCCTTCATCGTTCAGTATCATGATGCATTTAACTGTCCATTTAACATCCGAAACTAGGATAGCTGGGCCGATTCATTATCGATGGATGTATCCTATAAAGAGGTACACGTTTAATTCATTTCATATTTAGGTTATTCTTTCTTGCGATTTCAAACATGTACAGTAATTTCATTGAAACTAATGTATGAAAGTTGAATTTAAATAGGTATTTGAGCACGTTAAAGTTCGATGTTCGTAATAGGAGTCGCCCAGAGGGTTCTATTGCTGAAGGGTACTTGGCTAAGGAATGTTTGACATTTTGCTCGTTATATCTTGCTGACTATGTGGAGACAAAGTTCAACCGACCAAGTAGGAATGACGATCATGAAACCAATTCCTATGCTGGGTTAGATATTTTCAAACCAACTGGACGTCCACTTGGAAAATGAGTTCCTACAAAATTCGATGAAGACACATTGAAGATAATATATCAATATGTGTTGTATAATTCTCACGCTGTAAAACCTTACATAGAGTATGTATAAGATAGATGATTTATATTCTTCATTAGATTAGTGGCCATGAAGCCACGCCTAACTAATGCATAGTATGTATATACAACCAACATCATGGACTAGTGGAGCAAAGGCATCCTCGTACAAGTTTGCATGAAATTGAGCGCATCTATAGTGAAGAATTTGTGAATTGGTTTTACATATGTAAGATTCATCTCAAATAGCATGCTTAAGTTATACTTTGATGATGCTTAAGCTTACACTAACTCTTGTCGGTTTCCTAGGTGAAGGCATTGCAATTCAATGATGATGATATAATTTCTAAGGATTTGAAGCATTTGGTCAGAGGACCCAATGGCATTGGTCTTAAATACGATAGGTTCTTGGTGAACGGCTTTCGATATCATATTGCAGAAGTTGAACGTAAAGGGAAAACTCAAAATAGTGGCGTTTCTGTAAATGCAACAACAATTAGTTTCTCAAGTGTTAGAGATAGAAATCCAATTTCAAATGATATGTCTTATTTAGGAAAATTAATAGATGTGATTGAGTTAGATTATAAAGATGGGTGTAGAGTTGTGTTGTTCAAATGTGATTGGGTATCAACAGGGAAAAAGTTGAAACAAGATGCTGAGGGCTTTACTCTGGCTAATTTCACTGGTGTTAAGCCCCATGAAGAGCCTTTCATTTTAGTTTCTCAAGCAATGCAAGTCTTTTACGTTGGAGACCTGACTGAAAGTAATTGGCAAATTGTTATAACCACAAATTCGAGAGCTGTGTATAACATGGGGTCCGTAGTTGATATTGAGAATTATTTGTAGAGTAAAAGTTGCAACATCCAGGCATATTTGGGAAGTGAGGAAGTCAGCTGGGTTGCTGAAGGGGTCGATGGAGTTGAAGTTGAAATTACATCTACTTGATAAATCTTTACTTTATTAGTTGATTTTGCTGTCTAAACTTGTTTTGAGAACCCTTCTATTCAGGCCAAGTTGTGTAAAATTAATGGCTGTAATTTGAGATACAACGTTTTATGGCTCCATTATTTATGTCATATTGCAAGTAATATAATATGTTTATTTGCATTTTGTTTATTTGTTTGCTATTTTTTATTTAAATATAGTTAATAAATGTCTTGTGTTATTTTTGGGAATTTTTTTGGATATGAAATTATTGATTTATGATGAGAACATTTGAATTCTAGATTTGAATCCTAGTATGGCAAGAACTAGGGGAAGAAGAAGAAGTACCAGTCAACCTAACCAATGTATTGATGGCCGTACCGATGCGCATGTTGTACAAGAGGTTGATGAAATTACCGATACGCATGTTATACAAGAGGTTGAGGGTCAAATCATGCAACAAAGTGAAAGTCAAGGTATATTTATATTTGTTGGCTTCTCCTATGCTTTCTATATTTTTGTACTTCTTAATGAGTCCTCACTCATATTTTTGTAGGATAAGTAAGTACAAGAAGAAGTGAGGCAACTTATAAGAGAGGACCAACCTATATGACCTCTATTTGGGGCTGCCCTCGAAATACGAAGCCTTTGGAGGTTGAATTCAACAAGTTTGGACAGCCGGTGGGAATAAACCGTAGCAAATTAACCGAATATTTGGGAACCATAGCAAGGAAAGGAATGTACGCTCCGATAGATATCAAAACATGGTCTTAGATTCCTCAAGACAACAAGAATGAGATGTTCAATGTTGTGAAGATATTTTACGTTTTTATTTTATATTGAAATACAGTATATAGTAATATGTGTTTAAGTTTTGTTATTTTCTTGTCCATGTGCAGGAGAAGTTTAATGTACCGCCTGGTCTTAAGCCTGCTACCTTAAAATCAATTGGCATAAAATGGAGGACTTGGAAAGTATCACTAAAGAATGAATGGTATGATGGAGAAAAAGACATCCATCACCAAACTCTATGCACCGATGATCGTGTGATTCACGTTCAGTGGACTAATCTCCTTTAATGGTGGGATTCAGCTGAAGGGAAGGTAAGAACTTATCCTTACACTCTTTCTTGATTGATAGACTCATCTGTTGATGATTGAATTTTTTAAATTCAGGCAATGTCAGAGAAGAATAAAAGGAATAGAAATATGAAGAACATGAATCATAGGACAGGGAATAAGCCACACTGTCAAATTCGTGATGATATGGTAACTTCTTCATGAGATTGAATGATATGTTGACCTCTATTAACTATTTACAGAAATTGAATGATGCAGACAAAGGAGCAAGGCCATTCTCCAACTCGTGTACAAATGTTCAAGAAATGTTACACGGATGCTAATGGAACTTCTTCCAGCTCTCAGGTTGCGAGTGCAGTGGTAATTATACATATGACTCAATAGCTTTTGTTTTATTGAAATATGCCTTTCTTTATAGTTACATGGGACAACTATATTTTATTGGAATATGCCTTTCTTTATAGTTAGATGTGTTGAATGTGTTGAATGTGTGGAGTTTGGATGGGACTGCATAGGAGATGTTGGATTGAACTGTGAATGTGTGGAGTTTGGGACTGTATAGGAGATGTTGGTTTGAACTTTGAGAGAATTGCAGCTATGTTGAGTTGTATGGGACTGCATAGGAGATGTTGGATTGAACTTTGAGAGAACTGCAGCTATGTTACAACTGGAGTTTGGAGTAGTCTACTCAGAAATTGAATGTGTGGGACAGAACTTGTTTTAGATGATATGAACTATTGATATATGATGCTCTTTGGTCTCATGATTTTGTGTTGGCTGCTTTGTCTCATGTGTGTGTGTGGTTGTTTGCCTGTGATGTTTCAGTTTTGAATGTTCAAGATGGGGTGTTTTAGTTAAAATGTTCAAGATGTTTTAGTTTTGATATTTCAGTTAAAATGCTTGAATTAACTTAGTTGTAGAAAGCAAAAATCTGGATTCATCTATTCTGTACTAGTTAGCTGTATTGTTAACTTAGTCGATCATAGAATTAGTTGTATGTTACAGCAAAAATCTGGATTCATCTATGGCTGGATTCATCTGTTCTAAAACAGTATTAGGGCTCTTCCATGTGATAATAGGCTGCTCTGTGAGGTTAGTAGGTAGTTGGATTGCTTTGAATTTTTTGCAGGCACTTAATTTTGTTTTAGAGATGATAAAAAAAATGTAGTTTGGTTAAAAATTGCAGTTTGGTTAGGTTTTGTTAAAAAATGCAGTTTGATTAGGTTTTTTTTTGTAGGCACTATGGTTTGGTTAGGTTTTTTTTTGTTTTTTGCAGGCACTATGAAATGTATTCATGACTATATATTGAACTAAATACTCCTAATCATGTTTGAATGTGTCATGAATGTTGGGATTTGGATTCCTGAGTTTGGGATGCAAATGAATGCAATAAACTAAGCATACTAATATTGTCTATACAAAATACTGGTTTGGCATTCTAATTTGTGTGCCCTGTTTCAACATGTCTAGAGAAGCTAGGCTAAAAAAGAACTTAAATAGCACTTATATAAATGTTAAACAAGAGGTAGGTTATGCACAGTTTAGTAGATTTTCAACTTCTCTTAGACATTAATATAGAAAGCATGACTTGGCCTTCCAACTCATAAAACAGCGACAGTGCACATCAGTAGCAGATTTATCATGTATATAGAAAAGTTGAATGTCTAAGAGATGTGCACTGTAGTAGATTTACCAGATTTTCACATATTTGGACAACTCAATAGTAGATTTTCACATCAGTAGTAGATTTACCACTGTTTGCAGTTTTGTAATGAGTTGTCCAGAGATGCAAAAATCTGTCTTGTGTGTGTGTGTGGCTTGGATTGGTAGTTTAGCAGATTTTCACATGTGTATGTAGATGTTTGGATTGGTAGATTTTCACAAAGGATAGGTCATGGAACTTCAAAGTTCACGGCCATTTCCAGTTTTCACACAGGTCATAGACCATTTTACTTAGCTAGTTTCTATGTTTGTTCCTACATAACATGCCCTTTTTAAGTTCTATGGTTTTCACACAGGTCATGGACCATTTCCAATTTTCACATAGGTCATGGACCATTTTACTTAGCTAGTTTCTATGGTTTTTCCTACATAACATGCCGCTTTTAAACATTTTTTTCAAACAGCAATGGCTTGTTCTTTCTTCATTTAAAGGTGTAACTTTCAGAATTTATTTAAGGCCTTTTTTCTGCATTTTAACCACTTCACATTCCTAGAACATGCTTAAGCTGACCAATTATCACCCTTACTCCAAACAGCACCAAAAATCAAAATTTCAATTTAACAACATAACAGAATTCTTCATCTTCAACCATGAAAACTTGTATCCTTTTTTAGCTATCATGCCTAGGACAATTTTTGGGTGCTAGAGGATGAAGTCTTACCTATTTTATGTTCTTCAATACAAGAGGTTGAGTTTCAGTTTTAAATGTTCAAGGGGGATAGGATTCAAATTTTGAATGCTCAATGAGGTTAAGTTTTGGAATTTGTATTGCTTAATGAAGGTTTTTGGTTCATTTTCATAAAAAACTGCAAATACCACAACTTTTCATTGGTGGGAACATGTCTATTTTGCACAGTAGCCTTACAACATGTCTATCAAAGTTTGATTATATTGTGGTTTCAACAATCTTGGTTAAAGTAGTTTCATTTTTTGAAGATAGTCACTTGAATTCTTTTGATAACTTTTTTTACAATCTTGCCTCCAACTATGTTTTAGTCTACAGCTTGGTTATAGTATCAGATTATATGCAGTTTGGTTGAATCACACACAATAAATTACTTGTTGTCAATTGCTTTGATGTCGGAGGAGAAAAAGGGGAGTATGCTACTTTCCAGTAAAAATCTGGACAGTTTTGCTAATATAACTGTTAGTGCAGCAATTTTGCAAATAACATGTTAATTAATTCTACATTTTTGCTGGGGGGAGGGCATATGTTCAATTTAAGGCTAGGACATTTGCATATGTGTTGCTTTTTTAAGCCATTATTTAGTTTTCTTGTCTTGTATGTTTCTGATATGTATGATAGCTTGGAACTAGGTGTCACAGTAGCTGAAATCTTGAGGAGGTTGAAAACTTGAATCACATCCTCGCTTCATTGTGCCTTAATATGTAGATTTGAGATTCTATGACTTTTCCCCAATATTATGCATTCTTTAAGTATATGTACAGTGTTTTGTTGCTTATACTAAATATTACTATAAAATATTGTACAATAGAGATTAACTTTTGTGATTACTTGTCCGTCTTAAAGAATGAAATGGATGAAAGAAGTACACAACTCCCTCCTGGTTCAGAAGATAGACTTGGTCTAAATGATATCTTCTCCTAAGTTGTTGGACTAAATAGATATGGTAGGGTCCGCACATTTGGTAGCGGTGTTCACCCTTCGGATGTATGGGGTGAAATTCCAAGTCGTATCACTTCTTTCGTATTATTCAAGAGTAAAGAGATGAAATTACAAGTATGAAAGCACAGTTGAGTGAACAAGCAAAACAGCTTGCCAAGATACGTGCTATGTTAGTGTCTCAGAGAGATTGTTCATCCCCACCTGTTTCAAGAGTTCACTTGATGGGATCTAACAATAACACCACTACATTGGGGGTATACAAAATATTACAATATCATAGTTGTGTTACTTGTTTGTATTTATAGCAAAGTATGCATATATATAGGTTGATGTCCTATTTCATTGTTCTACCATATTATTCATGACATGTCTAATATTTCTATTGTGCAATCTTTTGGCTTTGGCATAAATGCAGCATATGATGTCTATTATGCAATTTTTTGGTTTTTTTGAGTATTATATAGCATTTTTTAGCATCTAAGTCTAGTTTCCTTTATCTAGTGAGCATGAGCTATTTGGCTTGTTTAACTAATTCACTTTTAACTGAATAAGATATATCTTGTAGGTTCATACCTAAAATAGTTACAAAAGATTTTATTCAAAGTGTGGACCCATCCCATGATGTTAGGGGTGTACTGCTAGGTGAGGAATGGTGTGAAGTAATGGTTCTAGTTCCATTTCATCATGATGAGAAATTGTTGAGACTAATAGATTTTATTCAGAATATCGGAGATTCCATTGGAATAGGTATCGCTTGGCCACGACACTTGGTAATTCTCTAATCACTTATATTCTTATTTATTTTAATATTTTTTTTCTTCTAAGAAGATTTTATAAAAATTTTACTAAATTTATTTTATATTATTGTAGGTGAAGATTCGCAAAGTAAATTAAATACGTATTCTAGTGTCGAAGTTATTTGGGATTGGGACAAGATAAATTAATGCTACTATGTTTTTTTGAAGGCCACATGCTTGGCTTTATGCATGTATCTAAATACTTAATACTTATGTTTGAACAATTTTTGAATGTTATGAAATTTATAGGATTACTCTTTAATATAGGTCACTTTTGATTGCTTTTGACCTTTAATGATGTCTATTTAACAATTGTGTGTTATATATATAATATATATACGACAGGGACAAAAAACATATTTTTTGGATTTTTTGTGAAATATTTGATTCATTTATTCAGATGGCGAATCTATTGTGATGCTTATTTTGTCATACTTCAAAGGTTTCATGACACTAAAAACCCGTTATTATAGAAGTCTATGGTGACGCTTATTTTTGTCATATTGTCAAAGGTTTCATGACACTAAAAACCCATCATGACAAAAGTCTATGGTGACGCTTTATTTTGTCATTTTTTCAGTATTTCCTGACACAAAAAACTATCATCCAAAAGGTCTATTGTGACGGTATAAGTGTGACATATTTTCTATTGTTTCATGACGACCAATTCCATCATTCAAACAACATATTGTGACCAATAACTGTGTCATTTAACGATTGTTTACTGACGTATACATGTGTAATAGAAACTTACCTATTGTAACCAAAAGTGTTGTCATAATAACATGAGTTTACTGGCACAATTTTTCGTCACTTAAAAGACCTATTATGACGTTTTTTTCCGTCACAATAGCCGATCTGTGATGACGCTAAATAGTGTCACTGCACATATTGTGACGGCCATATGTACGACGCCCTTTGAAAGCGTCAGCAGTATAAAAGCGACACTATACCTCTATTTAATGACGCTTTTTAGGGTCATTATAACCCTTTTTTCTAGTAGTGATTCTTTATAGCCGAGAGAAAGGATACCTAAGAATGAATGCAATTCCCCTCTCGCATTTTTAAAATGCTTTCAGGAATGGTGCCCCTCAATTGGTTTAAAACTCATTCTCAGTTGATAGAATAGCCATCCATATAAATATATATATATATATATATATATATATATATATATATATATATATTAAAACCTTATGAGGCAAGTAGGAAGACGAACGAGAGATAGAGCAAGAGCACTTTTCACAAGGTGGATGAGTGATGGGTAAAAAGTTTTTCTTCTTTTTTACTCCTTTTATTTCAACTAAATTGATCTACTTACTATTTTATTAGCTATTTTAAAAAATTTCACACTTTTCTTAAAAGGAAAGTTTCTAATATATTAGATATTAAATAATTAATATACCTCACATATATTACTTTTATATATTTAGATTTGATATAAAGTATTGTAGAAGCTACATATTTTTTATTTTTATTATAGTATATTATACTCTATTATTATTATATTTTAATTTTAATTTTTATATAAAATATCGTGTAAGTCAACCACGGTCAATTTAGTTGGGATGGAAGAAATATTTGTTAAGGCGTTTCGCTCCTGGTTTGACGGTTCAAATGGACTTTTTATCCGGCATATGGGCCTCTATTGGAGGGCCTAATCAATACTAGGGAGTCAATGACCAACTCTAACGTGGGCCTCTTAATTGTCCAGAAAGATAGCAAATACGAGGCGAAGGAGTCGACCATGCAAGAGAACCCAATGTTTCCATGGAAACTTGACACCAATTTTTGACTCGTTCTAATTTTCGATATATTTAGAACGTAAAAATAATGTCTATATCTTCATTTTACTATATTAAATCATTATTTAAATAAGAGTGAATAAATATATATGGTTTTATTAGCTGGCAGTAGGGGTGGATTGGCAAAGTTGCCTCCAAACATTATATTTCACAATTTCAATGCCTATTAAACAGAAAAATAATAGTATTTTTTATTAATTGACTTATTATATTTTTACTAACTAAATAATTATATTGTTTTCTGGATAATTATACAAGTTACAACATGTATAAACTTTTCAGATAAGGGCATGTTCTTACAATTAATTACTAGTACTGCATCTGTTGAAGACATCTTGGCACATGAAGAAATATATTGATCGTTTAGGAAAGAAATATGTGTGAAAAGATCGAACTTGACTTGGCATGACTTCCATCAAACAATAATATCCGTTAATCAAAGCTAAAAAAGATTATTTAGAATCTCCACAATTATAAGAAGTTGTATTATGGGGCATGGCCAGACATTCCCAATTGAAGTCAATCTTGGCACATGAAGACAACAACAACTACCATTATCTCATAATAGTTTACACAAATTTTCTTTCCAAAATAACATATTTTTATAAGATTCCTGTGCTATTATAGGGGAAAAAATGGAAGAGAATAGGTATATTTGATAAATATTTTAAGTTTAAAATTAGAGATGAATTAAAAATTTAAAATTGAGAGATAACTATATATTAAATGATAATATTATAATTTAAAATTTTTGAAAAGTAAGATAAATTTAATAGAAATTTTTTAAAATTTTAAAAGATTTTAAATTAAGAAGAGATATCAAATCCTCTCCTGCTCCCTCTAATTATATCCTTGTTGAAAACTTTTTTATATGATAAAAAAATATTTTATCAACTTAATAATGATCTATTCTTCATTCTAAAATACTTTCATATGAAACCGATTCCTCTCACAAAATATAGTGCAGGTAGATATCTTTTGTCGTTTTGCTCAATTTTCATTAAGATAATATCTATAAGGAAGATGTATAAATGTACCCTTTAATTATACCATATCTTAGACTTGATTTTTGTTGGCGATATCTCTGCATCCATACCATTCGCCTCATGACTACATGAAAGAACCATTTTCTTCATCCCATTTCCCACATTAAAGTTTATGTACTAAAAGAGTACGTGGGAAAATAGGGTATTGTCCTTTTGCTAATTTCTCTACTGTGTGGGGATTTGTATGTCCCCCCAGAGAGAGACGTGTATCAATACAATATTAGTACAATTCATGCATTTGAATTTGTGCACCTCTCTTTTCCTTTTTGTTTGCTTTTGGCCTCTGGCTGCTGTTGGGCAAAGGGACAAGTTGTGGAAGATGCCATTAGATCAAATGTAAAAAAATCTATAATATGTGTCCATAGTTCGGCCCTAACTCCTTCGGAGGGTTTTTATTTTTGATTTGCTTGCGGGGTTTTAGCTCAGTATTCTCACCAAATATTAACTTCACCAAAAAAGATTTTATCTTTTAGAGATAAATTATATAAAAATATATAATAAACGATAATATTATATATATATTTTTTAAAAAAATAAAAAGTAAAATTTAAAAAATAATTAAAAATTTTAAAAGACAAACGCTATCTAGCGCTTTTACAAAATTGTATCTAGAGTTGCACCTTTTGCTACTAAAATTTTGAAGGGCGGAACTCTTGCAACTATGGGGTAGTAAATGAACATTTTTGCATTCATAAATTGAATATCGCATTATATCTAACCATTTTTATGTAATACTTCAACGATTCTATTCGAGTTTGAAAATAGTGTTGTTTTGCATGCTCATACTCTCCCACATCAAAGTGCCAAAAAAGGGCAATATTTGTGATTGATATTCACCTTGCATATGTTCATATTCTCCCACACAAAATTCCAAAAGAAAAATGTAGAAAGCAAAGGCATATATGCATTTTGTCCTACAAAGACGAAAAGAGGACTGCAATGTTTATCATCAAAGGACTCCTTCAATTTGTCCTTTTTACGTTTTCTGGTGTGATAACAAAAATGAGAAAGTTGACAACTTTTTTTTTTTTTTTTTAATCTTTTTGGATGACTTGTATTAAGAAAGCAGCATTGGAAGAACAAAAGTTTGTTCTTACATACCTCGTGGGCAATGGGCATTCAATCGTTGGCGTCTCCAAACAAATGACATTAATATATTATTATTTAAAAAAAAAAGAAATAAATATTGGACTATAAAATACGTTAAAAAAACAAAGAATCCTATGTAGGGCAAAGACTACTTTGACCTAACTTGGGTATGCGGTTGTGAGGCCGAATGAATTCCCGACAATTTCTGAAACGTGGATGGAAGAAACCCACGTACACGTGGGAAATAGACCACCGGATTGGTGTGAGGCTGAATGCACCGAATGACGGTGCATTTACGCTATAAGACAAAAGAATTGTATTTTTGTTATTTTTGTCCTCCTAACACTTTCGATTTCTTGGACAAATTTTCTGCTGGTCAATAGTGATGGGCTCTTCATCATCGTTCGTTGGTTTTCCCTTCTCTAACAACAAAACATGCCACGCTTGCTATTGAACAAACATAAGAGACAATTGTAATTATTCCAAAATGGTGTAAACAAGTTTTATGGGACAAAAAAAAATGAACAGCCTTAGTATTATTTTTAAAGCAAATAAAGGGTCTTCGAAAAGTTTGTAATTGGGATTTGTCCTTTTCCTCAACGGATTATATGTACTCATTATTAAGTAATAAATTTTAAATTTAATTTACATCATTTAACGTGTTAAAAAAAAAAAAAATCAGTTGGAGGGAAGCTTTGGGGGATCAGCTTTGAACAATTATGGTAATGAATGGATTAACAAAACTAAATATAATTAGCATATTAATTAAAGAATTGTGATTAAGTTGGCAAGAATGTCACTCAAATGAGGATCATTGGAGCAAATCTAACGATAATTGTTGTTTTGTTAGCAGGCAGACATCAATTAAATAGACATTTTATGCAAACAAAGCCGAGTCATGGTATATTTCTTGTTATATTCATTTTTTTTAATAAGAAGAATACTTAGCCCTCTAAAATCCAGATCTAGTAGACAATTTGATTGATGGAAGAACGTGTTAGGCAAAGGACAATCGAGTTAATTAGCTGAGGAATCTGATTAGGAAAAAAAAAAAAGAGACATGCTAAATGTAGAAAAGAATTTAATAAAAAATTGTCCAATTTATGGTTAATTAAACCATTTGGTCTATGCCGACAAAGAGAAGTTAGTCGCGAGTAAATGAATGGAGAGGAGGACAAAACACTCGAACATGGACAAAATTCTAACCCATAAATGCTTATGGGTGGTTCCTGGTACTTCCTAGCCTTTTGTTGCCTTCCCCTCATGACTCGTAATATGAATCCAATTAAAATTCTTTATTTTATTTGTACAAAAATTTATCTAAATAATAAAATATTTATGTATTTAAAATAAAATGAATGCATATATATTATGCGTTGAAAATATTTGATAAGTTCTCTATAATAAAACTAGATGAATACTTCAAATTTAAAAATGTTTCATTCTTGTTGAAAATCCCTGATCATGTGATAGACAATTGTTGATTCCATCTTAGAGACTCTTGGTAAAGAAACATAAGAGAGAGTTACTTTGATCAATCAGTGTAGAGACAATCTCTTACATTTAGTAATGTACATGAAGTTATAGGAAATTCGAAGATAATTGAAATATATTTTACGATTTATATCTCATATAAAGGTTAGGGACGGGTCTTGGATGGTGAAATCCAGATACCTAGCTCAACGGGAGAAAAAAAAAAGAAAAGAAACAGAAGAGGGGAGCATTGGATGCCCTTCGTAGGAGAGAGAAAGATGTGTAAATTATGGCTTAGAACCTACGTAGTGTGTCTCAAACTCCAGGTCTAGGGAATAGGAAGTAGAGGAGATGAGATCCGAGTACCAATCTGTAGGGTTAAATAGTACTGGCACTGGTAGTATTCATCAAGTTGACAAATTTGCAGTAAAAAGAGGAGGCGTAATTGTTGCTGCAGCCCTAACTCAACAGCTAATTGACCAGCCAAATGCACCATTCCTGGAAGCATCTCTCCACTATTTTTAAAGCACTTCAGTTGCAGACAAATATCTCACAGTAAAAGTATCCCTAGTCTTGTATATTTGGCTAGGTGGGAGGGAGAGCACCTGTATAGTTTATGCTAGTTTCTGCTTTAGAAATTGACGAAAAGGTCTTCTTAAAGTGTGAAATATGTAGACTTGTCCGTAACTCGCTTTTATAAAAGCAGATGACACCTTTGCATAACATCATTATACAACTTACTTTTAGTATTGGGAAATCATAAAGCTACCTTTCAACTTTCTCACAACAATTATATATATATAATAAAATTATAAATAACTTAAAAAAAAAAAAAAGATACTTTAAAACCGCGAGAGTAATTGAGTATCACCAACACAAAATTTTAGTAGTAATTTGATTCTTTTTATGTGTCCGAATTACATCCACTTTGTGAAAATTGCTCCTTGAGGAAACTGCTTATTAAGCAGATCCCGTTCATTTATTGACAATTGCCTGAATAACGTACTGTAGCCTGTCCATTGTACTCTGTACTCTGTAGCCATCACTGGTCTAAAGCTTTTCCATACCCACATGACAGCTGTTCCCTCGAACGGAAGACACGGCCTAACTGCCTGCCAAAGATACTAGTAGTATGATATTGTAGTAAAATTATTTTGAATAGACATTTTTCTAAAACATAATTACGATAATACCTCATTAATTGAGATGATTAAAAAGGATTATCAAGCACAAAAAACTTACTGCTAGTAAAAAATTACGTATTAGTTTTTTATGTGCCTTCATAATGGTTAGACGATTAGACATTACTCATTAGGCTAGATTTATGATTGTTTTATTATTATTTTCTTGGAAAGATTAGATCTTGCTTAGGTTATTTCCTGCTTATGGAAGCAGATAGACAGTCTTCGCTAATTCGAGATTCAACTACCTATATTTGAAACTGAACTGTTATTTACTTATATGATCTCTTGCCGCTAGACCGATAATCAGTGGCTCATCAAAATCACAACCTCAAACATGTAAAAATGCAAATTAACAATCTGTGAAAATGATGTCTACTCACTAAAAAACGGAGACAACGACATTAAACAAACATCCCCCAACTCAAATGTTGTGTTTCAACTCAAAACTTTCTTTGGATGCATCTCCACACTCTTTTTCCTCAGGTTCACACTCCTACCGTTTTTGTAGTATAGAGAGTTATGATCAACCAACGGGAGGTGTGAGTAAATAGGAAGAGGACAGACAAGGATTTCGAGCTGCATAAATATTTAGTTGCGATTGTAAAAAAAAGATTGAACGATTCATAATAAAACACAGAATAATTAGTTTTGAGTCGAAACATATGTTCATGACCAATTTATATATATGTAAACATATTGTGATGTTAAAATTGCTGCAGCCCAGATGCAAGATCTGAGAGATACTGAGAGGAAAGAAAAATAAAAAAAGGAGGAATTGAAGAAAGAGGACAGACATTGTCATGTTGAATATACCAACATTCTCAAAGTAAAGTTTAGAGGGATCTCTCTGGTAAAATGAAAAAGCAAGTGCAAGATCAAGCTGTAAAAATGGTGGGTCACGCGTCACTCTTTTCAAGTCATATCATAAAGATCTCTGTGTATCGATAACAGTTGAATTGAAGAAGACATTATAAGAATATATATTTTATATTTTCAAATTAAAGTGAGAAGCCCTGAAGTGGACTGGACAAAGGGGGCAAATGAAAGGAGGTACGACTCAATGAGCGCTCCCACTATAATTTTACAGTTCACGCATGCAAGGGTGGCACTGTAGTGGTCTCCGTGTATGCCTCTGGAATTACTCTACCAGCAAGTATTTTGGGTTCTTTTTTCTTGTGTTTTTGTGCATTAATAAAAGAAGGCAGTCTCTCTGAGTTATGTTTTGCAGAAAGCTGCTGCTTAAGACCACAGAGCTCGAGTGTGGGTTTTGACTCTTATCCGCATAGGAAAGAGCTTTGAAATTTGTACACACACACACACAAACAAAAGAAAAAAAAAAAAGTAGCAAGAATCATCTTTGGATTTTTGGGCTTGAATTCTTGGTCTTTGACATGAATTTTGCTGTTATTTTCTCCATTTATATTTGTCTTGATCTCTCTCTCTCTCTGTTTGTCAAATTTCTCTTGTGCACTTGTGAATTTTACACCATAAGTTAGTTGAAGTGAAAAGTAGAAAGGAAAGAAAAAGGAATGTAAATGGGGAGGCAAATATTCTATTTTTCTCGTGTAGATGGAAGGAAAAGAGGGTAAGCAAATGAATTTGGAGGGACCAATTTGTCTTCTAGTAGCAATAAATCATTCATTTCAAAATTGGAGGGTTTGAATAATTTTTGTCATTCCCTTCTTTTCACATAAAAGAAGAATATATATACATACATACGTGTATATATATATATATGTATATATATATATATATATATATATATATATATATATATATTTAGTAGAAGTAAAGGCACTATTTCTCTTTTTCCTATTCTCATCCTCTTTCTTTATGAACTAAACTAACCCTATATTTTGTTAGAGTCAAATGTGAAAAGAAAAAAGAAAGGAAGTAATATATCCACAGAAATAACATCATTTATATCATTTAGTTAGAGTGGGATGTAGAGTAAATAAATAATATCTCTTCCTTTTATCAAAAAAAAAAATTTCTAAACACAAGGTATTTGTTTTGTATGAATATGATTAAATTTAAATTTATATGATTATAAGTATGAAGTAAGAATTCATAGATTTAAAAATAATAAGACAAAACTCTTATATTTGAATTATTAAAAAAAAAACAGAGGAATGAGAGAACTAAAAGTGATAGAAAACAAAATTACGGGCACAAATACTGATTGTTATACTTTATAGTTCTTCCGTTTCATAATATAAGTTATTTTAGATTTATACATAAGAATTAAGAGTTCTAAATTTCACATAATTTTAAAATTAAATTTTCAAAAATACCTCTAATTAAATCTTTATCTACTTTAATAATTGGAGAGAGTTGGGTCGTGGAAAGAGGGAGATTGTAGGGAGAGATAGAGGTGAAAAAAGAAGTAATAAATATTTATGAAACTTTGTAAAATAATTTATATTATGAAAAAAATTTCAATCCAAAACGATTTATATTGTGAAATGAATATAGCTCAATTTATGTTATTTTCAAAATTTATTGCCAGAGGACCCAAATATGATTGTCAAAGATCATGTCAAGATCTCGTTTTCGTCGACTTCCTTCCGGCTCCTGCGCCGTTTAGACTGACGGCGACCAGGGGGCGGACACACGTTGATGGTGGGGTTCTATTTTTTTTTAAAAAATTCATACTAATAATAATATATTAAATTAGAAATTAGAAATTATTTTTATATATATTATACTATTAAATCTATCTAAAATTATTTATTAAATTTTAAAATTTTAATATTTATTGATCTACTAAAATATTTAAAATATTTATTTGAGATTGAAATATTTTTTTTTTTTGTCTCATTCAATAATTTTCTCCTTATGTCAATTATTGATCCACACCAATTAAAATATTTATTAAAATTGAGACGTTTTTATTTTTAATTTGTTTAATTATTTGGCTCATTTTCTCTTTTTATCGATTAGAACAGGGTGCTTTGCTCTTTCTCTGTGCTAGTAACTCTATGTGAACGTATATCTACCTTTCTAACTTCTACACCCAAAAAAATTTCGACCCACAAACTTTTGATCTATCTTCAACCGCTGATGGCGACTGCCATTCGCCTACTTTTTATACTGCTTTACGGACTTACGGATGCATTATAGCCTCAAGGTCAAGTTCTACCGTTCCATCACCAGCGTATCTCGGAGAGGATACTACGGGCAATCGGCTCTTGTACCGTCTTCCGTTAAATTTTGTACGGCAACGGTTTTTACAGGTCTCATCATAGAACGCCGTGGTCAATCTAAGGGTAATTAGGGGGCATTGAATGTGGTTTCTTGGCTGCGATACCGGTAAAATTAGTCACTTCATCAATCATCAATGGTTGAATAAATAGGCTCAGTAGAATGTTGTAGGTTCGTACTTTTGGTTATACTATTAGCTTAGGCTGGGGGAGTTGGGGACCAAAACCAAAGGAAAAAGCAGAGGCCAAGTACACGACAGCTACAGTGCAGTTCAAACTTTTAAAAACTGGTCTATCATACTATGTATTTGTTGAGTTGTACTTGCTTCATATCTTGGAGTATCTCAAATTTTTCTGTAAATATTTTGGTAAATTTGATATGTAATAATGATAATTCGATCAAAAAAGTTCCATTCCTTGTGTTTTTATTGGACTCCATATAAGGTAATTTGAGAGGGAAACTTGAATGCGGTAAAATATTTGAAACTAAAGTAATTTTAAATTTGTAAAAATATAACATTGTTATTACTTCAGTCTTATTAATTAACCAGACTTAATAGTAGGAGGATGTATGTGTAGAATGCTTACACTATATAAAGGGGTAACCAACTACATGCATTTTTAAAAAATTATTTACTTATTATTTTAGCATTCTCGAAATAGTTAACAAAAATTTTAATGTATTATAATGTGTAAAAAATTAATATCAAACAATAAAATATCTTTATATAAAATAATTACTGTCATTCATCTTTCATATTATATTATAATTTTAATTATTTTATTAAACTATGTTCTTCTATATTAGATATTTACTAAGTATTAAATGAATATTTATTAAATTATTAGGTATGTGTCATGTTTTTAATGATGTATTGGAGAGCATTGTAAGAAGTGTCTTAGAGAATCTGAAGCTGATAAAGAAAATAATAAAAAAATATATTGAACTTATATTATAAATGTAATAAAATGATAATTTAATTAATCAAACATATCTTATCATGAGTCCTTGATAATTTTTATTTACTTTTTTATAAAAAATTAATTAAAAATAAAAACATTATACATAGGGTAAACCATGTGGAAAGTCCTTAGGCGTCCAAAAAAGACAACAGAGCTCTTGGCTATTTTATGATGGGAAACTAGATATATTTTCTATAAATAAAATTATATATAATATTTATTGTATTATTTTTAATATAAATAATATAATCATTTAATGTACTACCGAATGCATATATAATATGACTGGCTTGCCTGCTTCCCTCCCTTCACTTGTTTCCTTTTCATTGTTTTACAGCACATATAGCAATGGCAATTGGGTCGGGCCGGGCCGGGCCCGCTCGGCAGCCCGAGAACTGTTCACCGGTCCGGTCTTAGAGCCCGGGCCGGTCAGGGCCAAGGGATAAAATCCCTGGCCCGTCACGGGTCGGCCCGCTTGGGCCCGCAGCCCGGCGGGCCGGCCTGCCTGAGAGAGCCGTTACCCAACAGCTCTCTCTGCTTTTTTTTTTTTTTAATTTGGTCCTTAAATTTTTTTTTTTGCATTTTAGCCCCTAAAACGGCTGAAGTAGCTTTTTTTTTGCAATTTGGTCCCTAACCCCCAAAACTCTATAAATACCCCCAATTCAACCCAAAACTCATCAACACTCTCCAATTCTCTCAAACTCTCTCCAATTCTCTCTTAGTTCCATTCATCTTTCTCTCATTATCCTCAAATTTATTCATTTTCTCTACAAAGAGTATTAGAATAGAATTTATTTTTGTGTTAATACTTTTTCAATTCATCAAGAAAGTCTTCATATTTTGGAAGATTGTTGAGTAGCGGAATAGTGGATACAATAAGTAAAAAGCTCAAGTGCTCAACAAAGTATTGTTATTCTTGAATTTTCGTCATCAACAAGTTAGTATTTTTTAATCTTACATTCTTTTATTTTAGCTTTATTAGTTGTTTAATTTTTAAATTAATTTGTTATTTATATTTTTCAATTCTCTTATTTCATTATTTGTTAATACTTTTTTTTAACTTTTATTTGAATTTTGATTGCTTGTTTTTTTTTAAAGAAATAATGGATCCAAATCAATATCATCATTTTTCTTCATCCCAATCATCTGCACATTTTGATTTTAATATAGATTCAACTTTAAATTTAATAAATAATGAAATAGGTAATGAAGATGAAGGTCCTAGTAGGCCTAGTGTTAGTGTTTCACAATCACAAGCAACTCCAATAATTAATCCCGACGCATCTAATATAGGTGAGGATGATGCTGAAACAACGGATGTTACAACTAAAGTAAAAACATCTGTGGTTTGGAATCTTTTTGAAAAAGATAATGATAGTGATAGGGCAACATGTAAAATTTGTAGAGCGGTATATGCACATAAGAAGGGAGGAGGGACGGGAACATTAGTTAGATATATGAAAAGGTCACATAATGATTGGTTAGAAAGCTTACTTAAACAACAACAAATACATACTACAGGAGGTCAAATGGTTGGTAATTTTCAATATGATCATAGAAAAAATAGAAATGCATTTGTTAAAATGATTGTTCAAACTAAATTACCTTTTAATTTTGCAAAAAATCCACATCATGAACAATATATGCAAAATAATTGTCAACCAGCATGGAAAAGAATTCCTAGAACAACATTAAAAAATGATATAATAAAGATATATAAAGAAATGAAAGAGTATCTAATTGCTATGTTTGATTCTTGTAATTGGAAATTTGCTCTTACTTGTGATGGTTGGACTGCAATTACTAATGAATCTTATTTATGCATTACATGTCATTGGATAGATCATGATTGGTTAGTACAAAAAAGAACTATTTGTTTTAAATTATTTGAATATCCTCATGTAGGTAGTAGTATAGTTAGAATGATCACTCAAACATGTCGTGAATATAGGATTTTAAATAAAATTATTTCTATTTCGTTAGATAATGCTTCAAATAATAATTCTGCCATAACAATTTTAAAAAATACTATGAATCCTATGTTAGATGGTATTTTATTTCATATTAGGTGTTCTTGTCATATACTTAATTTATGTGTTAAAGAAGGATATAAATATATTAATGATATTGTTAATATAATTAGAAATGTTGATTTATTATTAAAACTTCCCCAACTAGGCAACAAAATTTTAAGGCATTATGCCGAGAACAAGGTGTATCTTTTAAAAAATTTAGATTAGATTGTAAAATTAGATGGAACTCAACTTTAGATATGTTTGAAAGTGTTATACCTTTTCAAAACCAACTTATTGAATTTTGTAATAGTAATAATTTTCAACCTCCACTAACTGAAGCTCATTTTGAAAATTGTACTGCACTTTCAACATTTTTATTTACTTTCAAAGAAGCTACTGAACTTTTATCGGGATCTTATTATCCCACTACTCATCATATTCTTCCAACACTTGCTAAGGTAGCACATATTTTTGGTGAATATATGTATCATCCCCAATATGGTTTTTTTATGAGAAGTATGTTTGAAAAATATAAAAAATATTATGAAGATATTCCTATTTTATATTGTATGGCATTGTGTATGGATCCTAGAGTAAACACGCCAGGTTTTCATAGTATTATTGAATATTTATATGAAACATTAGATTTTGATGAATCACAAGCACTTAAACAATGTATGATAAAAGACATAAAAGATAAAATAGTTAAAGCTTTATCTGACATGTATCATTTGTATGAATTTGAGTCTTCTTCTTCTAGTTCTCCTAGTTTAAGTAGGCAAGCTTCATCATCTAGTAGTCACTTTCAACCTCCGCGAAAATCTACCTCATCAATTTCATCAGTATTTAATCCATGGGGTATTATGAAACGTAAAAAAAGATCGACTACTACCTACAACGAGATGGCAATTTACGAGATGCAGCCTGTAATACCCCGCCCAAAACCACCTTTGCCTATGGGAAAAAGTCATGCATTGCATAGCATCTTACATTTTATGTGGTAGCTAGAATAATTTTATTTGCATGGATGCATGTGAATTTTTCCGTTACTCTTGTATTTGAATTAATTGATGTGAAATAGTTGTGTTGTTAAAGATTTGGTTAAGGGAGGTTTGGTCGAAGATTTGGAAGGATGAGTATTGGGGTGGTAAGAACTTCTTGTAGAAAAATTAGCATTGGAGTTGTTTTGGAATAGCGGGAAGGTTGGTGTTTTCCTTTGGTGACCCGAGTTCGAATCCTATCTTTTGTGAAGTTAGTTTCTTTTCTTGAAATTCTTTTCTTTAGACCGTTTCTTATCTTGGCCGAAAAAGAATCTAGCTATCCTAGAGAACTTTTAGTATTTTTACTCCAAGGGAATAAGTCTCTATATTTATTTCCTAAATTCAAGGACTTTGATGTGGATAAAGTTCACCTTTAATTTTCAGCTTGTGGTCCTTAGGATTTTCGAAAAAACCCCTAGCTAGGAGCCACTTTGAAGAATTTCAAGTAGTATAAAACTCTTCTTGATGAATATTAGAGTTAGGGAATATATTAGGGAAAAACCTTATTTTACCCCTTCAAGAATTCTAGCCATAATCCTTTTATTTATTTAATTGTTTTAGAGAAATATTTTAACTAAAGTCTTAGATATTTTCTTTGGGTTTAAACGCCATTTTCATAGGAGTAAGACTCTATATTTAACTCCTAAGTTCAAGGATTTTAGCTAAGGATGAAATTTGTTTTATTTTCAGCTTTTGTTCCCTTGAATTTTCGGAAACCATAAGTTGGAAATATTCTGGAAATTTTTCCAGATTTTGTCCGCCACCTTGGAGCACCTTTAGCTCAATCCAAACTCTTCTAGGACTAGAGGAAATCCTATCCAAATCCTTGATAAAACCAGATTTTATTTCAATTCAATCCTTTTCCTAGCTGAATTTTGGCAGCTTTGTATCCACATAAGCTGTCCGAAATTCCAGCCATCTTTAGCAACAATCCAACTCTGAAAATCCTAACTCAAAACACCTAGAACACTCCTTAACAGTTCAACTACCTTAGCTGCACAAAACCAGAATTTTATTCACACAAAAACACTGAAATTCGTCCAGCATATACACAGAAAAATTCGGACAGCTTTGTGCAGGATTTTCGGCTAGCTTTGTGTTCCTACTTCAATCAAAATTTTGCACACATCATTCACTGAAAAACCCCAGCTGAACAAGCTATTTTCAGCACCCAAAACCCTCAATTTTCCTTTAAAAATTTTGATAGAATTATAGCAGCCAAACCAGTCCAAAACTTGCTACACTTGCACAGGATTTTTCAGTCATCAAAACTCACTCAAACTCTTCCTTGTTTGGCCCAAAATTCTGAACACATTCAGCCCTTCCTTTGAGCAGTATTTCGGCCAGCATAGAGGAGCAAATTGCAGAATCTTTTCCTCCATAAAACTCACCTAAAAATCGGTAGCAAGGAGACGCGCACAAGCTGGAAATTTCGCCTTTGCTGTCCAAGAAACCTAAAGCCATTAGGAGTCTATCTAAACATCACAATCTAACCCTAAACCAATCTTCTCCAATTTTAAACCATAACCACCGTTTACCCTCTCCATTCTACATGAAAATTTCAGCAACTTCTCTCTGTAAATTTTCGAGAATACAAGAGTTATTCTAGGCCAAAAAGTCGAACACACCTTAAGGTAAGTATAAATCCTTTCAACCTCTTGATGCCGTTTTCTCTAATGATTCTTTTCTCTTTCTTCTACCCTTAAATCACGCCCTATAGAGGCTGATTTCCTCTTCTTCCTAAATTTTCGGTCAACTGAAGCAAAGGAGGTAGCTTCTCTCTTCTTCTCAAGCGAACTCGGGACGATCACCATAGGAGCATCGAAACCTCATTACCCGGTAGTTGCAAGGTAAGGGAATACCCTCCCTTGATGTCGAGAGTAAAGTGTAATGGTGTTTATTAGCGAGATAAACGTGTGGTCGTAGTATTTGATCTTTGGGGATTGAATAGTTTACTTGGAATTAAATAGGAGATTGCGAATTGTTATGAAAATAAATGGGATTAGAGCATGTTTGAATTAATTGAGACCCTGATCATGATATTATATGGTTTAGATCAGGAGGATAATTGAGGAAAGTCAGCTGTGAATTTATCGCATTTATCTGAGGCATATTAAGTAAGTCCTTGCATAAACTCTTTTACTAAATGTCGTGATGGTAAGCCCTTTTATAAACTATTTTGTTAAAGGTTGTGATGGCAAGTCCATGTTGTGAAGCTTTGTAAAGCTATTGTTAAACTGTGTTTGCTTGGGTTGTAAACGTGGATATTTATTCTTTAAACGGTTTTGTCAAACTAACAGTTTTTAGCAAGAAAACTATTCTTTTCCTTAAATTTTTTGAAATCTCTTTTAAAGAAAATCACGTTTTACAAAGCCAAGGTTTGGAAATATTTTGAATCAGGAATTGACGGATATGTTCGTTGAGTAATCAATAAGGGTAGGCTAACAATAATAGTTTTGGAGGGCTAGCGTAAGTTTTCTGGCAGGAGGCCACCTCCAGAAGATGAACTCTGTTTGAAAAGGCGATAGTGTTGGTTGGTCAGGCCAGTCCGAGCTAGCATTATGCCTGAAAGGTATTATTTATATTCCCGGCATAGACACCCGGATGGTTTTGTTGGGTGTAGAGATGGAGGAGTATCTCACCCGGTGGGCTGTACACTCACCTTGATCAGAACGCCCAATATGTGGTAATCTGGTCCGGACAAGGTGCACAAAGTGTGGTGCCTTGGCCAATTTGTTCTCATGGAGCCCAACGTGTGGTGACATGACTTTTATCCGAGTGGAGGATTTATTTTGTACAAAGTGTGACATTGAGAAAAACCCACTCCTTGCGAAAAGAGATTGTTTATGACTTGCCAAATTCTTTTTACAAATGTTTTACACTTTGCATACACATACTATTCAAAACACCATGTGCACACACATGACTTATTGAAATTTATTCTCACACCGTTTTACACCATGTTTTCAGGAGATAGATTGTGCTGAGTCAACGGGGCATGTAATAGTTGGAGTTTTTGCTATTTTCTCTATCCGTTCTAGGAGACATTTATTGCTTATGCTTCTAAATAATATTTTGTTTTATTCCGTTTTGCTCCAAGTTGAGCCTGATGTAATAAGAATATTTCTTTATCTATCTAAGTTGATCCTTTTGGAGATTGCCTTTATATGTTATACCTCATTCTAAAGACCCCTTGTCCTACGGGACGGGGCGACATCCCCGCCCTTTTAGGGTACGTAGTCGTGGGGTGTTACACAGCCATTGGTAGAAAATGAAGATCAGCATTTTGATATTTGTGGTTGGTGGAAGGCTCATGTAAGTCAATACCCCATTTTATCAAAAATGGCACGTGATCTTTTGACACCACCAGTCTCTACAGTGTCATCGGAAAGCGTCTTCAGTGAGAGCGCTCGAACAATCGATGAAAGAAGATCTCGATTGGCTCCTCAAATTTTGGAGATGTTAATGTGTTGTAGTAGTTGGTTTGCAGCCGAAGATAGGACGGCTAATTCGTGGATTATTGATGATGACTCAGATGATGAATGGGGTGAACCAAGTAGTTAGTTTAGTATTTTTGTAATTAGGAATTTAGGATAAGTAATATTATGTATTTAATTTTATTTTTAGGATATTTATTATATTTTTAAATTTTAATCATTGTAATATTTTTAAGAGGTTTACGCATCAAGTCCCTCTCTTATGTAATCTTTATTTTATTAATTAATAAAACAGGTAGGGGTCCAAGTCAAACCCCCCACCACTTTAAGGTGGCTTTTTTATAATTTTAAAAAATTATGTTAAATAGGGAAGAAAAAAAAGAGGAATAAATCACGGCCCGCGGGCCACACGGGCCTAGGTCCCGATCCGATCCGATCCGATCCCAGGGCCCGGCCCGAACCGCCCCCTATCCAAGACCGACCTACCTGGTCCTCGACCCAACCCGGCCCGGCCCGGCCCGAAACCGTGCAGGCCGCCCAATTACCATTGCTAAGCACATATGTTGAAACGCCATTGCTGTTACTGTTATATTCTCTCTTCTCCCTCCCTCTCTCATCACTTCCTCAGTTCACCCTAGAGCGAGAAAGAGAACCCCCTTTCTTCATCATCCAGACAAGATTGATTGCTCCACGTAGTACTTTCTTCTACTATAGCTATGGAGAAATATTAAAAAGTATTCTTCCCTACAAGAGAGTAGTACTACTTCCCTTAATGACTACTAAAATATTCATCACCTTCCAATAATTTCTTTATCACCACCATGCCTCGATTTTGTAAACACCAGATTTGAATCAGGAACTCTCCTCATTCCTTGCTCTCTTACCGTTTCTCTCTCTCCCCACACGCTTCTTCTCTGCTACTAGTATTTGTATCCAACTTTTTCCCACTTACAAATCTCCCTTTCCCCTTCACACAACTTGTTGAAAGTTGAAATCTCTTCAACTCCTTTTCATGCTCCTATTCAAACTTCATTCCCAATTCAAAACCTGACTCTTTGGGGATTATATATATATATATATATATATAATTGGCTTTCAAATCATTTCTCCGTTCTAGTTTTTGTTACTATGGCTGGTCAAAAACACTTGCATGAGCTGCTGAAAGAGGATCAAGAACCATTTCACTTGAAGAGCTATATAGCTGACAGGCGTTGTCTGCTCAAAAGGTCCAATCCTCCTAAAACCACATCGTTACAAGTCAAGAAGCGGAAGCCTATCGTTGAACCCTCGTCTTCCATTGCAAAGCGCAGCCTTTGCAAGCAGGCATGCTTCTTTGCCTTCCATGATTCACCTGATGTTACAAAATCACCTCTTCCTGATTTTCTTTCGCCGGCAAAAAGTCCTTGTAGAACACAAAATGGCACTGTTTTCCTCCATGTCCCAGCTAGGACTGCCACTTTGCTTCTCGAAGCAGCAATGAGGATTCAGAAACAACAATCTTCTCATTCAAAATCCAAAGCTCAAATTAAAAATGTGGGTTTCGGGTTATTTTCTTCCATTCTTAAGAAACTTAAAGATCGCAACAGGAGCAAAAAGTGCGAAATTCAAGATACGGAAACCAAGAGTCGAAGGAAAAGTAAGGTGAGAATGGAGGAAAATACGGAGGCGAGTAGTGCTAATGAAGTGGGATTTTTATGTTCTTGCAATAACAGTAGGCTTAGCAGTGCAGGATGGTCAGAGAGCAACGAGGAGAGGTCTTTGGATATGGAGACCTCTACTAGTTCTCGGTCGGAGGATTCAGAAGAGCTTGATTATGTAGCTCGTGAGCGTCAACATGGTGCTTTTACTCCTTGTGAAAAGCGCTTCTGCTCAAGCCCCGTAAGCCCTTTTAGATTTTCTCTTCAGAGAAGTCCATCTTCCGGTCGAAGGACACCGATTTTTATGTCGCCGGCAGCATCTCCGAGTCGCCATAAGAGAGAGGTTAGTGTCTGTTTTGTCATTTAGTGAGCAAATATTTTACCCATTGACTGAGGACTAAGTTAATTGACCCGGATGCGTGCTAGATATATTCAGCATTAAGCAAAGAAACTATTACCGAGTAATTAGAGCATTTATATTTTACTGAATTGAGGCAAAGAATTCGAGAAAATGCCCTTTTTTTTTTAAAAAAAAAAGACAAACATATTGTTGTATCCAACTCGATTTGGTGAAGTGAGTCAACTCGTGACTCAGAGGACTAATTTTGACCTCATAAAGCTGTCGGCAGTTCGTCTGTTCCTCGGCCGGAATGTGTACCGTAAATGACAAAGATACCCAAACCCAAAATAAAATCATTGAAAATGGTACCAATTCAAGGGGTAATACATGTCATTTTGTGCATGGAAGTCGTGACGACATTTATTGGTCAGTATATGTTTTGTCATGTCCGTGCATACAAAAAAAATCCTTTTCTATTCAACCTTGTGTGGAAAATTATTTTCTCGCTACAAGACAATAAAGATATTGCCTTAATTTATTGTATTTTATCCAAAATGATAACTTCTTCAACGACCCTTCACCAAAATTAGCACTGTTTTAATTACTACTATCACGTACTATTAATCTTCTATAGTAAACCTTCCATAATTGGTGTCCGTTCTTACAGAATTCCACTGAAACAAAGTTTTCTTGGTGATGTTAATAATAGGATCAGGAGAATTATGAAGCAAATGGCTTGGAAAAAATTCAACTTGAAGAGGATGATGAGAAAGAGCAATGCAGTCCGGTATCTGTACTAGGCCCTCCATTTGACAACGAAGAAGAAGAAGAAGAAGGACACGAAAGTGGGGACGAGGAAGATTACGATGGCGAATGCAGCTTTGCAATAGTACAGAGTACGTAACAGAGTTTTCATTTTACCAATGCACGCTAAGCATTCATTTCATTCATTAGCTATGTTCCTTATCCGTCGTGAGGTCGTTTTCCGCTTTCTAGTTTGCATTTGTGTGGGCCTTTGACGGTGAAGGCAAGATCTCGGTAGGTCGAAATAAATCCGATTTTGCTGATTTTGATGTACGTGTTGTTGTATACGACTCTGTGTTATCGGCTTGGACAATCAATTCTTGTTCAGTAATGACCTCATTTTGTCGATTTGGGGAGCATTTGCAGCCATGTTTCATTATTTCTCTTCTGACCCAGTGGTTGCCTTATCCCTTAATTGTCATGGTCTTTTTCACCTTAACGGGGGGATTTTGCTAATGGATTTGGTCTTGTACCGTTTTCCTCTATTGTCTAACTGCACTTGTTTTTATCTTTCTGGGCTAGCTGCTCGTTTCTGGAGGCCTTTTTTGATCTGTCTTTGAATTATTTCCTTTATCTGACACCGCATCTAACTTATCTAGTTATTGGAAAGTTTTGAAAGGAATACGGAAGCTGGCATTGATTGCTTGGAAATTTAATGTTGACTCAAGATAATATCAGATTTTGGTTTCTTTTGTCTAATGTTAATGTCTGTAATTCTTCATCCTCCTAAGAAATTTTATGCACGTAGGGTATCTTTATGCAAAATTATTGGCCAATTTCTTGAATTTCCGACTCTAGTTCAAATGAGATACTAATCTTGAGGTCATTTTTCTTTATTTGAATCTATAGGGGCAAAGGAACAACTGTTGTACAAGCTTCGTAGATTTGAGAAACTTGCAGAACTGGATCCGATAGAGCTCGAGAAGCGAATGATGGAACAATTGGATGATGAAGATGAAGATGAAGATGAAGATGAAGGTGAAGGTGAAGAAGACCAAGACGATGGAGAGCAGTGTGAACATAACGAATTCTTTCCAGTGTATAAAACCTGCAATCTCGATTCATTTGTAAACGAAGTGTTCGGCAAATCAGACCTCCTGAGCCGAAGGAAAGTTCCCGCTGACATTAAGAGGCTTGTTTCGGACCTGATCTCGGAAGAAAACAGTGCAATTAAGGGCTTGGACAGCAGAGAAATTGTACTGGGAAGAGTATGCAAGAAGTTGGATTCTTGGAAAGAGGTAGAATCTAACACGATTGACATGATGGTCGAATTGGATTTCAGAAGTGAGATTGATCAGTGGAAGAGATGTCAAGAGCAAAGGGAAGAAACTGCAGTGGAAATTGAACTCGCAATCTTTGGTCTATTGGTGGAAGAATTAATCGAAGAACTAAAATAACATGTTTATATATTAATATAAATATTCTTTTTTCTTATTTCGGATTCTTAGATTATATTGGAGGATCATAGTCTAACATGTAATGTGAGGGAATAGGCTAGTTAGTCACTGGAGCTATGATCATATGTGTGGGGTTAAGGAGATGGTTAATGTATATGGCAATGAAAGCAAGGGCCTAGGTTTATGTATGTATCCTTGTCCGAACTCAGCTATTGTAGTTGAGAATGAACATAGAGCAACTATTCAAGTGACCATGCATAAAACTTTGTTCTTGTTCATTTATTGCAAGGTGCAATGATCATGTGTAGCTGTTACACTTCCATTTATGTAATAATAATTTCATCTATCATCAAAGCCTCAATGGCACAATGTTAGCTAAGAAAGTACCGAAACTTGCAAGTCTTGTTGGATCCATCAATACTTGTACAAATTCCACATGTTTATACTTTTTGATATGCTAATCTATAAAAATTGAATATAAACAAGTTTTTTTTTTTAAAATATTGTGAGAGAAAATATGAATTGAACCTATGTTAGATAAATATATTTTAACAAACTAAGCAACCATTATATCATTTTAGCCAAAAAAAAAAAGAAGCAACTGATGATATACCCACTTTAGAGTGACACTTAATGCTAACAATCAATAATCTTTGTTGGGCACCAAATATCTTAGCTTTTCATTTTGTATTAAAATTTAAATATAAAATGAAATATTCAAATTTTAATATAACAATAATGAATTGATATTAGTCCAAGAGTAATCATATCCGATGTTAGTCACCGACAGTTTGAAAGCCAATTCTTTGATGCAATTCGAAGTAAAGGATAAAGATGCAAACCTCAGAACTCATCCAAATCTTCAACTTTCACCCTTTGGACAAGAGGCATCTACAATTTTCCTATCCCCATCATTCTTTAGATAAAGTTATTATGCATGGCCTCTAGTTGGGAATATTTTTTTTTTCTTTTTTGTCCATCAAAAGAATTATTCTTTCATGCAGATATAACATCATGTCAATTTCTTTCATTTGATCGATAAAATTATCATACTGTTATAAAATTAGGGTAGTGTTAGAATAAAATCTACACACTACACACTAAGAAAATTCTAACTATTCTTTGCACAAGAATTTCTCTTCAAACTTCTCTCTTTCTTTCTCTCACAATTCTTTCTCCAATCTTTCTTTCACTAATCTTTCTTTCACAAAATGATAGTGTATTACAAGCTTAGAGAATAGCTCTATTTATAGAGCTCTAATTAGTGGAATACATCATTGCATACATCATATTCAACTAATCTCAATTAATGGTGTCTCCACTAAATGGTGGACATCCATAAAAATCTTCTAATAATTCACATAAATCCATAATTAGTGGAGCCTCCACTAATTAATGGAGATTCCAATAATTCATAACACTCCCCCTTGGATGTCCATCCATACATAAAGAATATGCCTCGTTAAAACCTTACTAGATAAAAACCCAAGTGGGAAAAAAAAATCTAGTGAAGGAAAAAGAGTACACTATTCTATATGTATGTTTATTACTCCCCCGATGAGATGATTCCTTTAAATCTTTAAACCGACGCATACCGATTTTATATCTCAACTTTTCAAATGTTGCCGTCGGTAAAGTCTTCGTGAAAATATCTGGCGAGGTTGTCACATGACCGAATTTGTAGCACATCAATTTCACATTTCTTCGAAGTTCATGAGTAAAGAAGAATTTTGGTGAAATATGTTTTGTCCGATCTCCTTTAATATATCCTCCTCGTAATTGAGCTATGCAAGCTGCATTGTCTTCATAAAGAGGAGTTGGAATACCTTTGATTGATGATAATCCACAACTTTCTCGGATATAATGAATCATGGATCTTAGCCATACACATTCTCGACTTGCTTCATGAATGACTATAATTTCAAGCATGATTTGAAGAAGTAGTCGCTATAGATTGTTTCGTAGAACGCCATGATATAGCAAGTATTTCCACATGTAAATATATAGCCCGTTTGAGAACGTGCTTTATATGGATCGGATAAATAACCGACGATCTCGCATAACCTATTAATGTTGGACTGGTTTTATTTGAATAAAATAATCCGAGATCAATTGTACCTTAGAGATATCGAAGGACTTGTTTAATTCCATTCCAATGTCGTCGTGTTGGTGAAGAACTAAATCTTGCTAATAAATTGACAATGAAAGCAATATCGAGCCGTGTGTTATTAGCAAGATACATCAATGCACCAATTGTACTTGAGATATGGTACTTCAGGACCAAGGAGTTCTTCATCATTTTCTTGAGGTCGAAAAGGATCTTTATCCACATTTAATGATCGGACGATCATTGGAATACTCAATGGATGTGCTTTGTCCATGTAAAATCTTTTTAGCACTTTTGCTGTATATGTTGATTGATGAATAAATGTTCCACTATCCAAATGTTCAATTTGTAAACCAAGGCAAAATTTGGTTTTACCAAAATCCTTGATTTCGAATTCTCTTTTAAATAATCAATTGTTTCTTGGAGCTCTTCGAGAGTTCCAATAAGATTAATATCATCAACATATATAGCTAATATCACAAATTTAGAACCAGATTTCTTAATAAAAACGCATGGACATACCTGGTCATTTTTAAATCCCGCTTACAATAAATATTCACTAAGACGTGTGAACCACATGCGCCAGATTGCTTCGAGGCCATATAATGATTTACGCAACTTGATGGAGTAATTTTCACGAGGATAATGTTTATATGCTTCGGGCATATGAAATCCTTCGAGGATTTTCATATAAACATCATTTTCTAAATTTCCATACAAGTAAGCGAGTGACAACATCTAATAGGCGCATATCTATCTTTTCATGTACTCGCCAAACTGATAAGATATCGGAGTGTAATAGCATCAACAACAGGAGAATAAGTTTCATCATAATCAATACCTGGTCTTTGTGAAAAACCTTGGGCTACTAATCGCGCTTTATATCGAACAATTTCACTCTTTTCATTGCGCTTTCGCACAAATATCCATTTGTAGCCAACAGGTTTTATACCTTACGGTGTTCGGACTGCAGTCCGAAGACTTCACGTTTTGCCGATGCATTTAACTCCGATTGAATCGCATCTTTCCATTGCGACCAATCTTTTCTATGCCGACATTCATCAATCGATATTGGTTCGGGATCATCATTATCCTGTGTAACATCAAGAGATATATTGTATGCAAATATATTATCAATAACGGTTTCTATCCGATTCCAACTTCTACCGAAGTGGTATAATTGATAGAAATTTCGGTGTTACTTTCATCAACTTCGGTTCTTTGTCATCGGTTCTCTCTTGGTCTTTATCATTCTTTTCTTCAATATGATCTTCTGGATCATTTAATCCTCTTTTCTTTCGAGGATTTTTATCTTTAGAACCAAGAGGTCGGCCACGCTTCGGCGTGTTTTTGACTCAGCGACTATAGGTATAATATTTTGTTCTCATTGGAACTTCAATTCGAATAGGAGCATTTATAGTCTGGAATATGCGATTTTGTAACTCTTCCGGAGTCAACAAAAGCGTCCGGCATTTGATTTGCAATGCTTTGCAAATGAATTATCTTTTGAACTTCAAGTTCACATGCGCTTGTGCGCGGATCAAGATAATTTAATGATGTTGTCCAAGCAAGATCCTTTTTATCTTTGTTTTGGTTCTCCCCTAATTTAGGGAATAATGATTCATCAAAATGACAATAAGCAAATCTTGTTGTGAATACATCTCCTGTCGGGGGTTCAACATACACGATAATAGAGGGAGAATCATATCCAACGTATATCCCCTTTCTTCTTTGAGGACCCATCTTTGTACGTTGGTTTGGTGCAATTGGAATATATACTGACACACCCAAAAATTCTTAAATGAGCAATATTTGGTTCGACCCAAAAGCCAATTGCAAAGGAGAGAATTTATGATAACTAGTTGGTCTTATACGTACAAGTGTTGCGGCATGTAGAATAGCATGTCCCCAGCGAGATGTTGGGAGATTTGTTTTCATTAATAATGGTCTAGCAATTAATTGTAATCGTTTAATCAAAGATTCGACAAGACCATTACGTGTGTGAACATGAGTTACGGGATGTTCAACATTAATCCCAATTGACATGCAATATGCATCAAAAGCATGTGATGAAAATTCACCGACATTATCCAAACGGATATTTTTAATGTGATGGTCCGGAAATTGTGCTCGTAATTTAATTATTTGAGCAAGTAATCTCGCAAACGCTAGGTTGCGAGTAGATAATAAACATACATGTGACCATCGGGATGATGCATCAATTAAGACCATAAAATATTTGAACGGTCCACATGGTGGATCAATAGGTCCACAAATATCTCCGTGAATCCGTTCGAGAAATGTAGGACTTTCAGCTCCTACTTTTACCTGGTGATGGTTTAACAATTAATTTTCCTAGGGAACATGCAGTACATGCGAATTTTTCGATGTTAATATCCTTTTATTTTTTAAAGGATGACCATGTGTATTCTCAATGATTCTTCTCATCATGGTAGATCCCGGATGACCCAACCGGTCATGCCAAATGCTAAAAGTAATAGGATCAGTAAACTTCTGGTTTACTAGATGATGAATTTCAATTGTACGAATTTTTACAAAATATAGACCAATAGAAAAAGACGGCAGTTTTTCTAATACCGATTTCTTACCCAAATGCATTTGAGTAATAAAAAGATGCTCAATCCCATTTTCCTCATTTGTTTCAACATGATACCCATTTCTGCGGATATCTTTAAAACTCAATAAATTTCTTCTGGATTTTGAGGAAAATAGTGCCTTATCAATAATAATTGTTGTTCCTTTAGGCAACAATATACTAGCTCTTCAGGAGCCCTCAATTACATTTGCACTACCGTTTATCGTATAAATATTTATTTCTCCCATTTTGAGATCGAGAAAAATATTTCTCATTTTTTAGTATGGTGTGTGTAGTTCCACTATCAATAATGCATACATCATCATTAATAACGACCATCCGAACACAAATATATATATGTAAACGTAAATATTATTAGAATAGAATGAAAATGAAAATACAAAAATATCGGGGTGAGGCTTTAGTTCTTTTGGACACTTGCCATCACCAATTAAATGGTCTATCCTACCGATGCGGGTGTTCAAAAAAATCCGATACATCCATATGGGTAATATTGATATTAAGATCTTCAGGATCACTATCGTCATCCTCAACATTATTTATTGGATGTTGAGAAAAATTTACTTCCACATTTTTATTTTTCAATGAAGCTTGATACAATTCAACTAAATGCTTAGCCGTACGACAGTTTCGTGACCAATGACCTTTCATGCCACATCTATAACATATATCCTCATGCTTTTCTTCAATTTCTTTTTCTTTTCCCTTTTGATCTTTTCGTTCCACTTCGGGTGGCGGTATTTTTCACAGTTTGATTATAATTGTGATAAGGAAAATATCGAGCGTGTCTACGACCATAACCACGGCCACGGCCACGGCCACGACCACGACTATAACGATGGCTTCTGCTGGAGCCAACAGCATTCACTTCAGGAGTCTTTGTAGAGCCGATTGATGCAGCTTCATGATTTCTCAATAATAACTCATTATTTTTCTCTCGCAATGAGGAGGGCGATAATTAAATCTGTAAATTTTGTATACCCCTTTTCTCGATATTGTTGCTTTGCAGGACAATATTCGAGGCATGAAAGGTGGAGAATGTCTTCTCCAACATATCTTCATCGATCACTTTTTCTCCGCATAATTTTAATTGAGATGTAATTTTATACATTGCGGAGCTATATTCATTCACGGTTTTAAAATCTTGCAACCTCGGGTGCAACCATTCATACGCGTGCGATAGGTAGTACGACCATCTTCGGGTGGTCAAATCTTTCTTTTAAATTTACCCATAGGCCATATGGATCTTTTTCGATAAGATATTCCATTTTCAAATTTTCATCGAGATGACGACGAATAAAAATCAAAGCTTTAGCCTTGTGTTGTGCGAGATGCACTATTATTTGCTTGAATAGTTTCACTAAGGCCTTCGACATTTAGATGCATTTACGCATCGAGAACCCATGACATATAATTTGTTCCGAAATATCAAGGGCTACAAATTCGAGTTTAGCGAGATTAGCCATAGAGATCAATAAATGCGTACTGTCTTACGGCTTTAATAACGGCGAGAGACTCGTGCTTAGTCTTACGGCTTTAATAACGGTAGAGACTCGTGCGATAACGTGTTATAAAATTAGGGTAGTGTTAGAATAAAATCTACACACTACACACTAAGAAAATTCTAACTATTCTTTGCACAAGAATTTCTCTTCAAACTTCTCTCTTTCTTTCTCTCACAATTCTTTCTCCAATCTTTCTTTCACTAATCTTTCTTTCACAAAATGATGGTGTATTACAAGCTTAGAGAATAGCTCTATTTATAGAGCTCTAATTAGTGGAATACATCATTGCATACATCATATTCAACTAATCTCAATTAATGGTGTCTCCACTAAATGGTGGACATCCATAAAAATCTTCTAATAATTCACATAAATCCATAATTAGTGGAGCCTCCACTAATTAATGGAGATTCCAATAATTCATAACACATACATCAAATATCGTATAATAATATAATTATATTAACAAGATTTAAAAAAAAATCGTTTTTAACAGCTGAGTAAAAAACTAATCAACCCACCAACCAAAAGCATCAATCACGAAGTTGCTTCTTTCCAGTTGTACTATACAAATACACGCTGCTCAAATTAATTCGCGGGGGCAGATTAAACCATGAGAAATTGAAGGGGCCACTTTTGCCTTTTCTCACTAATTAGGACATTGTTTATACGATAGAGCTAAAGTTGAATTATTACTAGCTTACTTTGGCATCTGGACAATGCCCTGATATGCTGTGGTAGCCATTTATTAAAATACAATTAGAGAAAAGTCACCTTCATAATTGCAAGGGAACCTTTTTAAATTACAAAGTGTAGTCTCCGTGCGTGGAGGTTGAGGTTTGGTGAGTGAGTGGTGACATAGTGACCTCTAATCACTTTGTCCAAGTCAAGACAGCTTTCTAAATTTACTGAAGGAAAAAAAAAAACCCAAGTTTAGTTTACCAAAATCTAAATGCTTTTTGGTGTAATCCATGTTTAAAATGGCCTTATATAGGTGATAGGCTTTATGTAGCTAGTCAAGTGCCTCAATGCTGGGTTTGCAAGTTTGTCACTTCCTAAAGGACGAGGTAAACTTCTGATTAATACGGACCAACAACCAGAGAATAGAAAGCTTACCATTCTAAAATTTTGAATTTTACTCTTTCTTAGTCACTTTATCATCTCCTCGATTAGTTGCTGTTGTTTTCTCTTTGCATCTCTCTTCTCACCTCGCTATTACTATGACTACAAAGAAAGATGTCCAATTTTCAAACTATCCTTACATGTGAAGAGAATAGGGGAAGGAGTTAGATTTTTCCCGACTCGACCAAAGACGGAACTAGGGGAGGGACGGAGGCACTGCCTTAAAATTTACCTTAAATTTTTTAAAAATTCTTTAAAAGTTTATATTTTATTCTCTCTAAAATTTTTTCAGAAATCATAATATTATTTTCTAATATATTTTTCTATATAATTTATCTCCAACTTTAAATTCCTGAAAATTTTATTAGTAGTTGCTAATAAGGAAGCTAAAGCTACTGTTCCTGAACGAATGATTAGGTTCATTAAGGTTTATATGACTTTTTGATGAAGTGGGAAATAGTGGTTGCTCTGTGGCAGTGCAAATTATGGATTTGATGGAACAACTAATAGTTGCATAATGGTGTCTTGAGACCGGCCAAAAGGAGGAGGGAATGGAATTGGAAGCTAATCTCTAATCAATCATGGCGTGTTTCTGTTGAATTACATTCTCATTACAAACCAAAAAAAAAAAAAAAAAAAAAGGGGGTAAGGACAAAGACCAAAGAATAGAGAATTCCAATCCATGTCTGGTTGGTGGTTCTTCAGCTGGAGTCACAAATTTTATCTCATTATTATTATTATTACAAAGAGAATGTTGTTACTTTATTCGAACCTTTTTGTATTCTTTATCTTTAGAAAATTTATAGGGAACAAATAAAAATGATATAAGTTGGCGTGGAAAAGTATCTCTTAAAAATATATTAAATTCGATATTTCAATTCTTACATGCAAAATTAAACTAGTTAAATAATTAACTCAATGGCAAAAATCATTGGATGAGGTTTACATTAGCAGCGAATTCTATCCATTTCTTTCTTTTTGAATCTCATATTCAATGAGATTCATTAAAGAACCAAGAATTACCAGCCCTAGAATGTCTGTCATTAAAGAAAGTGGTACTCCGTACAATATCTTGCTCAATTTTTCAGTGTCAGTCCTGTAAAGAAAAACAAAAATTTAATAATACAGTGAAAAACATCAATTATAATTTATTTAAATTGGATAGTGATTAAAATGTATTTAAATTGAGATCATATTAATTTTTAAAAAAAATATAAATATGATTTTAAATTTTATAAAGAATTTATAAATCTAAAAATTAATATTACGATCTACTTGATATTGTAAATAATAATTTTTTATAAATTTTTTTCTCTTAAGTTTATTTTTATTAAAAAAATAAAATAATATTTTTTTAAAAAATAAAAACTGATAAATAAGTTCACCCTAAATTTTTGCTTCAGTTATTTCTAGGCTTACCTGAGTTTCCTTGGGCATTGAAGTGCCGAACCGACCCTGTTAAAAATTCTACCATTAGAAAACCAGATTTCCCGGGCCATCTGAGAAATGATCAGTTGAAAGTAGGGTCGGGCCTTCTGGATTCTTTGAATGCCCAAAACTGACAGATGGCATAAAGAGAAATAATCAAAGTGGGTGAGCTGGGCTGGTAGACAATCATTTCAATCCATTGACCTGGCTGACAATGCTCTTTCTTTGGGTGCCAACCAGGCCAGCCTACAGCTGCTAGAGAAAAGCCCACAGTGAATTTAAGGGGCCCAAGCCCGGCTCTAGATAATGCGACAAACATTTGCTTCCATCCAATATCCGCGGTCGCTTCGATTTTTAGCCCAGCTGATGTGGACAGGGCAGAATCTTGTGGTTGTAAATACTACTAGTCTCTAATTTTGTAAGACTTTTTTAAAAAAAAATATTTGAGATTTGACAGAATGGAATCAAAGGTGACACTCTAGGCATGACGCTAGCTCCCCATTCCATCAATACCCCGTCGAGAAGGGAAATTTTTACTCGGATTATGGACAGTATATATTAAAAAATTATATAATATAATTTTTGTCATATTAAAATTTCGTATAAAAAAAACTTCTACTAGAATTACAATTTTTATAGTCCGATAATCTTTTCGTTTAGACTGATACAGATGCGGTCTCAATCTTGACCCCAACTCACCTACTAATCTCACTCCAACTCACCTACTATTCTCTAACATTGCAAGTGTTATCGTCATTCAGCTATTGGTCTTAACGGTGTTTATTTACTGGATTTCGAGGAATAAAAATTATTTATATTAATTTTTTAATTAAATTAAAAAATTTGAATTGAATTGAATTACAATCTAACTAAAATTATGGGGATGACGGCTTGCATCACGAGAGCTTGGTTGTAGTGGAAGAGGTTATACTGGTTAGGGATCTATATTGGTGATTTGATATTGTCACTAGAGTTTGGTTGCAGTGGAAGAAACTATAAGAACTTATTTAAAAGTAATTGTTTTGATATAGTTTTGTTTAAATATCATAATAAATTATAAGATATATAGAGTTAAAGTAAAATTTAAATAGAGTCAAAAAATAATATGATGTGTTGTGAATATATAAAATTATAAAAAAATAAAAAATTATTTAAATTATAATTATTTTAAATGAAATTAAAATTTTAGATTGAAGAATTTTAAAAAAAGAACATGATATGAAGCCCCCATTTTCAATATTAGTGCTAGTAAACACAATCAAGTAGGATCTGGGCGCGCAAGTTGCGTAAGGTAACTTATGCAGTCATTTGAACACATTCACACGATTACATGAATATCAAAACAACGTCGTTCCATTAAAAAATTTTTTACACGCGATCACTTTTTCAAATATTAAATTTTTATATTTTTTAATCTGAACCGTAAAATAACAGCGCAAGTTTTCGTACGCAACTTGTGCTGCCTCAGATGCAATCAAGTAGTACCCCTTCTAGAAATTCTTTTAACTAACCCTTGGACAAGTTGCCAAAGCTGAGTAGCCGGTGGAAACTGCTACCATGCTGGCTAAATAAAAAAAATCAAGTTCCAGCTCTCCCTCCGTTTCTCCATATTTGATCTTTCCAAATTTTGACAATTGCAGTGCTTATCAAAGGAGAGAATTAAGATGAGTGGCAGTTTGATCGGAGGCAAAGGTGAAGATCATCATTCCATTCAGATATGGGAAGTAAACAAAGATTGGTTGACAATGATGCAAGAAAAGATTTCCGGTGCACCCAAAATTTTGAGGAATACAGCTGGCCGGAGCTCCTGTTGCATCTTTAGAGTGTCCCAAAGCCTAATTGACATCAACGGCGGATCTTATCAGCCTCATATAGTTTCAATTGGTCCGTACCACCATGGCGAGCCGCAGCTGCAAATGATCGAAGAGCACAAATGGAGGTTTCTGGCTTCTTTGCTGAAGCGAATGCAAACTAAAGGCTTGGGCTTGGAGGACTTCTTGAAGGCTGTGCAACCACTGGAAGTAAGAGCCAGGGACTGTTATTCCCACGCTATATACCTTAGCTCTGATGAATTTATAGAAATGTTGGTTCTTGATGGTTGTTTCATAATTGAACTGTTTCGGAAAATGGGAGGGATGGTTCCATTTGAGCCGGATGATCCGCTCCTCAATATGTTGTGGATATATTCATTTTTCTTGAGGGATCTTGTTCTACTCGAGAATCAAATTCCATTTTTCATCCTTCAGTGCATATTTGAGCTGACCCGGCTGCCAGGCGAAGAATCAGGGCCTTCTTTGGCCACGCTGACACTGAATTTCTTCAACAATGCATTTCAAAGGCCAGCTCCGGATGTTGCAAGGCATAGCAACCATGAAGCGAAGCACTTGCTCGATTTTCTTCGATCAGGCTTCATTCCAGCGGGACATGATGAGCCTGACGCTGATACTTATTCACAGACTCGTCCAATTAAGTGCATTTCCAAGCTTTCTCGTGCGGGAATCAGTCTCAGGACCGGCAAAGGAGACAGCTTCTTGGCTGTAAAATTCAGGCACGGAGTGATAGAGATGCCAACTATCACTCTGGATGCTTTTATAAGCTCATTTTTGTTGAATTGCGTGGCTTATGAGCAGTGTTGTGGTAGTTGCTCCAAGCACATCACAACCTATGCAACTTTGCTAGATTACTTAATAAACTCAGCCAAGGACGTGGAATTTCTTTCCGATCGCAGCATTATAGAGAACTACTATGGCACCGATGCTGAAGTTGCCAGAATTATTAACAACTTGGGGAAGGATGTTTCATTCGATATTGATAGATGCTATTTATCCAAATTCTTTAATGAGGTGAACAAATACTATGACAATAATTGGCACCAACAGTGGGCGAGCTTCAAGTATACTTACTTTAGAACTCCATGGTCGTTTATATCTGCTATGGCTGCATTCGTCCTTCTAGTCCTCACCATCATTCAAACTTTGTACACAGTTCTTGGCTATGCTCACCCGCCTGCCTAAGCTTGTATGGCAATGAATGGTTAGGCTTGTGCGCTGTATAATCAAAAGATCCTTTGGTTCTTGTTCTTTATGCTATGCTTATTATGTAAAATGAATTTGAGATGCCGAATAATCAATGAATCTTACATTTGTTTGGCAGAAATTGTATCGATATAAACTGAATGGTGCTTCTGACGACTTAAATTTTGATGTTTGCTGTGTGCATCAACCTAAACATTTTTTCAACTCTTGTTCTTGTTTCCTTGTGATTTGCTTGAGGGGCTTCACGTGGAGAAGAAATTAAATAATATGAGCCTTAGAGTTCGACGATAAGTTAGCAAACAAAAGGTAGAAAACCTCTGATAGCTTGAGAAGATTGGGATCCAAACACTGAGAGCCCTATGGACACGCAGCACGAATCAAATATTGAAGAAAGTGGCAAAGCAACGAGAGACGTAAGGACAGAGTTACAAGTATGATTTTGGGCGAGATTTAAGACTTAATACATGTAGATAATGCAACTAAAGCTGTACTTCAAATATAATTATTAATCAACTTAATGATTTAATTTTGAAACTACTGTGCATGTTGTCCATGAGATGTTTTAGCTCAATCTGGAAGAGATTATTCCTTGAGGAATGAGTTCATGATTTTGTTCACTGTATAAGGGATACGGGTTTTTGATGAGAATGGCCTAATTTAGGATCCAAAGAAATTTATGACCCAACTTATGAGAAAAGTCTCCAAATGGCCTCAATGTATTTCGAAAATACATTCTAAATAAATAAATAAAGACACATTTTACGATTACGTTTTACTACATCTTCCCCAACATCTCACAATCTCCACCACCGTTGCAAAAACTCTCCTTCTTCCCTAACTCTCCAAACCTCCATAGCCATTTGCGCTCTTTCTTTCTCATACCTTAGCCTTCAAAATCTAGACTTGCTCTTCCTATAACTCCAACAAAACAATCTTCAATTTCACCCTCCATATTCTTCTTCTTCCTCTTCTACAATCATTAGATCTAACTGCTCGTCATTCTCTCTCACTCTTTTAATGGAAGATGCATTCTCGAAATGTGTTCTTACTTACTTAGAACACATTTCAAAAATAGGTCCAGGCTATTTAATGAATTCCTCTAAAGATTGGACCAAATGAATACTTCAAACCCTAAATCAAGCCAAACCGTAAAAAAACCTAAGGATAAGTGCGTTAAGAAATAAACAAATTTGTCAACAACTTAACATTACTAGATGGTCTACCCTCACAAAGGAAAATAATAAATCTCAAATTAAATATTCTTTTTAATAAAATAGATAACACATTATTGAAGGAAAAAATTAAAAAATAATGTGTCTATTGGAAAAAAAAAAATATTCTCATATTTTCTTACCTAAAAAAAATCAAAGATAATTAATAAATTCATTTAGCTTGAACACTTGATGTCTCTAGTCAAATATGGTGCAGCAATTCTCAGAGTCTCTTACATTACTCAACAAATAGCCTAGTTCTAGCTAACCCTAAAAAGCATTGGGTATGATCTTAGATGCAGAACCGCAATTTGTACGATTCTACTAATTTTTAATTTTGTAAAAAATCAAATCTTAATTAAATTTAAGTAACTTGTTTTAATACCATATACTAGATCATGATATATTTATTCTTGTTGGCCATTTTTTCAACACTAAAATTAAACATGTTTTGATCCATTATTTTTTTAAATCATTTTTATTTTATGTTATACGAGCCCTTTAATTTTTTAGGTACAAATTATATGAAGTATGTGAAAAGCTCAAGGATTATCCGACCAACCAAATTTCCATTCAAGATTGACGATGACATGACATTTCTTGTTTTATTGAAGCAAGAATTTGGTTGGCTTTACTTGTCTAAGTCCCTCAGCGGCAATCGTGTCGTGTTCGAGTTGGCGGGTCATGTCAATTTGAGATAATTACATTTGACAGGTCAATCCGAACATGATTCGATTAATAAACGTGTCGTGTCGTGTCAATCCATTTATTTTCGTGTCGTGTTCGTGTTATAAAACGGGTTGACACGACATGACACGATTAGATACAAAAATTAAATAGATAATTACTAAATTCGTCAACTCGAATACCTACTAAACCCACAAATCTGTGCACCATTACACAAAAAATTTTAAAAAATCAAATCAAATCATATAAAATTAAAAAACTAATAAAACAGTCCGTAAAGTCATAAATAACCAATAAAATAACAAACTATCTCGCTAAATATCTAGAAATCTTAATAAATTCATAAGATTTAATCTTAAAAATCTAAACAAATATAATTTTGCAATAAAATTAGATTATTCAATAAATTATTTTCTCTAGATATTTAGAATAACAATTTTGTCGTAGCATGTTAGGAATTTTAAAGAGCAAATGGAGAGCAAAAAACGAGCACGAAAGGAAGGCTTGTCCTTGTAGGGTATAATTCAAATTGTTTTTGTCTCAATGTCAGAAATAGCATAGTATACGAACTGGTCAATCGATACTGAGTGAACCTTACCCTTTGGTGAATGCACTACACGAGCTTCTTTTCATTCTATATTCGATTCGGCCTGTAGGCATATTACATATGTTATTTCCTAAAGGTCTAACCTTCCCCTTTAGACTCGCGTAAGGTCGTTGCTTACCAACTCGTAATAATAATATTATTATTATAGATACTAAATAATAATTAATTAAGAATGATTCATTTACTATATATCAAGCAAATAACCACATTAATATAATTTATTTTCTTTAAGATGACTCATATAATTAAACAAAATAGACACACAAATAATTTAATTAATTCATATAATAAAATTTAATTCAATTAATTCATGTCAAAAATTAAATTATCTAATTTTCTATAGTAAAATTTGTAGGGTATTACAAAAAGTATTAAATATAAATATTAAAAAAAGTTAAACCGGTTCGCGGGTTGAAACGGATTAAAACAGGTTGAACCCGTTTATGACATGTACACGTTTAAAGTTAAACGGGTCGATCTGTTTCGACCCGAACCTCGCAAAACTCTAACCCTAACTTACTATAACTGTGTCGTGTTCGTATCGTATTAGCGTGTCGTGTTCAATATTACCGTTTCTATCATTGCCGCCCCTATCATCAATCATACTGTTCCAAAGTGGAGCAGTTCACTTCTTCGGGATCCGGTCTGCTAGTTTTTTCATGTAGTAGTTGCTCTACCTATCTTTTCTGTTCTTGGTCGTATCTTGAGAAGCTGTGGAACTCGGTTGGGGAGGGACCGCGGACTGGCCGCTGGCTTGTCGTTTCACTATAATAGGAGACCGGCCGCTGGCGTGTCGTTTCACTATGATACTCAGTTCTATTTGAAAGGGTCTTTCTTGCATTCAACAATCAACGTGCCGACAAACATGTAAAGCAGCCGCTGAAATTTCCACAAGCCTTTTTAGGAATTTTATCCTTTTTCTGTTTATTCTAATTTTGATTTCCTCTATTTTTTTAATAAAAAAGATAGATTGAATTATGTTTTGATATGCCTATTCTATTATAAAAATTTAATCTTTATAAAATATTCTGTTTATCTATAAACTTATTGAGATTAGACCAATTAAATCACCATAACCTTTAGTAACACACAGAGTATGTAATTCCTCTGTTTCACTTTTAGTTTCCCTCCTCTGTATTTGGTAAGGAAATAGTTAATCTAACATTAAGAATCAGACATTCGAAGTGGTCAAAACTCTAATTTTACTGTATCGAATTGCCATGAGGTGGAATAGAACGGGAGACAAATACAATCAATGTTAAGTAAATTCAAGAAATCTAACTGTCTGTCGTCGTTCTGATGGAACACCAACCACACCTTCTATAAATTTTTAAAATTTTGTATTGATTGTTTAAAATATTAAAAGTTTTAAAAATATCACTTACAAGTTTGGCTTTCGTTTTATTTTTTTAAAAAAATTATAATATTATCTTTTAACGTATTTTTTATATAATTTATTTTTAATTTAAAATTCTCCCTCTATTTAAATATTGCCTAAAAATAAAAAAAATCCCAAGATAATCACAGTCATATCCGTAGATGGATATTGGCTTAGTTCGAGTAATTTTATAGTGACAAAAAATAATTTATAAATATATTAAAAATTAAATTCTATTAAATGAAAATGCATCACGTGCACCATACGTAAAAGTTTTATTTTTCTACTGATCCACATATAGTACACATGGCCTTTTTTCATTGAATGAAATATAATTTTTAAGATATTTATAAGTTATTTTTGGCCACCATGAAATTGCTAGTTTGGTTCAGTTGCTATTTCTCAGGAAAGCGCTGCATCCTTGGTTCGGCGAAGCTTGACTCATTGACCAGCGGGCGGGACAAGAAACATGGAAGACGTTCCAGTACTAGTCCAAGACTTGTTCTTCCTTCAGAATCAGCCAGCACCATTTTACTTGTCAAACTTGTCTCTTTAACGTTGTTCTTGTCAACCAGTGAATCCTGCTCGTCTTACATGCTCAGTATAAATACCGAAACCAGGCGTTTAAAGCCTCCAACATATTTTCTCCAAACTTTTCATCTATATTAACTACAAGTTTCCCTCCAGCAATTCTTAGAAAGCAAAACATGGCAACCGATGGTCATTTTTACAATTCAACAATGTCACAATTTCCTCAACCCGCAAGGCCTTTTGATTCCCCAGATACATATACTGGTTCAAGAATGAACCATCAGGAGTTCCCATACCATTTTCCTGAGGAAAGGGAATACAATATCCCACAGCAGTCAGGCAGGGTACAAGAAGGAGAAGACACGGTAGAGGCCTACGGTGATTTGCTCCAGATTCTGAGAGGGTTTTCTGAAGAATTTGACGATAAAGGTCGTGAAATTCTCGACAAGTTTCTTTCGATGCTGGAGAATGATGTTCCGTTGGATCATGGGATAATCCGAGAGAAATTAGAACAATTAAGAGGCAAAGTGCCAGACTTATTTGAAAAGCTCCGCAGGAAACTGAATCCAAATGGGGTGAACCATCCTGTAATCGTGCAGAGAGGTATGAATGGTGATTCAAAGTCAGCAGACGAAGAAGAAGATGATCTCAAACTTGAGTGGTTCAAGGTGAAAACTGTAGATCACGATGGCGGTGTTGTGAAGGTGGTGAAGAATTAAATTAAAGAGTGAAAGCATCTAAATTTAGCTGATGACTTTCTATCCTCAAAAATAATACTTTTGTAATTCCTCCTTTCCAAAACAAATTTTTTTATTAGACATTATTCTTTGTTTTATTTCCTGATGTAAATTGTAGTGGGCTTTAAAGGTTTTGTACAACATTCTATTCGTTCAACGCAGTCTTGCAAGTCAAGACGAATTGGTGTACATTTTACAATTTTCAAAGCTATAGTGATGAATTTTGGATACTTAAAAAATTCAACCAAGTTTGGATTCTAACCCATAATGAAGTAATCTATTTTAGTATTACAAAAAAAACTCTGATAATATTTATCACGATGTTAACTTTTTTCTTTAAAAAAAAGCCTACAACACAATTATAAAAGAGGAAGGAATAAATATGCAGCGACAATAATCTAACTTGATATCTTTTAATCTAATAAAAATTACTTTATCGGATAAACAACCCGATGAAGTAAGGCTTCAATATGAAATGGCAGAGGTTCTTGATGACAACTTGGCGTCACTCCTCTAATTAAATTGGATGAATTTTGTGTGATTTGTTTTGTTAATTTTCTATATTATTATTAAAATTTTTTTATTGTAGTTATGTTAATTTAACATATTATAAAATAAAAGGTTCAACAAATATATATATATAAAAGTAGCTGTGGAGAGCTGCTATTGAGACACATGGCAGTGTGTTGTACTGACCCTTAGCAAAAGTGAATTTTAAATTTTTTTTAAAAAGAAAATAAATAAGTGATATAAATTCAGATCAGTGTAGATTTTAATATTAAATTTACAATAATTAAAAAAATAAATTTGAAGAGTTTTTTGAACATTAAATTTAAAAGATTTTTTTAAAAAGAAATTTTAAATTTAAATTATATATATATATATAAAAGTAGCTGTGGAGAGCTGCTATTGAGACACATGACAGTGTGTTGTACTAACACTTAGCAAAAGTGAATTTTAAATTTTTTTTAAAAAGAAAATAAATAAGTGATATAAATTCAGATCAATGTAGATTTTAATATTAAATTTACAATAATTTAAAAAAAAAAGAAATTTGAAGAGTTTTTTGAACATTAAATTTAAAAGATTTTTTAAAAAGAAATTTTAAATTTAAATAATATATATATATATATATATATACTCTCGAATAGAAAGCCTACTGTTACGACACGTGAAAGTATCATAAGGTGACATATGCCTAAATGAATTTTTTTTAAAAGAAAAATAAAGATTATATAAAAGTCGAAGAGAAAGCCTACTGTTACGACATGTGAAAGTATCATAAGGTGACACATGCCTAAATGAATTTTTTTTAAAAGAAAAATAAAGATTATATAAAAGTCGAAGAGAAAGCCTACTATTAAGACACATAGAAGCATCATAAGGTGATACATGTCGAAACGAAATTTTTTTAAAAGAAAATTAAAGATTATATTTAAATTCATTTAAAATTTTAATTAATTAAATTAACTAATAAAATATATATGTATTTAATATTAATATATTAAAATGTGTAATTCTTTAAATATTATTTAAATTCATTTAAAATCTTAACTAATTAAATAACTAATTAAATTAATTAATAATATATATGTATTTAATATTAATACATTAAATCTTAATAATATAACAACTCGTATAAAGTACGCGATATCAATATAAAATAATAAATTATTAATCCAATTCAGTTATTAATAAGCCCTAAACTAATATAAATATTTATTAAAATTTTAATAAAAATTACATAAATACATTTATCTCAATTAACAAATGATCTTTAATAAATTCTAATAGAATACTGTCAATATTATTCATGAAACTTCTATGTAGAATTGCTCTCACGAGCGTGCCTGCTAAGCCAAGAACAAATCCATAAATGGAGAAAAGACCAGGTTTTGGCCCACTATACAGGGAAGATTTATACGAATACAGCCATGGCAAATCCTTTGTAGCTAATCATCAAATATCACAAAGGACTGAAACATTCATCAGAAAAATATAAATCAGAGAATCAAACTAATGAAGGAAGAAATTTAAGCAGACAGAGATAAACTTTACATCCAAATTATTCAATGAATTAATATGCCATACCACAATAAATGAGAAAAGGAAACCCAATTCATTGTTTTTTAGACCGGACTAAACCGGCTGGTCGGACAGTAAACTGATCCGTCCTTTTGAATAAAAAATCTAAAAAATTATCTCTTTTGTGCAAACTGGTCTGAATCGACCGGTCCAACCAGTTTGAACCATTCTTTTTTTTTATAAATAAATTAATATATTTATAAGAAAGAAATAAACTATACAAATAGAATAAATAATCTATAGTAATAGAGAAAATATCACATTTTCTTCTAATTTCGTTTTTTATACATTTATAAACTTGAATTATACTATATTATTGATCAATTTTATTCTTAAAAATAATTATATTTTTAATTTTTAAATTATAATATTATCGACTCAATTACGGTTTAATTGCAGTTCAATTACGATTGGACCATTAAATCGTGAACCAATAAATTTTTTGATTCAATGTCCGATCCGATTCTGAAACAATGACCCAATTACTAAACCCCCAAAAAAATCAAATTCTAATTAAAAAAAAATACTTCTACAAAAAACCATCAATATGATCAAAAAAGTCTAAAGCTTTTTCTACAATTCTCGACAACTAAGAAGACCATTAGATCAGCCAAAGGGAAAAATAGAAGATGCAATAAAATTAACATAAATACATAGGCAACAAGCTCTCTCAACAATACGGATAAACCAAACCAAACTAAACCAAACTTCAATTGTTGGATTGGTATTTCACTAAGTCCTTGAAAGGAACAATTCCAAGAAATAGAAGTAGAACCCAACCTAGGACCAAAATCAGAATCCACAAGTAAATGCAATATGAGGAATATCGATTTAATAAAAAATTAAAATTACTAATTTCACAATTTAACCAATTTCATCAAACCAAATGAAAACATTTCAAATTGAGCCTCCTACAAATATTCAAAAAAAAAGAAAAAAGAAAAACAACCACCTTGATCACTTACTAGAGAAGCCTACTTGAGAAGCTTCTATAATTCAACTCCCAAATCCAAAATCCTAATAACACGGGTTTTTGACCAAAATGGGTTTGTTTTGAAATGTCCACCCGTAATTAGGTTTGAAATCTGACCCTACCCCGTGGAGGAGGTTCCTCCGTTTGTCAGACGCAAAGTATGCTGACACCTCGCGTTCGGCAAACGCGAGGTGACTTTTTGATAGGAAACACCCCGTGCAGGGGTCTCCTCGCATCAGGCAGATGCGAGATATGACTTTGTTTAATTTTTCCCATCGTAGAAATCGCCCGTACAATCATATTTTCTTTAATTTTTCGCATATTTTCAACAAAGCACATTTACGAGTGCTTTCTGGCTTTCACGGGCGATATCTACTATTTTTTCTCATCTCTGCCAATTATTTTTTTAAAAAATCAGAATAAAAATAATTATAATTTTTTTAAAAAAATGAAAATATTGTTAGTAAATTATTAAAATTTAATTATAAAAAGTTTTGAGTTTAATGATAATACTTATTTATTGATATTATAAATATCAATTATTCGCAAAAAGTATAAATATTTCAAATATTAATTATCTAAATTTTATAAACTCTATCATCTAAAAATTATGTTTAAACTTAAATCCCAATTATGTAAATTTAAAATCCACTTATATTTTAATTCGAATAATCTATTTTTAATCAAAATTCAATAATATGTGAAAAATTAAAGAAAATATGCGAATACTAAACTTTATTTTTAGTGAATAATAGTTTGAATTATAGTTGAATATTTTCATAAATATTTTAGTGAAGTGAAAGTAAGTTGTGAATCTTTCATGAATATTTATTAAATAATACTTGTGTAATTGAATTAATATTTAATATTTTGTGACGGCACTTTTTTTTATCAAAATATTTTCATCGCAATAATTATAATTTTTTTAATTTTAATTCCTCATACAAATTTATTTTTATGTATTATTTGTCTAAATTTTATTTTTATTTACATTAATTAAATATTTATTATTTTTTTATGGATTCACAGTTAATTTTGTATTTTTTTAAATTTGCCATTTTTTTTATAAATAGGGATAAAAATAATTATAATTTCTAAATAAATTTGAGAATACTGTTAGTCAATTATTATAATTTAACTATAACACACGTTTTGAGTTTAATTGTTAGTTAAAATATCAGTTAAAATATTTATTTATTGATATTATAAATATCAATTATTTGTAAAAAGTATAAATATTTTAAATATCAATTATCTAAATTTTATAAAGTCTATCATCTAAAAATTATGTTTAAATTTAAATATCAATTATATAAATTTATAATCCCCTTATATTTTAATTCGAATAATCTATTTTTAACCAAAATTCAATAATATGTGAAAAATTAAAAAGTATTTTTAACCATAGTACTTTTCTTGATTGGTGCAAATAGTGGGGTTGTAAATGAGTCCACCATAAATTCTCGAGCTCGTCTACTTCAATATAATTTGTTACAAGACATTTTGCTTATATTCTATCCATGAGAAGAGTTGGACTCATTTAGAATATAAAAAAAAATATATAATTTATTGAAAGAATAAAAATAATTATAATTTTTAAATAAATTTAAAAATATTACTAAAATTTAGAATTTATTGATGCTATAAATATTTACAAAATATTAATTATCTAAATTTTATAAACTCTATTATTGGAAAATTATGTTCAAATTTAAATCTCAATTATGTAAATTTATAATTCTCTTATATTTTAATTCGAACAATATATTATTTAATAAACTCTATTATGTAAATCTCAATTATGTAAATTTATAATCCTCTTATGTCAATTATCTAAATTTTATAAACTCTATTATTGAATAATCTAGTTTTTACCAAAATTTAATATGTAAAAAATTAATGAAAATATGCGAAAACTAAATTTTATTTTTAGCGAATAATAGTTTGAATTATAGTTGAATATTTTCTTGAATATTTTAGTGAAAAATAAGTTGTGAATCTTTTATGAATATTTATTAAATAATACTCGAGTGATTGAATTACTATTTAATATTTCGTGACGGCGCTTTTTTTTGTCAGAATATTTTCATCGCAATAATTATAATTTTTTAATTTTAATTATTCATACAAATTTAATTTTATGTATTATTTGTCTAAATTTTATTTTTATTTACATTAATTAAATATTTATTATTAATTTTTTTGATAGATTCACAATTAATTTTGTATTTTTGAAATTTGCCCCCCAAAAAATTTATAAATAGGGATAAAAATAATTATAATTCGTAAATAAATTTAGAAATATTGTCAGCAAATTATTAAAATTTAACTGTAACACACGTTTTGAATTTAATTGTTAGCTAGAGTTTAAGGTTAAATTTATTTATTGATACTATAAATATCAATTATTTGCAAAAAGTATAAATATTTCAAATATCAGTTATCTAAATTTTATAAACTCTATTATTTAAAAATTATGTTTCAAATTTAAATATCAATTATGTAAATTTATAATCCCCTTATATTTTAATTCGGATAATCTAGTTTTTACCAAAATTTAATAATATGTGAAAAATTTTAAAAAAAATATGCGAAGATTGAATTTTATTTTTAGTGAATAATAGTTTGAATTATAATTGAATATTTTCTTAAATATTTTAGTGAAAATTAAGTCGTGAATCTTTCAGGAATATTTATTAAATAATACTCGAATGATTGAATTACTATTTAATATTTCGTGAATGTTGTCGATAATTATAATTGAATACTTTAGTAAAAATAAGTCGATCTACCAAATAACTTTATTACATATGAATTCGTCAAAAAATGGATGAAAGCTAGTCCCACAATGAAATCCCCGATGGTACCTTGGAGGTTGAACTCGTTTTCGAGGTTGTTCTTGAGGTTGTGGTTCAGGTTATAAATTTGAAAATATTAATATTCTACATTTAATTAGTTTTTTATTTTATAATTTCACTCTAACTTTTTTTTTTTGGGTTTTACTTGAAAAAATTTGAAAAGGCTCTAACACCCAACTATATTTCCATGTAAAATTCAAATATTAATATTCTTATTCGTTTAAGATAAAAAATAAAAAAATATTTAACAAAAATAATTTAATTATATTAACTAATTTTTTATTAAAATAAAAAATAATCAAATTTCATAACATCTATATAAATCTCAAATCTTCCTCGCATCTCAATTAAAAATTCTAACAAAAGTTTTATTTTTATTTCTTGACAACAATTACAAAGAAATATAATATGAACTAATTAAGATAATTAACAGCTATAATAATAAAAAAATTAATATACGAATTTGATATTTTCTATTTAATTTTTACATAAAATATTAATATTAAATATTTGAAAAGGATAAAATATTATTTTTTTCTTTAACTTCATATGCTTATTGTCCATAAATTAATTTTATATTATTTTTTAATTATTGAAATTAATTTTATATCTATACCATCGTTTAATTTTAATTTCAAAAATTAAAATCTTAGATAATTTCATACATTTTAATTTGTATATAAAAATGGAAGGACTTTAAAAAAAAAAAAAATCTTTCACTCAACATTAATTTTTTTCATTTTATTTATGCCTAAATACTTGAATGGAGAAATTAATTTTTTTTCTTAGTTAGATATTACAAATTTACAAATTTAATGTTGTAAATTGCATGAAAAAATTTATTAATCTTCATGTTAATTTATTTAGAGAAATATTCTTGTTTAATTTTTATTTCATAAAATATATATCTAAAAAAATTTGAAAAAGAAATTGAAGTCTCTTCTTAATATTCAACATTCAAAATTAAATCTTCTTCAAATTGTATATAAAATATTTTTTTTTGTTTTAATTTAAAGAAATTAAAATTAATTAATAATTTAATATTTATTTAATTCAAACGACTATTTCAAAATATTCAAATTCTCAAATATTTGAATTTTTAATATTAATATTTCAAATTTAATTGTATCTAAAAAAAAAAAATAAGGATAGGTCTTTTAATTGTATCCAAATTTAATGTTTGAAAAATTCTAAAAGGATGGATAAAACTATATCTATCTATGTGCTTCAATATATATGCCAAACGGATTAAATTGAAAGTTCCAAACCATTAGACAATTCCAATCCAACATCATTCATAGATTTATTTCATACAAGTATTTTTTATTCTAAATTTATTATAATTTTTATTCTAAATTTTTCTATCTGAAAATAATTTATAATTTATTCTAATTCACTATATATATATTTTTTCAATTTCACTTGAAAAAATGGAGGGCTCCCGCATCTCACTCAATTTGCAGTCCGTAAATTCTAATAATTTCATGCTCACCAAAATAACCAAATTAAACTATAGCAAATACTCACCGAAATAAATAACAATAACTTATAAAAAAAATTCATATTTTCACAAAATATATATCCAAACAGTTTATATAATATGATAAAATAATAACAAATTTTTTTATTCACTGTAAGAACTTGTGATCAAGGGTGGAATGAAAATATACTGCTATTAAATTTCTTCTTCCTAAATAGACATTTTATGGAATAGATCATGTGACAGTATAATACCCGGTGCAGTTTCTACTTTTGACTTCGATATAACCGTGCAAAGAGGAACCTCAAGTTCTTTCTCCTCCTTAGTTGTTTGCCTTAGCAGACAGGTTTTTGATTCTGTGAAATGGAGAAAATAATTTTTTTAGCAATTTTACTTGCTTACATAATAACAGATAATTTCATAAAATTGTCAATCTATGATAATAATAATAAAAAAAAAAAACCTGAAGAGCTTGAACTTTAACGTCAATATGAAGGATGGCAGTGGACTTCTACTGCAAGACGGGCGGAATTTCTACTGCCAATTATGTGTTGGCCGGGATGGCAATGAGAAGACAAGAAGAGCCTGGGAATGAGAAGAGAAGAAAAGCTTGGCAATGAGAAGAGAAGAGCAGAAGAAATTGGCCGCAGAAGCAAAGAGAAGAAGAAATTTGGCCAGGAAGGAAGAAATAAATAGAGAGAGTGTCGGTGGAGAAAGCAGCAACCCGTGAACAAAAGCTGTTTTCTATCAGGCCTCGTGTCTGCCAGACGCGAGGTGCGCTGACCTCGCCTGACAAAAGCTGTTTCTCTGAAAAAAAGGCCGTCGGGACTGACAAAGCCGGTCAGAGTCAGGCCTCGCGTCTGGCAGACGCGAGGATACCTGTCCACGGCCAGAATCAATTCACCTCGCGTTTACCGGACGCGAGGTGTCAGCATACCTCGCATCTGGCAAACGCGAGGAACCTCCTCCACAGGGTAGGGTCAGATTTCGAACCTAGTTATGGGTGGACATTCCAAAACGAACTCATTTTGGTCAAAAACCCCTAATAACACAGGAAAGTTTGATTACATCGTTGGTAGAACCTCTTAAAAGGAATCCAAGAGAAATGGGCAAGAGCTTGATATGACGGTCACAAAAAACAAAATGGAAAAATAAAAGAGAAGAAGAAAAAGATGTTGCAATAGTTGGGATTCCCAACATGACCAAGGAAAAATTGAAATGAACGGGAAAAACGAAAGAGAGAGGAAAAGAAAGCGGGCTATGAGGATTGGGATTCCAATGCAGGAGGATGTAAAAAAAAATCAAATTAAATGACTAAATTATCTATGATTATTGAACGAATCCTAGCCGTGTAAAATATTTGACAACGAATTCTTATTATCACTTAATTGATTAAGAGGTGTTGAAATTTTATAATAAATTTTAAGTGAAATGAAAATTATTTAATTTTGAAATTTAAATATATTAAATATTCATTTAATTATTAATATTAATTTGTATTTAATATAAATTGTAATAAAATATAATATAAAAATAAATTATAATTATTTCAAATTTTATATTTCAAAATTCAAAATTCAATACTTAAATATTTAATATTCAAATTTCAATCGTCAAATTTTATTTTCATCAAACGAGCCTAGAGAGAGAGAGAGAAGAGGCTCGGGCCAATGGTGGCTTCGGCCTTGGATTGAAACAATACAAAAGGCCTTACAATAAGATATCCATTGGATTCTATTACACTAGAATTCCAAGGCCAAGATTCAAACTTAAGCTTTGCCTACATTCATACTTGAGGCTCAGATAACAGGTAAGCAACTCGAGAACCCCCCCAAAAAAAGAGGAGAATCAGCTTATAACCTTAAGAATGGATTGTTGAGTGTGTATCCCCCACAACAGGGGATCCGAGGCCGCGCAAGTTGTCTACGACAACTTGTGCTGTCATTTAAGTTTACATGAACATTTGACATAATTACATGAACATTTCACACAATTATATGAACATTTCACACGATTACATGAATATTAAAACGACGTCATTTTGAATGCTCAAAACGATGTCATTCTATTGAAAAATGTTTTTACACGCGGCCACCTTTTCGGGCGTTGGATTTTTACCATTTTCGATATGGGCTGTGAAATCACCGTGCAAGTTGCCGTACACAACTTGCGCAGCCTCAGATGCCACAATAGGGGTGTACTCGAATTGAATCAAGTCAAACATTAAGATAATCGAATCGAACTTTATTATTTTTACATAGGGCTCGAATTTGAGCTCGAGTTCAATTCGAATATCAAATATTAGCTCGAGTTCAATTCGTTTGAAATACTTTAAAACTCGAGTTGATTCGAAATTCGATTACTATAAGCTCGAAAGCTTAAATTCGAGTTTAAACTCAAACTTGAATTTAAATAAATAATTTATAATATAATATATTATAAATAATATAAATAATACATTAATTAATTAATTAATCAAATATGTTCGTGAGTCTTCGAGCCTAATACTTAGATATTCGAATTTGGCTCATTTAAAATTAGAGTCTAAATATAAAGTTTATATTCGAGCTCAAGCTCGATATTTTGAATTCGAGCCGAGTTCTTATCGAGTTGAGCCCAAACATGTTCAGTAAAAGCTCGATTCGTTTACACCCCTACCTCACAATGCCATTGGAGCCCATGGTTAAGTCAGTTAAACAGGATTACAAGAATACTAAGAAGGTTTTCAGCTTTGGATGGCCAACTAAGGATGACATGTTTGTAGATGAGATTTGAGCTTGTCCAGCTCTTCAAGAATCTCCTCTTCTGGCCTATAAATCAAGTCGATCATTCACCATATCTACATCAACAAATACATGCCATAAATCTTTGAAAGTAGCACAGATGGTGAGATGGTAATTAGCAGAATCTAAATCCAATTATTAGATAGGGCCACTAAGTTTTATTGGGGCTAACTAGATAAAGTCTTCCATTCGAGTTAAAGCTAATATCAAGTTTTCCTAATAAGTTTAATTTGCTTTAAGAGTAGAGCGCAGTATGTCAAATTTTTGCTATACAAAGAAAATGTAAAACCTCATGTACTAATGTAATCTCTTGGAAACTAGCAATATCTACATTAATAAATCAATTTTCAACTTCTGTAGTTGAAATCATACACCACTTGGTATTCTTGTCCAGTATAAATGCAACCATGAATTTCCAATTAAAAAGATCCACTACCTTGATTGAACTCCCTTCAATCTTTGTTTTTATAGCACATCAGTACTTTGTTTGACTCCAAAAAATCTTTCCATTAGAAAGGAAGTTGCCTCGAAGAAGAACGATTCAAGCCCTCAAAGAAGATAATATGTTGTAACAGTGCCTAACTTAAATGGAAAGCATACTTTTACAATAAGAATTAGACAGCTTCATCAATGGCATATGCTTCTAAATTTGCATGAATTCTTTTATGTTGCCTTGACCACACTCTAAAGATTAGCTATAAATCTCATTTTCTCTTAAAATGCCTTGGTCGAATATAAATAGTTGGTAATAGGTCGATGGTTGTTTCCTAAAAGGCAAACTATTCTGGTAACTATATAACTACTGTAAAAAATCCAACTTTTGTCCTTAAATTAAAAAAAGTATAAATCTATTGGTTAACTGATAATTTCGTTAATTTTTAAAAATATTTTGGTAATTTTATATTTTTAATTAAAATATATTATTTTCATATTTTTTATTCATTTCTTGTATCTTTATTTTTTTCTTTCTTTTCTTCTTCCTCTTTTCTAATCTCCTAGAAAACATTCAACTGGGTTTAATGGAGGCTTTGCAGCCACAATTTCATGAAGGTGTTTGATTTCTTAAATCAATTTCAAACCCTAATCACAATCAGAATCGTAGAAGGAAATGAATCCACTCCTGCCATTTCCAAATCCTTCCTTAAACCCTTCTCAACTGATCACCACTATCAGTACAATCCTATCTAATGTTGCTGATGGCGGCACTAGAAAATCTATAAACAACACCCTCCTCAACCCAACTGTTTCAAGATTTCAACTTAGGGTTTTTCACATCAAGATTTCAAAAGTCGTCAAACACAATTAAAAGTATAAGCTAATCCAAAATTTTACATTTGTAAACTACTACTGAGTCTACAATCAAATAATAATAATAATAATAATAATAATAATAATAATAATAATAATAATAATAATAATACAAAGTCCTCTCTTCAATCAAATAACCAAAGAAAAGGCTTCACCATGATAGCACTAATCAGCCCTACTACTAGCACTATCATCGGAATTTTTACTGCCTGATCCCCCAAACCCACTACTTCCTCCTCCGGAGCCGCGATTCAAAACTGCAAAAACATGAAAGCAATAAAAACCCAAATTCTTCAACTCGATTGGAGGGCTTCTCGATTCTTTTCACGATTTAAATCCACAAGTAACATCAAACGAAGCCTTTTTAATGTGAAGAAAAAAGAAAAATTCACCCAAGAATTGATGGAAATAAAGCAAAATCCACAAGCAACAACTCTAGAATTCCACAAGCCCACTCTTCGAAACCGATTCTTTCCCTCAAAATCAAGCGATTTCTGAATAACCTAGCTTCTCTATCTGCCAAAAATTTCCTCAGTCTTCCTTTTCCTTTTTCTAGGACATTTATTTTATTTCCTTTTTCTGTAGAAGAAAAAATAGCCATTACTCCCTTACATCACTGCACCCTCGCCCTCCTCAAAATCTGTTACTTGTTGTTCATGAGAAATAAAAGGAAAGTATTATTATTGATAGAAAGCGCAGAGAATGGTTGCCCTCTTTGTCTGCTAATGATTTCTCCAATTTTATCCAATGGTCTCTTCAATTCTGGTAGAAGTGGAATTGCAATAGCAACCAAGATCAAAAAGAAGAGGAAACCAGAAGAGGAAAAGAAAGAAAAAGAAAAAATAAAGATAAAAGAAATTATTTTAAAATAAAAATAAGAAAATAATAGTATATTTCTAATTAAAATGTAAAATTACTGAAATACCTTTAAAAATTAACGGAATTGTCAATTCACTGTTAGTCAACTGATGGAAGGATAATATCTAAATGATTAGAAAGTTCGAGAAACTATTTTACGCTTTTTAGTTGGAAAGCAAAAGTTAAATTTCGCAATAGTTGGAGATTACCAGAATAATTTGCTATTTCTTAAACAACTTAGGAGACTGCTAAAAATATTTTCTAGGTTTCCTAAATCACACATTCCTTCTTCTACTCGAATTCAACGAAGTCATCAACATATTACCATAAAGATTCTTCCATAGATTCTTCCTAGAGATTCTATTTTCTAATCTAATTCAAATTATTCACACATCAAACATTGCAAATACTGATCAAGTAATTTCAAAATCTTGTCGTTGTCAAAGCCTTGCTCAGTAGTGTCAAGAACAATTGATATAGTAAGTTGTTGATGTCACAGCTTGACAACAAACCTTAACAATTTTCCCTTTTGGCATTGTTTGAAATCTTGAATTGCTAAGTTTTCATCATAACATGCATCTTCAACTACAACATAATCAATAGTGCCGATGACAAATCCTCACTGTGCCAAAACCTAACCAATGACAAATATAGAAATATAAAAGTGTCAAAGTGTTTAGAGTAACAAAATTAAGAGTAGAAGAATAGAATTCTAACACACTTCTAACAGACCAGCTCTTCCTGAGATGATGACCAAAAATGGCCACACGATACTTCATTTTTTTGGATCAAACATATGTCAAAGGTATCACTTAGGAAATGAAGCACTAGGCTTGTGAGTCATTATATCATATAGTGTCAGTTGATCATCCTGATCTATTGTTGATTGTTGATTATTGATGACAATGTCAAGCTTTAGCTGTAAGGCTACAACAGAAGTTGCTAACAATGCTGGCAATCATCCAGTTTTAAAGAAAGAACTTCCAAAGTAGAAGTTGCAGAAGATGTAGATGGCGTAGCTAATGTAGATGAGTCCATTGAGACCTTGAGAAGACAATGCAGTTTCCTGTTGCAGATCCAACGCCTTGTTTAGTAGACAGTTAGGTATGATGTTGAACAGGAAGAATTTTGAAGCTATAGCAGTGGCTTTCTTAAGCGATTAACGAACTTCCTTGATCACAGAAGTGAGTATATCACTTGATACAACTTTATAACTGGGACAAAAGGAAATATCCTTTGTAATAGGGATATGGCAAGGTAGCAGTGTTATGCAATGGCATTTTAACCAGCTTCATGGTCTGCTGAAAGATTCAGTCGCCCATATTGAATCTCATGCATTTTCCAATTTTATACAACAAGGTTACCTTATCTTTCAACAAGATAAAAATATTATCGGTTGGCAACTAGTTATAACAAGAAAGATTATATAAAGTGAAATATCAATTAGTCAATGTTTGAAGACTTAAGATAGCCTGACTCTAGCCATGAATACATGACTCCTCCAGTCAACGTGCTACACATATGACTCTTTTAGTGATTTTAATCTCCGTGGTCTCATTGCCTTTCTCAGTCTTAGCCATAAGAGTCTCCTATTTTGTATCATTCTTCCTTTCTTTTTCTTCAATTTTTCCAGACACAATCACTTTCTTAGAGGTTTCGGTTTCACTCAATTTTTTGTCAAGCACACTACAAACAGAAAGTAATTGTTCTCTAGCCTCAAGTATTTGAGTGAATTCTTCTAGACTCATATAGACTCATATATTTGAGTGAATTCTCTAGCCTCAAGTATTTGGTCTCATTTTTGGTCACGACTCGCATGTGACCATTTGGGAAGATCCGTGGATCTTGTGTCTTACTAATCATCGTCTTTCCCCTTTTCCTATTGACCAGCAACATGTTACTTCAGTTCAAGACCTTATGCTCTCTGATCAACACTTATCGGACTATGAATTCATCTCGAACTTGTTTCCACCACCTATTACTCGGGAGATTCTGAAAATTTTAATTCCCCAGATTGGAGAACAAGACTCACTGGTGTGGGCTCCCTCTAAGTCAGAGAGAATTTCTGTTAAGTCAGCTTACAGAAGTATTCATCAGATGAGGCACAATTCACTCCACTCCTTACCTCATATGAACCTTTCATCATCTACTCCTCCCCTTCCCAACAAATTGTGGAAATCTCTGTGGTCTTCCAGCCTACATAGTCGTCATAAACATTTCTTATGGCGTATTATTTCCCAGGTACTACCTACAAAATCAAGATTGGGCCGGGTGTTGGACTTGCTAGACCGATCATGTTGCATCTATCATGCCACTACAGAAAATCTGGAGCATCTATTTCTTCCCTGTCCACTTATCAAATGTCTATGGTGGCACTCCAAATGGCATTTTAAAATATATCATTTTTCAATCTGAAAAGTGGAAGATTGGATAAAGGAGCTGTTAAATTTAGATAACGCATTCCCATTCTCAACTGAGACAAAACGAGAATTTCTTAACTATGTTGTGGTGTTGATGGAAAATATATGAAAATACAGAAATCAATTACATACAGGTTGATCTCATCAACAATGGGAGGTGCTATCAATTCATATTAGCAGGTCAGCAAATGCTTATTGGGAATCCAGTCTTACCCGAAAATGGAAGAGGAAATCACTTAATCTTTCCAGTTCTTGGCAGGCTCCGCCGTTCCCTTATGTCAAAGTAAATTTTGACACTGCTTTTCAAGATGGAAATGCGATTTCTGCTTGTGTTTTTCGCGATCACAAGGGAAAAATTCTATGGGTTTGGACTGGGAAAGATTTTGTTGGGAACGCTTTTGCTGCTGAAGCCCTAGCCGCTCTTAATGCTACATTGATCACTGATGCGGCTGACATATCTCAAGTCATCATAGAAGGTGATTCATTAAATGTTATAAGGGCAATTAATGGTATTCACTCCGCTGAGGAATGGCTTGGTAAATGATACACAGATGTGGTGCAGTCCATGCTTACGCAGAGAAATAATTGGAGTTTTGTTTATGTCCCCAGATCCGGGAATATATATGCACATGAAATTGCCAAATGGGCAAAACTTCACAATTATTTTGGTTATTTATCCCTATCCCTACTTCTACCGGCCATTTTATGTGATCATGGGGGAACTACTTCGGTCCCCCATTCAAATCCTGTACTGAGTGAGGAGGGGATCTCTTCCTGTTTTATTTTTGATGAAATACAGGGTTGAATCATTATTTAGCAAATATATATATATATATATATATATATAGGTCTTAACTACATATAAGACAAATGGGTCCAAAGGTTCCACAATAGAGATCGATTGGTCAAGAATAGAAATATCCATATCAATTTTCTTTTCTATGACTACCCAATCAAACTTTGCTTTGGTCTCTGCCTATTTCTCATATTCGATTTCCTTTAGCGTTTGAATAATAGAAAGGTTCACTAAGACGCTATTTTCAATTGACTTTCTAGAAATTTTATTTTTGGCAACATAGCCCACAAGAGATTTAGGCATAGAGAATGTATATCCTTTACAGATCTCTAAATTTTTGAAAAAAACACAACTCAATATAAAATTATCAGGATCACTGAAAGATAAAGCTATACATGACAAATATTGACGTATTCATCAGTGGAGATAAAGGGTATAACAAAGATACCGAATTCAATCGTTGTAGTGAGGACCACTGTGGATATATCTCACTGCAGTGGTTATGAAGCTGTGGATTCATTTGTAGAGATTGTCGTATGTGTTCTCTTCTGTGGCTTTTCCACTATGATTAAGGTTCAAGTTCTATAAGAGTTTCACTATTATTATTTTGTGTGTATGAGTGTGTATGAGAGAGAGAGAGAGAGAGAGAGAGAGAGAGAGAGAGAGAGAGAGAGAGAGAGAGAGAGAGAGAGAGAGAACAAACCACCTTTGTTTGTTAAACAATGTATGCAAATTTGTGTCTTTTTGCTTTTCAATACAATTGCCTTAGAATTATTTCTAAAATCAAATCCTGGCTTTTGAGAAGTTGTGATTGGTGCACATAATTCAAAATTGACACATTTTCACATATTTCACTATGCTCATGATTTTCGCATGTTTCCAATATCATTGGTCTCCTTTTTTTTGTGTTTAAAAATTTTGAAGGAATAATAACAACAAAAAACTCTTAGATACAAGTTGGACATAACAAAGGTTTTTATGTTAAAGTGAATAAAGTCTTAATATTGTTCGCAATTATTCAAATCACATAACATCAAGCAGTTTTGTGAGAGTGTCTTCAAGTTATTTTTGTATTAGAATATATTTAATCTATACAGTCTTCTATTCAACAAGTTCCCTGATGAAGTGATGCTTTATGTCAACGTGCTTTGTTCTGCTGTGTTGAACTAGATTCTTCGATATATCAATTATACTTATATTGTCACAATAAACAATCAATTCCTTCTGTGAAATTTCGTAATCTTCCAACATTTACTTTTTTTATAATTGTCACCGTACAAAAGAGGAGCCGATGGGAATGGCGATCGGCTTCTCTTTCGATGAATATAAACAGTTCGATGAAAGAATGAATGTGAGAGTCGGACTTTTTAAGAGATGTAAGTTCTTTGAACTTACTATAGAAATGGGCCAAGAAGGCAGGAATATTGCATGTGGAAGCTAATAAGGACTGGAATCAGTGTGTTTCGATTGATCTTCACAAAAAGGAATACAAAAGTACTGAAAATTAAAATCAAAGTAAAATAAAATGGAAAGTCGGTAATAAAGAAATAAAGAACACTTCTGAAAACTAATGAAAGCTGTAAATAAAGACAAAAACAAAGAAAATGCAGAATAAAAAGAGAATTGAAAACTAAAAACTGGTAATCTTGTAGGTATGTTTGTTTGTTGTTATCCTTCGTTCTGAGAATTCTTGCTTGTTTTATGCTTGCTATGGTGTTGTAATTAACTATCTGTATGTGGAGAAAATCTCGTTTCATGGCTCATCCTTAGCGATTATGAACAATAGTGCTTTACCGATTGTGCTGAGACACGGGGGTTACGATTCAACGGCTCTTGGTTCTGATATTGACCGAGTATATTGACTGAAGAATTCTTGACGTCATCATTGGTTTGGCAAAATTCCTATCAGATTCGGCTCAAAATTACTGTTGTAATGGATCGGCTAAAGTTGACGTCAACACATGCCCCCGAGTCCCATTTCTTTGATGGCGTGATCAGGTGAAGTGATAAGAATCGTATCTCTTTTAATTCGTAACCGTTCTTTTCCTAACAAAGTTGGAACGTCCCGATCGTTGCAGAAGGTTTTCGACTTTTTGGCTTTGACACTCGTGAACGAATAGTCTTTAAATTTCACTTTAAATAGTCGTGGTTCCCATTACTCCTTTTTCACCGATACAAAATCTTCTTCTGAGAAACCTCTACTTTGATTAGACTTCTATCCTTCTCGTGAAATTTGACAGTATTTTCTGCACTTCTTTTATCAAAGATTTCTAAATCTTCATGGCCGCCCCAATTAATAACACCCCCTGGCTTTGGTTCAAGCCGAAGCTAACCTATACGCCTTAGGCCCTCGGCTATTACTGATGGAGGTCACCATTAATCATCTACGATTTGTCCAGCTAGATGATTTTGTCCTCTCGTTGAACCGGAATGACTTTTCTATGGCCGGTCTTTGATTTTCCTTTCATTATTGACCGCGCCCCCTAAAGAATTATAGAGAATGGCGTGATCGCTGTCACGCTACATTCGGAGCCCTTTGGGATCAATGGGGCATCAGAGATGCCGTTATGATGTCCTATTTGGACATAGCTTTCGATCGCAACCTCTTCGCTGTGGTTCTACCATTCTGGTCCTCGGTAATCAATAGCTTCATATTCCCCCATGGGATGTTTTTTCCGACCATCTTGGATATTTGCACCATCTTGGGCTTCTGATGTGACGGAGATGAGATCCTTAACCTCTATGATGACAAAAGTATGCCTGCCATCGAGGCCAACTTGGACAAAGCAATTGCTTTCTACGGTAATTTCATGGCTGCCCAAAAGGGTGTAGGCGGTATTCTGTCGAAGTAAGAGCAAGTCTCATTCCTATGGCTGTGGCTCTGCAAGTACATCCTCTGTTCTTTTACGGCTGGAATAAGCAACGAATACCGATACTATGCATCGGCTATGCTGAGGAAGAAAAGGTGTTGTGACCTAGCCTCCTTAGTACTGGCATTGGTTTATCGGATGATGAATTAGATGACTTTGGCCTTATTAGCTAGGAGTGACCCGACCAATCTCGGTGGCCCTCTTTGGGTTATATAACTATGGCTTTACCAATATATCCCTCAATTTGGCGTTAACAACCTCTCAGGAGATTCTACTGACTCCTCTACCCAGGTCACTAGCTATCGATTGTTGAGAACCCTTTTGAACAGATATTCTGTCGGCACCATTATGTCATATCTTCATTAGAACTGCCTACAAAACATGCCTCACTTTTTCCCCTATTCTTCTCGGGAAACTAGCCCTCTTTGGTTGACAAATCTTGCCGACGCATCGGAGGGCTCCCAACAGACTATCTGGGTAAAAAATGCTGTGTCCCAGGGAACTCCTTTTAGGGGCCAAACTAGGCGCACAAAGTGCTAAATCTTCTTGCAAACGGTACAATCCTCATTGTTCCTCTCAGAAATTTGGACTTATTCAGGACATCCCTACTGATCCTGGGCATGTATCATCCTACACTGTCATGTCTACTCTATCGGCTGAAGTTGTGCACACTTTAGCCGATAGGTCCCTGACTATTGTCTGTTTCTTTGAGTATCATCATTTTCAGGTCGTTTGGGAGGCCACATCCAACTCCAACTTATGGTGGCGACTGATGGGTGAGATACTTTTCTTTGCCCTTGAGGAAACGTGGCTGTTTAGGCTGGCTGGGTCAGCATCGGTGGTAGTGGAAACATCAACGCCAAAGAAAGGTAGACAGAGTAAGATATCTGCCAGTTCGATTACCGCACTGTCATTCCAAACACCACTAGTGAAAAAAGCCCACATTCTTTTAGCTGTTGAAGAAGAAGAAGAAGAAGTTCCTCCTCTGTTTAGGTGATCTAAAAGGCAGCAAGCCACCCACACCCTAACAATCACCAAGATTTGGACTTCTTGTACTGAAACTCATATGATACTCTTCAATTTAAGACATCAAGGCTAACTCCTTATTCCCCTCCTTTGTAGAAACAAAAACCCAGCCGATTAGTTATTTTTTACTCTTCCTCTGAGTCGATGGAAGCCATGCCCCCTTTGTCACCTGAAATGACCATACCAACCGAGGAGGAAACTTCGGTTGTTTCTTCTTCATCGGCCATACCTCCAATGTCTGAAATGCCCGTCTCAGAGACAACGACAAATATTAAACCTGTTCCACCTCCTGCGGAGCCAATCTCTGAACCTTCTTCGGTAGAACCTCCAAAAGAAGATGCTTTCTCTCAGCCGCTAACATCTGAGGCTGCTGCGCTAGAGCTCTTGAATAGCTTAATTGGGGCCATCTTGCCGACCAGCCAGTCCTCCTAAGATGCAATCAGCCGAGCCCTCCTACTGCTTGCATAATCGACTGATACCGACATTCCTATTAAATTAAAACGTCTATCGACTGATTACTTGGGTTATATGAGGTTCACTCGACGCTTCCTTTCAGACACTTAAAATAGGAGGGATGAAGTTTCTCGTCAGCTTAAGACATTGGAGATGCTCCAGGAGCAAGAAGCTTTTCTGCAATCCCATCGCCTAGAAGTCTTTGCCTGCCTAAGTGTCCTTCGAACTAAATTTTCAAAAAGAGTTGATAAAATTAAAGGACTTGAAAAACAATTGCAAGAACTTCAGGCAGAGCTAAATTATGAGAAGTGGGCTTTGGAAGAAAAACTTGAGGCCGAAAGTATCTGTCAGCAAACGACCTCCTCTGTAGAAGAGTTAGCGGCTAAGTTTCACGATGAACGACTTATGCTGGAGGTAGAGGAAGAACTGCTTCAAATAGAGCTCCAACACTCGAAAAAATTGCTGGCCGATATGCAATCCTCATGGGATAAATTTCGCTCCTACCTGATCACCATTTTCCATCGTACTGATGAGGCTGGTCCTTCAGGTACTCAATCTGGAGATGCCAAAGTTTGTCCACCCCCAACGGAGGAAATGGTTGTCGAGCCAGAAACGACCTAAGAAGAGACGACTAGCCAAATGGAAAAAGAGAGGGAAATCCCACTGGAGACAACTCTGCCTGAGGACGATCCAAATCAACTTGTTATAGTTCTTTTTTCTCATCTGAACGAGATGCCTCACACTCCGTCTGAGGAGAATTGATTTTTTTTTCTGAATAGCTCTAGCTCCGTCTTAAATATAATGGTCATCTGATTGACTCTTTTGTAATAATCTATCTTCATGAATGCAAATACTTTCCCTTTTTTCTTCTCTTTGCTATTGCTATTATTTATTTATTTATTTATTTTTGTTTACTCTTTTCCTACTATGGTTCCCTCCCAAAATGTAGGATAGGATTTTTTTCAAATATTTTCCATTTATGGTATTACTTACCTATTTTCCGTTGGGTGCTATCAGCCAATAAGCCCCTCCATGAAAAACTTATGTAATAAGAAAATGTCATTCCCAAAAAGTGGACCACTTACCATAATGTAGATCTTTTGGAGTAACTAGTAGTATATTTTTCCAAACCATATCTCCTTCTTAAAAGTTCTTCTCTCACACTCTCTGGTTATAAGCTCTTACTACATTTTCTTTGTGCCTTTTGATATTTTCTAGTGCTAATCATCGGTCCTCTTCGACTTGATCCAAATTCATAGCCAAGGCCAACCTGTAATCCTCAACTGATAAACAACGTTGGTAAGCTACTCGAGCCGATCGCAATGATAACTCAGCAGGTAACATCACATCCTGCCCATACGTTAGCCTAAATAGCGTGAAACCTGTAGCAGTTTTGAAGGCATTCTGATACACCCATAAAACCTCTTGAAGTGTTTCGTGCCACTTTTTTGGATTATCTTCCAATGACTTTCGCATCATGATAATCAAGGTCTTGTTTGTAGTTTCAGCTTAACCATTGGCCTGCGCATAATACGGAGATGAATGTAATAGTTTAACATTGAATTGAGTTAAAAAGTCGCGAACCTTATCTCTCGTAACATAGTTCCTCGGTTGGTCGTTATTGTTTCCGGTATGCTGAATCAGAACAAAATACTCTACTGAAGGAAAGTGATAACAACAGACTAGGTTACTCTGGTCAGTGCTTGTGCCTCTACCCACTTGGTGAAATAATCTGTTGCCACTAAGATAAAGGTATGCCCTTTAGTCGATAGTAGATGAATCTTGCCAATGACATCTAGAGCCCAACCCCTAAACGACCACAACTTGATGATAGGATGCAGTTCTGCGGAAGGAGCATGTATCAAGGGACCATGCTTCTGACATGCCTCATATCCAGCTGCATAGGCTACACAGTCCATGGTCATAGAAGGCTAATAAAATTCACGATACTATAGTGTCCATTTTAGCTTTGGGCTTACCTGATGAGCATCGCATAGGCCTTCATGCATCTCGACTAACGCCTATGATGCTTCTTGCTTTGACAAACATTTCAATAGAACTCCTAAATGGCTTCTTCTGAATAAATTATTTCTAATCAGCACAAAGTTCAACGCCTTATGTTTTAACTCTCGTGACATATGACCAGTAGGATTCCACAAATAGAAAACGATATCAGAACGCCAGTCTTCTTCGTGTTCCTTTCCCGATATTTGTTGGCACATTACTACTCTGGCTCTTTTTTTGAATCCTGAAGCCATTTGAACTAAATCATTTGCCTCCTGGTTCTCAGCTCGAGGAACATAAGTCAACATGACTTTCGAAAAGTGTTGCAGCAATGCCTTTACTTCCTGTAACTTATTTAACAAAACATGGTTAGTGCATTTATACTCACTTGAAGTCTGTCGGACGACCATTTGAGAATCCCCTGTTATATTAACCACTTGTGCATCCAAAGCCTTCAAGACTTGAAGTCCCAACATGAGAGCTTCATACTATACCCGATTATTTGAAGTTCCTTTCCTTAATTCAAAAAGAATTCTTTCTTGTCGTCCATAAGGGGTTTCAATGACCAAACCGACATCTGCCTTAGATTGGGTGATAGATCCATCAAACTGAAATTTCCATAGTTTGTATAGAATGTATCTATGTGCTTCTTTCTTTTCAGGGTTGGGCACTTCTAAACAAGGGTGTTTAGCCAAAAAATCAGCTATAGCTTAACCTTTCGTTGCTTTCAAAGGCACATGAGTTAAAGAAAAAGCATGTAGCTTAATTGCCTATTTCAGTAAATATCCTTGCAGCAAAGGGCAGTTCAATAGATATTTGATTAGATCAATTTTACACAAGACTTGCACCTCCTTAGGTAACAGATAATGTTCTAGTTTTGTGCATGCATAGTATAAAACACAAGCATAGTTTTTCAACAGGAGAATACCTTATTTCGATATCCGTCAAGTTTCGGCTGAAGTAGTACACTACTCTTTCAACCCCCTGTGCATTGTCTTAAGCTAACAAGCTTCCGATAGATTCTTGAGCCGTTGAAATGTACAATTTCAAGGGTGTCTTTGTTGGAATATATGCCCTTTAGTTTATCTGATGTAATATTAATAAAAGAATTTATTCTCAAAATTTGTTTGTGAATTTATATTTTATTTGTACACGATTTTTGTTAGGAAATGACCCATTGTGTTTAAATAAGTGATCCATGTGAATGGTGGTCTTTCACAGTGAGGTATGGATCACGAGTTACTTAACACATAAATATTTATTCTTAACTGATTGATGAAGGGAAATCTCATCATGTATAGGTTATTGTGTTATGAATTTCAAATGGAGAATGGCTTACCTTTAGCCAGTGAGTAGTCCACTCATTTCATAACATGAGCGTATTTCGAATACGTAGAATATAACCTGTAATAGTGGTTTTCAAAATACTATTTAAAAGAAACCCAAACTATTACTACTACAGCATAGACTAATACTCTACTGCTTGAGTATGAGTTGGTAGTCTGACGAAGTTCGAAGTATATACTTTGATATACTGTAGTTAAAGTTCTTTCGTAGAACCAATATACTTATATGTTGGGTGTATGTGACTAGTTAATTAAGACAGACTTGTACAAGATGGCTTCTACGTTATATTGCCCCTTGTGACTATTCAAATGATCTAATTATCCAGGGCCCTGAGAAACATGACTTGGATGTTTACTTTAGGGTAACTCCCTTGAAAAGTGAAAACATTGCAGAAGTGGTGAATCACTGGACTAGAGGTCTAAGAATGGTAAATGTCTATTAGAGAGGTGTTAGTACACTCCTTCCTCTCTAATTGCACGGTGATGCATAGAGGAGTATTTTAGTCATTATACCTGTAGATCGAAGACTTTGCTAACGCAGCATTGTCCTTGGGGTCAATATTTTCTTATCGTGATATAAGAAATTATTTCAAATGCAAAATATAGCTATTTATATAGCAAGGGCATTTTGATCATTTTAGTAGTTAAGACGATATGTCTTTTGGTCCCCGGAATGACCCTTAAGTCATAAAAGATTTGGGTTAAGAATGGTCTATTTGGGCTTATTAATTATTTATTGGGTTGTTTAATAAAGTCCATAAAATAAATAATTGAGATTTATTATTTATGGGTGTTCAAATCTAAGAATAAATAATTTTTCTGGTCCAATTGAACGCAAATGGATACTCTCTCGAGTAATGATTCAAATAAATGGAAAATGAATTGTAGTGCTCTTTCCTTTTGATTTGCATTGTTGGAGCTTTTATTTTTTAAATCAAAGTGTTATATTTCTTTTTATGCACTAATAGAGCCTTTATTTTTTTAAAAAAATCAAAGTGCTATTTTTTTTATGCACTATTGGAGCTTTTGATTTTTAAATCAAAGTGCTATTTCCTTTTATTTTTCTCTAGTGGAGCTTTTGAGTTTTAAATCAAAAAGCTTTCCTTTTGTTATGATTAGTGGAGCTTTTGACTTTTAAAATCAAAGAGAAGAAAATGAATTAAAGAGCATTTGGTTGTTCATTTCCCGTGAGAGGATTTGGTGGTTCATTTGCAAGAGAGCTCTGGGTTGTTTATTTTCAAAGAGCTCTTGGTTGTTCATAAAAAAATCAAAGAGAAAGCTTTGTTGAAGTTTTCACAAAAGCTTATCAAAACCCAATCTTTAAGCTTTCACCCACTGTGCTACGGGCACCATTTCGAAAGATTAAAAGCTTCACGTGAATGAGATGCAGTAAATGTTTGCAAGGATGTGATCCACTAGCCTCAAATATCCTTATACAGACATCTACAACAATACAAAAAGGGTCATGCAATCAAAGAGGTAAATTTTTTGTTTTTCTAACATCGTTTTATTTTCATGATTTTTGCTATTTTAAGCCTTCAATTGGTATCAGAGACTGGTTTGGCAAAAATAGGAAGCATGTTAGGCTTAACTAAAACAAAAAAAAAAATATTTGTTTTGGTTGAAATCTACAATCTTTCGTGTTTACTAGTATGGGTAGTTTCACTGTAAGTTTTGCGAGTGGAAGCATAGGAACAATATATTTTACTTACTTTCATAGATATCGTGTAAGCCCAGTGTTTTAAGGGCATAGGCAGTTATTTGGATGAGTTTTGATTAAAAAAAAAAAAAATCAAAACAGGGCACCAAATTGCATTCTGGAGAAAACTCAGTGCAAGCCAGCCGTCAAAGCCGAGCCGCTGAATGAGCCAAGCCACAACTTGGTGAATGGAGCTGTGGCTCATGGCTCAATCCAGCTAGTGGCTTGACGAAATGCAATTCTGCAATTGCAGAGCTGCGTGGTGAACATTTTGACCGCACAACGAGTGGAGTGAGGGCCAGGTCGCGGGCACCCGCTCGGATCCGGCCCATGGGTCACCCATGGGCCGTGATCCAGTGTGGTGGGTGCACTGGACCCAACTTGATAATAATAATAAAAAATTTTGGTCCCATACCGGCGAAGTTATTTTTATTATAATAGTTAATATTTTCTGAATATTTTGTATAAAAAAATAATAGTAAAGGAAATTTAGGATTAAATAAGACCATTAATTAATTAATGTGTTTAATTCTATTATTTGCACACTTAGGTTAAAAGAATAGAAAGGTATGAAAACATTTACAGTTTTCTAGCATGATTATTTCTTTTTGTACCCTATGTGCACGTCTTCTTAAAGACTAAAATCTTTGGAAATTTTTAACAAAGAAAAAAAAATTTATTAAATCAAATAGTTAATTTTAATTCAGACAAAAATTAATTCTTGGATATTTTCTCAAAAGATTTTATCCTTGACATAGAAAATATATTGAATTTAGATATTTTTAGAAATTAAAATAGAAAACCATTTTGATTGAATTTTAACAAAAGAAATTGTTTTTGTCAAAAATTTGAGATCAAAATCTCTCGAAAATTATATTGAAAATTTTTGAAATTATTAAGTTTATTAACGTAAATAAAATTAACCTATGAAAAAATTTCTGAAAGGGTATAAACCTTGACATAGAAATTTTATGGGTTTAGATATTTTATTTTGAGTTAAAAAAACTTAATTGAAAATTTCAAAATATATTTTCCAAGAAAAACCCTTATTTTAAAATATTAAATGAGAGAGAGGTTCCAACAGTCCCACAGCTTCCATCATGATCCTTATTAGAGATCGTGGGTCCCTTCACGTCACCATGGGAGTGAACCCGTATAGGATGGAGATACCATAAGGTTCTAGAATTAATGGATGGATGTAATTAATAACTTGGGACACGTGTTATGATCGGCCAACCCATGTTGGAAGTTATAGTGCAGGAAATGTCCACAGAAAATAAGAAGAAACGATCATTCCACGATGGAGTTATCTTTTAGATCATTACCTAGAAGGAAAATTAATTTATGGTGGTTAATACACTTAGCTTAGAAAACTGTTAATCTTCCCAAGAAGCTATGTCAGTTTTTTTTAAGAGCCAAATTAATCATATTAAAGATAATAGTGATATGGTTAATTATTATCGGATTTAATATGAGAATAAAGTCACAAATTATTTTTTTTTTTCACAAACAGAATTTTCGTTTATTTTTTATATTTCAGAAATGGTTGGTGGAGATTCTTTTAGTCCTTTGGCCGTTATTCTCTGCGAGAATAAGCTAACGAGACCAAATTATATGGACTGAAAAAGAAACTTGGACAGAATACTCACTGTTGAGGAGTATAAGTATGTCCTATTTGAAACCTGCCCTGTTATTGGGGAGGGTTCCACTACAGAGGAGCGTAAGGCTGCAAAAGTATGGAAGAAGGCCAACGAAATGGCTTGATGTTACATGTTAGTCTCTATGTCTAATGTGCTCCAGTCAAAACATAAGCATATGGCCACTGCATACGATATTAGCCAATCATTAGCTACGATGTTCGTTGATAAGAGTCAGCCCGCAAGGCAGGAGGCTCTTAAGACTATTATAAATACTAAGATGGCTGAGGGAGCATATGTTCAAAATGATTTCTACTTTCGAGGAAGTTGAAGTCTTAGGGGCTGTTATTGACTCCGAGAGCCAAGTGGACATGGTTCTCGAATCTCTGCTAGGCTCTTTTACTCAGTTCAAGTTGACCTACAATATAAACAAATTGAACATGACTTTAACTGACTTGATGAAAGAGCTCCAGGTGGCGGAAAAGGTTATAAAGCCACAATCCAAGACTATGATTGCGAGGATTTTTTCTTCTAGAACTGGGCCCAAGCCCAAAAAGTTTAAGAAGAATAAAGGAAATGCACAGGCCCAACCTAAGAACCAGACCAATAAGCCTAAAGGTAAATGCTTTAGATGCAGGCAAAAGGGACACTGGAAAAATGAGTGTCCAAAATTTCAGGCCAAGAAAAACCCTAAGATATTGTTCTCTATCTAGAGTCTATTTCAATGGTTGGATCAACTTCCGCTTGGATTGTTGATTCTGGTGCCACTGATCATATCTGTAACTCCTTGTAGGGGTTTAGGAAGATAAGAAGACTTCAAAAGGGCGAGCATGGATTACGAGTAAGAAATAGAGCACGAGTATGGGGCCCTTGCAGTGGGAGAGTAGGATCTAGTCTTTGTTTGTAATAAAGTGGTTGTATTAAAGGATATTTTATATGTACCCGGTTTTAGATAGAATTTGATTTCAGTTTCAAAGCTAATAAATCATAGATATTTTGTTTCTTTCCATTCTGGTATTACTATCAGTAGAAATGGAGAAGTTTTATGTACATGGCACATGTATGGAAATTTATTCTTTTTAAATCCTACAAACAATCAAATAAATAACGCTAATCTGAACCTTTAAGTAAGACGAGAAAGACCAATGTTAATGACTTATATCTTTGGCATCTAATGTTGGGCCATATTAACTCAACTAGGATTCAGAGATTAATCTATGATGGGCCCTTGGGCTCATTAAGATTAGAAAGTTGGCCTCAGTGTGAATCATGTCTTATGGGAAAAATAACCAAAATATTGTTTACCCAAAAGGCTAATAGAGTTAAAGAGATATTGGGTCTTGTTCATACTGATGTGTGTGGTCCCTTATCAACACAAGTTAGAGGGGGCTTTGAGTATTTCATCACTTTCACAGATGATTGTATAAGGTTGGTTATGTCTACCTGATGAGGTGTAAGTTTGACTCTTTTGATAAGTTCAAAGAGTTTAAGGCTGAAGTGGAGCGTCAAACAGGTAAATTGATCAAAACCTTACGATCGGATCGTTGTGGAGAATACATCTTCGGTGAGTTTAAGGATTACATAGTACATCACGGAATAGTATCTCAGCTTTCTACACCGAATACACCCCAGCAGAATAGAGTAACTAAGAGAAGGAACAGGACATTAATGGAAATGGTCCGAAGCATGATGTCTCATGCTACTTTTTCGGTCTCTTTTTTAGGATATGCCTTGGAAACAGCGGCATACATTCTGAACTTGGTGCCTTCTAAGTCAGTATCTAAGACACCCTATGAGATGTGGACTGGACGTAAGCCAAGTCTAAACCATTTCAGAATATGGGACTGTCCAGCTTATGTACTGATCAAGGGAGACAAACTAAAACCAAGATTAGAATTATGCTACTTTGTTAGGTATCCAAAAGGGACAAAAGGAGGTTACTTTTATTATCCCAAGGAGTAGAAAGTATTGGTAAGTACTAATACTAGATACTTAGAGGATGATCAAAGAACTTCGACTAAAGGTTCAACAAGGTTAGAACTCCAGGAGAAGTTATCTTTGGAATCAATTTCTTCTGACCCGATTATAGAACAAGAAGAGGCATAGCCTCAAGAACCTATACAAACGGAGCTTCGTCATAGTGGGAGGATATCTAAAGTTCCAAAAAGATGGATATGAGAGGCTTTCGAGCTGGTCTATGACCATCAAGAACAGGATCCCACTAGCTACGAAGAAACTATTACTGATGCCAATGCAAATCTATGGCATGAAGCAATGAAAGCCGAGATTGAGTCTATGTATTTCAATCAGGTTTGGGATCTTGTAGCTGTTGGATTGTATGCCCTCTTAGACTAGGTTTCTGATGTAAAATCGAATTATTTAATAAAAGAATTTATTTTCAGAAATTATTTGTGAATTTACTTTTTGTTTGTGCACGATTTTCGTTTGGAACAGACCCATTGTGTTTAAATAAGTGATCCATGTGAATGGTGGTCTTTCACAGTAAGGTATGGATCATGGGTTATTTAACACATAAACATTTGTTCTTAACCTATTGATGAGACTGGGAACCTCATCATGTTTAGGTTATTATGTTATGAATTCCAAATGGGGAATGGCTTACCTTTAGCCAGTGGGTAGTCCACTCACTTCATTACATAAGCGTATTTCGAATACGTAGAACAGGACCTGTAGTAGTGGTTTCTCAAAGTACTATATGGTAGAAACCTAGACTACTACCGCTACAGCGTGGACTAGTACTCTACGACTTGAGTATGAGTTGGTGGTCTAGCGAAGCTGGAAGTATATACTTTGATTTGCTGTAGTTGAGGTTCTATCATAGGGCCAATATACTTGCATGTTCGGTATGTGTGACTAGTTAGTTAAGACAGACTTATACAAGATAGTTTCTGCACTATATCGCCCCTTGTGGTTGTCCGAAGGTCTAAATTATCCAGGGCCCTGGGAAACATGACTTGGATGTTTGCTTTAGGGTAGCTCCCTTGGAAAGCGGAAACACTCCAGGAAGTCGTGGATCATTGGACTAGAAGCCTAAGGATGGTAGATGTCATTTAGGGGGGTGTTAGTACACTTCTTCCTCTCTAAATGTACGGCGATGTGTAGAGGGGTATTTTAGTCATTTCACCTATAGGTCGGAGACTTTGCGAATGTAGCATTGTCCTTGGGGTCAATATTTTCTTATGGTGATATTAGGAAATATTTAAAATGCAAAATACAACTATTTATATAGCAGGGGTATTTTGGTCATTTTAGCAGCCAAGGCAATGTGTCTTTTTGGTCCTCAAGATAGCCCGTAAGTCCTAACTATTTTTGGGTTGAGGAATTGGTCTCAGTTGAAAAGGATTTTATTTTATTTTGTTTTATTTTATTTTATTCAGGAAGTCTAATTTATTATTGGATTAGAATAAAATAAATAAATAAATAAAATAGAAGTTGAGAGAAATTAATTATCTAGTTTATTTGGTTATTTAATTATTCAGGGCCTAGGTCCAGTATGAATAAATAAGAAATTAACCTGGGCTTAACTAGGGGAAATAATTAATGTTTAATTATTTATTGGGTTATTTATATAGGCCCAAGAAATAAATAATTAAAGATTAATTATTATGGTTCATTTGGGCTCATTAATTATTTATTGGGTTACTTATGTAAGTTCAGAAAATAAATAATTAATATTTATTATTTTGGACCTTTTGGGTCCAAGAAAAATAATAAATATTTATCTGGCCCAATAGCTTGGACCTTAGGGTTTTTCCAAATACGGTTAAGAGGAGTTTAAGGTTAGGCCAAACTGTTTCTCAGGATAACATCCGGGTGTTTTGAAATCCCGGGGAGATGTTTATCAGAGATTGAAAGACCTAGTTTAGGCCAAATATAAACAACTCTTTGAAAAGGAAAAACCCTAATTTCTTTCCATAGCCTTACACACTCACGTGACTCTCTCTCTCTGGGAACTCTCGTTTTTCCCTCTCCCTTCCTCTGTGGTTTCTTCTTGTTCTTTGCTAATCAATAGCGAAAGAACTAAGGAGTTTTGAGATCGTTCCTCTTCACCATAGTGTTCACCAACTAGAGGTTAGACTGAGGAATATCCCGAGAGCTGGAGAGCTAAGCATTAATGCAAACAAGGCGGAGTAGAAGGCTAGCGGGTGTTCAACCGGAAGCTCCTTCAAGTGGACAAAGCGAGGCGATTCCAGTCGTTCAATCCGCTCTTACTCAACCTAGAAGGGTTAAGGAGCGCAAAGGTATGATTTTCACGCTTCTGCATGGCCTTTGTGGCTTGCGTTTAATTTTTCTCTTTGTTTTTTTTTTCGTCCATGGCTCCCCTGTTTCTGCGTTTTCCTTCAAAATGGTATCAGAGCCATTTGTTTTGATCAATATAGGGAGCATGGTAGTTAAAAAAATGGAGAAGATGATTATACCTGTGATCCTTCGCTGTTTTGGTATGGGATAGGTGGATTTGTAAGCTTCACAGTGGAAGTATAGGATCTCTGTAAATTTTTTTGGCTTTGGTGTTTTAATCGTGTAAACCCAATTTTAATGGGTATAGGCGGTTGTGTTTATATTTTGGATGAGTTTTTATGAGTAAAAATGTCCAAAGAAGCCAAAGATGACAGAGAAAAATCGAAGGAAAAATCTTCTGTGAAAAAAAAAACGCGCTGAGAAAAACGAAGAAGAAAGACACTATTCATAAGCCGCCGAGCCGCCTCCGAGCCGCAAGATCTGTGACAGGAGCCACTACCCGCGAGCCGCCTAAGCCGAGCCTTACTGTAGCAACTCAAGCCGGTTTCGCAATTCAAATTTGCAATTGGAGACCGGGTTTGCGCGCGGGTCATCGGGCGAGATCGTGGGTCGGCGGCAGAGGGCACGCGGGCGCGGGGCGGCTCCACGGGTTGAAGCTGCAGGAGATTAGGTGTGGCTGGTGCACAGAGGCCTCGGTGGACCGCAGGCCACGCGGGCAAGGATCCGGTGCGGTCGGTGCAGTAGACCGCCAGTCAAAATTTTTTAATTTTTTTTCTTTTTCGTTTTGGGTCCCATACCAGGCGAAGTTAATATTTTTGCAATATTTATATTCTTGGAATATATTTGCATGAAAAATATTAGTAAGGGATTTTAGGATTAAACAAGATAATTAATTAATTAATTAATTAATGTGTTTAATTCTATTATTTGGGCACTTAGGTTTAAAAAATAGAAAAGTATGAAAACGTTTATTGTTTTCTAGCATGCTATTTTTTTTATGTACCTATGTGTGCTTTTTCTCAAAGACTAAAGTCTTTGGGAACCTTTTGTTTTGGCAAGAAAAAATATTTTTCTTTAAAAACTAAATGGTTATTTTAATTGGTACAAAAATTAATCCTTAAATATTTTCTCAAAGGATTTAATCATTGACATAGAAAATATATTGGATTTAGATATTTTTGTAAATTAAAATGGAGAGCCATTTTGTTTTGTTTTGGACTAGAAAAATGATTTTGTCAAATAAACTTGAGACCAAAGTCTCTAGAAAGTTTTAATTGGAAAATTTTTGAAATCATTAAGTTTTAACTTATATAAAATTAGTCCATGGAGGAAATCTCTCAAAGGATATAAGCCTTGACATAGAGATTTTATTGGACTTAGATATTTTATTTTTGAGTTAAGAAAAACTTAATGGAAATTTCAAAAGGATATTTTCCAGAAAACCTTTATTTTAAAAGACTAAGTGGGAGAGGGGTTCCAACGGCCCCACGGCTTCCATCACGGTCCTCATTAGAGATCGTGGATCCCCTCGCGTCACCCTGGGAGTGAACCCGTATAGGATGGGGATACCACAAGGATCTAGATCTAATGGAAGGATGTAATTAATAACCCGGGCACGTACTATGATCGGCCAGCCCACGTTGGAGGTTATAATGCGAGGTATGTCCATAGGAAATGAGAGGAAACGGCCATCCCATGATGGAGTTATTCTCTAGACCATTACCTAGAAGGGAAATTAATTTGTGGTGGTTAATACACTTAGCTTAGGAAACCGTTAATCTTCCCAAGAAGCTATGTCAGCTTTTCCTAAGAGCCAAATTATTTTCGTGCACAAATTTCATTTTGTTTTCACAAACTAATTTCTTTCTTTTATTTTCGATTTTCGTAAATGGTGGGAGGTTCTTTTAGTCCATTGGCCGTTATTCTCAGGGAGAATAAGTTAACGAGTCCAAACTATGTGGATCGGAAAAGGAACCCGGACATAATACTCACAAATCGAGGAGTATAAGTATGTCCTTTACGAAACCCGCCCCGTTATCTGGGAAGGTTCCACCGCTGAAGAGCGAGAGGCTGAAAAGGCATGGAAGAAAGTTGACGAAATGGCACGTTGCTATATGTTAGCTTCCATGTCTAATGTGCTCCAGTCAAAACACGAGCACATGGCTTCTGCATATGACATAAGTCAATCGTTGGCAACTATGTTCGCGGACAAGAGCCGGCCCGCAAGGCAGGAGGCTCTTCGAACAATTGTAAACACTAAGATGGCTGAGGGAGCATCAGTCCGAGAGCATATGCTCAAGATGATTGCTGCTTTCGAGGAGGCAGAAATCTTAGGGGTTGTCATTGACCCCGAGAGCCAAGTGGACATGGTTCTCGAATCTCTACCGGGCTCTTTCACTCAGTTCAAGTTAAACTATAACATGAACAAGTTGAACATGAGTTTGACTGAACTGATGAAGGAGCTCCATATGGCGGAGAAGGTCATGAAGCCGCAGTCTAAGGCCATGATTGCTAAGGCCTCTTCTTCAAGAACTGGGCCTAAGCCCAGAAAGTTCAAGAGGAAGAAGGGGAATGCAGTAGCCCAGCCCAAGAACCAGCCCAAGGACAAACCAAAGGGCAAGTGCTTCAAGTGTGGAAAGAAGGGACACTGGAAAAAAGAGTGTCCAGATCTTCAGGCCAAGAAAAACCCCATAGGTAATGTTTACTATCTAGAGTCCATATCAATGGTAGGATCAACTTCCACTTGGATTGTTGATTCAGGAGCCACTGATCATATCTGTAACTCCTTGCAGGGGTTTAGGAAGATAAGAAGACTCAAGAAGGGCGAACATGGGCTTCGAGTGGGTAATGGAGCACAAGTCTGGGCCCTTGCAGTGGGAGAGCTGGATCTTATTTTTTATTGTAATAAGATAGTGGTTTTAAAAGACATTTTATATGTACCTGGTTTTCGTCGAATTTGATTTCAGGTTGCAAAACTTATTAATCAAGGATATTCTGTATCTTTCCATTCTGGTATTTCTATCAGTAGAGATGGAGAAATTTTATGTACTGGGCACATGTATGGAAATTTGTTCTTTTTAAACCCTATTAACAACCAATCAAATAACGCTCTGTCTGAACCTTTAACTAAGAAGAGAAAGACCAATATCAATGATTCATACCTTTGGCATCTGAGGTTGGGTCATATTAACTCAACCAGGATTCAGAGGCTAATCCATGATGGGCCTTTGGGCTCATTGAGATTGGAAAGTTGGCCTCAGTGTGAATCCTGCCTGATGGGAAAAATGACCAAAAGGTCTTTTACACCAAAGGCGGATAGAGCCAAGGAGGTGTTGAGTCTTGTTCACACTGATGTGTGCGGTCCATTGTCTACACCAGCTAGGGGAGGTTTTGAGTACTTCATCACGTTCACGGATGATTGTACGAGGTATGGTTACATTTACCTGATGAGACGCAAGTCTGACTCTTTTGACAAGTTCAAAGAGTTTAAGGCTGAAGTGGAGCGTCGGACAGGTAAATTAATCAAAACCTTACGATCGGATCGTGGTGGAGAGTACCTCCTAGGTGAATTCAAGGACTACATGGTACATCATGGGATAGTATCCCAACTCTCTCGCGCCGGAACCCCCAGCAGAACGGAGTAGCTGAGAGAAGGAACATGACGTTGATGGAAATGGTCCGAAGCATGATGTCTCATGCTACTCTTCCAATGATCCTTCTGGGGATATGCCCTGGAAACAGCGGCATATATTCTGAACTTGGTGCCTTCCAAGTCAGTACCTAGGACTCCCTATGAGATGTAGACTGGGCGTAAGCCAAGTCTGAATCATCTCAGGATTTGGGGGTGTCCAGACTTATGTACCGATCAAGGGAGACAAGTTGGAACCAAGATCGAATTATGCTATTTTGTTGGGTATCCAAAAGGGACAAAAGGAGGCTACTTTTATCATCCTAAGGAGCAGAAGGTACTAGTCAGCACCAATGCTAGATACTTGGAAGATGATCAAAGTACTTCCACTAAAGGTTCAACGAGGTTGGAACTCGCAGGAGAAGTTATCTATGGAATCAACTTCTACTGACCCGATTTTGGAACAAGAAGAGGCACAGCCTCAAGAGCTTGTACAAATGGAGCCTCGTCGTAGTGGGAGAGTGTCTAGGGTTCCGGATAGATGGACTGGAGAAGCCTTTGAGCTGGTTTCCGACCATCGTGAACAAGACCCCGCTAGATACGAGGAGGCTATTGCCGATGCCGATGCAAATCGTGGCATGAAGCAATGAAAGCCGAGATTGAGTCTATGTACCTCAATCAGGTTTGGGATCTTGTAGCTTCACCTGAAGGGATAAAACCCATTGGGTGCAAGTGGGTATACAAGAGGAAGAGAGGAGCGGATGGGAAGGTGGAAACCTTCAAAGCTAGGCTTGTGGCGAAAGGGTATACTCAGAAAGAGGGTATCGACTATGAGGAAACCTTTTCCCCGGTAGCCATGCTTAAATCCATTCGCATCCTCCTTGCCATCGCCTGTCACTATGACTACGAGATATGGCAAATGGATGTCAAGACGGCATTCTTGAATGGCCATCTTAGCGAAGACATCTATATGTCCCAACCGGAAGGCTTCATTGCTGAAGGCCAGGAACACATGGTTTGCAAGCTTAAGAAGTCCATTTATGGACTTAAGCAAGCATCAAGAGCATGGAACATTCGTTTTGATGAGACTGTAAAGTCTTATGGTTTTATTCAAAACGAAGATGAACCATGCGTGTACAGGAAACTTGAAGGCATCAATGTGGTTTTTCTTGTCCCGTATGTGGATGACATTCTACTCATTGGAAATGATGTAGGGACATTGTCATCTACAAAGGTTTGGCTGTCTAGTCAATTCAAGTATGAAGGACTTGGGAGAAGCCGCCTACATTCTCGGGATTAGGCTTCTTAGAAATAGGAAGCAGAGAATGTTAGGATTATCCCAAGCGACATACATTGACAAGATGTCGCCAAGTACAAGCATGGACTCATGCAAGGGAGCTCTAATCCCTTGCGTACATGGGTTGTCATTTTCTTCGAAGGACTCGTCCTAAGTCTCAAGAAGAAAAGGACAGAATGAGTAGGATTCCCTACGCTTCGGCGGTGGGAAGTCTCATGTACGCTATGTCGTGTACTAGGCCGTATATCCGCTTTGCCGTGGGCTTAGTTAGCGGATATCGCTCAAACCTGTGGGAGGTTCATTGGCAAGTCAGTAAAGCATATTCTCAAGTACCTCAAGGGAACGAGAGATTATATGTCGGTTTACTGTGGCTGATGATTTGGTTCCTGCAGGATACACGTACTCGTACTTCCAGGCGGATAAGGATGAGAGAAAATCCACTAGTGGATATGTCTTCACCTTGTCTCGGAGGAGCAATTTCATGGAGGAGTATCAAGCAATCTTGTATTGCCGACTCAACCATGGAAGCCGAGTATGTGGCAGCCTTCGGAAGCGTCCAAGGAAGCAATCTGCTCCGAAGTTTCTTTCGTAACTTGGAGTCGTACCACATATGGACAGGCCGGTTGTGATGTATTGCGACAACACCGGAGCAAGTGTCGCAATCTAAGGAGCCTCGGAACCACAAGAAGGGGAAACACATCGAGAGGAAGTACCACCCGATCCGGGATTTCATCCAGAGACGGGAAGTCGTGGTGGAGCATATTACCTCGTAAAACAATCTAGCAGCACCCATTCACCAAGCCTTTGGCCGAGAGAGTCTTCAAGAGACACTTAGACGCCATAGGGGTGGGCACCTATGGACTTACCTAGTCTTAGAGTGCAAGTGGGAGATTGTTGGATTGTATGCCCTCTTAGACTAGGTTTCGATGTAAAATCGAATTATTTAATAAAAGAATTTATTTTCGTAAATTGTTTGTGAATTTACTTTTTGTTTGTGCACGATTTTCGTTTGGAATGGACTCCATTGTGTTTAAATAAGTGATCCATGTGAATGGTGGTCTTTCACAAGAAGGTATGGATCACGGGTTATTTAACACATAAACATTTGTTCTTAACCTATTGATGAGACCGGGAACCTCATCATGTTTAGGTTATTATGTTATGAATTCCAAATGGGGAATGGCTTACCTTTAGCCAGTGGGTAGTCCACTCACTTCATGACATAAGCGTATTTCGAATACGTAGAACAGACCTCGTAGTAGTGGTTTCTCAAAGTACTATATGGTAGAAACCTAGACTACTACCGCTACAACGTGGACTAGTACTCTACGACTTGAGTATGAGTTGGTGGTCTAGCGAAGCCGGAAGCATATACTTTGATTTGCTCGTAGTTGAGGTTCTATCATAGGGCCAATATACTTGCATGTTGGGTATGTGTGACTAGTTAGTTAAGACAGACTTATACAAGATAGTTTCTGCACTATATCGCCCCTTGTGGTTGTCCGAATGGTCTAAATTATCCAGGGCCCCGGGAAACATGACTTGGATGTTTGCTTTAGGGTAGCTCCCTTGGAAAGCGGAAACACTCCAGAAGTCGTGGATCATTGGACTAGAAGCCTAAGGATGGTAGATGTCATTTAGGGGGTGTTAGTACACTTCTTCCTCTCTAAATGTACGGCGATGTGTAGAGGGGTATTTTGGTCATTTCACCTGTAGGTCGGAGACTTTACGAATGCAGCATTGTCCTTGGGGTCAATATTTTCTTATGGTGATATTATGAAATATTTAAAATGCAAAATATAACTATTTATATAGCAGGGGTATTTTGGTCATTTTAGCAGCCAAGGCGATGTGTCTTTTTGGTCCTCAAGATAGCCCGTAAGTCCTAACTATTTTTGGGTTGAGGAATTGGTCTCAGTTGAAGAGGATTTTATTTTATTTTTTTTATTTTATTTTATTCAGGAAGTCTAATTTATTATTGGACTAGAATAAAATAAATAAATAAATAAATAAAATAGAAGTTGAGAGAAATTAATTATCTAGTTTATTTGGTTAATTAATTATTCAGGGCCTAGGTCCAGTATGAATAATTAAGAAATTAACCTGGGCTTAAACTAGGGGAAATAATTAATGTTTAATTATTTATTGGGTTATTTATATAGGCTCAAGAAATAAATAATTAAAGATTAATTATTATGGTTCATTTGGGCTCATTAATTATTTATTGGGTTACTTATGTAAGTCCAGAAAATAAATAATTAATATTTATTATTTTGGGCCTTTTGGATCCAAGAAAAATAATAAATATTTATCTGGCCCAATAGCTTGGACCTTAGGGTTTTTTCCAAATACGATTAAGAGGAGTTTAAGGTTAGGCCAAACTGTTTCTCAGGATAACATCCTGGTGTTTTGAAATCCCGGGGAGATGTTTATCAGAGATTGAGAGACCTAGTTTAGGCCAAATATAAACAACTCTTTGAAAAGGAAAAACCCTAATTTCTTTCCCTAGCCTTACACACTCACGTGACTCTCTCTCTCTGGGAACTCTCGTTTTTCCCTCTCCCTTCCTCTGTGGTTTCTTCTTGTTCTTTGCTAATCAATTGCGAAAGAACTAAGGAGTTTTGAGATCGTTCCTCTTCACCATAGTGTTCACCAACTAGAGGTTAGGCTGAGGAATATCCCGAGAGCTGGAGAGCTAAGCATTAATGCAAACAAGGCGGAGTAGAAGGCTAGTGGGTGTTCAACCGGAAGCTCCTTCAAGTGGACAAAGCGAGGTGATTCCAGTCGTTCAATCCGCTCTTACTCAACCTAGAAGGGTTAAGGAGCGCAAAGGTATGATCTTCACGCTTCTGCATGGCCTTGTGGCTCGCGTTTAATTTTTCTCTCTGTTTTTTTTTTCGTCCATGGCTCCCCGTTTCTGCGTTTTCCTTCAGTAGCTTCACCTGAAGGAGTAAAACCCATTGGGTGTAAGTGGTTATACAAGAGGAAAAGGGAAGTGAATGGGAAGGTAAAAACCTTAAAAGCTAGGATTATGGCAAAAGGGTATACTAAGAAAGAGGGAATCGATTATGATGAAACCTTTTCCCCAGTAGTCATGCTTAAATCCATCCGTATTCTCATTACCATTGCATGTCATTACGACTATGAGATATGACAAATGGATGTCAAGACGACATTTCTTAATAGCCATCTTAACGAAGACATCTATATGTCCCAACTGGAAGGTTTTATTGCTAAAAGCCAAGAACATATGGGTTGCAAGTTTAAGAAGTCTATTTATGGACTTAAGCAGGCATCTAGAACATAGAACATTCGTTTTGATGAGACTATAAAGTCTTACAGTTTTATTCAAAACAAGGATGAATCATGCGTGTACAGGAAATTGGAAGGTATAAATGTGATTTTTCTTGTCCTATATGTGGATGACATTCTACTCATTGGGAATGATGTAGGGACATTGTCATCTACTAAGGTTTGACTGTCTAGTCAATTTAGCATGAAGGATTTGGGAAAAACCAGTTACATTCTCAGGATTAAGCTTATTAGAAATAGGTGTTGGAAAATATACCCTCTTAGACTAGGTTTTTGATGTAAATATCGAATGTTTTAATAAAAGAATTTATTTTTAGAAATTATTTGTAAATTTACATCTTATTTGTGCACAATTGCGTTTGGAAAAGACCCATTGTGTTTAACTAAGTGGTCCATGTGAATGGAAGTCTTTCACAGTAAAGTTTGGATCATGGGTTACTTAACACATAAACGCTCGTTCTTAACCGATTGGTGAAAATGAGAATTTCGTCATGTTTAGGTTATTATGTTATGAATTCTAAATGGGGAATGACTTACCTTTAGCCAGTGAGTAGTCCACTCACTTTATGATATAAGCGTATTTCGAATACGTAAAACAAGATTTGTAGTAGTGGTTTTTTAAAAAGTATTATATGGTAGAAACCTAGACTACTACTGTTACAGTGTAGACTAGTACCCTACGACTTGAGTATGAGTTGGTGGTCTGACAAAATTGGAAGCATGCACTTTGATATGTTATAGTTGAGATTCTATCGTAGGACTAATATACTTGCATGTTGGGTATGTGTGACTAGTTAGTTAAGACAGACTTGTACAAGATAGTTTCTATACTATATCGCCCCTTGTGGTTGTCTGAATGATCGAAATATCCAGGGCTCTAGGAAACATGACTTGGATGTTTGCTTTAGGATAGCTCTCTTGGAAAGTGGAAACAATCCAGGAAGTCGTGGATCATTGGACTAGAAGCTTAAAGATGGTAGATGTCGTTTAGAGAGGTGTTAGTACACTTCTTTCTCTAAATGTACGACGATATATAGATGGGTATTTTAGTTATTACACCTGTAAGTCGGAGACTTTGCTAACGCAGCATTGTCCTTGGGGTCAATATTTCCTTATGATGATATTAAGAAATATTTAAAATGTAAAATACAGCTATTTATATGGAAAGGGTATTTTGGTCATTTTAGTAGCCAAGGCGGTGTGTCTTTTGGTCTCCAATATAGACCGTGAGTCCTAATTAAATACAGGCTAAGAAATTGGTTTTAAATTAAATTAAATAGAATTTATTTTATTTAAGTAGCCTGATTTAATTGTTGGGCTAGAATAAAATAAAGGTCCATGAAGAGAGAGAATTAATTAAATTAGTTTGGTGGGTTAATTATTATTCAAGACTTTGGCCCAGTTTAAATAATTAAAGATTAACTTGGGACTAAACTAATATAGGCTTGTTAATTGGACTAGTTTATTTGGGATGAGAAATTAATTATTTGTTGGGCCATTTATTTAGTTCTAATTAGAATAATTAATTTAGTCCAAAAGGCTAAACTAAGAATCCAATGGGTCAGTCCAGTTTAACTTAGGATTTTATTTAGGTTAAATAGAAGGATAAAGAGGACGTGGTTTTTTACTCTTCTAGGAGTTAAGAAAACAACGTTGTTTTCACTATTTCTTCTCGGTGAAAAAAAGGAGACGCCTCTCTCACTCTCTCTCTCTCCAAGAAAAGTTCCTTAGTCTGTGAGTTATTCACCAAACGGAATTAGGCAGGCCATATATTGGAAGATCGAGAGGTTGGCGTTCATAAACATGCAAAGATGGAGTAGGAGGCTTGCAGGAATCGCACAAGTGGTTTCCACCAGCGCACCTACCTAGGTTGCACAAATTCCGGTCCAGCCATCTTTGAGGAAAAAAAGAAAAGGTTAGAAATTTTTAACCTCGGAGTCCCACCAGAGTGGGATCGGCACCGGCTGAGGCTGCCAGAACCGATACTGGCTCTGTTCAAGTATTCCAGTTCTTCAGTTTTTCCTAATTTTCAATTTTTGCTTCCGCTGCATGCTCTGTGTTTTCCCCTTTCAAGGCCTTCAATTGGTATCCGAACATGAATGTTTTGTGAGAATATATGGAGCATGCATCTAGATGAATAAAACTGGATACGTATGTGTGATTAAACTGTGATCCTTCGCTATTTTTGGTATGAATAGATTCTCTATTAAACCTCTTTGATGGATGTATAGGAGATTTGTAATTTATTATTTTCCTTAGCAAATCGTGTAAGCCTAATATTAAAGGGTGTAGGCGATTGTTGGTTTTGGTTGATTTCATTGTATTTGGGTTGAAATTGGAGAGCCAATAGAGTAAGAAAGTTGTAGGAAACCAGAAATAAAGCTGCAGAAAAATCGCAAGAAAATCGTAGAAGGATGACTCGACATACCGCAACTAACACCGGCTGAGGCCGCCTAAACCGACGCCTGCTCGGGTCTGGGATCCGGTTCGACACTGGTCGCCCGTGGGGTCTGGTTCTGTGCGACGGATGCAGTGGACCATAGTGCAGATGGGGTGCTCGATCCAATGTGGCGGGTGCAATGGACCAAAGAGAAATTTTTTAATTTTTCTTGCAATTTTTTTTGGTTTTGGGGTCCATACCAGGCGAAGTTACTATTTTTACAATAGTTAATATTCAAGGAATATTTTTGCATGAAAAATATTAGTAAGGAATTTTAAAATTAAACAAGACCATTAATTAATTAATTAATGTATTTAATTCTATTATCTAGGCACTTAGGTTTAAAAATAGAAAAGCATGAAAATGTCTACTGTTTTCTAGCATGCTATTTTTTTTTTATGTACATATGTGCACGTTTTCTCAAAGACCAAAGTCTTTGGGAATATTTTTGACAAGAAACTATTTTTCTACAAATTAAATGATTATTTTAATTTGAACAAAATTTAATCCTTGGATATTTTCTCAAAGGATTTAATCCTTGACATAGAAAATATATTGGATTTAGATATTTTTGTAAGTTAAAATAGAAAGCCATTTTGTTTTACTTTAGCACAAAGAAAAATTATTTTGTCAAATAAACTTGAGACCAAAGTCTCTAGAAAGTTTTAATTGGAAAATTTTTGAAATTATTAAGTTTTTAACTTAAATAAAATTAGTCAATAGGAAAATCTCTCAAATGATATAAACCTTGACATAGAGATTTTAATAGATTTAGACATTTTATTTTTGAGTTAAGGGAAAACTTAATGGAAATTTTCAAAAGGATATTTTTTAGAAATTCCTTATTTTAAAAGACTAAGTGGGAGAGGAGTTCCAACATCCCCACGGCTTCCATCACAATCCTCATTAGAGATCGTGAATCCCTTCGCGTCACCCTGGGAGTGAACCCGTATAGGATGGGGATACCACAAGGATCTAGATCTAATGGAGGGATGTAATTAATAACCCGATACATGTACTATGATCGGCCAGCCCCTCATTGGAGGTTATAGTGTGAGGTATGTCCATAAGAAATGAGAGGAAACGACAATCCCCTCGATGGAGTCGTTTTCTAGATCATTCCCAAGAAGAAAAATTAATTTGTGGTGGTTAACACACTTAGCTTAGGGAACTGTTAATCTTCCCAAGAAGCTATGTCAGTTTTTCTAAGAGCCAAATAAATTATTATCAGTTTTGATAATAAGGATAAAGTGCACAAATTTGTTTTGTTTTCACAAGCTAAATCTTGTTATTTTATTTTCGATTTTTCAGAAATGGTGGGAGGTTCTTTTAGTCCATTAGCCGTTATTTTCAGAGAGAATAAGCTAACAGGACCAAATTATGTGGATTGGAAGAGGAACCTAGACATAATACTCATAGCAGAAGAGTATAAGTATGTCTTTTACGAAACCTGCCCTGTTATCGGAGAGGGATCTACCACTGAGGAGCGTGAGGCTGAGAAGGCATGAAGAAGGCCGACGAGATGGCTCGTTGTTACATGTTGGCCTCCATGTCTAATGTGCTCCAGTCCAAACATGAGTACATAGCCACTGCGTATGATATAACTCAATCATCAGCCACAATATTCGCGGATAAGAGCCGGCCCGCAAGGTAGGAGGCTCTTCAAACTATCATTAACACTAAGATGGCTGAGGGAGCATCAGTCAGAGAGCAATTGCTTAAGATGATTGCTACTTTCGAGGAGGCAGAAATCTTAGGGGCTGTTATTGATTGGGAGAGCCAAGTGGACATGGTTCTCGAATCTCTACCGGGTTCCTTTACTCAGTTCAAGTTGAATTACAACATGAACAAGTTAAACATGAGTTTAACTGAGTTAATAAAGGAACTCCAGATGGCGGAGAAGGTCATGAAGCTACAATCAAAGGCTATGATTGCTAAGGCTTCTTTCTCTAGAATTGGGCCCAAGCCCAGAAAGTTCAAAAGGAAACGCAGTGGCCCAACCCAAGACCCAACCCAAAGGGCAAGTGCTTCAAATGTGGACTGAAGGGACATTGGAAAAAGGAATGTCCAGATTTTCAAGCTAAGAAAAATCCCACAGGTAATGTTTTCTATCTAGAGTCTATATCAATGGTTGGATCAACTTCCACTTGGATTGTTGATTCAGGAGCCACTAATCACATTTGTAACTCTTTGCAAGGGTTTAGAAAGATTAGAAGACTCCAGAATGGCGAACATGGATTACGTGTGGGAAATGGAGCACGACTTTGGGCCCTTGCAGTGGGAGAGCTGGATCTTATTTTTTATTGTAATAGAATAGTGGTTTTGAAAGATATTTTATATGTACCTGGATTTCGCCAGAATTTGATTTCAGTTCTGAAACTAATAAATCAAGGATATTCTGTATCTTTTCATTCTGGTATTTCTATCAGTAGAGATGGAGAAATTTTATGTACTGGGCACATGTATGAGAATCTATTTTTCTTAAACCTTATTAACAATCAATTAAATAATGCTCAATTTGAATCTTTAACAAGGAAGAGAAAGACTAATGTCAATGACTCTTATCTTTGGCATCTATGGTTGGGTCATATCAACTCAATCAGGATTCAGAGGTTAATCCATGATGGGCCCTTGGGCTCATTAAGATTGAAAAATTGGCCTCAATGTGAATCCTGCCTAATGGGAAAGATGTCCAAAAGATCATTTACCCCTAAGGTGGATAGAGCCAAGGAGGTATTGAGTCTTGTTCTCACTGATATGTGTGGTCCCTTGTCTACACCAACTAGAGGGGGTTTTGAGTACTTCATCACTTTCACTGATGATTGTATGAGGTTTGGTTATATTTACCCGATGAGACACAAGTCTGACTCTTTTGACAAGTTTAAAGAGTTTAAGGCTGAAGTGGAGTGTCGGACGGGTAAATTGATCAAGACCTTACGATCAGATCGTGGTGGAGAGTACCTCCTGGGTGAATTTAAGGACTACATGGTATATCATACGATAGTATCCCAGCTCTCTGCACCAGGGACACCCCAGCAAAACGAAATAGCTGAGAAAAAGAACAGGACATTGATGGAATGGTCCGAAGCATGATGTCTCATGCTACTCTTCCAATGTCTTTTTGGGATATAACTTGGAAACAATGGCATACATTCTGAACTTGGTGCCTTCCAAGTCAGTACCTAGGACTCCCTATGAAATGTGGACTGGGCGTAAGCTAAGTCTAAATCATCTCAGGATATGGGGTTGTCCAGCTTATGTACTGGTCAAGAGAGACAAGTTGGAACCAAGATCAGAATTATGCTATTTTATTGAGTATCCAAAAGGGACAAATGGTGGTTACGTTTATCATTCTAAGGAGCAGAAAGTACTGATAAGTACTAATGCTAGATACTTAGAGGATGATCAGAGTACTTCCACAAAAGGTTCAACTAGGTTGGAACTTGAGGAGAAGTTATCTTTGGAATCAACTTCTCCTGACCCGATTGTGGAACAAGAAGAGGCACAACTTCAAGAGTCTGTACAGTTGGAGCCTCGTCGTAGTGGGAGAGTGTCTAGGGTTCTAGAGAAATGGACTGGAGAAGCTTTCGAGCTAGTCTCCAACCATCAGGAACAAGACCCTACTAAATACGAGGAGGTTGTTACTGATGCTGATGAAAATCTATGGAATAAAGCAATGAAAGCCGAGATTGAGTCTATGTACTTCAATTAGGTTTGGGATCTTGTAACTTCATCTGAAGGGATAAAACCCATTGGGTGTAAGTGGGTATACAAGAGGAAGAGGGGGGTGGATGGGAAGATGGAAACCTTCAAAGTTAGGCTTGTGGCGAAAGGGTATACTCAGAAAAAGGGAATTGATTATGATGAGACCTTTTCCTCGGTAGCCATGCTTAAGTCCATCCATATCCTCCTTGCCATCGCATGTCATTATGACTACGAGATATGGCAAATGAATGTCAAAACGGCATTTTTAAATGGCCATCTTAGCGAAGACATTTATATGTCCCAACCGGAAGGCTTTATTGCTGAAGGCCAAGAACATATGATTTGCAAGTTTAAGAAGTCTATTTATAGATTTAAGCAGGCATCGAGAGCATGGAACATTCGTTTTGATGAGACTGTAAAGTCTTATGGTTTTATTCAAAACGAGGATGAACCATACGTGTACAAGAAATTTGAAGGCATTAATGTAATTTTTCTTGTCTTGTATGTGGATGATATTCTACTTATTGGAAATGATGTAGTGTCATTATCATCTACAAAGATTTGGCTATCTAGTCAATTCAGTATGAAGGATTTGGGAGAAGCCAGCTACATTTTCAGGATTAGACATCTTAGAAATAGGAAGTAGAGAATGTTAGGATTATCCCAAGCGGCATACATTGACAATATGCTGGCCAGGTACAACATGGACTCATGCAAGGGAGCTTTAATTCCTTGCAGACATGTGTTATCATTTTTTTCAAGGGAGTGTCCTAAGTCTTAAGAAGAAATAGACAGAATGAGTAGGATTCCCTACGCTTCAACTGTAGGAAATCTCATGTATGCCATGCTATGTACTAGGCCAGATATCTGCTTTGTCGTAGGCTTGGTTAGCAGATATCAGTCAAACCCTGGGGATGTTCATTGGTAAGTTGTAAAGCATATTCTCAAGTACCTCAAGGGAACGAGAGATTATATGCTGGTTTACAAGGCTGATGACTTGGTTCCTACAGGATACATAGACTCAGACTTCTAGGCGGATAAAGATGAGAGAAAATCCACTAGTGGATATGTCTTCACCATATCTTGAGGAGCTATTTCATGGAGGAGTATCAAGCAATCTTGCATTGCAGACTCAACTATAGAAGTTGAGTATGTGGTAGCTTCGGAGGCATCCAAGGAAGCAGTCTGGCTCCAGAAGTTCCTTTTAGAACTTGGAGTCGTGCCACACATGGACAGGCCGATTGTGATGTATTGCAACAAAACTGGAGTAGTATCACAATCTAAATAATCCAGGAACCACAAGAAGGGGAAGCATATCGAGAGGAAGTACCACCTGATCCGGGATTTCATCGAGAGACGGGAAGTCATGGTGGAACATATTATCTCCGAAAACAATCTAGCTGATCCATTCACCAAGCCTTTAGCTGAGAGTGTCTTCAAGAGACACTTAGACGCCATAAGGGTGGGCATTTTCGGACTTACTTAGTCTTAGAATGCAAGTGGAAGATTGTTGGGAATTATGCCCTCTTAGATTAGGTTTCTGATGTATATATCGAATGTTTTAATAAAAGAATTTATTTTCAGAAATTATTTATGAATTTACATCTTATTTGTGCATAATTACATTTGAAAAAGACCCATTGTGTTTAAGTAAGTGGTCCATGTGAATGGAGGTCTTTCACAATAAGGTATGGATTATGGGTTACTTAACACATAAACGTTCGTTCTTGACCGATTGATGAGAATGAGAATCTCGTCATGTTTAGGTTATTATGTTATGAATTCCAAATGGGGAATGACTTACCTTTAGCCAGTGAGTAGTGTACTCACTTCATGACATAAGCGTATTTTAAATACGTAAAATAGGACCTGTAGTAGTGATTTCTTAAAATTACTATATGGTAGAAACCTAGACTACTACTACTATAGCGTGGACTAGTACTCTACGACTTGAGTATGAGTTGGTGGTCTGACAAAGCTGGAAGCATATACTTTGATATGTTATAATTGAGATTCTATCATATGACCAATATACTTGCATGTTGGGTATGTGTGACTAGTTAGTTAAGACAGACTTGTACAAGATCGTTTCTACACTATATCGCCCCTTGTGGTTGTCTGAATGATCTAAATATCTAGGGCCCTGGGAAACATAACTTGGATGTTTGCTTTAGGGTAGCTCCATTGGAAAGTGGAAATAATCCAAAAAGTCGTGGATCATTGGACTAGAAGCCTAAGGATGGTAGATGTCATTTAGAGAAATGTTAGTACACTTCTTCCTCCCTAAATGTACGGCGATATATAGAGGGGTATTTTAGTCATTACACTTGTAGGTCGGAGACTTTGCTAACGCAGTATTGTTCTTAGGGTCAATATTTCCTTATGGTGATATTAGAAAATATTTAAAATATAAAATACAACTATTTATATAGTAAGGGTATTTTGGTTATTTTAGTAGCTAAGGCGGTGTGTCTTTTAGTCCCCAGTATAGACCGTGAGTCCTAATTAAATACAGGCTAAGAAATTGGTCTAAAATTAAATTAAATAGAATTTATTTTATTTAAGTAGCCTGATTTAATTGTTGGGCTAGAATAAAATAAAGGTCTATGGAGAGAGAGAATTAATTAAATTAGTTTAGTGGGTTAATTAATTATTTATGACTTTGACCTAGTTTGAATAATTAAATATTAACCTGGGACTAAACTAATATAGGCTTGTTAATTGGACTTGTTTATTTGGGCTGGGAAATTAATTATTTGTTGGGCCATTTATTTGGTTCTAATTGAAATAATTAATTTAGTCCAAATGACTAAACTAAGAGTCCAATGTGCCAGTTCAGTTTAATCTAGGGTTTTATTTAGGTTAAACCGGAGGATAAAGAGGACGTGATTTTTTACTCTTCTAGGAGTTAAGAAAATAACGTTGTTTTCACTTCTTCTTCTCGGTGAAAAAAGGGAGACGCCTCTCACTCTCTCTCTTTCCAGAAAAAGTTCCTTAATTTGTGAGTTGTTCACCAAACGGAATTAGGCAGGCCATATACTGGAAGATCGAGAGGTTGGCGTTCACATACATGCAAAGACGGAGTAGGAGGCTTGCAAGAATCGCACCAGAGGTTTCCACCAGCGCACCTACCCCCGTTGTACACATTCCGGTCCAGCCATCTTTGAGAACAAGAAGAAAATGTTAGAAATTTTTAACCTCGGAGTCCCGTCAGAGTGGGACCGGCACCGGCTCTGTTCGGGTTCTCTAGTTCTTCAGTTTTTCCTGTTTTTCAGTTTTTGCTTCCGCTGCGTGCTCTGTTTTTTCCCTTTTCAAGGCTTTCAATAGGAAGTAGAGAATGTTATGATTATCCCAAGCAACATACATTGATAAAATATTGGCCAAGTTTAGCATGGATTTATGCAAGGAAGCTCTAATCCTTTGCAGACATAGGTTGTCTTTTTGTTCTAAAGACTGTCCTTAGTCTCAAGAGGAAAAAAATAGGATGAATAGGATTCCCTATACTTCGGCTGTGGAAAGTCTTATGTACGCCATGCTGTGTACTCGGTCAGATATCTGTTTTGTCGTAGGCTTAGTTAGTAGATATCAGTTAAACCCTGGAGAGGTTCATTGGCAAGCTGTAAAGTATATTCTTAAGTATCTTAATTGTACGAAAGATTATATGCTAATTTATAGGACTGACGACTTGATTCCTACTGGATACACAGACTCAGATTTCCAGGCGGATAAGGATGAGAGAAAATTTACTAGTGAATATGTCTTCACCTTGTCTGGAGGAGCTATTTTATGGAGGAATATCAAGAAATTTTATATTGCTGACTCAACCATAGAAGCTGAGTATGTGGCAGTTTCGGAAATATCCAAGGAAGCAGTTTGGCTCCGAAAGTTCCTCTCAAAACTTGGAGTTGTGCCATACATGGATAGACCGATTGTGGTGTATTGCGACAACTCTGGAGTAGTCTCACAATCTAAAGAATCTAGGAACCACAAGAAGGGGAAGCACATCCAGAGGAAATACCACCTGATTCAGGATTTCATTTAGAGATGAGAAATCGTAGTGGAACAGATAGTCTCAAAGAACAACCTAGTAGATCCTTTCACTAAGCCTTTGGCTGAGAGAGTCTTTAAGAGACACTTAGATGTCATAGGAGTGGGCACCTATAGACTTTCTTAGTCTTAGAGTGTAAGTGGGAGATTGTTGGAATATATGTCCTCTAGTTTATCTGATGCAATATTAATAAAAGAATTTATTCTCAAAATTTGTTTGTGAATTTATATTTTATTTGTGTATAATTTTCGTTGGGAGATGACCCATTGTATTTAAGTAAGTGATCCATGTGAATGGTGGTCTTTCACAGTGATGTATAGATCACGGGTTATTTAACACATAAATATTTGTTCTTAACCGATTGATGAAGGGGAATCTCATCATATATAGATTATTGTGTTATGAATTCCAAATAGGGAATGACTTACCTTTAACCAGTGAGTAGTCCACTCATTTCATAGCATGAGCGTATTTCGAATATATAGAACATGACCTGTAATAGTGATTTTCAAAGTACTATTTAAAAGAAACCTAGACTATCACTGCTACAGTATGGGCTAATACTCTATCGCTTGAGTATGAGTTGGTAGTCTGACAAAGTTAGAAGCATATACTTTGATATACTGTAGTTGAGGTTTTTTCATAGAACCAATATACTTGTTTGTTGGGTATATGTGACTAGTTAGTTAAGATAGACTTGTACAAGATACTTTCTACGCTATATCGCCCCTTGTGATTGTTCAAATGATCTAATTATCTAGAGCTCTGGGAAACATGACTTAGATGTTTACTTTAGGGTAGCTTCCTTGAAAAGTGAAAACATTCCAAAAGTCATGGATCATTGGACTAGAGGTCTAAGGATGGTAGATGTCTATTAGAGATGTGTTAGTACACTATTCCTCTCTAATTACACGGCGATGCGTAGAGGGGTATTTTAGTTATTATACCTGTAGGTCGAAGACTTTGCTAACGCAGCATTATTCTTGAGGTCGATATTTCCTTATAGTAATATTAGGAATTATTTAAAATATAAAATATAGTTATTTATATAGCAAGGGCATTTTGATCATTTTAGTAGCCAAAGCGATGTGTCATTTGATCCCCGGAATAGCCCTTAAGTCATGAAAGATTTGGTTTAAGAATGGCCTATTTGGGCTTGTTAATTATTTATTGGGTTGTTTAATAAAGCCCAGAAAATAAATAATTGAGATTTATTATTTATGGGTATTCAAACCCAAGAATAAATAATTTTTTTGGTCCAATTGAATGCAAATAGATACTTTCTTGGGTAATGATTCAAATGAATGAAAATGAATTGTAGTGCTCTTTCCTTTTGATTTGCACTAATGGAGCTTTTATTTTTTAAATGAAAGTGCTATATTTCTTCTTATGCACTAATAGAGCCTTTATTTTTTTTTTTAAATCAAAGTGCTATTTTTTTTATGCACTAATGGAGCTTTTAATTTTTAAATCAAAGTGTTATTTCCTTTTGTTATGCTCTAGTGGAGCTTTTGAGTTTTAAATCAAAAAGCTTTCCTTTTGTTATGATTAGTGGAGCTTTTGAGTTTTAAATCAAAAAGCTTTCCTTTTGTTATGATTAGTGGAGCTTTTGAATTTTAAAATCAAAGAGAAGAAAAGGAATTTAAGAGCACTTGGTTGTTCAATTCCCGTGAGAAGATTTGGTGGTTCATTTGCAAGAGAGCTCTTGGTTGTTTATTTCCAAAGAGCTCTTGGTTGTTCATAAAAAGATCAAAGAGAAAGTTTTGTTAAAGTTTTCACAAAAGCTTATCAAAACCCAATCTTTAAGTTTTCACCATCTGTGCTATGAGCACTATTTCGAAAGATTAAAAGCTTCACGTGAATGAGACGCAGTAGATGTTTGCAATGACGTGATCCACTAGCCTTAAATATCCTTATACAGACATCTACACTAGTACGAAGAGGATCTCCAATTAAAGAGGTAAATTTTTTGTTTTCCTAACATGCTTTTATTTTCATTATTTTTTCCATTTTAAGCCTTCAGTCTTATCATGTGGTGGCATCAAAATAGGTGGTTGTGATAAAGCCATTTTGATCTGATCAAAAGCCGTCTAATGCTCCAAGATGAACTCTTGGGATGACTTTAAACAGAATAAAGAGGAGAGCACCTTTTGCTTCCTTCTAGCATTTGCTAAAAAACATTATAGGAAATTAATCTTTCCTATCAAACTCTGGAGTTCTTTTTTAGATAAGGTGGCCTTGCCTGTAGAACATCTCTTGCTTTATTCCGGTTCACTTTAATCCCTCTTTGATGTACCAGAAATCTGAGGAAATTCCCAGTTGACACTCCGAATGCGCATTTGACAGGATTGATTTTTAGCCGGTGCTTGCGCATTCGGAGAAATGCTTGCTCTAACCACCTCAAGTGTTGTGAGAAGATGGGTGAAATAACCACCAGATCATCAATGTAGACCTCCATGGTCTTGTCAATGAGATCATGGAATGAGGTTCATGACTTTCTGGAAAGCAGCCCTAGCATTCTTTAGGTCAAAGGGCATGACTAGACATTCGAACAAACCGATAGAACCTGGACATCAGAAGGCTATCTTTTATGTATCCTTTTCAGCTATAAATATCTGATTATAACCAGAGTATCAATTTAAAAAACTTAAAAATTGATTTCTTGCTGCCGAGTCTACCAACATATCAGCCATCAACATAGTATTTCAACCTTTAGTGTGGCCAGATTCAAATTTCTAAAATCAACACAAACTCACAATTGGCCATTTTTCTTAATGACAGGAACAATATTGGACACCCAATCCGCATATCGGTAGGTACGGATGAAGCCACACCGAAGTAGCCTTTTAATCTCTTCTTTGATTCTAAGCAGGAGTGGGGGACTAAAACGCCGAGCAAGTTGTTTATGAGGCTTGAAACATTCCTTAATTGGTAAACAATGTTATACTATACCTTTATCTAACCCTGGTATTTCATAATAATCTCATACAAAACAATCTTGGTACCTATGAATCAAAGTTGTACGGGCATTCCGTTGATAGAAAGTAAAGCATAAGCTTACCTTTGTAGTTTTTTTTTCTCCAGGTCCTCCGATATCCACCTCCGTTAGCGAGTCCTGAGCGATGAAACTAGGTGCATGTTGAATATCAGGGTCTTCTGTTTTCAAACATTTACCTTCCAACCCTTCCATTGTAATCTGATTGTGAGCCATGGTGAGCTGGGCATACTGGTTCAGATCAAAGGTAGAGCGGTAAAACACAATCTCATTCATGCGCACTTCTGCTGAGAATGGATTGGGGTCGGCTGGTATCTTTTCCACTCGTTTTCTATCCCAAATCAACATCATTTGGTGAAGTGTTGATGGAACACAATGATTCGCATGAATCCAATCTCTATCTAGTAGGACAGAATAAGCCGGCTTTACCGTGATTGTAAAAAAAAACAGTTTTACTGACCTTAGATCCCACTACCACCTCAAATATGATGACTCTTTCTTCTTTGGCTACATCCTTGGTAAAATTGAGCATCTGGATATCTGTAGGAGATAAATCGGGTTTATTCTTACCCAAGTGTCCTAAGGTTGCCAAAGGCATTACATTCAATACAACTCCTCCATTAATGAAGACCTAAGAAAAAGGTTTTTCGTTGATATATGCCTTGATGTACAATGGTTTGAGATGATTAGTATGTTATGCCGTTGGGATTGGGAAGAACATTCCTTTCGATGGTACCTTGAATTCAATGAGCTCAACGGCAGCTTTTTCCGTTGCATAGTAGTCTTCCTCCACCACTTCTTACTCGACCCTTGCTTGGAATTGTGATGGAAGAATGCTAAGCAAATTTTGACTCGGAGAAGCACACACCTGCTCATCTAACTATTCCTCGGGCATTTGTCTCTGCTGAGCCCGTTTCCTTTATTCCGGTTGTTTCTGAGCTTTTGTACGACGGGGACGATAACCCAAGAAAACTGGCTCTTTATGAGGTACATACACTATAAACTTCTTATCTTTTCCATGGAAGTGAGCTGTGAGGGTCGGAATAGTAAGTCGAGTGAAAATCGACGGCCGATCGTCTAGCCTTTGGAACGTTGTTCTTTTCACTTCAAAGGTTTTAGATTGTTCCTTGATGAAAGAATCTCCTAGTTTATGCTCCACATCTTCCTTGCAAGTCTGTACTATATTTGCATCAGCTGTTGGGAACGGATCTGTATCGACTAAAGTTTCCTCGCGTTTGTCAGCAAATCTCACCATTCTTTCTTGCAAAGCCTTCTGAATTGTGTTCTTGAAAAGAATATAGCTATTGGTGTTATGAGAAAACGAATTATGCCACTTACAAAATTTATTTCCCTTTAACTCTTCTAGACTTGGGACTTTGTGGCCGAATGGTAAATGAATTTGCTTGTCCTCGACCATCTGATCAAAGATTTGTTCGGCCTTTAACACATCAAATGTATAGGTGTATGGCCCCACAGGCAAAACCTCCCCATTCCCTTTACCAGGCTTAAAAAAAAAGACAAGTATAAGATGTATATTTTACTAATTCTGCTGCCATTATCGCCATCAACTATTCCTCCTCGTTGTCCGTAATATCATCTACAACTAATATCATGGTCTGCCTATGAGAGAACTTAACCGACCGCTTCTTCTCCTTTTCCTTGATGATTTCTTCTATTCTAACAGCATGGGAAAGTAAACGGGGCAAATAAAAAAAATCCTGAAGGATGAGACGCTCTTTGAGTTGCGGATGCATTTTACTGATGGCTATTCTAGCACACTCCATTTCTGGCAGCTAAGTGGTGCGCTTAGTCTTAATCTGCCGAAAACGCTCAATGAATTCTGCTACACCCTTAGACGATTTTTGCTTGACCGCCAGAAGATCCACTTTGGAAACCTTAAGTACCGGTTTGAAAAAATGCTCATGAAAAATTCGTTCTATGTCTGCTCATGAATACACAGAACTGGGCATCAGATTTGCATACCAAGTAAATATCGCCCCTGTTAAAGACAAAGAAAACAATTGCAATTTTGCTAGTCACTGTTCCTAAATTCTCCACATTACGCCGTGAATCTCCCTATATGTTCCATGATTGACTCGTTGTCCTCTCCAGAGAACGTGGAAAACTCAGGCACCTTAAACCCTTGAGGTAACACTATCATAGAATCCACCAATTCGAGATAAGGTTTCTAATAAATTGGTCGATCCCTGGTCTATTGACACAACACTTCCGTTATTGCATTGACATTAGCTAATGGTGCTGGTGGTTAATTCTGCATAGGGGGGTTAGCATAATTGGTCGGGAACCCTGTCTTGAGAATGAGGCCAACTCAGGGTATCCTGCTTCTTGCATCGGATAAGCTATCGTCGTGGTAGGATACATGGGAGGGATAGTTGTAGCGTAGCTCTGTGGCCTTCTATACGGGGAACAAACACTCTTATTAGGAGCTGTCGTTAGGTCATAAGATACTTGTACACCCATTGGTGCCTGGACTCCCGTGACCGGATATGATGGGGTTCTTCCTAAGAAAGGTTCTATAGGAACCACACCTTGTGCAACTAATCCCGGACTCCCTTGGTACCCTCCGAATATCGAAAATGACGGCTCTCTATGCAAAAATTGTACTGATTTATAAGATGGTGCACCAATGGTCGAGGCAGGAGGATACACAACTGCTTGAGGTATTCCGTGAGCATTTTTCCTCTGTTCAAAATTATAGAGCTCGTTCTGAAGTAGTGGCCAGAATACTGTGGCAAATTAGGGAATAAGGCTCTGAATGAGTTCACCTGTACATTACTCCATGGCCTATCGTATAGTAGTTAAGGACGTGGGTGTCAACTGAGACACCTGAGGAGGAAACGAGGATTGTATTCCCTGCTCAGGAAGGGTGACTTAGGTATTACTGGAAGTCATTGCTGTAGGATTGAAAGGTCCCCGTAAAACCCGAACTGTAGGCCGATCAAATGAATCCGATACATGCCCTAAGGACTGCTATTGAGGATTTGACATAAGGTGTCCTGAACGCAGTTGCACGCAACAACTATCTTGGGTCCTACCAAGCGTGCCAATTTATGTTGTCGTACAAAAAGGGAGCCGATGGGAATGGTGATTAGCTTCTCTTCCAATGAACATAAACAATCCGATGGAAGAATAAATGTGAGAGTCAGACCTTTTAAAATACGTGAGTTCCTTGAACTTACTATAAAAAGGGTCCAAGAAAGTAGGAATATTACATGCTGAAGCCAATAAGGACTGGAATTAGTATATTTCGATTAATCTTGACAAAAAGGAATACAAAAGTACTAGAATTTAAGACCAAAGTAAAATGAAATGAAAGGCTGATAATAAAGGAAACTTCTGAAAACTAATCAGAGCTGTAAATAAAGATAAAGACAAAGACAAAGAAAATGCAGAATAAAAAAGGAATTGAAAACTAGAAACTGGTAATCTTGTGGGTATGTTTGTTGTTGTCCTTCGTTCTAGGAATCCTTACCCGTTTTATGCTTGCTGTGGCGTTGTAACTGACTATCTGTACGTGGAGAAAATCTCACTTCATGGCTCATCCTTAGCGATTAGGAACAATAGTGCTTTACCGATCGTGTCGAGACATAGGGGTGACGACTCAACGGCTCTTGGTTCCGATGTTGACCGGATACATCAACTGAAGAATTCTTGAAGTCATCATTGACTTGGAAAAATTCCTATCGGCTTCGGTTTAAAGTTACCGTTACAACGAATCGATTAAAGTTGACGTCAACAATAATAATTGAGTACAAAAACTTCCGGTTGTAATATATTCAACTTCTACTATTGATAACAAATGCAAGTATGCTTTTTGTTGTACCATAATACAAGATTGTTTCCAAAATAGAAATATCATCCAGAAGTGCTTTTTCAATCATCACAATTTCTAACCCAACCAGTATCCAAACCCAAAGAGATGACTATTGGAATCTTTGTTAAAATAGATACCATATTCTAAAGTATGACAAATATATTTAAGAACTCTTTTCATAGTCTTCAAATGTGACTCTTTTGGATTTGCATGATATCGGACACATGCTCCAATACTATATGAAATGTCAGGATAGTTTGTTGTTAAGTATAATAATCCCCTAGTAATACTTTTATGAGTCTTAATCAAAACTTGGCATTTTTTATCCTTTGTTAACTTCTGACTAACATTTGTTGGGGTTCTGATAGACTTTGCACCTTCCATGTTAAACTTCCTAATCAAGTTATTGGCATGCTTGGTTTGAGAGATAAATATATCTTTTTTGAATTGTTTTATTTGTAAACTAAGAAAGGGTGTTAGTTCACAACTATACTCATCTCAAATTCAATTTGCATGAGTTCAACAAAATCTGTTAACATCTGTTTTGATATTGAATCAAGTACAATGTCATCAACATAGCTATCATGAAGTTTGCTCTAAGTTTCTTAATAAATATAGTCTTATCTGCTCCCCCTCGCTTGTAGTCTCTTCGTAGTAGAAAGTTTGTCAATCTTTCATATTAGACTTTAAGTGCTTGCTTCAGTTCGTAAAGAGTTTTCTTCAATCTATGTGATCAAGAAATATTAGATTGAGCCTTTAGGTTGCTCAGCACTTTTCACATCCATCTATTAAAGTGTGAATGCTTAGCAGAAGTAATAGTGAGTAAAAGTCTGATCTATTCCAATTTTGTTATTAGAGCAAATGTCTCATCAAAGTCAATATTTTCAATTTAAGTGTTCCTTGTGAAATCAATCTAGCTTTATTTCCGGTGATATTTCCAAACCCATCCATCTTGTTGAGAGACACCCATTTTGTACCAATCATATTTACATTTTTCGGCTTGAGTACAAGTTCTCACACATCATTCCTTTGGAACTGCTGAAATTCTTCCTACATCGCAACAATCCATCTCTCATCTATCAAGGTTTCTTTTACATTCTTTGGCTCTAATGTAAAGTATAGCAGGTATATTTGACCATCTCTTTATAATAAACTTTTAGTCTTTCTCTGGTCTTTCTTCATTCATTTAGATTCCTAATAATCAAGTTCAAGGTATGATACTTCTTTACCCTAGAAGATGGAACTTTTTGTTGTACTTTTTTCTGTTCTCTGTTAGAGTGTAATGCTTCATCCGTGCTAACATATTTTGGTATCATCTGTTGGTCGTAGGGGTATACTCGAATCGAATCAAGCTGAACCTTAAGATAATCGAACCCAATTTTATTATTTTCACACAGAGCTCGAATTCGATTTGACTATCAAATATTGGCTCGAGTTCGATTCATTTGAAATATTTTAAAGTTCGAGTTCAATTCGAAATTCGATTATAATAAGTTCGAAAGCTCGAATTCGAATTTAAATAAATAATTTATAATATAATATATTATAAATAATATACATTATATTAATTAATTAATTAATCGAATATGTTCGCAAGCTTTCGAGTCTAATACTTAGATATTCGAATTCGACTTGGTTAAAATTCGAACTAAATATAAGTTTTATGTTCGAACTCGAACTCGATATTTCGAATTCAAGCCGAACTCTTATTGAGTCGAGCCCAAACATGTTCGATTAAAATTCGATTCGTTTATACTCCTAATTGGTCGTTAGCTTGAATTAACTCTTCACCATCATTGGAGGTTGTTGACCCATTTTCTTTTATTGGCAAAATGTCTTCAACAACCACATTTATTGATTCCATAACAATTTAGCCCTTTGTTATTGAACATTTGGTATGCTTGGTTATTTTTGAAATATCCAGAAAAGATAATTTTGTCACTTCTTGAGTCAATTTTCCTGACTATTCTCTGTTATTCAGAATATAGAAACTGCTACCAAAGATATGAAAATAATTCAATTGAGCTTTACGTCGCACTTTGAATTTCATATGCCATCTTGTTAGTGTGAGGGTGGAAGTTTGTTCTGTTGATGATATGTATAGTTGTATTCATAGCTTCAGTCTACCATCTGTGTGACATTTCTTTGGCATTCAACATCAACTGACAGAAGAGCAACATTGAGATGATTTGATAGCTTTGAGGCTAAGTGGGAATAATTTGATAGTTAAAAAATAAAAGTTGAATTTCTGAATTAGGTTGTGGGTCATCGAATTTATTTACCTTTTTTTTTCTTTGTCTAATTTTTTTTTATTTTTGAAATGATTAGTCTTTTACTATAGACTGGTCTAATAAAATAATATTTAATATTTAAATATTTAAATAATGATAAAATAAAATTGAAATTTAAATATTAAATTCTAAAATATGTCATTTAGCTGAATATGACAAAGTTGAATTAGAAAATATGAAAAAGTTAAATCCGAATATACAAATTTATAACAGCTAAATATGTCAACACCAGAGGGAAAGGATTCCAGTTATCTATGTCAAAGTTGACAACTCTCTCAATTAGCTACTTATTGGAGGGATTGTTCGTCTAGTTAGGATGTAATCCTTGTCATTCATACTAATAATAATAATAATAATAATAATAATAATAATAATAATAATAATAATAATAATAATAATAATAATAATAATAATCCTTATCGAATTCAATCCTGAGCTTGATTAGCTTTATTTGGGGGTAACAATTTGGATTAGGATCCGATGAATATCCAAATATCTGGGGATTTCAAGCAGTCATATCCAGACTGCCGTATATGTAATCTGCTCTAATGACAGAAGGACATTCAATTTCCACGCCATCACCATATTGTAATGGTCCATCACATCGAGAATGAGTACGTAGTCATCTTTGGCGCACCCAAAAAAAAAGAAAAAAACCCAAGAAAAACCCTTCTCTAAGTCAATAATCTCACACCTCTAATTTCAGTTCCCACGGGTCCATATTGTCATGAGCAAATCTTTCAAAGTGGTGCATATATTTTTCACACTCTGTCACGGTCGATCGGCTTCCGCCACCAGTGAGAGTTGAGAGGTGGGAAAAAAGCCAAATTTCATTTGATGGAATTTCTTCAACCCTGTGCCTTCCGGCAGCCGATGATATCCCAATTAACTGTGTGGAGATTTCTCTGGCCATCATTCCGGCCCCCCAAAACATTTCCCATTCCATCTTTCTAGCTCCCTCAAACTATCCGCGGTCTCTTCGATTTTTGCCCCAGCTGACGTGGACAGGATAGAATCTTCTGGTTGTAAATAGTAGTATCTAATTTGAGGTTTTTTTTTTAAATAATTGAAATTTGACAGATTGGAATCGAACCTAAAAGTCTAGGAAAGACACTAGCTCACGATTCCACCGGTACCCTATCGAAAAGACATAAAATTACAAGTTCTTCGTGGATTGAAACTTTCGTACATCATTCGGTTATTTTCTACATTAGCTAAGAAACGAGGGCTCAATCTTGACCCTATTCACCGACTCATCTCTAACATTGCAAGTGTCATCATGCACTCTAGAGTGATTCGTCTATTGGTCACTGGTCTCACGAAATTCAAAATTATTTACATTAAATTTTTTAATTAAATAAAATATTTTAATTAAATTTGAATTACGATTCAACTAAAATCAAGAAAATGTTGGCTTGCATTACGAAATAGAGACCTTCGGTGGCCGGAGAAAAATTTGGCGATTTGATATTTTTAATAGAGCTTCCGTGGTCGTGGTGGAGGCATCTCCAAGCTGGAAGGGAGAAAGAACAAGGCGAAGGCCCCACCTTCAACATTAGTGTTTGCACTCTCTCCTGAAATACTTTAATTAACGCTTTGACATGTAGCCAAAAATGAGTGGCCAACGGAAACTGCTACAACGTTGACAGCCTAGTTGCCGTGAACCTCTCAAATAAGCTACCATAAAATAATCAAGTTCCAACCCTCCCTCCGATTCTCCATATTTGATCTTTCCAAATTTATGACAATTACAGTGATTATCAAAGGAGAGAATTAAGATGGGTAGTTTGATCGGAGGTGAAGGTGAAGATCATCATTCCATTCAGATATGGGAAGCAAACAAAGATCGGTTGGCAATGATGGAACAAAAGATTTCCGCTGAACCCAAAATTTTGAGCAAAACAGCTGGCCGGAGCTCCTGTTGCATCTTTAGAGTCCCCCAAAGCCTAATTGACATCAACGGCCGATCTTACCAGCCTCATATAGTCTCAATTGGTCCGTACCACCATGGCGAGCCGCAGCTGCAAATGATCGAAGAGCACAAATGGAGGTTTCTGGGTTCTTTGCTGAAGCGAGTGCAAACTAAAGGCATGGGCTTGGAGGACTTCTTGAAGGCTGTTCAACCACTGGAAATAAGAGCCAGGGACTGTTATTCCCACACTATATACCTTAGCGCTGACGAATTTATAGAGATGTTGGTTCTTGATGGTTGTTTCATAATTGAGCTGTTTCGGAAAATGGGAGGGATGGTTCCATTTGAGGCGGATGATCCGCTCATCAATATGTCGTGGATATATTCATTTTTCTTGAGGGATCTTATTCGGCTCGAGAATCAAATTCCATTTTTCATCCTTCAGTGCATATTTGAGCTGACCCGGTTGCCAGGTGAAGAATTAGGGCCTTCTTTGGCCACGCTGACACTGAATTTCTTCAACAATGCATTTCAAAGGCCAGCTGAGGTTATTTCAAGGTATAGCAACCATGAAGGGAAGCACTTGCTCGATTTTCTTCGATCAAGCTTCATTCCACTGGGACATGATGAGCCTGACACTGATACTTATTCGCAGACTCGTGTAATTCAGTGCATTTCCAATCTTTCTCGTGCGGGAATCAGTCTCAGGACCGGCAAAAAAGACAGTTTCTTGGCTGTAAAATTTAGGCGTGGAGTGATAGAGATGCCAACTATAGCTCTGGATGATTTCATAAGCTCATTTTTGTTGAATTGCGTGGCTTATGAGCAGTGTCACGGTGGTTGTTCCAAGCACATGACAACCTATGCAACTCTGCTCGATTGCCTAATAAACTCGGGCAAGGACGTGGAATTTCTATCCAATCGCAGCATTATAGAGAACTACTTCGGCACCGATGCGGAAGTAGCCAGATTTATTAACAACTTAGGGAAGGATGTTTCGTGCGACATTGACAGATGCTATTTGTCCGAACTCTTCAATGAGGTAAACAAATACTATTACAATAATTGGCACGTCCAGTGGGCGAGCTTTAAGTATACTTACTTTAGAACTCCATGGTCGTTTATATCTGCTGTAGCTGCATTCGTCCTTCTTGTCCTCACCATCCTTCAAACGTTGTACTCAGTTCTTGCCTATGTCCACCCGCGTGCCTAAGCTTGTTATGCAATGAATGAATGGTTAGGTTTATGCTCTGTAATCGGAAGATTCTTTGGTTCTTGTTCTCTATGCTATGCTAATTATGTAAAATTGAATTTTAGAAACCAAATATGTTGGCAAAAATAGCCCTATTACCCTACAAACTATCTTTAATAAAAATAATCAAACAATCATAGAGAAAAATAACAAGATAAGAATTTATATGAAAATTTTAAAAAATTGAGAAAAATCACGGCCATTATCAAAATACAACCGAAAAAAATATTCACTATGTGAAAAATTATTACAACCATACAATATCAAATATAATATTTTTCTCACCTTCAAAACTCAAAAAAAAAAAAAAAAACTTAGAGAGTACCTAAAGAATTTTCTCAAACCCTCCCAATTTTTTTTTAAAGCTACTCTGTTCCTCGAGTGATGCTTTACACTCAGGGCATGTAGGCGCCTCCATCTTCAATTCCCTTCAATATAATAGTGGAGTAACTGTCCAACCACCCAAGTAGATAGCCTATCATGCTTTGTTTGATTCATGTATAACAAAATAATCAATGCATCTTCATTATTTGGCGGAATTGTATCAGGCTAGAGTGAATGGTGCTTAACTCTTTTTTTTTTTGGCTGAATAAAACCTCAATTATAGAAAGCTGCAGAAACAGACTGGGCAGCATCCTCAGTGCCCCCCATTAAAAAGAACAGAAGGTGGAATCAGGGAAGGGGGATGTCTCCAAAATAATTACAATTCCTTGCCCATTGAGCTAAGTTCTGAGAATTTACATTACAGTGTCTTGGAGTATGATGAAATGTCCGGAGAGCCAATGCTGCAGAATTTCTAGAATTCTGTTAATAATCTCTCGAGCAGTCCAATCCAAAGACCCAGAATGACCATTAAGAGTGCGCACTATGTTAGAATCCCCCTCGAAGATAGCTCTCCTGACCCTAATTCCTCCGTCAATTTAACCGCATGGAAAGCTGCAATGGCCTCGGCCCCAAACACTCCAAAGGACTCCTCTCTATCCGATCCAGCTTTAATTATATTCCCATGACCATCTTTGATTATGTATGCATAAACCACCCCGCCATTAACAAAGGAGGCGTCAAAGTTCGTCTTAAGCCAACCATTGGAAGGGGGCAGCCATGTTAAATCTGTGGAAAAAGGCTGACAGCGCAGCTTTTTTCTAACTGTTGCGTCGGCAAGTTTATTGGTTTGACAAGAAACATCTTCCCAATGGTGCTCAACTCTCCAATATACATTTTTATATTCTACGAAGTATTGTCAGAGCAAATCAAATAATAAGTTAAATTCACGATACATAATAACTATATCAAATGAAACATTTATAGCATTATTAGAGATAGAATCACGAACTTAATATTAAAAGACAAGTTATATTAGGGGAAATATTATAATTTCTAAAATATTTTTAGAAATAAAATATAAAAATTTAAAAAGTTTTTAATTTTTTTAAAAATTAATTTCAATTTTTTTAAAAAAAAATTTTTTTGAAAGGCGGGCACTGCACCCCACTCCTCTCTAATTCCGTCTATGTTATTATCTTAAATCCTCATAAATCAAACCATACTTTATGACTCCATCACATACATATTTTTAAAATAAATCCATATAAAAAAGTCTCATATTATAAAAAAAATATACTCAAATTGGGATATTGACTTAAAATGTTAATAAGTAAATATGACTCAATAAAATAAAAATTATAAATATCAAAACAAACAAATCTCCTATTGTTTAATTATACCAACATAGCCTCCCTTAAATTAAGTTCAAATTAGAATATTGACTTAAATTGCTAAACATTATTCAATAAAATAATATTAGTAAATATCAAAATAAACAAATTTCTTACTTAATAAAGCTTGGTTTAATAATACGATATCCTTAAACCAAGTTCTCAATGGAGCTCCAATACTGGCACACACACTAAAAATTTCATTGTGTATTTTATTATTGTGAACAACTTGTGCAAGATTAATTTGTGATTAAAGGTCTATTTGAAAAATTAATTAAAATTTTAAAATTAATTAATTAATTACTTATTTTATTAAGTGTGCTTGATAAATGAATAATAAATATTTAATTAATTAAGTACGTTTGATAACATGTTTTTATTATTACTTAATTTATTAAGATGTATTGAACTTTATATAAATTTTAATAAAACTGGAATTAAGTTATATAAATATGAAATTTGAATATATTAAATATTTATTTAATTATTAATATTAATATTTTTAATTTAAATTATAATAAAATAGTATAAAAATAAGTTATAATTAATTTAAATTTTAAATTCACTCTTCAAATTTTAAAACTTTAATTTTCAAGATTTAAAACTTAAATATTCAAATTTTAATTTTATCAAATAGACCCAAACTCCCATCTTTACATGCAAATAACTTTGTTACTAATTCATCCTTATTAAAAATAATTGTGAATGTAAATATTTATAATCATTCTTACTCATTTCTTACAAAATCATTAAATCTCACAACTTCTATATTTTCAATAACATTTCCAACATAAAATAAGCGTTTGTTACTCATTTCTTACATAATCACTCTTCACTATAACAACCGCTTGAACTCTCGAGGAATCTTGAATTTATACCATATTATCAATATTGTAACGCAATAAATCAATTTCTTTAGCATTGATTATTGTTGACGTCAGCTTTGCCGAGCCGATGCAACGGTTGCTTTGAGTCGTAGCCAATATGATAAGCTTCTTGAGCCGATAAAGTCAACATTTCGGACAGCCATTAGCCATAGTCAATATCGGCACCATGAAGTCGATAAGGAGTAAAACGAATTCCTGATCTTTCGCCACGAAAATGCTGCGGACGTATCCACGACCTTTGGGAGCATTCTTTGGTCGGAAGAAACTCCATGATTTGTTAGTGGCTCGATTACAGCAAGTATAAAATGAGAGCACTGCCTAGAACCTAGACACGACCATCATCAATCAACAACGTCAAATTTCAATTTTTTCTACTTCATCGTCATTTACAGCTTTTTAGCCTAGGAGTTCAATTTCTTACAGTTTTCTTACTGCTTTATTACAGCTTTGTTTCCAGCTTTCTTTACAACTTTCCGTTCTTCTTTCAAAATTTGAGTCTTTTCTGTACTTCCTTTGAAGCAAATCAATACATGTATTTGTTTATTGTTCCGAAAAGTTCTTCCGTTGTGCATTTTTAATTGACTTTTTTGAACCCTTTCTATAGTAAGTTCAAGGAACCCTGTCCCTGATTAAAAAAAGGTCTGATGCCATTTTCTATTTTACCATATCGGATCATTTGTGTTTATCGGAAGTGGAGCCAAAACCAGGTTACATCGGCTTATCATTTTGACAGCAACATAGATTGGCACACCCAGTGGGGCCTAAGGTCAGTTTTCGCATGCGATTGCGGTCAGGACGTTTGATGGCAAACAATTCCCAGTAGCCACCTGCACCGGAGTTATTTGAACGACTCCTAGTCCGTACTCTCCGAGGAGTTTTTGATCCTTCTGTTACTACTTCCAGTTATACTCAGGTTACTCCTCCAGAGCAAGGGTGTCAGTCCTCATCCCCACCGCAGGTGTCTTAGTCTACACCTACCTCCTTGACTGCCATCCGTCATACTATAGAACAATGTATCGGTGAGCTCTTGCCAGGTCTTATCCCACAATTTGATACTATTTTTCGACCTCTGCTTCAGAACGAGCTCCAACAATTTGCACAGAGGTAAAATGTGCAAACTTTCAATCAGGCACCAGGTTACCCAGCACAAGGGATGACCATGGCACCTGCGTACCCCATGCCATCGGCGGATGGCGCACCATCTTATAGATCAGCTCACCTTCTGCGTAGAGAAATGTCTTTCCCTGCTACTAGGGGGCATTAAGTTATTCCAGGGGTAGTGGCTTAGAATATTATGCCAGCAGAAGTGTTTCCAAGAAGGGGTCCTGTTCCGATAACAGGATTACCAGCCACTTATGAAGTAGCCCCAACCTTTGTTGGGGGAAACATGCCCCCTTTCAGGGGGCAGCCGAATTACACTGCTTCTTATCCTCTTGTATATCCGGCAACGACAACGACTTATCCAGTGCAGGGAGTCAGAAGTGCTGAGCCTTTCATGAGGCAAGGTTCTCGACTTGTCATGCAAGGTCTTCACCCCAGATTCAACAGCCATACCAGCCGACCGATATAATGACGGAAGCATCTCATCGACAGCTACGGGATCGACTCGTATACCAAAAACCTTATCCTGATTGGGTAGATTCCATGGCAGTACTCTCTCGAGGTTTTAAGCTACCAGAGTTTACTACATTCTCTGGTGAAAGTAATAAATCCACCATAGAACACATCAAAAGGTTTACAGCACAATGTGGTGAGTTGGGAAATAATGAATGGCATAAATTACAACTGTTTTCGTTATCTTTAACAGGGGCAGCATTCACATGGTATGCCAATCAAGCTCCTAACTCTGTATACTCATGGGTAACATAGAAAGAACTTTTCACCAACGGTTCTTTAAACCTGCACTAGAAGTTTTCATTGCCGATCTCTTAGCAATAAAACAAGAGGGATCAGAAGATGTGGCGGATTTTATTGAGTGTTTTCGGCAAACTAAGTCCAAGTGCACAACCCAGTTGCCAGAAATAGAATGTACGAGAATTGCTATCAGCAGAATGCGTCCGCAACTCAAAGAACGACTCATTCTCCAAGATTTCTCGGATCTATCCCGTTTATTATCTCATGCTGTCAGAATAGAATAGATGATCAAGGAGAAGGAGAAGAGGTGCTCCGTTAAATTCTCCCATGGCCAGACAATGATATCAGTCATAGATGATGCTAATGAGGATGATAAAGAGCAAGCTATAGAGGTAATGGCGGCTAAATTGGTAAAAGGTTCCTCCTATATGTGTCCACATTTGAAGCCCGGCAAAGAGAAGGAAGAAGTTGCCACAGCAGGACCATCTTACTCTTTTGATGTTTCAAAAGCTGAACAGACTTTGACCAGCTAGTGGCAGATAAACAAATCTGTTTGACTTACAGACACAGGATCCCCAGCCAAGAAGATTTGAAAGGAAAAAGGTATTGTAAATAGCACAATTCTTTTTCTCATAAATATTAATAGTTTTGTTGTTTTCAGGAATACCATTCAAAAGGCTATCCAGGACGAAAGATTAAAGTTTGTAGATAAAAAGGAAGAGACTTTGGTAGACACGGATCCATTTCCGTTAGCCGATGCACACATGTTGCAAATAGAAGAGGGTAGGAATTATGAAGAACCTACAGAAAGTAACAAATCGGAGGTGATCGGCAAAGGATTCCAAAGATTAGATGTGCAGCTGCCCCAAGAGAAGCCATTTCTGCCTGGCCCTTGTTCTCGACCATCAAAATCCCAAAAAAGACGAGAACAGCGGAAGCGAGCACAACAAAGGCGGCTTCTTGACGCTTAGGTCGAAGAACAATTATCTCAGATAATGGCCAAAATATACTCAACATCCTGCCATCAAGTTTTTGAGCTACCTCTAGTCAAGAGTCCATGGAAGAGGATTTTCATGCGGAAGAAAAAGCTGTAGTGGAATTGGTTGATGTCAAGGTCCCACCAGAAGGGATGCTCTTTCCAATTCCGACAGCCTAGAGTGTTAACCACCTTAGGCCCTTATATACCAAAGCACATATCAACAGCAAGCCTTTTACTTGGATTTTTGTTGATGGTGGAGCTGTATTGAATGTAATGCCTTTCTTTACCTTGAAACGATTGGGATAAGATAGGACAAATTTATCTCATATCGATGTGCAGATGGTTAACTTCACTAGAAAAGCAGCTGCGGCAGAAGGCGTTATCACCTTTGAAGTCACAATCGGGTCCAAGACCAGTAAGATGGTCTTTTTTATAATTAATGCAAAGCCAGCTTACTCCATTTTATTAGGCAAGGATTGGATTCATGCAAATCACTGCGTACCGTCCACTTTACATAAAATGATGTTGATCTGGGATGGAGAACGAGTAGAGCAAATCCCGGCCATCCCAATCCATTTTTAGCAGAAATACAAATGAACGAAGCTCTGTTTTATCATCCGGCTTTTAATCTTAGCCAGTATGCCAAGCTAACTATGGTGCATAACCTGATCATGATTAAAAAGCTAAGGGGAAACGACTTATGACCTGAGGATCTAGAGGTCTGGCGAGCTCCTGGTTTTGTTGCTCAAAATCCATTAACAGAAGTAGACATAGGAGAACCTGGGAAGAATAGAACAGTTAAGGTTAGTCTACATTTGTCTATTGTGCAGAGAGATAAGTTGACTTGTCTAATCCGCAGGTATAAAGATTGCTTTGTGTGGGACTATCATGAGATGCTAGGATTGGATAGAAGCATTGTGGAGCATCGTCTACCTGTCAAAGAGGGCTTTAAGCCTCATAAACAACCGACAAGACGTTTTAATCCTGCGTTGCTTCCTAGGATTAAGGAGGAGATAGAAAGGTTACTTCGATGTGGATCATCTGTACGTGCCGATACGCAGATTGGATATTTAACATGGTACCGGTCATTAAGAAGAATGGTCAACTACGTATCTGCATAGGCTTCAGAAACATAAACTTGGCTACTCCGAAAGAAGAGTATGCTATGCCGATGGCAGACATGTTAGTGGATTCCGCTGCAGGTAACCATTTTTTAAGCTTCATGAATAAGTATTCAGGGTATAATCAGATATTCATAACTGAGGAGGATACGCACAAAACAGCGTTCCATTACCCCGGGTCTATCGGCTTGTTCGAATGGGTAGTCATGCCATTTGGTCTGAAGAACGCTGGTGCCACTTTTCAGCGGGCTATGAACCTCATCTTTTATGATCTTATCGGCAGCACAATAGAGGTCTACATAGATGACTTAGTCGTAATGTCCTCCGATTTCTTACAAAATTTGGCTGATTTGGAATAGGCATTTCTCCGAATGTGCAAGCACCATTTGAAGATCAATCCCGCTAAGTGTACATTTGGAGTTACTGCTGGAAATTTTCTTAGTTTTTTAGTACACCAGAGGGGGATTGAGATAGATCAGAACAAAGCTAGAGACATTTTACAAGTAAGACCTCCTCAGACGAAGAAGGAGCTTCAGAGTTTCCTGGGAAAGATCAATTTCCTACGATGTTTTTTGGCAAATTCCGCAGGTAAACAGAAAGTTTTTTCTTCTTTATTACGATTAAAGTTATCTCAAGATTTTATTTGGCAGCCTGAGCATCAGGTAGCTTTGTCACATCCACCGGTGTTAGCACCTCCCCACAACCAGTCTCCCTTGAAATTATACATTTCAGCTACACAAGAATCCATCGGCAATTTATTAGCTTAGGATGACCGACAAGGGATTGAAAGAGCAGCATACTATCTTAGTCGAAATCTATCGGACACAAAGACTAGGTACACCCATATTGAAAAATTGTGCTTATCTCTCCACTATGCGTGCACAAAGTTGGAACATTACTTGTTATTTAGGGAAGTACATATCTTATACAAGGTAGATTTAATTAAATTCTTGCTAATCGTCCTCTGTTAAATAGACGGCTTATGAAATGGGCAGTCAAATTACATGCTTTTTCCCTAACTCATGAGGGCAGTCAAAGGACAGGCTATTGTGGATTTCTTAGCCGAACATCCTTCTTTAGAAGTACCACAAATGGAAGGACATACAACACAGAGGTACATTTCTTTGAATCTCCAAATGGACATCAGGGTAAGATCCACTTTGAGTTAAAAAAAAGAGAAAAACTAATAATCAGGCGAAATATGATGCCCTTTTGTTAGGACTGTGGATTCTAAAAGCATTGGAGGTCCAAATAGTCAAAGTTTTAGGAGATTCTCAGGTGGTTATCAGACAGGTATTAGGAGATTATAAATGTGCTAACCCGTTTCTGTTAGACAGATTGCATGAGGTAAAAAGATTACTTCATAATTTCCAGGAGGTTATTCTAGTTCACGTTCCCAGATCAGAAAATCAAGGCGCTAATGCTTTAGCTCAGATGGCCTCAGGTTTTAAAAAAGTTGTAATGTGCCAACAGATAGCGGAGACGGAGTATCATGATGATTGGCGACAGGAGATTGTTACTTACCTACGAAACCCGACTGGTCAAGCGTCTCGCGACTTAAAACGGAAGGCCCTTAGCTTTACCTTGATAGGCAATGATTTGTTCCGATAGAGTCACACCGGGGTTCTTTTAAAGTGTCTCTCAAAAGAAGAAGCATTGCGGGCTATAGCAGAAGTACATGAAAGCCTATGTGGAGCACATCAGGCGGGCCCAAAACTAAAATGGACGCTTCAACACCATAGTTTCTTTTGGCCATCTATGACCACAGATTATAATGCTTATGCTGTTGGCTGTGAAGCTTGCCAAAAGCATTGCCCTCTATTACACACCCCTTCCATGGAATTGCATCCGATCATTAAACCTTGACCGTTCTGGGGATGGGCTTTGGACATCATCGAAAATATTTATCCACATTCGACAAAAAGACACGCATTCATACTGGTGGCAATGGATTACTTCACCAAGTAGATGGAGGCGCAACCATTGATTAAGGTGACACAAACGGCAGTCATCAACTTTCTTCGGAGAGCATTCTCTTCTATTTCGGAATCCCAGAGACAGTAACAATGGATCAACGGACGATGTTTACAGGGGATAAGGTACGTAACTTTCTAACCTAATTCAAAGTTAAGTTGCTTCACTCTTCTCCTTATTATGCACAGGCTAACGGATAAGCAGAGGCAACGAATAAAACTTTAATCAGCATGATCCGTAAGGCAGTAGAAGATAATCCGAGGAGGTGGCAGGAGACATTGCAGGAAGTGTTATGGGCCCATCGGAATGCCGCTAAGACTTCTACTGGTTTTACCCCATTTAGACTAACTTATGAATAGGATGCTGTGTTACCTATGGAATTATTGCTACAATCAGCCCGGATAGCCTATCAACATGGTCTAATGTCTGACGAATATCAGACAGCCTTAGCCCTGAGTTTAGATCAAGTTGAGGAGGATCGCTGGATTGCCTTGGAGAACATAAAATGATACAAGGAGAAGGTAGCAAGGGCGTACAATTGGAAAGTCCATGAAAGAGGTTTTCAAGAAGGAGACATGGTAAGGAAGACCATTTTGCCCCCTGCACCAAAGGATCCAAGGTATGGTAAGTGGTCTGCTTCGTGGGAAGGTTCTTTCTTAATAACTCAAGTTTTTTATGGAGGGGCTTATCGCCTGATGACACCCGATGGAAAAGAAGCAGTCAAGGCGATTAACGATAAGTTCTTGAAACGTTATTATCCGGGGTTTTGGGAAGGAACTAAAGAATAAAAAAAAATATAATAATAAGAAATAAAAAAAAAAGAAGGGAGAAGAGTTATCGGAAAAAGGTTCTGATATATAATGGTTGTAAGCTGATCACAAAAAGCCGATTAGATAGCCATAAGCTTCATTACAAAGGGGGTCAGTTATCATCAGAGGGGTAGTTTGGCATCTGTATCGGCCGATACGGAATAATCGCTAGCCGATTTGGGTCTTCTGACTCGGAATCCTGGCTAGTCACCATGTCAGTTCCCATTAGCTGCGGATTAGGGGCTGGAGGCCTTACTTCAGCCGTTTCTGGTTCCCTTTTGGGAGATAGGTTGACTTCATCGATGATTGCTTTTGGAACCTCTATTTCAGCCGTCGTGATGACAGTCTCCTCAGTTTGAGTTCCGGAAGGTCTGGCTCCATCAGTGGTCGAAGGATGAAATCTTGTTCAATTGAGTCACGAAGCAGTCCCATCCGGATTTCATCTCATTCAGCAGAATGTTTGAGCTTTTCAGTTCAGCTTCAAGAAATTCCTCTTCCGCTTCCAACATCAGCCGTTCATCATTATATTTAAGGTTGGAGTCGTCAATGGCCTTAACAGCTTCCTGGAGTCCTTTTTCTGATTCAAGCCATTACTCTAAGACCCTTTTCTCAGAGTCAAGTTCTTCCGAAGTTCCGATAATCGATGCTCAAGCCGTTCAATCTTCCCTATTCTCTCCGTAATATCAGTTTGAAGAAGCGTAAGACGGTTAATGGATTCTCAGCGGTCCCTCTCTGCGAATGCTGCATTTTCTCGATGCAGTTTAAGAAGTTCTAACTGATCATGAGTTTCATCCCAACGAGTTTGAGTGTCTAAAAAGAAGCGCCCCGTGAAGCGTATTTGTCCCAGGCACCCAATTGCTAAGTCCCGAAGCATAGGGGGCATGTCCAGGTCGGATGATTGAACAATCCGCAAAAGGGCGCGGCTCACATTATCAAGGGTGGACTTGTCAATAGGCAAAGAGGTCCCGATGAGGCCATCAAGAAAGTCCAGCGCTGAGGTTAATGTCGTCATTGGCAGAGGAGCAATAGCCTCTTCAGCTCCCTGACTTGGGGGAGGCGGAGTTGTTTTTGTAACAGCGGCCACTGGTTCTTTTTCAGGCCTTGGCAGAACAGGGGATGGGCTTCTTGGAGCCGGGGCCTTAGCCGACGGAAGGTCTGCCACTAGTGGAAAAGCCAATACTTCAGTTGTTAAGAGAAGAGCCGTCGCCTCGGCCGATGAGATATATGTCATCGAAAGAACATCCTTTCTAGATGCTCTTTCGGCTAAAACTTGGAACGGAATGTCTTCCTCTGAGTCAGAAGAAGTGTCGATGACAACGGGACGACTTATCCCTGGTTTACACTTCTACAGAAAGGATTAAACTAGTAGTTAGACAAATTGAATATTGAAGAAGCTGAGCAAAACAAGGTTGACAGAAGCAAACCTTGGAAATGGAAGGAGTCGGTGTTTCATGTTTCCTCTTTGATCGCCGGAGTAGGGGCGGGATCTCTATTTCTTCTTCCTTTTCCTCCGGGACAACAGGAGCAGCAGTAGCAATTTTCTGCACCAAGGGAGTACTTAAGGCCGACATTATTATAAGGCTTACAGGAGGTTTTACCAATTTTCCTTTTTTAGCAGATGATGTCTCAGGCAAAGTGGTGGTCGGCCCAGGAACTCGCAGAAGCCAAACACCTACGGGGTCGGAAAATAGGGCCTCGCTCAACAGTCTCCACCATGAATTGAAGTCAGGAGAAGTCTCCAACACCACTTAAAAGGGCTTGAATGCAAAGGTCCGTAGGATGGCTAGGGTTCTATCGGCTAAGGTCTGTACATCCTCAACCGACAGCACTGGTTTCACGAAAAAGGAAGAAATGTGCCCCGGATCAGCAGGAATGTCTTATATCAACCCAAACTGACGGGAGAAGCAGTGAGGATTATACCTCTCACAGGAGGTCTTAGCACTTCGGGTTTCAGGTTGGCCCCCAAAAGAATTTCTCGAGAGCACAAAATTCAGGCCCATAAAGTCTCATGGGTTGTTTCGGGGCTTTCCGATAGGCTCTTCAACCAAAGAGGCCTTCTTCACGGGCAGCGTACAGAAAGAAGGCAGCAACATGGTAGTCTTGACATTGGTGGAGATATGAGACGATGGTCTCGACAGAGGCAGTATTCAGGGGGACCCGTAGCAGTCAATAGCCTGTCGCTTGTTCAGAAAGGCTCGTGGAGGCTCCGGTAATTCGATTGACACCAAAGTTGGGCAGATAATAGTACAACTAAAGTTGGGCAATCCAAAGCGGATCCCCAAGGTTGGTCGGATCCTCTCTAGTGAAAGAGTAGTCATCAGATGGTTGATGGTGCGGTAGATCAGGGCGAGGACCAGATAAGCTAGGTCGCAACACCTTTTACTTCGTAGGAGAGCCGATACGTAGTATCGGTACTCATTGCTAACGCCAGCAGAATGAGAGCAGATAATGTACTTGCACAACCAGAGCCATAAGAAAGCTGCTTGCTCCTGGTTTGAAGGAGTGTCATCTACCCCTTTCTGAGCGGCGATGAAGTTGCCATATGAAGAGGAAGCCTTGTCCAGACAAGCCTCAACTGTTGGTAGATGTTCTTCATCGTGGAGCCTCGAAATCTCGTCACCATCGCATCGGAAGCCGAGGATAGTGCAGATGTCGAGGATGGTAGGGAAAAACATCCCGTGCGGAAAGATGAAGCCGTTGATCACCGAGGACCAGAAGGGAAGAACGAAGGAAAATAGTTTGCAGTCAAACGCCATCTCAAAATCAGTTATCATGATGGCATCTGAAATCCTCCACTGTTCCCAAATGGCCCAAAATTGGGCATGGTAGCGGTCCCGCCATTCTCTGTAATTCTTGAGCTTATGGGGCCAATGACGGAAGGAGGTGGGGAGATTGGCAGTTGTAAAAGTATTTTGTTGTAGAGGAAAGGTAAAGTCGGCAGGCAAGACAAATCGCAAGTATTCAGCGGTAACCTCTACAGGTAACAGACGAGGGCCCAAGGCAAACAGGTTGGCATCGGCTTGGATCGGGGACAGTATGTTCTTATCAATGGGGGTTGCCATTGCAGTCTGTTCGTTTTACAGAGAAAAAATTTACGGATCACAAGGAATAATCGCAAGGAGGTAAAAGATCGAGGAATCACTTAAGCGGTAGAATTCTGAAGAAGATAGAAGTCGTAGGAAGTAAGGAGTTTCGATTGGGGACCACTGCTATTTATAAGGGAATTTGAAATTAAGCCGTTAACGGGTTCCAAAGCCGAGGCGTCACAAATGTTCCACAACGTTCGGGACGTTTCATTTTTGTCAGAAAAGGAACAGCTGCTATTAATGGCTGTACGATTCCCGTCACTTCACTGACTTGCGTCTGCTGAAATAATGGGACTCGAGAGGGCATGTGTTGACGTCAGCTTTGTCGAGCCGATGCAATGGTTATTTTATGCCGTTGCCGATGTGGTAAGCTTCCTGAGCCGATAAAGTCAACGTTTCGGACAACTATTAGCCATAGTCAACATTAGCACCACGAAGCCGATAATGAGTAAAACGAATTTCTGATTTTTCGGCGTGAAAATGCTGTGAACGTATCCATGACCGTTGGGAGCATTCTTTGGCTGGAAGAAACTCCACGATCTGTTAGTGGCTCAATTACAACAAGTATAAAATGAGAGCGCTGCCCAGAATCCAGACACGACCATCATCAACCAATAATGTCAAATTTCAATTTTTTCTACTTCATCGTCATTTACAGCTTTTTAGCCTAGGAGTTCAATTTCTTCCAACTTTCTTACTGCTTTATTACAGCTTTGTTTCCAACTTTCTTTACAGTTTTTCGTTCTTCTTTCAAAATTTGAGTCTTTTCTGTACTTCCTTTGAAGCAAATCAATACACGTATCTATTTATTGTTCCGAAAAGTTCTTCCGCTGTGCATTTTTAACTGTCTTTCTTGAACCCTTTCTATAGTAAGTTCAAGAAACCCTGTCCCTAATTCAAAAAAGGTCTAATACCGTTTTCTATTTCACCATATCGGATCGTTTGTGTTTGTCGGAAGTGGAGCCGAAACCGAGCTACATCAGCTTATCGTTTTGACAGCAACAATTATATTAGATTTCTTATCGCAACAAGGAAAATCAAGAGAGTTGAGTTTTTACAATCATTTAACTCTCAAGATGCACTTGCTTTGCAACTTTTTCATTTTTTAAAAATAATGTTTTAAACTTTTTTTTTCTGGAAAAGTGTAGTCAATAGTAATAAGTTTTATTTTAAAAATATTGATAATTTTATTGTTCATCTTACGTAAATTGCAATAAAAATTTCAAATTATATTAATATATATTTTTTTAAAAAATGAATATAATCTTAATAGAGTCAATATTTTTTTTTTCAACCAAAGAGAATTATGATGATTTGGCAAACAAGTAAAATTCTTCAAATTATCTGATAATTTAGCTTCTTCAATGGTTAGATTAACCTTGTAAAAATTTAATTTACTCTTCTCTATTAGATTTATATAATATGTTTTAATTGATTTTTTTTCAATTTTATGTTTTGAAAATGAACTTTAAAAATTTTCATCATCAACCAAAATTTCCGTGCTCCTGGGTTGCCACCGCCAAGTACGGTGGTGGAGATATTGTCGACATCTCTGAGATGGAAGGGGGTCGGACGAAGCTCCCATCTTCAATCATTCAACGTTAGTAGCAGTATCATTTGAAGCACCTTTTAATTAACCATATGGATAAGTAACCAAAAATGAGTGGCCGATAGGCGACGGAATCCTAAATTTTTGTGAACATAGATGAACTAGAATAAAAGCAACAAAAAAGGCAGAGAAATCAGAGAGAAACTAGAAATCATGAGCTTCGTGTAAAAAGAATTTGATATATCAAAAACCTTGTTATGTAGAAGAATTAGGATCAACAATATATATATACATCTACTGAACATTTTGGAATCTAGTAACGTTACATATGTCAACTGGTAAGAAGGCAAAAAAAAAAAAAAAAGCAAAAATTAAACTGTGAGTCCACGACCCATTATTCCTTTTGGGCCTTCTATTTCTGAGGGTCCACTACCTTTTTGGTGGGCTTGAGGCCCAAATGTCACGGGATTAATCGTATTATTAGGAAGTTAGAGACTTTTTCGCAATTACTCTAAGAGAGCCCTCTTATTCAACAACGTACGTTATTTCTAAACTCCAGACATTGTTGTTTTAGTTCCTGCGCCAGAAGAGGAGAATAACAACAAGGGAGGAGGGCCTAGGATCGAAGCCTAGCCAGAAACTACGGATTTGGGTAAGTCTTGGCTTCCTTTAACTATGATTAGGGATTTAGGATGTTCCTAGGTGTCTAGTTGTTATGATTATGGGATTTTGAATGTAGGGTTTTGAATTGGGGATTTCCTATAGTAAAGTGATTTTAATGTTGCTTTACGGTTATTGAAATTTGTAGGTGTTTAGTGATCTGTGGTAGTGATCTAGGAGCTATATGGTTGTCAGAAATTCTTAGGTAAGGAGGCTGGATTTTCCTATATTTTGAAATTCTCAATGGAAAATTCTTTATGTTTATGATACTTTGAAATGTATGTTATTTTGAATATGTGAAAATTGGAATGAACTTGGTTAATTGAAGTGTTTATGGTTATGGTGTATTAATGGTGTTCTGATATGAAGTTATTTGATGAATGGTTGTGGGTGGTTGGTAGGGGAAATCCCAACTTCTTATGTATGGCCCTTGCTAGGGGGTTATAGTACCTAGTATCTATATGGCCTTTCTCGTAATGGGTTACAATAATTAGGAACTGATATCGGTAAACCAATCTTACCCCAAGCATGAATCAATTCTGAATGAATAAGTGAAAAGGTATGTTTTGATATTAGTATGATGGAAAGCTATGTTTTGGTGCGAGTATGATGAAAACTAGTTTTGGTAAGAAAAAGGTTGTGTTGGTAGCATTGCTTTGTTGGTTTATTCTGAGTATTGAGCCTGAAATATGTTCTAGTTTTTTGTTTTATTTTTTTTATTGATTCTTGGTGTTTTCTGAAACATCCCGACACCAATTGGCGCCTATTCTCCTTTCATCCGGTGCCAGTTGATATGTGGAATTTGTGCTCCAAAGTTACTATTTTGAATGGTGCAGGTTAATACCTAAACCCAGCGTTGGATACCCTAAACCGGCGCCGGTTCACTTCCTTAATGGGCACCGGTTCCACCTTGAAAACTTAGCTGTCTTTATTGATCACAGTCGGCATCAGTTCATAAGCCATAGACGGTGCCGGTTAATGTACAGAATGTGTTAAAACATGCTTGGCTGAGAAACCCCTTCATTTACCTAGTGGCTTTTTGTATGATTTGATCATGATCCTCCTTAGCTCTTGAATTGCCACCAACTCACCAATAGAAAGGGTATCTTATTATGTATGCTTTAAAAAACCAAAACTCTTTTGCAAAACTATTAAGTATGTGTAACATGCTCATTCGCAGGCAAAATCCTATTTTCTTATTGGACTAGTGAACTCACTCTTTTTTATCATCTTGCAGGAACCCAGTTTTGTGATGAGGAATTGGAGAAATAGTTTGAGGAAGATTTTGAGTAGTTTACTATGTTGTTGAATGTTATGTTATGCAAGTTTGTAATTTGGAGTCAAGGATTATATTTTTTTTAAGCTAGTTTTTCTTCTTAAGTTATTAGTTAGCATGATGTAATTCGAGAACTATGTGTTTGAGGTTCAGTTAATTAATAGCATAGTGTGATTATGGACATAAGTTATGTTATGGGTTTGACATTCTTCTTTGGGGTGTTGCTATGTCATCCCTGGACTCGGGGCGTGACATAAATAGATGCCAACTATATAAGTTTGCCTTCTTTAGCCTTTTCCACAATTATAGAAGTGGAATGTGCATCTTGTAACAGTTCTTCAATAGCCCTCTACATGCCGAACAGGGGAGGAAAGGAAGGAATATGAAACTAGATAAGAGGGAATGAAACAATGCATGAGATAAAGCTTTGGTAAAGAGATCTGCCAACTGCAAAGAAGAAGATAACGATAGAGGTTTCATATGTCCAACTTGATATAGGTCACGAATAAAATGACAATCCAATTTAATGTGTTTGGTGTATTTATGGAAGATAGGATTTTCAATAAGATAGACTACACTTACATTATCACAAAGGGAAACAGATAAAGGATAAGCAATATGGAGTTCATCAAGAAGTGCAAGGAGCCATTGTAACTCACAAACAAATTGAGCAAGAGCTCTGTATTTTGCTTCGCCTAAGCAATGCAACACAAGAGATTGTTTCTTAGACTTCTAGGACACCAGATCTTGCTAAAGAAAAATGAAGTAACCTATAACCGATCATTGCATATCCACACATCTACCCAGTCAAAGTTTGCAAAGACTTGAAAAATTAATGAATTTTCAAAAGCAAAATAAATGCCTTGTTCAGAAGATTGTTTGAGATATCAAAAAAGTCGATAGGCTGCTTGCATATGAATAATAATAATAAGACAAGCTAAAAATTAGCTAAGTTGTTGAACTACAAAACTAATGTCTAGATAATAGGAGACGACCAATAAGACTTCTATAGAGAGAAACATCTAGAAAAAGATTAGAATCCCCAACACTAAATTTATGTTTGGTATTAATAGGTGTGCTAACTGGTTTACATCCCAAATTATCCATGATCTTCCAGTAATTCAAGAGCATATTTCCGATTAAATAAATGGATTTCAATCGCAATTATAGAGATTTCAAAAAAAAAAAAAAAAGAAGTAAAGTTTCCTAAGATCCTTGATTTTCAAAACATCATGAAGATAAGATTTAGCAGAAGCAATGGCATCAAGATCACTGCTAATAACCAACATATCATCCATATACAAAAGAAGATGAGGAAATACCTCTAAATCATGCTTATAGAATAAGCTATAGTTACTCCGAGCTTGAACAAACCATCCATATCAAGAAGGGATCTAGTGAGCTTAGCATTCTATTGCTTGCTGGCTTTTTTCAAACCATAGAATGATTTATTTAGACGACACACCAACTGAGAATTAGTAGACTGAAAACCAAGAGGAAGAGTCATATGCTTTCTCATCAAGATCAGTATGTAGGAAAGAATTATTTGTGTTAAGTTGATGAATACACAATTTATTCCCTACTACAAGGGCTAACATCAACTGAATAGTGGTAATATTGACAACCAGTGAAAAATAATCAAAATAATCCATTCCAACTTGTTTTGTACAACCTTTGGCTACAAGGTGAGCCTTATACCGATCTATAGAACCATAGCTTTATACTTGATTTTATAATCCCATGTACAATGAATGGGTGTTCTATCAGGAGAAAGAGGGACAAGAGTCTAAGTGTAGTTTTGTTCAAGAGCATCAATCTTTGCTTCCATAGCTTGGCTCCATTCAACTAAGTGAATAGTCTAAAAATAATGTTTAGGCTCAAACATTATGGAACAATATAAGCTAAGTTAGAAAATGGAAGGTGAGGAGAGCTAAAAGTAATGGGTTGAGAACATATGTAGTCAAACAAATACGGAGAAGGACAAGAGATGCGTGTAGACCATCAAGAACATGGAGGAGAAGTAGAAGAAAGAGAGTCAAAAAAGGAATAAGAAAATGGTATGGGTAATACAGGTGAATCCATAGATGTGGAAGACAGAAAAGTATGAAAAGGAAAAACATATTTAGTAAAAATAATGTTGCATGAAAGAAAGATATTTGTGTATAAAAATCCGACAACAAATAGCCTTTAGTTGTAGTAGCATGACCAAGATAAACACATGCTTGACTTCTGGCATCAAATTTAGTTCTATGTTATCTAAGAGTATATGCATGAACAAGGCATCCAAAAGCTCTAAGAGCAAAATAATCAGGTTGTTTGAGAAATAACCATTCATATAGGTTCTGATTATGAACTAAAGGAGAAGGAACAACATTGATAAAGTAAACAACATGAAAAATACAATAGTTCCAATATGCTAACAGTAATGAAGATTGAAAACAAAGGGCATGAACAACATTCATAATATGCTAGTGTTTTCTTTCAACAACACCATTTTTTTGGGGGTGTTTTGGTGCAAGAAGTTTGGTGGATTGTACTTTTGGAAGCATGGAAAGAAGATAAATTGAATTTAAGACCATTATCAATCTTAAGAATTTTGATCTTAATAGTAAATTATGTTTCAACATAAGCATAAAAATGCTAGATGATATCATGAACTTCATATTTGTTATGCATTAAGAAAATCCAAATTAACCGACTACAATCATCAATAACAGTCAAGAAATATGTGTGTCCATGAACACTAGAGACTTTGTAAAGTCCTTAAATATCCATATGTACAAAATGAAAGCATTTACTAGAAAAATTATTATATAAAGGAAATAGTAACTGATGTTATTTTGCTAAGGGACAATTAGAACAAAACTCATTATCATGTCATACAAAAATATTCTTGTGCTAATTATTAATGTCCTTCAAAATTTTATTTGAGAGGTGACCTAAATGGAAATGCCACAACAAAGATCTGCTATTGCCAAGATCCATTGTAGATGTGCAACTAACAAAGGAATTAGGTTAGAATAAAGGCAAGAACAAATGGTAGAGACCATTAAAACCTTAGTTGATCTAATTATTAGTCCATGATAAGGATCCTAGATCACATAAGTAGAATCTTTAAAAGTCACAACACAATTCAATTACTAAATAAGTTTGCTTAGGGAAATTATTAGGTAATTGGACAACTAATTTATCAACTGTATTGATGAAAAAGCATCTAATGAGGAGCATAGATGATCTGTAGCTCCCGAATAAAAAATCCAAGGAATTGAATAAGTACCCATTTCTTGAGCAAAAGAGGGAGGAGTAGAGAAATTTCTAGAAAGATACGTAAGTTGAATAATAGCAGTGTGAGTGGAATCATTGTTAGGATGAGCTTTGATGAATTGAATCAGACTGAGAAATTGAGCATACTAATCATGTGTAATATAGTTTTCATTAGTTCACCTGGCATAGATGGTATATCTAGCTATAAAAGAGTTTGGATTCATTGAAGTGGATACTTCAAAATGTGTTATTTAAGTATTGTTTTTTGTACTCAATTGTATAATATCATGCATTTGACTGGAATTTTCATCTGTTGAAGGTTGAGTCATTGGTTTATATCCAACTGGATACTTGTGTTTCTTGTAACAATTGTCAATTGTGTGTCTATTCATACCACAAAAGCACAATACAACCTTTTGTTGAATCCCTCTAACTATCTGCTTTTATTGTTATTGAAACACTGGCAAAAACATTATTACTACCTTCCATTACGGAGTTTAAATCAATATTGTTCAATCTAGCAACATTCAGTGGGAGATTCAAAACAAGAGGATTAGTAGCAAACGAATTCATATTAGACAAGTTTCATATGATAGGATTTGATCCACTTGTATTAAGTGCTAGTTTATTCATTAAGAAAACTTGTGGATGAACATGATAATGCTATGTGTTTTTTGATTGAATATTTCTCTCATAAGTGACAACAAGTGAAAAAGATTTATTGATAAATACTAAAGGTTTCAATTGCAACACATATGATTTAACCCCTCAAAACTCATCATTTAATACTTTTACAAACTAATCACCATATAAGCTTCATCATTTGCTTTCATAGTAGGTATTAAATCACACCGGCACTTCAAATCACAAGTGCAAACTAGTAGTGGTCTTAGATTATGCATCTCATCCCACAGAATTTTCAAATTAGTGTAGTATTCATTTCCTATTAAGCTTCCTTAATTCAAATTAAATAAATTCTCCTAAAAAATCTTAAATCCTCTAAACATCACTATTGTAAAAGAATCGTGATATTTAAAATAGGGTCATTTAAATATAGTCGTTATGCACCCAACAAAAAGGAATTTATAAACCTTTCTCCATAAGGTATAACATAGTATAGTAGTGAGTAAGGTTTCGAACCTACAAAGAACTCAAGAGAAATATACTCTTATATTTACTACTTATCTTAACTTTATTAACAACTCTTGAACAATTAATTTGAATAAATTCTTATGATGAAGTAGCATAAAGTAATGGGTGAAAACAATTAGGAAACAACCTAAACTAAAACATGCAAAAAATAGGAAACTATTAAAACTAAGAAAATAAATCCAAAATAATTAGGAAACCACTTATTTTAGGAACATGATTTGAAATCAAATTAGGAAACCTATCATAGATTAGATTATCTTGAGCAATTGGTTTTAGGAACCTATTTTAGCGACTTAAATTCCCTATCTTTGCCAAATTGGATTAACTCTTAGGTAGCCTATAAGTTAAAATTCCTAACCTTACTCTCAATCTACTCTAAGTTGATTAACCTTTTCTTAAAGTTATTAATACTTCAATTAATCAATTGTCATAGACTAATTACAAGATTTATAAGTATAAAAGGCATCACCAATATTAAATCACATACCCAGTTAGCCTCATAAATATACAATTGATCATTACATAATCCCCTATAACTAGTTAAGCTAGTTAACCTCGAAACCCAATTAGAAATAGATACTATTTAGAAATCAATCAAAAGGTTAATTAACTTAACTTCTCAATCATGCAAGTTAGATATGTTGATCATGAATAAGAAACTCAACACAATTGCCAAGGAAAGAAACAATCAAGAGATCAATTAACTTAGTTATTCAATTATGCCTTCTCAACTATATTGGCCAAACACAAGAGAGATTAATATAATTGATAAGAGAAGAATTCTAAAATTGCATAAATACTCAAAAAAAAAAAAAACATATGATCAAAGATAAAATCTTTAATTCAATAATCTCAGTCTCAAAATCATTACTCAAATTATAACCTAAAAATAAGATAGAATCTAATTTGTCTTGAATATAAAACATGAAAACAAAATACAATTGGAAACAAAAAAGAAATAAGAGAAAGTTTGAATTATAAAACTTGGTAAGCTCTCAATCTCAAGTTCTTCTTGCCTCCTTACCTTCTCCTCCTTCCTGATGCCTTCTTTGATACTTTGGAGAAGTATATGTGTGTTGAAAAATATGCCCTCTAGACTAGTTTTATAATGTAATTATCAAATTTATTAATAAAAGAATTTATTCTCAAAATTTATTTGTGAATTTGCATTTTATTTGTGCACAATTTTCGTTTGAAAATGACATATTATGTTTAAGTAAGTGATCCATGTGAATGGTGGTCTTTCACAGTAAGGTATGGATCACGGATTACTTAATATATAAATATTTATTCTTAATCGATTGATAAGAATGAGAATCTCATCTTGTTTAGGTTAGTGTGTTATTAATTCCAAATAGGGAATGGCTTACCTTTAACCAGTGAGTAGTCCACTCACTTAATAATGTGAGCGTATTTCGAATATGTAAAACATGACCTGTAATAGTTATTTCTAAAAGTACTATTTAGAAGAAACTCAGACTATTACTGCTACAGCGTGGACTAATACTCTACCGCTTGAATATGAATTTGTGGTCTGACGAAGTTAGAAACATATACTTTGATATGTTGTAGTAGAGCTTTTTTCGTAGAGCCGATATACTTATATGTTGGGTATATGTGACTAATTAGTTAAGACAAACTTGTACAAGATAGCTTCTGCGCTATATCGCCCCTTGTGACTATTCAAATAATCTAATTATTCAGGGCCCTGGGGAACATGACTTGGATGTTTACTTTAGGGTAGCACCATTGGAAAGTGAAAATATTTCAAGAGTCATGAATAATTGGACTAGATATCTAAGGATGGTAGATGTCTATTAGAGAGTATTTGTACTATCCTCCTCTCTAAATGCACGGCGATACGTACCTGTAGGTTGAAGACTTTGCTAACGCAGCATTATCATTGTAGTCAATATTTTCTTATGGTGATATTAGGAAATATTTAAAATGTAAAGTATAGCTATTTATATATTAGGGGTATTTTGATCATTTTAATAGCTAAGGCGATATATCTTTTGATCCCTGGAATAGCCCTTAAGTCCTAACAGATTTAGGATAAGGAATTGGTCTTGATAATTAAGAGTTTTATTTTATTTTATTTAAGTAGTCTAATTCATTATTGGACTAGAATAAAATAAAAGACCCGGGAGAGAGTATATATTTTATTTAGTTTAATTGATTAATTAATTATTTAGGGCCCAAGGCCCAGATTGAATAATTACAAAATTAATCTGGGTATAAACTAGATAAAAGACTTGATGTTTTATATTGATTTATTTGGACTTGTTAATTATTTATTGGGTTGTTTAATAAAACCCAAAAAATAAATAATTGAGACTTATTATTTATGTGTATTCAAGTCCAAGAGTAAATAATTTTATTTGATCCGATGAATAAGACCAATAGTAAAACAAAATTAAAATAATAATAATAATAAATTAATATTTAATTAATTAATTAAATAAAAAATCAACACGGGATGGATCCCGTATTGTTTAGCGTGATAGATAACAGAAAGCATGGAGCTTTCTATTTTCATGATGTTGGTCTCTCTCTCTCTCTGTGAATTGATGAAAGGAAAAGGAATCAAGACCAAAGGTTGAGTGAAGAAAGCTTCATGGAGGCTACATCTGTGAAGAATTTACAGAAGCTAAAAAACATAGCAAAGCCAATTCTGTAAGCTTTCACCGGCAGAGGAAAGGGCACCATTTTAGAAGCCCAAAAGTTTTGCGTGAATGAGATGAAGTTGACGTTTATAAGGACGTAATCCAATAACTTTAAGCATCCTTGTATAGATATCTTCTTTAGTGCCAATAAGGTCATTCAAACAAATAGGTAAATTTTTTCGTTCTATAAGCATGCTTTCAGTTTCATCATTTTTCCATTTTTGTCCTTCAAGTGGTATAAGAGTCATGGTTTGACAAATGTAGGAAGCATGCTAGGCTTAACTAAAATAAGAAAATAGCTATTTTGGACGTTTGATGTGATCCTTCGTATTCTCTAATATGGGTAGTTTCACTATAAATTTCACGAGTGGAGTATAAGAACACTATATTTTGATTGCTTTCATAGATATTATATAAGCCTAATATTTTTAAGGGCATAGATGGTTGTTTGGATTAGTTTTGATTGAAAAAACTGAATCCACAGACGTTTGCAATTCACAGAGAAACTTGGAGAAGAATGACATTGTAGCAGCTGAGCCATGAAGCCGAGCTTTCAAGCTGAGCCGAGTCGAGCCAAAAATATGTGGGGAGCCAAGAAGCCGCAACCGCATTAGATAGCTGGGACGGCTTCCTCGCGGCGCGCGAGGAAGCCTTCTTTGATTGGCTTCTGCAAGGAAGCGCAATTGCAAATTTGCAATTGCGCGGTTAGTAATTTTGATTGGCCGTGCAGTGCTGGAGGTGGGCCCAGTCGAGGGCACCCACCCGGATCGCGGCCCATGGGAAAACCCATGGGCCATGATCCAGTGTGGCGGTACACTAGACCCGAAAATAAAAAATATATATATATTTTTATTTTTGGTCCCATATTAGGCGAAGTTATTGCAACAATTAATATTCTTTGAATATTTTGCATGAAAAATAATAGTAAAGAAAATTTAGGATTAAGCAAGACCATTAATTAATTAATGTGTTTAATTATGTTATTTAGACACTTAGGTTAAAAGAATAGAAAAGTATGAAAATGTTTACAGTTTTCTATCATACTTATTTCTTTTTGTACCATATGTGCTCGTTTTCTCAAAGACCAATGTTTTTGGGAATTTTTGACAATGAAAAATATTTTTCTTAAGTCAAATAGTTAATTTTAATTTAAACAAAAATTAATTCTTAGTTATTTTCTCAAAGGATTTTATCCTTGATATAGAAAATATTTTAGATTTAGATATTTTTGTGAATTAAAATAAAAAACTATTTTGATTTAATTTTAACAAGAAAAATTATTTTTGTCAAATTAAATTTGAGATCAAAATCTCTAAAAAGTTTTATTGAAAATTTTTTAACTTATTAAGTTTATTAATTTAACTAAAATTAATCCATGAAAAAATTTCTCAAATGGTATAAACCTTGACATAGAAATTTTTATGGGTTTAGATATTTTATTTTTGAATTAAAAGAAAACTTAATTGAAATTTTCAAAAGATATTTTTCAAGAAAACTCTTATTTTAAAATACTAAGTAAGAAAGGAGTTACAATGGCCCCCCACGGCTTCTATCATGATTCTCATTAGAGATCGTGAGTCTCCTCACGTCACCCTGGGAGTGAACCCGTATAGGATGGAGATGCCATAAGGATCTAGAACTAATGGATGGATGTAATTAATAACCCGGGATACGTGCTATGATCGGCCAGCCCACGTTTGAGGTTATAGTGCGAGGAATGTCCATAGAAAATGAGAAAAAATGATCATCCCACGATGGAATTATCTTCTAGATCATTACCTAGAAGGGAAATTAATTTGTAATGGTTAATACACTCAGCTTAGGAAACTATTAATCTTCTTAAGAAGATATGTTAGTTTTTCTAGGAGCTAAATTAATCATATTAAAGATAATAGTGATGGAGTTAACTATTATCGGACTTAATATAAGGATAAAATCATAAATTATTTTATTTTTCACAAATTGAATTTTCTTTTATTTTTAATTTTTTAGAAATGGTTGGTGAAGGTTCTTTTAGTCATTTGGCCGTTATTATCTGAGAGAATAAACTAATAGGTCCAAATTATGTGGACTGAAAAAGAAACTTGAATATAATACTCACAACTGATGAGTATAAGTATATTCTCTTTGACAGCTTATCAATGAGGGTTCCACCACTGAGAAAGCATGGAAGAAGGCCAATGAGATGGCTCAATGCTATATGTTGGCTTCCATGTCTAATGTGATCCAGTCTGAATACGAGCACATAGCCACTGCGTACGACATTAGCTAATACTAGCCACGATATTCGTAGATAAGAGTCAGCCCGCAAAGCAGAAGGCTCTTAGGACGATCATCAACATTAAGATGGCTGAGGGAGCATCAGTCAAAGATCATATACTCAAGATGATTGCTGATTTCGAGGAAGCAGAAGTCTTAGGGGTTGTAATTGACCCTGAGAGCTAAGTGGATATAATTCTCGAGTCTCTTTCAGGTTCTTTTACTCAGTTCAAGTTAAATTATAACATGAACAAGTTAAACATGAGTTTAACCGAGTTAATGAAAGAGTTCTAGGTGGCAAAAAAGGCCATAAAGTTATAGTTCAAGGCTATGATTGTTAAGACTTTTTCTTCTAGAACTAGGCCCAAGACCAGAAAGTTTAAGAAGAAGAAGGGAAACGCATCGGCCCAGCCCAACAAATCCAAAGGCAAATGCTTTAAATAGGGCAGAAGGGACACTATAAAAATGAGTGTCCAAAACTTTAGGCCAAGAAAAATCATACAGGAATTGTTCTCTATCTAGAGTCAATTTCAATGGTTGGATCAACTTCCATTTGGATTGTTGATTCTGGTACCACTGATCATATTTGTAACTCCTTGTAGGGGTTTAGGAAGATTAAAAGACTCCAAAAGGGCGAGTATGAACTATGAATAGGAAATGGAGCATGAATATAAGCCCTTGCAGTGGGAGAGTTGGATCTTGTTTTTTATTCTAATAAAGTAGTTATATTAAAGGATATTTTATATATACCCGATTTTAGATAGAATTTGATTTTAGTTGCAAAGCTAATAAATTATGGATATTTTGTTTCTTTCCATTCTGCTATTACTATCAGTAAAAATGAAGAAGTTTTATGTACAGGGCACATGTATAGAAGCTTATTCTTTTTAAATCTTACAAACAATCAAATAAATAACGCTCAATCTGAACTTTTAAGTAAGAAGAGAAATACCAATGTCAATGACTCATATCTTTGGCACCTAAGGTTGGGTCATATTAACTCAATTAGGATTCAGATGTTAATCTATGATGGGCCATTGGGCTCATTAAGATTTGAAAGTTGGCCTCAGTGTGAATCCTGCCTTATGAGAAAAATGACCAAAAAGTCGTTCACCCAAAAGGCTGATAGAGTCAAGGAGATATTGAGCCTTATTCATACTGATATGTGTAACCCTTTGTCTACACAAGCTAGAGGGGGGTTTTGAGTACTTCATCACTTTCACGGATAATTGTACAATGTTTGATTATGTCAAGTTTGTCTCTTTTGACAAGTTCAAAGAGTTTAAGATTGAAGTGGAGCGTTGGATAGGTAAACTGATCAAAATCTTACGATCAGATCGTGGTGGAGAGTACCTCCTCGGTGAGTTTAAGGATTACATGGTACATCATGGGATAGTATCCCAACTCTCTGCGCCGGATACACCCCAATAGAATGGAGTAGCTGAGAAAAGAATAGGACATTAATGGATATGGTCCAAAGTATGATGTCTCATGTTACTCTTTTGGTCTCTTTTTGGGGATGCGCATTGGAAACAGCGGTATACATTCTGAACTTAGTGCCTTCCAAGTCAGTACCTAGGACACCCTATGAGATATAGACTGGACATAAGCCAAGTTTAAATCATCTCAGAATATGGGACTGTCCAACTTATGTACTAATCAAGGGAGACAAGTTAGAATCAAGATCAGAATTATGCTACTTTATTGGGTATCCGAAATGGGACAAAAGGAGGTTGATTTTATCATCCCAAGGAGTAGAAAGTACTGGTAAGTACTAATGCTAGATACTTGGAGGATGATCAAAGTACTTCCACTAAAGGTTCAACAAAATTGGAACTCAAGGAAAAGTTATCTTCGGAATTAACTTCTTCAGACCTGATTATGGAATAAGAAGAAGCACAGCCTTAAGAAACTATACAAACAGAGCTTTCTCGTAGTGGAAGGATATCTAGAGTTCCAGAAAGATGGACAGGAGAGGCTTTCGAGCTGGTCTCTGACCTTCAGGAATAAGATCCCATTAGATATGAGGAGGCTATTGCTAATGCTAATGCAAATCTATGACATCAAGTAATGAAAACCGAGATTGAGTCTATATTCTTCAATCAGGTTTAGGATCTTGTAGCTTCACCTGAAGGGATAAAACTCATTGGGTGTAAGTGGCTATACAAGAGGAAGAGGGGAGCGGATGAGAAGGTGGAAATCTTCAAAGTTAGGTTTGTGGTGAAAGGGTATACTCAGAAAGAAGGAATCGATTATGAGGAAACCTTTTTTCTGGTAGCCATACATAAGTCTATCCATATCCTCTTTGCTATTACATGTCATTTCGACTACGAGATATGGCAAATGGATGTTAAGACAGCATTTCTTAATGGCCATCTTAACGAAAACATCTATATGTCCCAACCGGAAGGTTTCACTACAAAAGGCCAGGAACATATGGTTTGCAAGATTAAAAAGTTCATTTATGGATTTAAGTAGGCATCTAGAACATGAAACATTCGTTTTGATGAGACTGTAAAGTCTTACGAGTTCATTCAAAACGATGATAAACCATGCGTGTACAGAAAATTAGAAGGCATAAACGTGATTTTTCTTATCCTATATGTGGATGACATTCTACTTATTGAGAATAATGTAGGAACATTGTCATCTACTAAGATTTGGCTGTCTAGTCAATTTAGTATGAAGGACTTGGGAGAAGCCAGTTACATTCTCGGGATTAAACTTCTTAGAAATAGGAAGTAGAAAATGTTAGGATTATCTCAAACGACATATATTGACAAAATGCCGGCCAAGTTTAACATGGACTTATGTAAGAGAGCTTTAATCCCTTGCAGACATAGATTATCTTTTTGTTCTAAGGGCTATCCTAAGTTTTGAGAGGAAAAAAACAGAATGAGTAGAATTTCCTACGTTTCAGCTGTGGAAAGTCTCATGTACGCTATGCTATACACTAGGTCAGATATCTGCTTTGCCATAGGCTTATTTAATAGATATTACTCAAACCCTGGAGAGGTTCATTGGCAAGCTGTAAAGCATATTCTCATGTACTTCAATGATACAAAAAATTATATGCTGGTTTACAGGGCTGACGACTTAGTTCCTACTGGATATACAGACTCATATTTCCAAGCAGATAAGGATGAGAGAAAATTCACTAGTGGATATGCCTTCACCTTGTTTGGAGGAACTGTTTCATGGAGGAGTATCAAGCAATCTTATATTGCTGACTCAACTATGGAAGTTAAGTATGTGGTAGCATCGGAAGCATCCAAAGAAGCAGTCTGGCTCCGGAAGTTCCTTTTAGAACTTGGAGTTATGTCACATATGAACAGATTGATTGTGGTGTATTGCGACAACTCTGGAGCAGTCTCACAATTCAAGGAACCCAAGAACCACAAGAAAGGGAAGCATATCTAAAGGAAGTACCACCTAATCCGAGATTTCATTCAGAGACGGGAAATCATGGTAGAACAGATAGCCTTAGAGAATAACCTAGCAGATCCCTTCACTAAGCTTTTTGTTGAGAGAGTCTTCAAGAAACACTTAGACGACATAGGCGTGGCACCTATGGGCTTTCTTAGTGTTAGAGTACAAGTGGAAGATTGTTGGAAAATATGCCCTCTAAACTAGTTGTCTAATGTAATTATCGAATTTATTAATAAAAAACTTTATCCTCCAAATTTGTTTGTGAATTTACATTTTATTTATGCACAATTTTCGTTTGGAAATGACCCATTGTATTTAAGTAAGTGATCCATGTGAATGGTGGTCTTTCACAATAACATATGGATTACGGTTTACTTAACACATAAATGTTTGTTCTTGACCGATTCATGAGAATGAGAATCTCATCATGTTTAGGTTATTGTGTTATGAATTTCAAATGGGGAATGCCTTACCTTTAACCAGTGAGTAGTCCACTCACTTCATAGCGTGAGCGTATTTCGAATACGTAGAATATGACATGTAATAGTGATTTCTAAAAGTACTATTTAGAAGGAACTCAAACTCTTACTGTTACAACATGGGCTAATACTTTACGGCTTGAATATGAGTTGGTAGTCTGATAAAACTAGATGCATATACTTTGATATGCTGTAGTAGAGATTCTTTCATAATGCTGATATACTTATATGTTGGGTATATATTATTAGTTAGTTAAGATAAACTTGTACAAAATAACTTCTGCACTATATCGCACCTTGTGACTGTTCAAATGATCTAATTATCTAGGGTCTTGAGGAACATGACTTGAATGTTTACTTTAGGGTAACTTCCTTAGAAAGTAGAAACATTCCAAGTATCGTGAATCATTAGACTAGAAGTTTAAGGATGGTAGTTGTCTATTAGAGAGGTGTTAGTATACTCCTCCTTTCTAAATACATAGCGATGCGTAGAGAGGTATTTTAGTCATTACACTTGTAGGTCGAAGACTTTGCTAATGCTGCATTATCCTTGGGGTCAATATTTTCTTATGGTGATATTAAGAAATATTTAAAATGCAAAATATAGCTATTTATATAGTATAAGTATTTTGGTTATTTTAGTAGTTAAGGCAATGTGTTTTTGGTCCCTGAAATAGCCCTTAAGTCCTGACAGATTTGAGTTAATGAATTGGTCTTGATAATTATGAATTTTATTTTATTTTATTTAAGTAGTCTAATTTATTATTTGATTAGAATAAAATAAAAGACATGAAAGAGAGTATATATTTTATCTAGTTTAATTGATTAATTAATTATTTAGGGCCCAGGGCCTAGATTGAATAATTAGAAAATTAATCTAGGTATAAACTAGATAAAAGGCCTGATGCTTTATATTGGTCTATTTGGGCTTGTTAATTATTTATTGAGTTGTTTAATGAAGCCCAAAAAATAAATAATTGAGACTTATTATTTATGGGTGTTCAAGCCTAAGAGTAAATAATTTTATCCGATCCAATGAATAAGACCAAGGGTAAAATAAAATATAATTAATTAATTAATTAAAAAATCAACAGGGGATGGATCCCGTATTGTTTTGCGTAATAGATAATAGAAAGCATGGGGCTTTCTATTTTCATGTTGTTGGTCTCTCTCTCTGTAAATTGATGAAAGGAAAAGGAATCAAGACCAAAGGTTAAGTGAAGAAAGCTTCATAGAGGCTACGTCTGTGAAGAATTTACAGAAGCTAAAAAACATAGCAAACCCAATTCTGTAAACTTTCACAGGTAGAGGAAAAGGCATCATTTTAGAAGCTCAAAAGTTTTGCGTGAATAAGACGAAGTCGACGTTTAAAAGAACGTGATCCAATAGCTTCAAGCATCCTTATACAAGCTTCTTCTTCTGTGCTAATAAGGTTATTCAAACATAGAGGTAAATTTTTTCATTCTATAAGCATGCTTTCGGTTTCATCATTTTTGCCATTTTCGTCCTTCAATGTGTTGTATATTGAAGTCTCTTGAAGTATGGACTTCCTTTGCCTTTATATAAGCCTTCTAAACCATCCTTAGTTGGATTTGGAAAGTTGAAAACTCTTCAGAATACTTGCACGGCTACAATGCATAGCCGTACATTATACATGCCGTGCATAATGTACGGCCACATGCATATGGTAGAGTTTCAATTTCCATCAATTTTGCAAATTTTTGGGAGTAAATGAAGTTCCTCTGTTATGCACACCCAGATGCATACTCGTGCATCAAGCCATTGTTCTGCACACTTCCAAACAACCCAAATTGCTTTCAACTCTTTTCAAATCATTAGAAAATCATCTTTTAACTTAAAATTCATCATTATAAGCCCTTGTTTCACTCATTTTTCACTAACATAACCTAAAAACACATAAACACACAAAATGAATAGAAACTATCCAAAATCACACAAAAGATCATGCAAAAGCTAAGTAAACAGGCTATCAAAATGTGATATTTTTACACCTAACAAATACCTCATACTTAACTTTTCGTAAGTCTTAGGGCAAAATAATTTTTCAAAAAGATTTAGACATTGAAAGTTCAAAAAGAATATGACGGAGATGCTAACTTATTTTTCTTCACAATGAAAAACATTCTAATATTTATTTGATCAAGAAAATTTGAGCAAACTAACATATTAGATAAAGTATACCTAAGGTCATTGAAGTTAGTTTAATCAAGTTTATCTCTATTCAATGCATTCCACTCATTTCTTTGCTCCAAACATATAAGTCATGCAAATCATATAAGTAAAATCTATAGAACTAATTTCAATTTGTGTACTTTGTACATGTCTAAACTACTACAAATTATGTATTAAACTAGGACCTCTCATTTTTCAAGGAAAATTTTCTTTTGTAAGCTTTACTTGGGATTAATAGCCTCAAGTATGTGCGTTTTGTTCCATCTCACCGTATTGGCCTCATTTTTAATTTTTTTTATTTTCAACCTTTTTTTTTTGCTTGTTTTCAACTCTCTCTCTCTCTTTTTTTTTTTTTTTTTTTGCACGTTGTTTTGCACCAAAAGACGTGACCTTTACATTCTTGGACCTTTTTTCTCCTCATTTTTTTCATTCAAGAATGTAACTAATTTTGGGCACTTACATCATATGTTTATCCTATTTACTTAAACCCAAATTTAGGGCTAGCTTAGACAAATTTCACCCAAAATTAACTCATAAACCTATTTATGTTTCATTATAAAACTTATATAAATCTCACAAGGTTAAAAGCTTCATACATCTAACAGGAAATCAACAAGATTAAACTAAATTCGCAAGACCTAGTTATTTTCAACAAAATATGCAACTTAACAAAAATCAAAGCGATTAAATAAATATCAAAAATATTTTTCAAAGTCAAAAGAAAAGAACTTAACTCCACCAAAAGATTTTCAAAAATTTTGCCCAATTTTACACAATAAATTGAAAAGAATAATTTCATTTCTACACCCCTATACTTAAACCGGACATTATCCTCAATAGACAAAAATAAGACAATAAAATACTACCAAAAGGACTAAGAAGATTAAAAGGGGGTAAAGAAAAACAATGCTTCCCCAAAAGAATATGTGCATGCAATTATGTGATTGTCAAATTTCAAAAAATAAGCCCCAAAAGTTGTAATTAAAAATTTTAGAAAAGAATTTGCAAGTCCTACCCCTACACTTAAACATTACATTATTCTTAAGGGAAGAAAATAGAATAAATAAGTATAGCCAAAAAAGATCAAATAATTGAGAAAGAGGAAAAACAAATACTTCCCAAGAAACAACGTAGCTCCATGATTACCAAACTCCAATAAATAAAGGGCAAACTATCCTGGTGACCCTCAAACTATTTCGAAATTCAAGTTTTGCCCTCCAACTAAAAAAAACATAAAAATATTCTTTGAACTTTCTAATTGTCTAGATCTTACCCTTCTATCAGGTAATGGTTAACTGATATTTCAGTTAGATTTTAATGTCATTTTTGCTAATTTCACATTTTTAATTAAAATATATAATTATCATTATTTTTTAATTCATTTTAAAATAATTTTTTATTTTATTTTTATTTATTTTCTTCCTCTCCTTCCTTTGCAATTCCGCTGGCCGCTATATGATCGCAACTCTGCTCTGCATAATGAGGCTACCAATGGCCAAATCAGGGTGGGTCCAACATGCCGCTTTTCTTCAAAACCCTGCATACAAAGAATCTACGTCAGGGTAGGTTGGGTGGAGACAAAGAATTCAGAAGGGGATGACAAAATGCCCATCAAATCAAATGTGTTCAAAAGATAGCATTTTTCTTTTAGTTAGTTCTCCAATGCTAGTGCTACCATGCCGACAGTTAGTTCTCTAATCAAACATCTCTCTCCATCTCCAAAAAAAAGATATGAAAATTTAGGATTTTTTTCCCCCTATCTATCTATATGTCAAGAATAAGGATTTATTGAATAATAACGGAAGTTATTAGTTTATGAACAATCTGACATGTCATTGTCGGAGAACACCAACCGAGACTCTGGAGGTTGCCCGACACTGCGATAAGTGAAAACTACCGCAGCCAGAATGGAATGAAATGGAATACCCACCCAACAACACCATATAATGTCAAAGAAAGTAAGCTAGAAGATATAGTTCTGTCAAATTGAAAAACGAAGAAAAAAGAACTGCACGGCCACTGAAATTAAAATGTTTTTCTCTTGTTTCAATCATTTATATAATTTGACATTAGCAATAGGCTACTTTTGTCATGATTGGAATTCAGATACAAATTGCTGAAAACTCAGGTTCATCACTTCTCTATTTAATACATGATTCTCTAATTCATATGCATAATCAGCAATTTCAGGAGGAAAAAAAAAGAGAATTTCTAAAATATGTTTCTTTCTTTAAGCATTTCAATGAACTAAAGAGTTTCTTCAAAACCTCATCGCAAACGGAGAATCTACAGAGAAATAGAAGGAAAAAATCCCTCCAACAACAAAAGTGGCTTGTTGGACCCACCCCAATCTGGCCATTGGTAGCCGCTATATGCAGAGCAAAGTTGCAATCATACAATGGCGACGGTGGAATTGTAGCGGAAGGAGAGGAAGAAAAGAAAGAAAAAATAAAAATAAAAATAAAAATTATTTTAAAATGAATTAAAAATAATGATAATTATATATTTTAATTAAAAATATAAAATTACTAAAATGCCATTAAAATTTAACAAAAATATCAATTGACCGTTGGTCAACTAATAAAAGGGTAAGATTTGAACAATTAGAAAGTTCGAGGAACGTTTTTATACTTTTTTTAGTTAGAGGTCAAAACTTGAATTTCAAAATAGTTTGAGGGTTACCAGGATCATTTGCCCATAAATAAATAATCCCCCAAAAGTTGCCACTATGAATATCCATAAGAAAAGTGTCAAGGCTGGACATGAAAAATGTTAGAATTCAAAGTATATGTCCAAAGAAAGCAGTCCTTAACAAAAACAATAAAACAAAAAGGCACTATCCAAACAAACCTAACCTAAACACAACAAACCCATTAAAAACAAAAAAAAAAAAAAAACATGACACAAACAAAGGGCAAGGAATGAGAGATCACAAAACCATCAATATTTTTGTATGGAAAATGAATAAGGTATACCCATGATATTGCACGGGTGTGCGCAAACCTATGCAAATTGCAGAGAAAGAACAATTGTCTATGTACGGCTTGTTGCATAGGCATGCCGTGCAGGTCTACTATAGCTTTGAAAAAATTATTTTCTTGAAAGCACGATGAGGTTGCAAGGTCGTGCAATGTGGCATGGTTTAATGCACGGCCGTGCAACCTTACTAAAAAAAAAAAAAAAATCAAGACGTGTCCACACAACTTGAAACTTTCAAAATCCTTTTCCAATTATGATGTGTTATGGTTTGTGAAAAATCATTTTCCTTACAAAATAGACTCATAGACAAAAATAATCACAAAGACTCAAACAAATCATATGATCAAATTGCTTATTTGATGAAAAGAAAAAGAACCTAACCTAGCTATGATAAACATATCAAAATGGAAATATAGACTCAAAAGGTGATAAGATCACTTATTTAAAATTAAAAAAACTCAAAGAAGAAAAGATTCCCTTGGGTATGGCTAATTAGCTCATTAGTAGGGCACTAATTGTAGAAAACTTAGATTTGGTTGAAAATCTCTCGAGAGTGAGTTACTTCGCCACAAATCCTTGTCGTCTTAAGATTAAGTTTAGACATTTATAATGTATTTTCCTTGTTCATCTCATCGTACCTCTCCAAAAATGAATACACCAAGATAGACAAACCTCCAAAACAAACAAAAAGAAAAGTTAAAGGTAAAACAACAACAAACACACACACACACACACACACACACACACACACACACACACAAATAAGACAAGAAAAAAAAAAGATACAACACCAAAAGAACTCATAAAAAATAATTATTACAAAAGTCATTCCAAGATTAAGACAAAAAGATAGAGTTCCTCGGTAATGGCGCCATTTTTGTTGTAGGAGAATTACGAAATTTAAAATATGGTCATTTAAATGCAATCATTATGCACCCAATAAAAATAAATTCAAAAATCCTTCTCCCTCAAATATAATATGGTATAGCAGTGAGTAGGGTGTCGAACCCACAAGGAACTCAAGAGAAGTATACTCTTGTATTTACTCCTTATCTTAACCTTATGAACAACTCTTGAACAATTAGCTCGAATGAATTCTTATGATGAAGTAGCATAAAGTGATGGGGAAAACAATTAGGAAACTACCTAAGCTAAAACATGCAAAAAAAAAAAGAAAAGGAAATTACTTAAACTAAGAAAACAAATTCAAGCCAATTAGGAAATTACTTGTTTTAGGAACATACTTTGAAATCAAGTTAGGAAACCTTTTATAGACTGTATTATCTTGAGCAATTAGTTTTAAGAACCTATTTTAACGATTTAAATTCCCTATCCTTGCCAAATTGGATTAACCCTTAGTTAGTCTATAAGTTAAAATCCCCAACCTTATCCTCAATTTACTCCAAGTTGATTAATCTTTTTTTGAAAACATCAATACTTCAATTAATCAATTGTCATAGACTAATTACAAGATTGATAAGCACATAAGACATCACCAATATCAAATCACATACCTAGTTAGCCTCGTAAATATGCAACTGGTCATTACACAATCCTCTATAACTAGTTAAGCCAATTAGCCTCGAAACCCAACTAGAAATAGATGTTACTTAGAAATCAATCAAAAGATTAATTAACTTACCTTCTCAATCATGCAAGATAGGTATCCCAAGGAAAGAAAACAACCAAGAGATCAATTATCTTAGCTGTTCAATTATGCCCTCTCAATTATGTTGGCCAAACACAAGGGAAATTAACATAATTGATAAGAAAAGAATTTCTGAATTGTATAAATACTCAAAAACTTATCAAAGATAAAATTTTTAATTCAATAATCTCAAAATTTCAAAATCAATCCTTAAATCATAACCTAAAAACAAGATAGAATCTAATTTATCTTGAATATAAAATATGAAAACAAAATATAATTGGAAATAGGAGAAAGTTTGAATGATAAAACTTGGCAAACTTCCAATCTCGAGTTCTTCTTGCTTCCTTGCCTTCTCCTCATTCTTGAACCCTTCTTTGATGCTTTGGAGAAGTATATGTGTTGTATATTGAAGTCTCTTGAAGTATGGACGTCATTTGTCTTTATATAAGTCTTTTAAATCGTCCTTAGTTAGATTTGAGAAGTTTAAACAGCCATTGGATTAATTTAGGAAGTTCTAAAACTCTTCATAATGCTTGCACGACATGTATACATGGCTATGCATCGTGGTCATGCATGAAAAATTGTCAAACTCTCTTCGTAGGTGGCACGGTCATGATGCACGACCACATGCATGACCATAATCGATTTTGCAAACTTCTAACAGGAAACAAAGTTCCTCTTTTATGTACACCTAAATGCATGCCAGTGCATCAAGTCATGCATGTTCTGCAAACTTCCAAACAACCCAAATTGCTTCCAACTCTTTCCAAATCATTAGAAAATTATCTTGTAACTCAAAATTCATCATTATAAGTCCACGTTTCACTCATTTTTCACCAACATAACCTAAAAACACATAAACACACAAAATAAATAAAAACCATCCAAATCATACAAAAGATCATGCAAAAGTTAAGTAAAAAGGTTATCAAAATGTGATATTTGCATGCCTAACAATCACTATGAGAAAATCGAGCACACAGATCATTCCAAACTTATGTTGTTGTGTAAACCAGATTAAACTTTGTGCTATGGTTGGGGAAACTATACTAAGTAGCCATGACAATACTACAGTGTTACATTATTCCCAGGTTTGATAAATTCTCTTAGATTAATCTGGAACGGCTATCGTTCCATACAAAAATCCTAATTTGTTCTTCGAGATTAATGCCATTTGTGTTGCATGATTCCATTGATGATAATTCCTTTTTATTAATGCTAGTTGCACAAGAATCAGTGAAGGACTCTCATTTGGATGCAAGTAATAAGGGTTTGATTGAGGAATCTCATGGCTCACCATGATTTGATTTAGAAAAGAACGACAATTGAATTAAACAAGAGGACAAACTATTCTGGTAACCCTCCAACTATTGAGAAATTCAATTTTTGCTCTCCAACTAAAAAAAGCATAACACGCTTCCTCAAACTTTTTAATTGTCCAAATATTGACAATTCTATTAATATTTAATGGTATTTTGGTAATTTTTTATAGTTTGTATTAAAAGATATTAAGGGCAAATTATTCTGGTAGCCCTCTAACTATTAATTTGTCTAATTTTTGCCCTTCAATTAAAAAAGTTGTAAAATAGGTTCTCAAACTTTTTAACCATCCAAATCTTACCCTTTTGGTCAACTGACAATTTCATTAATTTTTAAGAGAATTTCAGTAATTTCATATTTTAAATTTAAAATACATTATTTTCTTATTTTTATTTACTTTAAAATAATTTCTTTTATCTTGATTTTTTTTTCTTTCTTTTCTTCTTCCAGTTTCCTTTTCTTCTTGCTCGCTGTTGGTTACTGCTGCAATTTCACTTCCACCAAAATTGGAGAAATCCAATTCTTCCAGATACATCTTGGAAATGAAATGAGTGGACCATCTTCCAGAGAAGTTATCAATGAGTTCAGATCTGGTCAGAGAACGAAGGGTAGTGCTCCCAGATGCGATGTGATGGTCGAGGCTAGAGCAACGGCGGTCCCTCTTGTGGGACATTGTAATTTTCAAAAAGAAATAACAATTGAAAATAAATTTCCTGATTTAACATGCGGAGGATGTTTATGATAGTGTGATCCTCTCTCTCGATAGTGAATGAATCTGCATTAATAATCTTCGCATCCCTCTCATAAGAAATCTTGCAAATTACCAAATTACAAATTCACAATAAATAAAAAATTATAGTGACTGAGTAAAAAAAAAAAAGAAGTCAAAAAATCACTACTACGCTCACTGAGAATTAAAAGAATACTTCTTGACGCCTTCTGGGACAGTAGATCGCTCGTAACAATTGAGGTGTTTATGGCTGCAGACCTCTATTAGCCTCCTATTGCTTTAGACCACCAAGAAAGGAGAAAAGGCAGAAGAGGAATTGGTAGTGCTTAGATTGGTGGCCTCTTGGACTGATGTCTATCGGTAACAAGAAGTTCGAGATTCGCGTTATGTATATAGCACACAATCGGTTCTATCATTATGAATAAAAAAATTACAGAGAATCTGAGGACAATATAATAGAGTGGGCAAGCAAAGTAAAATTAGAATCATTGCCTGAAAGTAAGGGTCGTAAGTTAATTAAGAAAAACAAACTCCAATATAACGATGTTGCTACTCAAGCCTTGGTCTAATTAACATCGATCCTCCACTTCTAGTGATCCCTCTGCAGCTTCTAGCCGTAAAACGATCTATCCACTTTATTTCCAAGATGCATCTAGAAGAATTGGATTTCTACAATTTTGGTGGAAGTGGAATTGTAGTGGTAACCAAAAGCAAGCAAGAAGAAGAGGAAATTGGAAGAAGAAAAGAAAGAAAAAGAAAAAAAATAAAGATTAAAGAAATTATTTTAAAATAAATAAAAAAGAAAATAATATATTTTTAATTAAATATATGAAATTATCGAAATACCCTTAAAAAATAACAGAATTGTTAGTTGACCAGATGAGCAAGATTTGGACCATTAGAAAGTTTGAGAAACTATTTTACGTTTTTTTAAATTGGGGGACAAAAATTGAACAAATCAATAGTTGGAGGTTACCAAAATAGTTTGCTTTTAATATATTTTAATATAAAAAGCAAAAAATAACCAAAATATCATTAAAAATTAACGAAATTTGTCAGTTGACAGTTGATCAATTGACGAAAGGGTAAGATTTAGACGATTAAAAAGTTCGAAGAAGCGTTTTACGCTTTTTTTAGTTGAAGGGTAAAAACTAGATTTCACAATAGTTAGAGAATTACCAGAATAGTTTACATAATTTAAAATCATACTAATATTTTTGTAAAAAATTGAATATAATCCCAATAGAGTCAATACTTTCTTTTCAACCAAAGAGAATTAAGCTGATTTAGCAAACAAGTAAAATTCTTCAAATTTTCTGGTAATTCAACTTCTTCAATGGTTAGACCAACTTTGTAAAAAATTAATTTATCCTTCTCTATTAGATTGATATTAATTGGCGAATCATATATTTTAATTGAATTTTCTTTAATTTCATGTTCTAAAAATGAAATTTTAAAATTTTCATCATCAACTGAAATTTTCATGCTCATGGGTTGCCACGGCCAAGTACGGTGGTGGAGGTGTTGTCAGCATCCCTGGGCTTGATGGACGGGCGAACAAAGCCCCCATATTCAATCATTCATGTTAGTGGTAGACCCTATTGAAGAACCTTTTAATTATCCATTGGATAAGTAAGCAAAAAAGAGTGGCCGACAGGCAATGGGAGCTTTGAATTTTTGTGAACACAGATGAACAAAAAAGAAAGCAATAGAAAATGCAGAGAAATTTCGCATAAGGAGAATTTGAAAAATTAAAAATTTTGTTATGTAAAACAATTAGAATCTATTATAAATACATTAGTAGATATAGATGTCCACCATTAGCACCACTAATACATATTAGTAGAGTTAGTGGAGACACCACTAATAAGAGCTCACTAAATAGAACTCTTCTCCAAGCTTGAAAAATATACTAATTGTGAGAGAATTGTTGGAGAAAGTTTTGAGAGAAAAGAAAGAGAAAAGTTTGAAGAAATTATTGTGTAAATAATAGTTAGAGATTTATTGTGTATAGATTTTATTCTAACACTGCCAAAATTTCATAACACGTTATTAGCACAAGTTTCTGCCGTTACAAAAGCTAGAAGACTAAAGGTAGCATTTATTGATATGGCTAACCTTACCAAACTCGAATTTGTAACCCTTGATATTTCTGAAAAAAAAAATTATATGTCATGAGTTCTCAATGCAGAAATACATCCAAATGTTGAAGGCCTTAGTGAAACTATTAACGAAAAAAATAGTGCATCGGCACAACAAAAGGTCAAAGCTTTGATTTTTATCCGTCATCATCTCGACAAAAATTTGAAAATGAAATATTTTACCGAAAAAGATCCATATGTCCTGTAAGTAAATTTAAAAGAAATATTTAATCACCTGAAGATGGTCATACTATCAATTGCACGGTATAAATGGTTGCACCTGAGGCTACAATATTTTAAAATCATGAATGAATATAGCTCCGTCATATATAAAATTACATCTCAATTAAAATTATGCGGAGAAAAAGTTACTGATGAAGATATGTTGGAGAAGACATTCTCCACCTTTCATGCCTCAAATATTGTTCTGCAGCAAAAATATCGAAAAAAAAGGTATACAAAATTTACTGATTTAATTACCGCCCTCCTCATTACAGAGAAAAATAATGAGTTATTATTGAAAAATTATGAAGCCAGACCAACTGGCTCAACAGCACTCCTAGAAGTGAATGCTATTGGCTCCAGCAGAAGCCATAATCGTAGTCGTAGTCGTGGTTATGGTCGTGAACATGCTCGATATTTTTCTTATCACAGTAATAATTAAGTTGTGAGAAATACTAGCCACCCGTAGTGGAAAAGAAAAGATAATAAAAAAATAAAAAGAAATGTAAGAAAATTATGAGGATAAGTGTTATAGATGTGGCATGAAAGGTCATTGGTCACGTAACTGCCATACGGCCAAGCATTTAGTGGAATTATATAAAGCTTCATTGGAAAAGAAAAATAAAAATATTAAAGCAAATTTTTCTCAACATGCAGTTAATAATGCTGATGACGATTATATTGATCCAGAAGATCTTAATGTTAATATTACCCATATGGATGTATCTAATTTTTTTTTAATGCCCAGATGGTAGGATAGACCATTTAATTAGTTATGGCAGTGTCCAGAAGACCTAATGCCTCAACCTGATATTTTTGTAAATTTTTATTATATTTTAATAATATTTACATTTGCATATATATATTTTTGTTCAGATGGCTTTTTTTTTAATAATGATGTTTGTATTATTGATAGTGGAACTATACACACCACACTCAAAATTGAGAAATATTTTTCTTATCTCAAAATGGGAGAAATAAATATTTATACTATAAACGGTAGTACAAATTTGATTGAAGGTTCCGAAAGAGCTAGTATATTGTTGCCTGAAAGAACAACAATTAATATTGATAAGGCACTATTTTTCTCAAAATTCAAAAAAAAAATTATTGAGTTTTAAAGATATCTGTAGAATGGGTATCATGTAGAAACAAATGAGAAAAATGTTATTCAGCATTTTTATATTACTCAAATTAATTTGGGTAAGAAATCTGTATTAGAAAAGCTACCGTCTTTTTCTATTAGCCTATATTTTACAAAAATATGTACAATTAAATTTTATCATTTAGTAAATCAGAAGTTTACTGATCCTATTACTTTTAGCATTTGGCATGACTGTTTGGGTCATCAGGATCTATCATAATAAGAAGAATAATTGAGAATACACATGGTCATCCATTAAAAAATAAAAAGATATTGAGATCGGAAAAATTTTCATGTGTTGCATGTTTTCTAGAAAAATTAATTATTAGACCATCACTAATAAAAGTAAGAGTTGAAAGTCTTACATTTCTTGAACGGATTCACGGAGACATTTGTGAACCTATTCATCTACCATGTGGACCGTTCAGATATTTTATACTCTTAATTGATGTATCATCCTAATGGTCACATGTGTGTTTATTATCTACTCATAACCTGACGTTTGCGAGATTACTTGCTCAAATAATTAAATTACGAGCACAATTTCTTAACCATTAAATTAAAAATATCCATTTGGATAATGCTGGTAAATTTTCATCACATGCTTTTGATGCATATTGCATGTCAATTGAGATTAATGTTGAACATCCTGTAACTCATGTTCATACACAAAATGGTCTTGTTGAATCTTTTATTAAAAGATTACAATTAATTATTAGATTATTATTAATGAAAACAAATCTTCCAACATCTGCCTGGGGACATGCTATTTTACATACTGCAACACTTGTACGTATAAGGCTAACTAGTTATCATAAATTCTCTCATTTGCAATTAGCTTTTGGCTTAGAACCAAATATTACTCATTTAAGAATTTTTGGATGTGCTATATATGTTCCAATTGCACCAAACCAATGTACAAAAATGGGTCCTCAAAGAAGATATAGGATATACGTTGGATATGATTCTTCTTCAATTATCAAGTATGTTAAACCACTGATAGGAAATGTATTTACAGCAAGATTTGCTGATTGTCATTTTGATGAATCATTATTCCCTAAATTAGGGAGAGAACATAAACAGCATGAGAAGGATCTTGCTTGGATAACATCATTAAATTATCTTGATCCGTGCACAAGCGCGTGTGAACTTGAAGTTCAAAAGATAATTCATTTGCAAAGCATGCAAATCAAATACCAGACGCTTTTATTAACTCTAGAAGAGTAACAAAATTACATATTCTAGCTATAAATGCTCCTATTCGAATTAAAGTCCCAGTAGAACAAAAGATTATACCTATAGCTGCTGAGTCAAAAGCACGCCAGAAGCGTGGTCGACCTCTTGGTTCTAAAGATAAAAATTCTTGAAAGAAAAGAGGATTAAATAATCCAAATGATCATATTAAAGAAAAGAATGATAAAGACCAAGAGAGAATTGATGACAAAATAAAAGAACTAGAAGTTGATGAAAATAACACTGAAATTTCTATCAATTATACTACTTTCGATAGAAGTTACAATCAGATAGAAACAGTTATTGATAACATATTTGTATACAATATATCTCTTGATGTTACACAGAATAATGATGATCCTGAACCAATATCAGTTGATCAATGTCGGCATAGAAAAGATTGGCTACAATGGAAAGATGCGATTCAATCGGAATTAAATGCACTTACAAAACATGAAGTCTACAAACCTGCAATCCGAACACCGGAAGGTGTAAAACCTATTGGCTACAAATGGATATTTGTGCGAAAGTATAATGAAAATAATGAAATCGTACGATATAAAGCATGGTTAGTAGCCCAAGATTTTTCACAAAGACCAGGTATTGATTATGATAAAACTTATTCTCCTGTTATTAATGTTATTACACTTCGATATCTTATCAGTTTGGTAGTACATGAAAAGATAGATATGCACCTATTAGATGTTATCACTGCTTACTTGTATGGAAAATTAAAAAATGATGTTTACATGAAAATTCCCGAAGGATTTCGCATGCTCAGAGCATATAAACATTATCCTCGTGAAAATTACTCCATCAAGTTGCAGAAATCATTATATGGCTTATAGCAATCTGGGCGTATATGGTTCAATCGTCTTAGTGAATTTTATTAAAAGCGGGATTTAAAAATGATCACGTATATCCATGTATTTTTATTAAAAAATCTGGTTCTAAATTTGTGATATTAGCTATATATGTTGATGATATTAATCTTATTGGAACTACAGAAGAGTTCCAAGAACCAATTGATTGTCTAAAAAGAGAATTTGAAATCAGGAATTTTGATAAAACTAAATTTTGCCTTGTTTACCAATTGAATATTTGAAAAGTGAAACATTTATTCATCAATCAACATATACAGAAAAAGTTCTAAAAAGATTTTACATGGACAAAGTACATCTATTGAGTATTCCAATGATCATCCAGTCATTAGATGTGAACAAAGATCCTTTCCGACATCAAGAAGATGATAAAGAACTCTTTAGTCCTGAAGTGCCATATCTCAGTGTAATTAGTACATTGATGTATCTTGCTAATAATACACGACCTGATATTGCATTTGCTATCAATTTATTAGCAAAATTTAGTTCTTTACCAACACGACGACATTGGAATGGAATTAAACAAGTCATTCGATATCTCCAATGTACAATTGATCTCGAATTATTTTACTTAAATAAAACCAACCCAACATTGATAGGTTATGCAAATGCTAATTATTTATTTGATCCACATAAAGTACACTCTCAAACAGGCTATCTATTTACATGTGAAAATACTGTTATATCATAATGTTCTACAAAATAATCTATAGCAGCTACTTCTTCAAATCATGCTAAAATTATAGCCATTCATGAAACAATAGAGAATGTGTATGATTAAGATCAGTGATTCATTATATTCGAGAAAGTTATGAATTATTATCTATAAGAGATATTTCAACTCTTCTTTATGAAGATAATGTAGTTTGCACAACTCAATTATGAGAAATATATATTAAAGGAGATCGGACAAAATATATTTCACCAAAAATTCTTTTTTACTTATAAACTTCAGAAGAAATATGAAATTGATGTGCTACAAATTTAGTCATGTGATAATCTGCAGATATTTTCACGAAGACTTTACCGACTGCAATATTTGAGAAGTTGAGATATAAAATCGGCATGCGTCAGTTCAAAGATTTAAAGGGATCATCTCATTAGGGGGAGTAATAAGTAAACATATAGAATAATGTACTATTTATCTTTCATTAGATTTTTTTCCCACTGAATTTTTATCTAGTAAGATTTTAATGAAGCATATTCTTTATATAATGGATATCTAAGGAGGAGTGTTATGAATACATTAGTGGAGAATCCGCTAATGCTATTAGTGGATATGGATATCCACCATTAACACTGCTAATACATATTAGTGGAGTTAGTGGAGACACCACTAATAAGAACTCTATAAATAGAACTCTTCCCTAAGCTTGAAAAATATACTAATTGTTAGAGAATTGTTGGAGAAAGTTGTGAAAGAAAAGAAAGAGAGAAGTTTGAAGAAATTATTGTGCAAATAATAATCAGAGATTTATTATGTGTAGATTTTATTATAACACTGTTAAAATTTCATAACAGGATCAAGTATATTTATACATCCACTAAACATCAAAAATTAAATAGACGTAAAGTTGCACAAATTATCCTCGGTTAGCATATGTCCACAATTATAGAAGTGAAATGTGCACCTTGTAACTGTTCTTCAACAAGAACTGCTGCGAGCCTACAACCTTGACTTGCTTAACTGCAATAAACATCCTATCTAAGCTACAACTAAAATAATTAAGTTCCCACCCTCCCTCCAATTCTTCTCTTGCAAATTGCCAAATTGATGACAATTGTAGTGATCATCAAAGAAGAGAATTGAGATGGGCAGCATTAATTTGATTGGAGGAGAAGGTGGGGATCATTATTCCCTCAAGATATGGGAAGTAAACAAAGATCGGTTGGTAATGATGCAAGCAAAGATTTCCGTTGCACCCAAAATTTTGAGCGAAACGACAGGCCGGAGCTTCTATTGCATCTTTAGAGTGCCCCAAAGCCTAATTAACATCAATGGCCAAAGTTATTAGCCTCAAGTAGTCTCAATTGGTCTATACTACCATGGCAAGCCTGAGCTTCAAATGATCGAAGAGCACAAATGGAGGTTTCTAGGCTCTTTGCTGGAGCAAATGCAACCTAGACGCTTGGGCTTGGAGGACTTCTTAAAGGTTGTTCAACCATTGGAAATAGAAGACAAAGATTGTTATTCCCACACTATATACCTTACCACTGATGAATTTATAGAGATGCTGGTACTTGATGGATGTTTCATAATTGAGCTATTTCGAAAGATGGGAGGGATTGTTCCATTTGAGGCGGATGAGCCGCTCATCAATATGTCGTGGATATATTCATTTTTCTTGAGGGATCTTGTTTAGCTCAAGAATCAAACTCCACTTTTCCTTTTCAGTACATATTTGAGTTGACTGAAGAATCAGAGCCTTCTTTAGCTGCACTGACATTGAATTTCTTTAACAATGCATTTCAAAGGCCTGATGAGGTAATTGAAAAGTATAGTGAACTTGAAGGAAAGCACTTGCTCGATTTTCTTCGATCAAGCTTCATTCGACAGGGGGATGATAAACCATCAAGCTTCATTAAAGCGGGACATGATGAGCAAGACACTTATTCACAAACTTGTGTAATTCAGTGCATTTCCAATTTTTCTCGTGCGGGAATCAGTCTCAAGACCGTCAAAGAAGATAGCTTCTTTGCTATAAAATTTAGGCGTGGAGTGATAAAGTTGCCAACTATAGCTCTGGATGATTTCATAAGCTCATTTTTGTTGAATTACATGGCTTATGAGTAGTGTTATGGTGGTTGCTTGAAGAACATCACAATGTATGCAACTTTGCTTGATTGCCTAATAAACTCAGCTAAGGACGTGGAATTTCTATCCGATCGCAGCATTATAGAGAACTACTTGGGCACCGATGCTGAAGTTGCCATATTTATTAACAACTTGGGGATAGATATTTCATTCGACATTGATAGATGCTATTTGTCTAAATTCTTCAATGAGGTGAACAAATACCATGACAATAATTGGCACAAACAGTGGGCGAGCTTCAAGTATACTTACTTTAGAACACCGTGGTCATTTATAACTACTCTAGATGCATCCATCCTTCTAGTCGTCGCCATCATTCAAACTTTGTACACAGTTCTTGGCTATGTCCACCCGCCTACCTAAGCTTGTATAGCAATGAATGGTTACGCTTATGCAGAGTAATCAACAGATCTTTTGGTTCTTGTTTTTTATACTATGCTAATTATGGAAAATGAATTTCATCTGCCAATTAATCAATGCATCTTACATTTGTTTGGCAGAAATTGTATCGATCTAAACTGAATGGTGCTTCTGACGACTTAAAATTTGTTGTCTGCTGTGATTGCTTAAGGGGCTTCACACGAAGAAGAAATTAAAAGATATAGGCCTTAGAGTCCGACGATAAGATAACAAATAAAAGGTAGAAAACATTTGATAGCTTGAGAAGATTGGACCTAAACATTGAGAGGTCTATGGACACAGCACGAATCAAATATTGATGAAGATGGCAAAGTGACAAAAGAAGTAAGGACAGAGTTATAAGCATATAAATGATTATATAAATGATTTAAGACCTAATACACACATATAAATGATTTTAGGACTTTGTAAGTCCTTGCATTCAATGAAAAAGATTTATAAATGTTGAATATCATTGCATACGCTTTTATGTAAAATACTTTATAGTTGATATAAACTCTAGTAGTCTTGAAAATGTATTGCATTCAAATTATCTTTGAGAGAATTGAAACCTTATGCTTATGAAATACTTTGAGCATGATCTATCCAGAAAAGCATAATTTCAGCCAACTAAAGAAAACAAGGAGAAAATAGGTTCTCTGATTGAGATTGTATTGGGGAATTGCTGTAATCTTCATGTTAACATGAGATACAAAGTGTATGTAGCTTTATATATGAGAATTATGAAGTTTGGATGTCAATTTCATACTTAAATAAGCTAGTAAAACAGAGTTCTTCACTAGACAGATTTGCTATGTTAGATTCATAATACGATTATATGTGAATCTCATCGAAAATTGAATAATGGCTGATTTACATAACTTCTATGATGTCTTGGGAGTATTCTGGTGTAAAAACTATATGATGATCACATTGGGTAGTTAGTTTTATGAGTTTTGAAAGTTACTCTATTCTCCTATGTTGAAGTTGTGATTCAATTGATTTAATTAGGTGACTTCCTAGTTGAATTTCAAAATGAGATTTTATAGTGTTAAACTTAAAAGTCTTAGGAAGATTTTTAAATATGAATCATTGAAATTCCTTGTGGTTTGTTCTCTATGAATTTTTGAATTCAACTACTTAAAACTATCTCTGTGAGTTACTATAGGGGTGTACTAATTTGGTACTTGAAAATGACCTAGCTATGAACATGATTTTTAAATGAATTTTATATAATTTATAGTACTCATGTTGAATTTTTAAAATGAATTTTTTGTAATAAAAACAAATTCATATGATAGGTTAAATTGGCATTTTAACTACTACTCTATTCTTCTATTCAAAACGTAATACTCATATTTGATAAAATTAGAGATTACTTGATATTATTTCTATAAATCAAATGTTTATTCATCCAATATTATATTATGATATTTTGAGGGTCTTTTGATGAGTTTATAGGGGTGTTTTACTGATTCCATTGAATTTTTAATTTGCTGCAAATCAATGACACAAAAATAACCTTTGTTCAACAAGAGTTTTCTTGAAAGGATTCTTTAAATATTGATATGATTGCATAAGTGATCATTTGATTGATTTGCTGAGTATAATGGAGTAGTATTTTCAAGATTTATATGCTTCTTATACGGAGTCTTATTGTTTCTATGATTTGGTTTGTACTTGAAGAGTGATTTAGGTTTGTGAATTGGTGATGTTGTTGGAATAGGAATTATATATGAAGTTGAGTTCTATACTTAGAGAAGTATTATGAGAGTTTGATATATAAATGATTTGAATGAATGCTAGATTTGGTGGAAGCAAAGAATTGTGAAAATCAAGGCGAAGCCAATGAAGGACCGCGGGAAAAATAAATATGCAGCAGAAGACAACAAATTAAAATTTTTTTTCAAGCCAAAGTCTAAGAATACTTACTTCGATGGCGATTAACTTAACCGACGTCGGATTCGAGTTCGATGGCACTTGTTAAACAAGAACGTCTATTTGTTTTGCAACAACACCAGCTAACCGTCGGTTCCTTCGCATCAAATACTTACTACGTTTGCTAGTTCTTAACCTTCTAGAGTATTCTCTAACTACTACGGATCTCTACTGGTGAAAGTAGAATTAGGGTGAAAAAAATTGGAACAAAATGGAAGAGTAAAAAACGATTTAGAATTAGGGTGAAGAAAATTGGAACAAAATGGAAGAGCAAAAAACGATTAAGGAAAAACAAAAGAAATGGCAGCTTCTATTTTATCTAAGGAAAAATATTGAAAGCTATTTTCTTATGAAAAATTCAGTTAACCCTAAATAAGCATATGTAATGCCTTTAATTAAAATTAGCTTTCCTTTTTTTTTCTTTTCAAAAACCACAGCCGTGTTTCCTTTTTCGTTTTTCGTTTCTATTTCTTTTAGACATGTTGCAACTCCCAGGGATTTATCAATTCCCTAAGCTACAACTAAAAACCCTAGTGGGCCAGGGTTGTTTCTAATTAGTCTAAGACTAATTAAATAGCTCACTTATTAATTAATTAATCCACTTGAGCCCAATATAAAATTACCCAAGATAATTAATTAATAAATCAAGTAATTAAATAAGTTCTTTTATTAAGTACTTAAATTACTTGGACCCAATATAAAATTATTCAAGATAATTAATCAATAAACTAATTAATTAAATTGACCCAATTAATTATTCTAGCCCAGAAAATAATTAATTGGACTCCTAGAATAATTCTTTCAATAATAAATATACTTAATAAGCTCATATAGTAAATAAATTTACTAAGATTATTTGAGTTACTCTGGGGACTAAAAGACATATTATTCTTGGCTATTAATTAATAAACTAAATAATTAAATTGACTCAATTAATTATTCTAGCCCAGAAAATAATTAATTGGACTCCTAGAATAATTCTTCCAATAATAAATTTACTTAATAAGCTCATATAGTAAATAAATTTACTAAGATTATTTGAGTTACTCTGGGGACTAAAAGACATATTATTCTTGGCTATTAAAATGACCAAAATACTCTACTAACAAACAGGTGTATTTTAATCATTTTAAATATTTAATTTATCACCATATGAAAATATTGCTAGTGCGGTGCCTTGGACCTACAGTGTAATGACGAAAATACCCTTCTACGTAACATTCGTCATTGAGATAGAAAAATAGTACTAATACCTTTATCAATGATATCTACCATCCTTTGATAACTAGTCTGATAATCCATAACTTCTAATATGTACCAACTTATCTCAGGGAGCTACCCATAAAGCATACATATTTAGTCACGTTTTCTATAGCTTTGGATTATTATATTATCTTGGATAATCACAAGGAGGTGATTTCTTTACGTAATAAAGTATAGAAACTCAATTATATAAGTCCATCTTAGTTAACTAGAGTCATATACGTAACGTACAAGGTTATTGGTCTTGCGATAAGATCTCACCCAATATCCATCAAAGTGTACAAGTCCAGCGTCATCAAACCACCAACTTACACTCAAGTCTTACAGTACTTGTCCATGTAGTAGTTGCGATAAACTAATATTTATTTATTTTAGTACTTTGTTAAAGATTATTATCGCGTGGTCCAATTCTACATATTCCAAATACACTTACACCATTGATGTGAGTAGACTACTCACTAGTTAAAGATAAACCATTCTCCATTTCAAAATTATAGTATAATGGTCTAAACCTTGATAAAGTGTCCAACTACATCAATCGATCAAGAACAATTTTTTACTCATGTGTTAGTAGCCCATAATCTATACTTTACTGTGAAAGTACGACCCAATCACGTAGATTACTTACTAACACACTTAGACCTTTAATGTGTGAATATATATAAACAAACAATCATGAATGAAATAATTTTATTAATTTCCAAACTATAGAAATACATAGATCATTTTGGGCATACATTCCAACAACCAAGACTATCATTTTGCTTCGATCAAGGTAAGTCCTTATATCTCATAAAAGCCGTTTTTATGTAAATGATTTTAGGACTTTGTAAATCCTTGTATTCTATGAAAACGATTTACAAAAGTTGTATGTCCTTACATATGATTTTATGTAAAATGTTTTATGTTAATATAGACTCTAACAATCTTGGAAATGTATTGCATTCAAATTATTTTGAGAGAAATGAGACCTTATGGAATCCTTTAGGCACGATTATTTTGATAAACCTCTCAAGAAAAATGAAGTTAGAATGTGGAGCCATGAACTGATTATTGTGAAATGTTGATGATTATAAAATTATTATTTTTCTCCATTCAAATTTCTATTATGCGTCTGACTATGAGTCTTTAGGACCTAGAGACTCTAGTCTCTAAGAAACTTGTGTGTTGTGCGTGTGGCTTATGTTACGTAAAGAATTATGCTCAAAGCCCATTCAAGTTTTAAATTAAAATACCAATTTAACTCACACGCAGACATACAATTAGGCAAATATACCCATTATGTAGTATAGAGTGTAGTTGGCAAGTATCAAAGATTCTCAGAAAATGACAAAAATTACCACAACTTTCTCCTGAGTTTTATTGTCCAATTCATCAAAATAGAGAAGCAAAATGACTAAATACTACTAACTAAATTACAAAAGAGTACCACAAGAATATATTTACTCAACTTACAAGATAAAGTATAGGGATCACAAAGGCAAGATTAAAGTAAGAAAATGAGATTGGCCATGTAATTAGAGAGAATTTCCTCATTCATACCTAACTATTAAATATCATCCAATCAATTGAAGCCAAATTCAAGTATTGGCAAGATTTCTCAAATATTACAAAATTCATTCTCTCTCAAGTAATAAATTTCACATCCTTAAGTTCAACCCATAGACATCTCTATCATACAAATTAAATACAAGAATGCATAAGAATCAAGGAAATCAAAATCTAAGCCAAAAAAGCCATAGAATCCTTATTTCTAGGTGACCCCACAATCTCATCTACCACAAAGTTCTTAATCCCATAAATTATTTTTTAAGTTCTTCAAGAGAAAACAAATATATTGGATTAACATAAGAAGAACCCATCTTATACATCCGTTCTCAAATTCAACATAAGAGAATTACCTAAATAAGCAATCCAATCAATCAAATACCAGTGATAGATTACTCAAAATAGAAATCAATAAATTAAATAAGCATTTAATACAAGAGTAAAATAGAGTACAACCCTTTAATTACAACTCAATTTAAGTAAATTCAACATTCACAAATTCAGATTACAAAGGGGAAAAAGGAACAACTCATAGACAATGTTTCTCTTATACTTTGTAATCCTGCTTTGGGTGCTTCTCTTTTCCTCTAATCTACCCTTGATCTTATCTTCTTGGCTTTTTCTTATGTTTTCAAATGGTTTTTCAGAGGCATTTCATGTGTATGTGTCTTGTGTGTCTCTTATGTCTTCAATAACTCATCTATTGTTTGGAAATGCTCATTTGTTGTAGTTATAAAGTCCACAAATAACTCTTTAATAGATAAATTTATTGAATATTTCCTATATTCTTCAAAATGATGTACTTGATCCTCTTGATTATAATCCAAAGATATTTGTATCAAAACTTCCTCAAAAGATACAATAACCTAATTAAATCAACTCTCAATCAAGTTCTCAAGAACAGTTCAAACAAAACCAGAAACAATCAATAGCTATGAACCAAGGAAAATATATCACAATCAAAACAAAAGTTAGTATCTCAATATTCACAAAAAATTAATAAAATAAAAATTGAAGAACAAAATTCTCTAAAATCAAATTGTCATAAAAAGAAATATGTATGCCAAATACCTAAGAAAAGTAAATATAAAAAGACTAACAAGCTAAAAATAACAATTGAATCAATAAAACTCAAATATTTTTGTAATATTAATGCACGATCCCTGAGTTGCCCGCATGACAGGCACGAATACTCACCACTATACTACAACTTCTAACTCTATTTCTCGAATTTATTAGGAGAAAATAATCTAAACAACAAAGCCAATATGATAAAATCAAGTAATCATTCATTAGAAATTGGAAATCAACAAATCAAGAGTAGATTTAACACAAGAATAAATTAGAGTTCATCCCTTCATGAACAATTAAAGCATTCCATACAAACGGACAAAAGAAAACAGAGGAAAGAGATAAGAAATGCTCCTAGATAAGTTGTCTCTTCATCTCCATCTTCAATCTTCTCTTGAATCAAGCTCTAAATCTTTCCAATATTTTCTCTCTTATATGTGGATATTATTCCCCATTGTTGGTAACCTTTTATTGTCCCAAAGAGATGTATTTATAGGGCCAAGGATGGCCTAAAACTTGGGCTTGAACAAAACTATAGATCTATTCTATGATATGAAATGGCATTGGTTGATATAATATAAACGACGCCGACTGTCTCTTATTTTTACGGTACACTCGACGACGAATGACGCCTTTTACGTTGAACCATATGGTGTTGTTAGCTCTCAAAATCTCCAATTCTCTATTGTTTATTAATCAAATGGCACTGGTTAACTTGAACTAAACGGCATCGGTGAAAGTAGGATCGTAGCAAACAAAACAGAAGCAAAACGTACAAAGACAACAAAAATTTACAACGGAAGCTTTTAGAATTGTAACCTTTGCGTTTAGACGCTGACTTAGATTGTGTGGATGTGCTTGGTTCAGTTACTAGAACCACTAGAGTCGAGTATATACTTCTGGAAAGAATCCTGCAAGCCTTCTGCTTCTCCGCATGAACACAAAAACCTTTCGATTCTCAAAATATGACCACGCCTAGTCTAGCCAATGCAAGTAGTGGGGGCAGGAAATAATCTTCTTTGATTGTTTGCTAATGAATAGTATCAAAGTATAACTCTCCACTTCTTTCTAGTTTTTCATAGAGAAAATAGTCGAGAAAGAAAAGAGCACCCCTTGAACCCGAGAGAATCATGTGTGTATATTTTTGAAGCTTAACCGAGAGAGTAAAATCAATCTATGTCCCTTTGAGAACTAGAACAATAAAAATTTGATGAGATCAATCTCTAATAAAACATGAGTTATCCCATTTTTTATCTATATCCCTGGCATTAAAAAAAACCCCAGAACCACCTAACATTCAGCTAGGGTAAAACAATTACCTCAGCCAAAACGGACTTGGGTCTGGTATATGGACCCTAGGTCTCAACAATTGGGTCAGATCCAAAATTATTTATTTATTTCTGATCTAATAAAAATTCATAAATAAATAATTAATTGATCCAATAAGAACAAAAAATAATCTCTCAAGCGTTTTTTTCTAATTTAAACCGAAGCTAATTTATTTATTCAATCTTTGCTCATATCCTAAATAAATAATTAATTAACTTGCCAAACCAGATAATTAATATATTTTTGGGTCTTTTATTTTATGCTAATCCAATAATAAATTAAACTATCGAATAAAATAAAATTCTCTTTATTTGAGACCATTTCCTTGGCCCAAAAATAGTTATGACTTATGGGCTATTCCGAAGATCAAAAGATACATCGTCATTGACTACTAAAATGACCAAAATACCTCTACTATAAAAATAGCTATATTTTACATTTTAAATATTTCATATTATCACCATAAGAAAATATTAATCCTAAAGATAATGCTGTGTATAGCTATATCTCTGACCTACAAGTGCTATGACTAAAATACTCCTCTATGTAATACTCATTATTGAGACAAGAGAAGTTTACTAATACCTCTCTCAATGACTTCTATTATCCTTAGATATCTAGTCCAATAATCTATGACTTTCAATATGCACCCACTTATTTTTTAAAGCTACTCAAAGCGTACAATACTAAATCATGTTCCCAAAGCTTTGTCTTCTTGTTTTTCTTCTTTTTTTTAATCACATTATTTTTCATCATAGGATATGCTTTTTACATTCGTAGAGCCTTTTTTCTCCTCACTTCGATAGGTACATTAAGCTACCTATCTCTTACTCCTATTTGCCTTTACAATAGAGAGTATACAATATACAATTGAAAATTTGTATGATACAAAATACAAAATAAATAAATGAATGAATGCATATGAATTGCCATGAAATTAGAAATAAGCCAATAATCCGCACTCTATATTTCATCACACCATCCTCATACATTCTCAAAGAATCAAATTTCACAACATTTTCAAAGGTATAAATAAGATTAACTTACTTCTCAAAACTCAGCCTATATCATACCCAATATATAATATAAAATCAACTCTCCTAGAAAAGTCTTAAATAGAGTTTTTAAGTAAAAAGATAAATAATAGCTTCACCAAACTAATACATATCAGCACATATACTAAAAAGCCTTGAAAGTTAACCCAAAAATGCAAAAAAAAAATCAAAAAAATTCAGCCCAAATACAAAAATAAAAATTTTAGCCTAAAAATAAGAAAATTCTCAAAATTAATAATACAAAATTGTAAAAAATATATTATTAATACAAAATTACAAAGAAATATCACCAAAAAATACTGCTCAACCCTTTCCTCACACTTAAATGGGACAATGTCCTTATTGTCTAAAATATATGATACAAACATATATTTACATGATACAAAATAACAAAATAGGAAGGAAAGGATAAGTCTAGACTTGAGTGATCCATCTTAAGTGTGGGGGAATGAGTATTTTCTTTTTATAGTATTTTATTTTATTTGCTTTAATAGGATTTTAATTAGTATTTTAGTGTCCTTTATTATGCTATTGTTTTCTTTAATCTTTTACTGCATTTTTTTGTTTTGTAGGTTAGTAGATAAGGAATAATTCCTCATTTTCGTACTTCAAGATCTTATCATGATTGATGAGCTTAATTAACTAGGGGAGTACTATTTTTTTTTCCCTCTTTATCTTTCTCAGTCCCATTGTATTTATTAATATTGCATATTTTGACTAGCCAATGAGGACATTGTCCATCTTAAGTGTGGAAGAGAGGTTAGAGTGTATTCTTTATAAGTTTATTTGTGAATTGTTGAGCTTTAACTTGGGTTGAGTTGACAAATGGTGGAAAACTGGGAAATTTTTTCAAAAGTTTGGCTTTGATATTAATGTTATTATGTCTCTTTTGGCATGAGAATTTAATTAAACTCTTTTTTGAATGAGTTTGTTTTTAGGTAAATTTGTATATTAGGTGTGAAATGTCTAAATCTTGAGAATTTGTATTAACCTTGTTTATATTTTAGTAAACATTGTGACACTTTTTTTTTTTTTAAGAATATATGAGAAACTTGTGATGAAATATAAATTAAGAATTTTAACCTATTTAAATTCTGTAATCTTTTAGCTAGTCCTAACTCTGGATTTAAGTAAATATAGATTGGGGCCAAAAAATGAGAGAATAGAGTAAGATAAAATAAAAGCTGAAAAATCAGTAATTATCCATCTTTATTAGGCTTTTGCATTACCTTACCCAGAAAAAAAATGAAAAAATTAATGAGCGTAATGTAAAAGCTAAAAGATCTTTAATTATTCATCTCTATTAGGCTGCAAAAATGAGAATTTGGACCAATCTTCTATTTACTATCCATGATTGCAATAGTTTTGGAAGCCAGAGAACTTAAATTAGCTCACAATTCCCTATTTATGTAAATCACTTGGTTTGTATTCTTGACTTAGGAAATGAGGCGGAACGTGTTGAATAAGTATGAACTTGTTTAATTTAATTTTGATGGCTTTAGTTATTTCTATCATAATACACTAAATTCTTAGATAAAAAATGAGAGACAATACATTTATCATATTTGCAAAACTTCTTTCAAAAATCCTATCTTGGCAAAATGTGTTTTGTATAGAAGTTATTTGCTTGAGGTTTTTAATTCTTATTTACTTGAGAACAAGCAAAAGTTTAAGTGTGGAGAAGTGATAATTTCTCATTATATGCAAATTTTATATATTATTTTCACTTCAAAGTCTTTAAAATTTATTCTAGATTGCTATTTAATCCTCTATTTTCTCCTTGTTTAATGTAGGTTGAAAAAGCTTGAGATTAGAAAAGGAATCAAGGAGAAAAAGACTATAAAAAGAGTTTTCAAAGCCTACACGGTGGCATCGAGATCATAGGGCATGGTTGTGTGCATTATTTGAGCTTTAGATGTCAGACTTCTAGGACTTCACGGCGCTAGGCGTTTCACTGTGCACAACATGCGTATCTAGAAATCAGAAAAATCAAATATCCTGAGAGCTGACAGTGCCATGAAGATTTTCTTTAATGCCGTCATGCATGATTACAACACATAATGAGATCAAGTTCCGCGATGTCATTTCAATCCAATCTAATGAATGGAATACATGCACGACACCATACAGAACACTTTCCACAACACCGTGAAACATCACAATTTAGCCCACATTCTGTAATTTTTAGAACTTTTTCATGTAGAACCTATAAATACCTTTTATCTAGGGCATTTGAGAGATAACCACACTCGAAAAACATCAAAGAACCCTTTGGAAACTACAGGGAAGTCTGAGACAGAAGATCAAAGATAGATTGGAGGAGAAGAGGAGCACCCTAATGAAGAAACCAAAGTAGAAGAGAAATATATGTCCATGAGCTTTTCCTTTCTTTCACTTTGTAATTTGGAATTGTGGATGTTTATTTTTCTTAGATTTATTTATAATTAAAAGGTTGTACCCTAATTTGATTGTGTATTGGATTATTATTTGGTTTATTGAATCTTATTTAAGAATTCTATCACTTGGGTTTGATAGATTGAATTAATTGATTTAGTTGTTATATTATATTAAAATTGAGAAAGGGTGTATGAAATGGATACCCATTTATGTTAATTCAATATATTTATTTTCCCTTGATGAACTTGAGAAAGGATTTGGGGAATTAGAACTCTGTGATATATAGGGTTATTGGGTTACCTAGAGATAGGAGCTTGGTACCTTTTGGCTTGAAAATTGTGGGTCTTTGATTTATATGCATCATTAGGTTTGATTTGTATGATTGAGATGTTATGGGTTGGGCTCAATGATAGGAAATTTATTACTCGAGAGAGAGTGAATTTTGCAATATTGGGGGACCTTCCCCAATGCTTGAATTTGGATTCAATTGATTGGGTAATGTTCAATGTGTGATTACTAATATTATTAATAGTAGTGGGAATTCACATTAATGTTGGAATATATGCCCTCTAAACTATTTTATCTAATGTAATTATTGAATTTATTAATAAAAGAATTTATTCTCAAAATTTATTTGTGAATTTACATTTTATTTGTGCACGATTTTAGATTTGAAAAGGACCCATTGTGTTTAAGTAAGTGATCCATGTGAATGGTGGTCTTTTACAGTAAGGTATAGATCATGGGTTACTTAACACATAAATGTTTGTTATTAACCGATTGATGAGAATGAGAATCTCATCATATTTAAGTTATTATGTTATGAATTCCAAATGGAGAATGGCTTACCTTTAGCCAGTGAGTAGTCCACTCACTTCATAGCATGAGCGTATTTTGAATACGTAGAACAAGATCTGTAATAGTGGTTTCTAAAAGTACTATTTAGAAGAAACTCAGACTATTACTACTACAGTATGGACTAATACTCTACCGCTTGAGTATGAGTTAGTGGTTTGATGAAATTAGAAGCATATGCTTTGATATATTATAGTTGAGGTTCTTTTGTAGAGCCAATATACTTGTATGTTGGGTATATGTGACTAGTTAGTTAAGACAGACTTGTACAAGAAACTTCTGCGCTATATCGCCCCTTGTGACTATTCAAATGATCTAATTATTCAGGGCCCTGGAGAACATGACTTAGATATTTATTTTAGAGTAGTTCCATTGGAAAGTGGAAATATTCTAGAAGTCGTAAATCATTAGACTAGAGGTCTAAGGATGGTAGATGTCTATTAGAGAAGTGTTAGTACACTCCTCCTCTCTAAATGTACGGCGATGCGTAGAGGGGTATTTTAGTCATTACACCTGTAAGTCGAAGACTTTGTTAACGTAGCATTATCCTTGGGATCAATATTTTCTTATGGTGATATTAGAAAGTATTCAAAATGTAAAATATAGCTATTAATATAGTAGGCGTATTTTGGTTATTTTAGTAGCCAAGGCTATGTGTCTTTTGGTCCCCAGAATGACCCTTAAGTCCTAGCAGATTTGGGTTAAGGAATTGATCTTGATAATTATGAATTTTATTTTATTTTATTTAAGTAATCTAATTTATTATTGGATTAGAATAAAATAAAAGGCCCGAGAGAGAGTATATATTTTATCTAGTTTACTTGGTTAATTAATTATTCAAGGCCCAATGCCCAAATTGAATAATTAAAAAATTAATCTAGATATAAACTAGATAAAAATGCATAAAATTTTATATTGGTCTATTTGGGTTTATTAATTATTTATTGAGCTGTTTAATGAAGCCCAAAAAATAAATAATTAATATTTATTATTTATGGGTATTTAAGCCTCAGAATAAATAATTTTATCTGGCTCAATGAATAAGATCAAGGATAAAATAAAATTTAAAAAATTAGATTAATTAATTAATTAAAAAATAATACATGATAGATCCCGTGTTATTTTGCATCAAGGATAACAACAAGCATGGATGCTTTCTGTTGTAGTTGGCTTCTCTCTCTCAGTGAGGAGGGGAGTTGATGAAAATGAAGTGAAATGCAAAGAAAAGAGGATGCACTTTGTAGTTCATCATAGGTAGCAAAACCCAATCACTCACAGAAGTCTTTAGAGGCTAAGCTAAACCCAACTCTTCAAACTTTCATCGGCAGTGGACAGGGCACCATTTTGGAAGATCAAAGACTTTACATGAATGAGACGCAATCAAGGTTTACAAGAATGTGATCTAATAACTTCAAGTATCCTTGTACAGACATCTTCTTCAGTGCGAAAATGGTCATTCAATCACAGAGGTAAATTTTTCATTTTGTAAGCATGCTTTCGGTTTAATGATTTTTGCCATTTTAAATCTTCAATTAATTATATGACCAATCTCCACTTGTTACTCTTATCTTACTTTTGTGATAATTTAGACTATATTTTGTAGTTGAGTGATGTATTCTTATTGTACTCAGTAGTAATTAGTTAGGATTAGTAATAGTTAGTATCTTGATTTCTCTGTTTTTAGCTGATTAAACAATGAAACAATGGTGGAAGTAGGGGTAGTTGATACAATTCCTTGGGATTCTTCGATATTTACCATCTAAAGTATATACTACATAATGGCTATACCAGCCCAATTGTGTATGTGTATGCGAGTTAAATCAATATTTTAATTTAAAACTTGAGTACGCCTTGAGCATAATTCTTTACATAACATAAGCTACACGCGCAACACACAATAAGTTGTTTGGAACATGTTGAATAAGCATGGGCTTGAGTATAATAAACACTTAAATATTACAACACATAATAAAGGTCATGCTTCATGACATCGCTTGAGAGCCAATTCAACTAAAGAAACACTTGCACATCACCGCGCATAACACCTTCCTTGGCGCCATACAAGTTCAAAGAACAAAAATTCAGATTTGAATTTCACGCGATTTTTAGGCTTTCAAAAGCTTATAAATAGAACCTTGTGAACAATAAGTGGCGGCCAATGACTATTTCTGAAGACAATGTGTAAATTCATGTGTGATCTCACTCTAATAAAGTTGTTTCTCAAGACTATTGGTAAATTCGGGTTTGATCTCACTCTAGTAAAGTAGGAATCTAAGTATCTACAGTGGGGTTTGAATCTCCGACCTGATATCCAAAAATCACCTTACTTTACCAAATAAGCTATTATGTGGGAACATCTTTTTTATTTTTTGTTATATCTTGAGAGAGGGTGGAGCTAGGTTGGGGAGGGATCGGAGACCTGCCACAAGCATGTCCTTTCCCTATAATGTTGTTCTATTTGAAAGGGTCTTTCTTGTTGAAAATTCTAACGTGGATTTGGTCCACATAAACCGAATGCATTAAAGAATTGTACCTTTTGTAATGTAAATTGTACAATATAATTCTTTAAAGTAATCAATTCATGTGGACCTGGTCCACAAGAATTGTCCCTTTTTTACATTCTGACGTGCTGATGAACATGAAAAGGACCTACTGAAATTTCCACACGTCTTTTTAGGACTTTTATCCCTTTTTATTTTTTATTCTAATTTTGGTTTCCTCAGTTTCACTTTCAGTTTCCTTACCCTGTATTTGCTAGGGAAATGGTTAATCAAAATTAAGAATTAGGAATTTGAGGAGGTCAAAACTCTAATTTTACTGTATTGGATTACCATGGCACAGAATGGGAAGCTAAGACAATCAGTCTTCAAGTAAATTGGACAACAACCTAGCTCCAAAATTTTTTAAAATTTTGTATTTATTTTAGAAGAATTAATTTTTTTTAAAAAAATATCACTTTAAATTTTAACTTTTACTAAAAATTTTTAAAAATTATAATATTATCCTTTAATTTATCATTTTATATAATTTGTCATTTTAATTTCAAATTTATAATTATTCTTCTGTAATATATTACTAGAAAATTAAAGAACCGCAAGATAATCGCAGCCATATCCGTGGACGGATACTGGCTTAGTCCAGTTCAGATAGTATTTCTCAGGAAACCATATTGTTGCATTATTGGTCCGTTAAGCATGACTCATTGACCAAAAGGTAGAAAAGAAACATCGAAAAGTTCTACTAGTTGAAGACTTGTTCTTACTTTAGAATCAGCCAGTTCCATTTTACTTGTCAAAGTTTTCTATTTAATGTTTTATTTGTGAACTAATGAGTCCAGTTTTGCATGCTTGGTTTAAATACCGAAGGAAGGATGAACGCAACCCCCATCTTACAGAAAATGCAGAGAAACCAGAGAGAAATCAGGGAGAATCCTCGTGTAAGGAGGATTTGATATATTAAAATTTTTGTTTGTTGGGGATATGCCCTAGAGTCAATTTGTACTTATACAATTGTCATTATGTTTTATATAATAATATGAGGCTTTCCTTTCCATGAATAGTGAGTTTTGTTTTGTTGGTCATCAAGTACGTGACTTGATAGTAAAACCCTACAATGAATACAATGACTATTCTAAAACTGTCCCTGATCGATTATTATTATTGGAATAATAATAAATTAAGATTAGTATGTTTGTGACTTGATGGCTATGTTTTACTGGCCATGGATATTTGTGATATCGAGTCAAGACATAAATAAATGTTAGAGAACATTGTATTGGACATGACCCACTGTGAGAGCACTTCATGGAATATGTCATAAGTACTTTCTAGCCATAATAATATTGAAAGTCCTTCGACCTAAATTCATCATAGTTTCTTACTTGATAAATTCTATATTTTGACATTGTCTAAAGTTGTCTTTAACCAGATAATAAATTAGACTATTGTTGGATATAGAATAAATCAATGAGAGGAATATGATTGAATGTGAAGGAATTTGTCCCTCTCAGTTATGGGAGAGATATCCATGGGCCCCTTGATAAGTTAGACTGTTAAAAATGCATGGCCGTGCTCAAATATATCAATCTAAGATATTGATATCATTTGTTTGAACAGTCTACTATGAAATCAAGAAATAATTGTTTAAGCTTAATAAGGATGACATGCTCCGTGCCTTATGCTTAATCTGGATATCGTGTGACAAAAGGACTAAATATAAAATTATGGTTTGGTTCAAAGAGATCACCGATCTTCATTTAACCTGGATAGTTATAATGTTTTGCTAGAAACCGCTTATAACTTGTGGGCCATTTAAATATGATTTAGGCACACTCGCCAGTATTAAATGAACCTATAGGGTCACACAATAAGCGAACTTGTTAGGTTATTTTTCCAGTGACCAGGTTCGATGAATCTGGATGATATCCGGATTATAAGAATCGACTCGGTAAAATAATTAGTTAAATTACCGAGATAATGGCAGTAATCTTATCATATCAGCTTTAATTTAATTTGAATTTAAATTAGAATATGATAAGATATTATTAGGGTTGGACTCTAAGAGGTTCGAGGGTTTTTAAGAAAACCCTAGCCGTCTTTTCAATAGTCCAATTTTTCGATTGAGAACATTCGTGCCATTCTCTACCGGAGAAAAAAAAAACCTCTCAAACCCTAGGCGCTAGCACTCCCGGTATCGAGTGAGTTCGCGGTGTGTATCCGATAGAGGACGTTCACATACTGCAGGGTCTGGTGATTGTTCGGGTTGAACGTACAACAGCGCAACCAGAATCGAAGGATTTCGATTACAGCAACCAGAGGTAATTCTTAAAGCTTAGATCTTCTTAATCGTTTACTTGGGTCCTCGAGAGGGATTCGTAGATGTTTTCCGCGTTTAGGAGTCCACGAATCCTAACATTGTTTATGTACAAGAATTTAGGATCAAGAATATATATACATCCACTAAACATCAAAAATTAAATAGATGTAAGCTACACAAGTTATCCTCTGTTAGCCTTTGTCCATAATTGTAGAAGTGGAATGTGCATCTTATAACTGTTCTTCTATAGGAACTATTGCGAGTCTGCAACCTTGACTTGCTCACTTCAAAAAACATTCAATCTAAGCTACAACTACAACAATCAAGTTCCCACCCTCCCTTCAATTCTCTCCCTGCAATTTTCCAAATTTATGACAATAGCAGTGATCATCAAAGAAGAGAATCGAGATAGGCAGCATTTCGATCGGAGGAGAAGGTGGAGATCATCATTCCATTCAACTATGATGCAAGCAAAGATTTCCGTTGCACCTAAAATTTTGAGCGGAACAGCTGGCTGGAGTTCTTGTTGCATCTTTGGAGTGCCCCAAAGCCTAATTGACATCAACGGCCAAATTTATTAGCCTCAAGCAATCTCAATTGGTCTGTACCACCATGGCAAGCCGAAGCTTCAAATGATCGAAGAGCACAAATGGAGGTTGTTGGGGTGCCTTGCATCCCACATTGGGAACCAAAGATTTCTTCATCACTATTAATACTTTGTTATGTTAGGAAGTCCCACATAAAAAAGTCACAACAAATTCACTACTATATAGCCTTTTAATAAAGGCGTAGTTTGGTTCTTTGAACACAACAACACACCAACACAAGAGTTTGAATAGCCCTTGAGGCATTTGATATTTGTAATACTCTTGTTCTATATTAGTGGCATAGGAAGACTTTCCTAAAGCCTTGTAAATTATCTTTTTCATAGTAATGTTTTGTTTCACCTCCGCCCGTGGACGAAGATCAGTTGGCTGAACCATATAAGTACTTGTGTTTCTTTCTTTTATTTCCTTTTTCGTTATTTATTTTTTTTGTATTATTTTTTTATTATTATTTCTTTGTTATCGTCTTGTGTAGCTTTGTCATTGGAGTTTAGTTTGTTCTTGGAGCCTATCCCTAACAAACTGGTATCAGAGCTACTCGCTTTTAACTCTGTGGTAATGACGATAACAAAGACTAAAGTGGAGAAATTCGATTGGAGTGTCAACTTCGTCATATGGCAGCTCAAAATAGAGGCCATCTTAATTCAAGACGAGGTTGACTTAGTCTTGAAAGGAATAGAGGAGAAGCCAGCGGAGATAACAGTAGTAGCATTTAAAGACTTGGATAAAAGGGCGAGATCATGTATTATTCTAATTATCTCTAATAAGGTTTTAAGAAAAGTTGTTGTTGAGACTTTTGCTAAAGCTATGTAGGAAAAGTTGAAGGCTTTGTATATGAAGAAAATAGTGGAGAATCAGCTCTACCTAAAACAAACTTTGTTTACTCTTCAGATGGTTGAAGGTATATCTATTACTTCACATCTTGATACGTTTGATTCTCTCATTACAGATTTGAGTAAAATAGATGATGAGGATCAAGCCATTTTATTGTTGTGTTCCCTTCTCCAATCTTTTAAGTATTTTCAAGATACTATAATGTATGGAAAAGAAACTATTTCGTATCAGGAAATTAAATCTGCTTTAAAATCAAAAGAAAGGATTAACAGAGATTTCATTAGGGAGGTTAGTGGAAATCAGGCTGAAGGTCTGGTAGCCAGGGGTAAATCCAAAAATAGAACTTGTAGCAGTAGTAAATCAAAAACCAGATCTAAATCCAGATATAGAAATTTATTTTGCAATTATTCTCATAAAAAATGGCACATTAAGTCTGAATACTTTAAATTAAAAATTAAGGATAAGTATAAAGAAAAATTTACCGATGCTACTGAAGCTAGTGTTGTAGCAGATGGGAGTGAAGGAAATATTTTCTTTATGACTGATAACAGGACAATATCTGAAAATGAATAAATTTTAGATTCGGGTTGTTCTTACCATATGTGTCCTAATAAGGATTTGTTTTTCACTTATGAAGCTTATAACAGTAGAGTTGTTTTGATGAGCAATAATATCGTTTTTAATATTGTGGGTAAGGGTACAGTTCGAATTAAAATGCATGATGGTATTGTGAAGACTTTCACTGATGTTAAACATATTCCTGATTTAAAAAAGAATCTCATCTCTTTGGACACCCTTGAAGCTCTTGGGCATAAATATGTAGCTGAATGTGGAGTTATGAAAATTTATAAATGTTCTCTTGTTGTTATGAAAGGTTGCCAATTTGGTAGTTTGTATATTTTACAGGGAACTATTGTCATAGGTTCTATTATAACTTCTACATCAGCTTTGTCTGATTCTAGCATCACCAAATTATGGCATATGCGTTTATGGCACATGAGTGAGAAAGGTCTGCGCATGTTGAGCAAGATAGGCCTTCTGAATGGACAAAATACTGGTGCATTGGACTTTTGTGAACACTGTGTTTTTAGAAAGTAGAAAAGGGTCAACAATTCATTTAGAATATATTCTGTTAGCCCTAAGGGCTTTCTTTTATATTTTGATTTTTGACAAACGTTGATATGGACTAACTTATTAATTTCTTGTGAAAAGACATGGTTAATCTTTATTCTTCTAAAGTCTTCAGATAAGAATTGTTAACAACCTCTTCATCGCTAATTTCAATATTAGAAGATCAAATGAGAAAGTCAGAGTATAAGAAGTTATATATCATGGAAGCTCTTTATGAAGAATGATTGATTAGGAAGTATTATTAAGGTATATTTATTAATTCCTATGTCTTCTTATCTTTTTATTCATTTGACTTTACCTTGAAGCTTCAAAGAAGATGATTTTCAAAGTTTTTAAAATTCACAGAATTTTGGATGGAACAGTTTGAATCTAAAAGGTTCATCCAAAATCCTATAAACCGGGTTGAAAATTTTCTATTAGGAATGTGCCATTTTCGGACTTACCTTTTGGATGCATCTTTGTCCAAAACCTGAGTCCAAAACTCGGATGAGTTTAAACAGAAAAATTTGTAGCCGTTTTTTTATGACCGTTGGCACTCCCTTTTTGGCTTTATAAATAGCCCTTAAAGCAAGATTAGAAGCAGTATTTTTGAAACATTCATCTTAGAAACCTTATTACTCAATACTTCAAAAATCTCCTTTTATCTAAATTCAATGTGAGTTCATTGTGTATCAAAGATAAAAGTAATTTGTGACTTGTATCCGAGAAAACATCTGCTCAAGAAAGTGAGCTTATCTCTATTCTATTGATTTTCAATTATCTATTGTTGTGCAAAGTTGTGGTGTAAAACCCATAAGGGTGAGCCTTGTGTTTTGTGTATGTTCAAGGTTGTATGGTAAAACCCATTGGGGTGATCCTTGTTTTGTATTTGTGTCAAGGTTGTGGAGTAAAACCTAGTGAGGTGATCCTTGATGTGTTTGAGAGGTTGTGAAAAACCTAGTGTGGTGATCATCTCTTGTATGTGAATCGGTTTCATTAAGTGAGGTTAATAAAATAGGGTTGAAAATCCTTAAGTGTGAGGCTTAAAGTAGTGGACGTAGATCATTGTTGATTGAACCACTATACATCTCTTGTCTCATTTTATTTAGTGGTTCATGTACTACTTTGTTTATAATCTTTTACTGTCTAAATCTGAATATACATCTACGAGTACTTAGATAGCTTTCTATGCATCTATAAAATCAGTCCAAGTATCTTGGTGATCATTCTTGTTCAGCATTTTAGACAATTTGAAAAAATCATTTTTTTGCTTGCCAAAAACCTTATTCACCCCCCTCTAAGGTTTTTCATTTGGTATCAGAGCAAGGTCTACATACTCTTGGTTTAACAGCCTTGTAGAAAATATCTTAATGGCAAGCTCATCCTCTCTTCCATATGTTGAAGGGTCTTCAACATATCGTCCTCCTTTGTTTAATGGAAGCAACTATACTTTCTGGAAAAATATGATGAAAATTTATGTATGTTCTATTAATTTTGAGTTATAGATTTTAATAGAGAGGGGTCCTTTTATTCCATCAAAGATGATTAATGGCATAAAAATACCTAAACAGAATGAAGAGTATAGTGTGAAAGACAATACGAAAATGACTCTAAATTTTCAAGCTATGAATATTTTGTACTGTGTACTAGATGCGACTAAATACAACCGTGTTAGTGGTTGTAATTCAGCTCATGATATGTAGAGATTGCTAGAAGTCACTCATGAGGGGACTAACCAAGTCAAAGAATCGAAACTAGAGCTTCTTATTCATGATTATGCATTATTTACTATGAGGCCAAATAAAAGCATCACAGACATGTTCACAAGATTTACTAATATCTCAAATGTTCTGAAAGCTTACGGAAATGTTTATTCCCTTGGGGAACAAAATTGGAAAATTCTTGATGCTTTACCAAAAAGTTGGCAATCTAAAACTCTCGCTATAAAAGAATCCAAGGATTTAAAATCCTTACCTACTAAAGAGTTGATCGGATCTCTTTTAGCTCATAAGATGAAGCTTAAAAGATTTCATGAATCTGATGATCATGATAAAGGTAGAAAAGGGATTGCTCTAAAGGCTGAAAATGAAGATAGAGAAACAAGTCTTCCGGAAAGCAGTGAAAGCATGGAAATGGACAGTGATGACTTGACAATGATAGCAAAGAAATTCAGAAAGATGTTCAACAAAGGAAACTACAAACGAGGAAGAAAGCTTATAAGAAAGAAAGGAAAAACCTCCGATTTCAAACCTCAATGCATTAAATGTAAAAGCATAGATCACTTCATTGCAAACTATTCGGTTGCAAAAGGCAAGGAAGGAAAAACGTCTAAGAAAAAGAAAGACCTGAAGGTCAAGAAAGGTAAAGGATTGATGGGAGCTTGGTACTTAAATGAAGATGAGGAATTTGAGGAAGAAACTGCCAACATTTTCTTCATGGCCTTGGAAAATAAGGTAAACCTTTCAACATCAGATTACTTGTCTAATTCGCATATATCTATGACTGAAAAGCATGTTGATCCTAATGAGTTGTTATGTGATATGTTTTATGAATTAAAAAAAAAAACTGTCTAGAAAAAATAAAGAGTTAAAGTTGAAGGTTAATTGTCTGATAAAAGAAAATGAAGCCTTGTTGAATGTCAACAAATTGTCTTTTGAAACATATATATGTGACAAAATTGAAAAAGATGTGATCATAACTATTGGATAGTATGCCTTCTTAGACTAGGTTTCTGATGTAAATATCGAATATTTTAATAAAAGAATTTATTTTCAGAAATCGTTTGTGAATTTATTTTTATTTATTTGTGCACAATTTCATTTGGAACAGACCAATTGTGTTTAAATAAGTGATCTATGTAAATGGTGGTCTTTCACAGTAAGGTATGGATCATGGGTTATTTAAACATATAAACATTTGTTCTTAACCTATCGGTGAGAATAGGAATCTCATCATGTTTAGGTTATTATGTTATGAATTCTAATAGGGAATGGCTTACCTTTAGCCAGTGAGTAGTCCACTCACTTCATGACATAAGCGTATTTCGAATACGTAGGATAGGACCTGTAGTAGTGGTTTCTAAAAGTACTATATAGTAGAAACCTAGACTACTACTGCTACAGCGTGGACTAGTACTCTACAACTTGAGTATGAGTTGGTGGTCTGATGAAGTTAGAAGCATATATTTTGATATGCTATAGTTGAGGTTCTATAGTAGAACCAATATACTTGCATATTGGGTTTATGTAACTAGTTAGTTAAGACAGACTTGTACAAGATAGTTTCTACACTATATCGCCCCTTGTGGTTGTTTGAATGATCTAAATGGCCAGGGCCCCGAGAAACATGATTTGGATGTTTGTTTTAGAGTAGCTCCCTTAGAAAGCGGAAACACTCTAGGAAGTCATGGATCACTAGACTAGAAGCCTAAGGATGGTAAATGTCATTTAGAGAGGTGTTAGTACACTTTTTCCTTTCTAAATGTACGGCGATGTGTAGAGGGGTATTTTAGTTATTTCACTTGTAGGTCGGAGACTTTACTAACGTAGCATTGTCCTTGAGGTCAATATTTCTTTATAGTGATATTAGAAAATATTTAAAATGTAAAATATCGCTATTTATATAGCAGAGATATTTTGATTATTTTAGCAGCCAAGGCGATGTGTCTTTTTAGTCCTCGGAATAGCCTGTAAGTCCTAATTAATTTTGGGTTGAGGAATTGGTCTTAATTAAAGAGGATTTTATTTTATTTTATTCAAGAAGTTTAATTTATTATTAGACTGGAATAAAATAAATAAATAAAAATAGGAGTTGAGAGAAATTAATTATCTAATTTAATTGGTTAGTTAATTATTCAGGGCCTAGGTCCAGTTTGAATAATTAGAAAATTAACCTGGGCTTAAACTAGAGAGAAATAATTAATGCTTAATTATTTATTGGGTTATTCATATAAGCCCAAGAAATAAATAGTTAAAGTTTAATTATTTTAGTTCATTTGTGCTCATTAATTATTTATTGGGTTATTTCTATAAGCCCAGGAAATAAATAATTATTATTTATTATTTTGGGCCTTTTGGATCTAAGAAAAATAATAAATATTATTTTAGCCCAATAGCTTGGACCGTAGGGTTTCTTCGAGATACAGTTCAGATGAGTTTAGGGTTAAGCCAAGCTTATTCTCTTGATAACATCTAGGTGTTTGAAATACTATATCCTGGGGGATATTGTTATCAGATATCTGAGACCTAGTTTTGGCTAACCATAACACAAGCCTCTTGGAAGCAAAAACCTTAATCTTTTCCCAAGGTTTTCTCTCCCTCTCACGGAGCTCTCTTTCTCTCACGTCTCCTTCTCCTCTTGTTTTTCCTTGGAGCTTTGCTAATCAATAGCAAGAGAACCAAGGAGTTTTGAGACCACTCCTCTTCACTCTTTGTTTCACCAACAAGGATTGAGGCAGTAGAATATTCTGTGAGCCGAAAAGCTTGGCGTTCATGCAAGCAAGGCGAAGTAGGAGGTTAGCGGGTTTTCAGCCGGAAGCTTCATCAAGCGGGCAAAGAGAGGCTATTTTCGTAGTTCAGTCCGTTCCTACACAACCTAAGGGGCTTAAAGCACGCAAATGTATGATCTTAACGGTTTCATGTTGCTGGTTCAATTTTGTTTTCCTCCATTTTTGTCTCCCGTGAATGCTCCCTTACTCTTTAAATCCATCAATGACAACTTTGCATTATGCATCTCTGGAAAATAAAAACCTGTGCGATAAAGTTCAAACTCTTGAATGCATGGTTAGCACGTTTGATGATATGAAAATTAGAGTAAATGATCTTACCAATTGCATTGAGAAATTTACAAATGGTAAAAGCAATCTAGAAAAACTACTCAGAACTCAACATCATTTTGGTAATCGAAGTGGCTTAGGATATAAACATGAGGATAAAGACAAAATATGCATACCCAGATTTGTTTATGTTAGAAATCGAAGTGGCCTAGGATATAAACATGAGGATAAAGACAAAATATGTATGCCCAGATTTGTTTATAGTGGAAATCGAAGTTGCTTAGGATATAAAATGAGGATAAAGAAAAAACTTGCAAGCCTAAATTTATTTTAGTGGAAAATCAAAGTGGCTTAGGATATGAACATAAGAATAACTACAAAGAGAACAAGATTCAATATATTAAACCTACTTCTTCTCACAGCACATACAAGGCATGCACGTATTGTAAAAAACCTGAACATATAGTTTCAAGATGTCTTGTTAAAAGAAAAATGGAATCCGGTGGAGTTACTTTTTGAAAAATCAAAGAAAATGTTACTAACCTTCATGGATCCAAGAAAGTGTAGGTACCAAAAATCATCTATTCTTCTCATGTATAGGTACGGTCTTTAAGCTTCATCAAGTAGTTCTTGGACGGTGGTTGTTCAAGACACATGACTGGAAATACAGCTTTGTTAGAAGATATTCAGACCATAAATGAATGATTTGTTACGTTTGGAAACAAGAAGAAATGGAAGGTTCTCGGCATTGATAATATTGATAAAGGTTCCTTAACATTTATAAAGCATGTTTTACTTATTGATGATTTGAAATATAACCTGCTCAGCATTAGCCAACTTTGTGACAATGGTTGCAAAGTCATTTTTGAAAAAGATTCTTGCTCTATACTTGATAGTGGAAATCTCGAAATCATCTTTACTGCCAAACGCATAGAAAATGTATATGTGTTTTATCTTAATGACCTTGTAGCTAATGGAATTAGATGCCTATCCATTTATGACAATGATGGTTATCTTTGGCATAGAAGATTAGGTTATGTATCCTTTGATTTGTTAAACAAACTGTCATCAAAAGAACTTGTTAGGGGGCTTCCAAAAATGAAATTTGATAAGCACAAAATCTGTTATGCATGTTAATTTGGAAAGCAAATCAAAACCTCTTTTAAACCAAAGAAAATGATTTATACCTCAAAACCTCTTAAATTAGCTCACATAGATTTATTTAGACCCATGAGGACTGCTAGTCTTGGGGGTAAAAAATATGCATATGTAATTGTTGATGATTTCTCTAGATTTACCTAGACCTTATTTCTTGGTCAAAAGGATGAAGCCTTTATTAAAATTTTAAAACTGATTAAGCGCGTCCAAAACTCGATTGGATGCAAACTGATTTCTATTAGAAGTGACAATGGCAAAGAATTTTGTAACAGCGAATTTACTCACTTCTGTGATGAAAATAGAGTATTTCATAATTTTTCAGCAGCTAAAACTCCTCAACGGAATGGTGTTGTTTGAAAGAAAAATCGGACCTTGCAAGAAATGGTTAGATCAATGCTTTGTGAAAATACTCTTCCAAAATACTTTTGGAAGGAAGCTGTTAACACAACATGCTATACAATAAACCGAGTTATGTTAAGACCATTTTTAAGAAAACCTCCGTTTGAACTTATGTTTGACAAAACTCCTTCTATCTCTTATTTTAAAGTTTTTGAATGTAAATATTTTATTCTAAATATAAGAGATAATCTTGAAAATTTTGATATTAAGTCCGATGAGGCCATATTTCTTGGATATTCTTCTAAGAAGAAAGCTTACAGAGTATACAATAAAAAAATACTTTGTGTGGAAGAATCTGTGCATGTTATATTTGATGAATCTAAAATTTATACTCCAAAAAGAGATGATGATGATGTAGAAAATTCAAATGAAGTTAAGATAGATCATGTTAAAGCTCCAACATTAGATACACATGCAAAAGAAGAAGAGATTAAAGAATTGCAAATTGAACAAGAGAAAGAACAAATTGAAGATTCTGTAAATCATCAATTGCCGAAGGACTGGAAATACAAATCAGGCCATCCAAAGGAGCAAATTATTGGAGATCCAAACCAAGGAGTTAAAACTCGACGGTATTTCATCGACAATTTTGCTTTTCGTTCAAATATTGAACCTAGCAGCATTGATATTGCATTACATGATGAATTTTGGATTATCGCCATGCAAGAAGAGTTAAATTAATTCGAAAGAAATCAGGTTTGGAAACTTGTTCCTAGACCGCATGATCATCCTGTTATTGGGACAAAATAGGTTTTTAGAAATAAACTTGATGAAAATGGAGTTGTAATTAGAAACAAAGCTAGATTGGTGGCTCAAGAATTTAATCAATAAGAAGGCATTGACTATGATGAAACATTCGCTCATGTTGCTAGACTAGAATCAATTCGAATGTTACTTATCTTTGCATCCTTTAAAAATTTCATGCTCTATCAAATAGATGTCAAAAGTGTTTTTCTAAATGGCTTTATTAAAGAGGAAGTGTACGTTGAGCAGCCACCTGGTTTTACTCATGAACTTTTTCTAAATCATGTTTTCAAACTCTCTAAAGCTCTCTATGGATTAAAGTAAGCTCCAAGAGCTTGGTATGAAAGGCTTAGTAGTTTCCTAATCTCAAAAGGATTTTCTAGAGGCTTAATTGATAATACCTTGTTAATCAAATCTGATAGTTCTTGTGACTTACTAATTGTCTAAATCTATGTTGATGATATTATTTTTTGCGCTATTAATGACTCTTTGTGCAAGATGTTTGCTAAGACTGTGCAGCAAGAATTTGAAATGAGTATGATAGGAGAATTAAAGTTCTTTCTCAGTCTGCAAATTAAGCAAACCAATGACGGAATCTTGATAAACCAAGCTAAGTATGCTAAAGAATTGCTCAAAAGGTTTGGAATGAATGAAGCAAAAGAAATCAGTACACCTATGAGTACGTCCATAAAACTTAACCAAGATGAAAAGGGTAAGAAGGTAGATGAACGTAAATATAGAGATATGATTGGAAGTCTACTATATCTTACTGCTAGTAGACCAAATATCATATTTTCAGTATGTCTTTGTGCTCGATTTCAATCTTGTCCGAAGGAATCACATTTAAGTGCAGTTAAACACATACTTCGATATCTAATTAGCACACGTGATTATGGATTATGGTATCCACGTACTAATACTTTTGATCTTATAGGATATACTGATGCAGATTATACAGGATGTAAAGTTGAAAGAAAAAGTACTAGTGGCCATTGTCAATTTCTTGGACATTTACTGGTATTATGGTACAGTAAAAAATAAGCATGCGTATCATTATCTACCATTGAGGCTAAACATATTGCAGCAGGAAGTTGTTGTACTCAAATCTTATGGATGAAGAATACTTTGCTAGATTTTAGTCTAAATTTTAATTGTGTACCTATAATGTGTGATAATACAAGTGCTATCAATCTAACAAAAAATCCAGTGCAGCATTCAAGAACAAAGCATATTGAAGTTAAACACCACTTCATCCGAGACCATGTACTCAAAGGAGATGTGTGTGTTGAATATGTCTCAACGGATGAACAACTTACAGATATCTTCACTAAACCTCTAGCTGAGGATAGATTCAACAGCTTAAGAAAAGGTTTGAGAATTACAAGAATTTGAAAATTAACCATATGGTATAAGTCTTTCTTGTGCAGGATTTATGAAGAAAAAGGTTTTGGAAACAAAACACTACATCCAAAATACCTCATCCTTGTTTTGGACACAGTGTTAAAATCTAATTCCTACATCCAAAATGCATTTCGGGAAAACATTCTTTTGGATGTTGATTTCGGACCTGGTCTTGTTCCAAAATCAATCCTTAATATTCCTTTATTCCAAATTTCGAGTTTCAAAAAATTGATTTGCACATTTTTCAAAACTCCTCAGAAAAACATATGTTTTCAAGGCACTTTACTCTCATACTATCCTAGACATCCAAAGCTATCTGGTTTTCTCTCATTCAAAACCCTTGAAATCGTTCTTCTTCCAAAAATCCTTTGTACTCTTCTACTTCAAAAACTAAAAAAAGACCTTAAAAAAAAGCTTCAATCTTTCAATGGCCAAGACAAAATCTACTGTTCCAAAACCTAAGATGGAGCAAAAATCTTTTTCGGTGTTAAAGAAAAATGTTTCGGGTTCAACCAAGGGCAAGGCTAAAGCAAAGGAATCTTCTCCTCAACCTCACTTCTCGGCCTCTCATTATGATTTGTCTGAATCTTCTTCAGATCAAGTGAGTTCTGCAAATCAGGTACCCCGATTTCTTGACTCAAAATGTGAATCTGAATACAATGACTGGGTCTTCAGAAATCGAACTATTATTTCTGGTTATCGAGTAAACCACTCTGCTTTTCTGAACTTGTCAAATATTCTAGATATGTTTGATCATGTTGGGTGAGGGAGTTTGTTATCCGTTGATGAGAAAATCCATACTCCTTTAGTCTGGGAATTTTATGCAAATTTGAGAAAGGGCAAACTGGAAAAAATTGAGGGAGGGTTTATGATTCGATGGTATGTAACATGAGTAAAAGGAAAAGATTTTGAATTTGACCATAGAATACTGAATAGAATTTGTGATGTTCGAGATGCCAGTTTTTAGTAGTTTGAGTTGAACAAATTTCCTGATGGAAATGAAATTTTTGTTCTGGAAAATTTTGAGAAGTTATTTACTGGTAGAAAAAGTTTTGAGAACTCTGGAAATCGTAGTTCCAAATGGCTAAATAGATTGGGCAGAATTTTACATCATATGGTGTCTACCATTGTTGTTCCTAGTTCCGGCCATAAGACCTCCATCAGTATACTTCAAATGGTAGTCATGTTAACCTTAGCAGATGGGAGACAGATTAACTTTGGGTTCTTGGCAACTACGTTAATGTTGCAATCTAGAAATACTTCTAGCAAGGCTTTACCATTTGGAAATTTGTTGACCAAAGTTTTCAGATTTTTCAATGTTGATTTAAATTATGTTACTTGTGATCCCTCAAGAACAAATGTCTACAGCTTTGACTCCTTTGAAAAGATGGGGTATGTAAGGAAGGGAAATTCATAGAAATTGTTAAGAGAATCTGCTGGAAAAGAGAGAGAAAATTTGATAAAGATCAAGGAAGAATGGAAGTCAGGAACTAAAAGAAAATTAATGAAGAAGGAACTGTTCCGGACTCCAGTCTATCTGAGACTATTTTGAGTGCAATCAGCTCCTTTGCAGAGAAATTGGAATCTCTTAGTTTAGAAATTAAGAGTATTGGAAACAGACTGTCTGTCATTGAGCAATCTGCTAAGCCTTCTGCCTCTATATCTGATCATGAAAAAGATGAACAATCTTCAAAGGACAAGGCTGAACCGCCTGCAGATGTCAATGTTCCCTCTCCTAAACCCTCTCCTGAACCATCTCCGTGGCCTTCTCCCATACAGAAGAAAGATATTCCTACTCCTTCTCCCAAGCCCAAACCATCTGGCAAAAGACATAAGCATGTGGTTGTAAAAAGAAAGTCTAACAAAATTGCTGGTCATTTTTCAAAGAAGGGGGCTAGATCCAAGTCTGAAACGATCAATATTTCCTAGACTGTTTTCTTGGGCAGCACAATGGCCTGATGACCAATTTACTTTCTGCAACAGTTGAACAATTTACTTTTTCAGTCATTTACCTTCTGTTTTTGGATAATTTCTGATACTTGTGTCATTCTCTATCACGCTTATTATCTATTTAACGACTTTTGATTGAATATTACTTCTCCTTCTGCTATGCTTTTTTTTTATTAATGACAAAGAGGGAGAAAGAAAATGACATTGAATATGACTGTTATTATGGGGGAGAAAGAAAAACAAATGACATTACTGTGAAAATGTCAAATGTTGGTCTGTGAATATTATGGTCTGCATGACTGTCGGCATAATGTTGTTTGCAAGAAATATGTCGGTCTGAAAATGATATAGTCTACAAATATGATGTCGGTATGCAGTAACTGATAAGGAGAAAATGTTAGGTCTGCATGTTAAATCTACATGTTGATATACAAAAATGTTATGAGTTCTGCATAATAATCTGATATGGATTCCGCATGACTAATGTTATATGTATGAACTAAATTTTTGAACATAACTTTCATCTGAAACTGGACTGTTAATGTATGATTTTTTAATCTGCGAAATAACTGCCATGGAAGTTGAAACCATTTTAAAAAATTGAAACTATTTATGGAAGAGAAAAGACTGTTGTATGAACAGTTATTGAATTCCAAGTAACTGCATGAACTGTTATGAACTGCATGAACTACTTCTGGCATGAACAGTTATGCATTGATATCAAATTTGAACTGTTAAGAAAATCATTGATATGATTTACTGTTTACCAAAATTTTCTGAAAAACCCCTCTATTTGTGATGCTCACTTTTATAATAATGGTATTTATTAGACTAGATTCTGTGATAAGATTTCCGTGCATCAAGTCAAGGGGAGTTTTGAACTCAGAAATTTCGTATCCAAAACAAATGTTCTTATAAGTAGATTTACTGAACTGAAAAATGTTTTGGACATTCAAAAGCCCTATCCAAATGAAATTCTGAAAACACATGTTCTTCCAAAACCATTTCGGATACATTTTCTAGATGAATAAAGTGTTACTTCTTCTCATTCCTCTTATATTCGAAATAGTCACATAAGCATATATTTAAGGGGAGCATCTTAGTATTTTATCTCTATCAAATTACTCTGAATATTTATATAGAGAAATGATATACGTTAGGATAATTGAGATATGTTTATAAATTTTTTATCGTAAAGATCTCTATGAGACCTATACTATAAGATTACATTTATTTGTTCAACATGTTCTTTCTATTTACATATCAAATGTGTCATGTTTGTCATCACTCAAAATGGGGGAGATTGTTAGCCCTAAGGGCTTTCTTTTATGTTTTGATTTATGGCAAACGTTGATATGGACTAACTTATTAATTTCCTGTGAAAGAACATGGTTTATCTTTATTCTTCTAAAGTCTTCAGATAAGAATTGTTAACAACCTCTTCATCGCTAATTTCAATATTAGAAGATCAAATGAGAAAGTCAGAGTATAAGAAGTTATATATCATGGAAGCTCTTTATGAAGAATGATTGACTAGGAAGTGTTATTAAGGTATATTTATTAATTCCTATGTCTTCTTATCTTTTTATTCATTTGACTTTACCTTGAAGCTTCAAAGAAGATGATTTTCAAAGTTTTTAAAATTTACAGAATTTTGGATGGAACAGTTTGAATCTAAAAGGTTCATCCAAAATCCTATAAACCGGGTTGAAAATTTTCTATTAGGAATGTGCCATTTTTGGACTTACCTTTTGGATGCATCTTTGTCCAAAACCTGAGTCCAAAACTCGGATGAGTTTAAACAGAAAAATTTGTAGCCGTTTTTTTATGACCGTTGGCACTCCCTTTTTGGCTCTATAAATAGCCCTTAAAGCAAGATTAGAAGCAGTATTTTTGAAACATTCATTATTATTGCTCAATACTTTCAAAATCCTTCTTTTATCTAGCTTCAATGTGAGTTCATTGTGTATCAAAGATAAAAGTAATTTGTGGCTTGTATCCGAGAAAACATCTGCTCAAGAAAGTGAGCTTATCTCTATTCTATTGATTTTCAATTATCTGTTGTTGTGCAAGGTTGTGGTGTAAAACCCATAGGGGTGAGTCTTGTGTTTTGTGTATGTGTAAGGTTGTGGTGCAAAACTCATAGGAGTGAGCCTTGTGTTTTATGTATGTGCAAGGTTGTGGTGTAAAACTCATAGGGATGAGTCTTGTGTTTTGTGTATGTTCAAGGTTGTGTGGTAAAACCCATTGGGGTGATCCTTGTTTTGTGTTTGTGTCAAGGTTGTGTGGTAAAACCTAGTGTGGTGATCCTCTCTTGTATGTGAATCGGTTTCATTAAGTGAGGTTAATGAAATAGGGCTGAAAATTCTTAAGTGTGAGGCTTAAGGTAGTGAACGTAAATCATTGTTGATCGAACCACTATACATCTCTTGTCTCATTTTATTCAGTAATTCATGTACTGTTTTTTTTATGATCTTTCACTGTCTAAATCTGAATATACATCTACGAGTACTTAGATAGCTTTCTATGCATCTATAAAGTCAGTCCAAGTATCTTGGTGATCATTCTTGTTCAACATTTTAGACAATTCGGAAAAATCATTTTTTTGCTTGCCAAAAACCTTATTCACCCCCTCTCTAAGGTTTTTCATATTCATTTAGAATATATTCATTTAGATCTTTGTGGTCCATCTCGTGTCCCGTCTAAGGGTAGTACTTGGTATTTATTGACTTTTATTTATGATTATTCAAGGAAAGTTTGGGTTTATTTTTTGAAAAATAAGAGTGATGTTTACCTAACTTTGAAACAGTGAAAAGTTTTGATTGAAAAATAGACAAGTAAACAAATAAAGCAATTGAGGACAGATAATAGTGAAGCTTAAAATGGCAAAAACGATGAAACCGAAAGCATGCTCATTGAACAAAAAAATATACAGAGCATCATTGAAGCTGTTTACTTTTGTATTTGAATGACCTTATTGATACTGAAGAAGATGTCTAAACCAGGATGCTTGAAGCCATTGGATCACGTCCTTATAAACGCCGGCTTTGTCTCATTCACACGAAACTTTTGAACTTCCGGAATGACGCCCTTTCTTCCTTTGCCGGTGAAAGCTTACTAAGACTTGGATCATTCAAATGGCCTTTGTTCCTTTTCTTTTCTTTTTTTTTTTCATGCCATACCATCATAGAAAGAGACCAAGAGAGCAAAACAAAAAGTATCATGCTTTTTGTTATCCTCTCACGTTAAACAATACGGGATCCATCATGTATTATTTTTTTTATATTTTATTTTACTCTTGGTACTATTTATTAGACCAAATAAAATTATTTACTCTTGGGCTTAAACACCCATAATTAATAAGTCTTAATTATTTATTTTCTAGGCTTCATAAAATAGTCCAATAAATAATTAATAAGTCCAAATAGACCAATATAAAATATCAAACCTTTTATCTAATTTATACCTAGATTAATTTTTTAATTATTCAATCTGGACCTTGGGCACTGAATAATTAATTAACCAATTAAATTAGATAAAATATATACTCTCTCCTGGACCTTTTATTTTATTCTAGTCCAATAATAAATTAGACTACTTAAATAAAATAAAATAAAATCCATAATTATCAAGACCAATTCCTTAACCCAAATCTATCAGAACTTAAGGGCAATTTCGGGGACCAAAAGACACATCACATTGGCTACTAAAATAATCAAAATACCCCTACTATACAAATAGCTATATTTTGCATTTTAAATATTTCTTAATATCACCATAATGAAATATTGACTCCAAGGATAATGTTGCATTAGAAAAGTCTCTGACCTACAGGTGTAATAAGTAAAATACTCCTCTATGCATCGCCGTACATTTAGAGAGAAAAATTGTACTAACACCTCTCTAAAAGACATCTATCATCTTTAGACCTCTAGTCCAATGATCCATGACTCCTGGAATGTTTTCGCTTTACAAGGGAGCTACCCTAAAGCAAACATTCAAGTCATATTCCCCAAGGCCTTGGATATTTAGATCATTTGAACAGTCACAAGGGACGATATAGCACAGAAGCTATCTTGTAAAAGTCTGTTTAACTAACTAGTTACATATACCCAACATACAAGTATATCAGCTCTACGAAAGAACCTTAACTACAGCATATCAAAGTATATGCCTCCAACTTCGTCAGACCACCAACTCATACTTAAACGATAGAGTATTAGTCAACGCTATAGCAGTAATAGTATGGGTTTCTTCTAAATAACACTTTTAGAAACTACTATTACATGTCATGTTCTATGTATTCGAAACACACTTATGCTATGAAATGAGTGAACTACTCACTGACTAAAGGTAAGACATTCCCTATTTAAAATTCATAACACAATAACCTAAACATGATGAGATTCTCATTCTCATCAATAGATTAAGAAAAACGTTTATGTATTAAGTAACCAGTTATCCATGCCTTACTGTGAAAGAGCACTATTCACATAGATCACTTACTTAAACACAATGAATCCTATCCAAACGTAAATCGTGCACAAATAAAATATAAATTTACAAATAAATTTTGAGAATAAATTCTTTTATTAATAGAATTGATAATTACAGCAAAAAACTAGTCTAGATGGCATATATTCTAATAATCTCCCACTTGCAGTCTAAGATTAAGAAAGTCTGTAGGTGCCCAACCCTATAGCGTCTAAGTGTCTCTTGAAGACTCTCTCAGCCAAAGCTTGGTAAAAGGATCTGCTGGTTGTTCTACGAGGCTATCTGTTCCACAACGATTTCCCGTCTCTGGATGAAATCCCAGATAGGTGGTACTTCCTCTCGATGTACTTCCCTTTCTTGTGATTTCTGGATTCTTTGGATTGCAAAACTGCTCCAGAGTTGTCGCAATACACTACAATCGATCTGTCCATGAGTGGTACAACTCCAAGTTCTGAAAGGAACTTCCGGAGCCAAACTGCTTTTTTGGATGCCTCCGAAGTTGCCATATACTCAACTTCTATGACTAAGCCAGCAATGCAAGATTGCTTGATACTCCTCCATGAAACAGCTCCTCCAAATAAGGTGAGGACATATCCACTAGTGAATTTTCTCTCATCCTTTTCTGCCTAGAAGTCTGAGTCTGTGTATCCAGTAGGAACCAAGTCGTCAACCCTATAAACTTTCATATAATCTTTTGTACTACTGAGGTACTTGAAAATATGCTTTTACAGCTTACCAATGAACCTCCCTAGGGTTTGACTGATATCTACTAACTAAGCCTATGGCAAAGCAGATATCTGGCCTAGTATACCGCATGGCGTATATGAGACTTCTTACAACCGAAGTGTAGGAAATCTTAATCATCTTGTCTTTTTCCTCTTGGGACTTAGGATAGCCCTTAGAATAAAAAGACAACATACGTCTGCAAGGGATTAGAGTTCCCTTACATGAGTCCATGCTAAATTTGGCTAGCATCTTGTCAATGTATGTCATTTGGGATAATCCTAACATTCTCTACTTCCTAGTTTTAAGAAGCTTAATCCCGAGAATGTAATTGGCTTTTCCTAAGTCCTTCATACTGAATTGACTAGACAGTCAAACCTTAGTAGATGACAATGTTCCTACATCATACCCAATGAGTAAAATGTCATCCACATATAGGACAATAAAAACCACATTTATGCCTTTCAATTTCCTGTACACACATGGTTCATCCTCGTTTTGAATGAAAATATAAGACTTTACAATCTAGTCAAAACGAATGTTCCATATTCTAGATGCTTGCTTAAGTCCATACTTGTGCTCCATTTCCTACTCGAAGTCTATGCTCGCCCTTCTGGAGTCTCTTATCTTCCTGAACCCTTGTAAGGAGTTACTGATATGATCAGTGGCACCAGAATCTACAATCCAAGTAGAAGTTGATACAACCATTGAAATTAACTCTAGATAGAGAACAATACCTGTAGGATTTTTCTTGGCTTGAAGTTCTGGACACTTCTTTTTCCAGTGTCCTTTCTGCCCGCACTTGAAGTACTTGTTTTTTGGGCTTGTTGGGCTGGTTCTTGGGCTGGGCCGACACGTTTCCCTTCTTCTTCTTGAACTTCCTCAATTTGGGCCCAATTTTGGAAAAAAAAAAATCCTAGCAATCATAGCCTTGGACTGTGGCTTCATGATATTCTCTGCCACTTGGTGTTATTTCATTAACTCGGTTAAACTCATATTTAACTTGTTCATGTTATAATTTAACTTGAATTGAGTAAAAGAGTCCGAAAGAGATTCGAGAACCATGTGCACTTGGCTCTCAGGGTTAATTACAGCCCCTAAGACTTCTGTTTTCTCGAAAGCAACAATCATCTTGAGCATATACTCCCTGACTAATGCTCCATCAGCCATCTTAGTGTTGATGATCGTCCTAAAAGCCTTCTGCCTTGCAGGCCAACTCTTATTTGTGAATATCGTGGCTAGTGATTGGCTAATATCGTACGCAATGGTCAAGTGCTCGTGTTTAGACTGGAGCACATTAGACATGGAGGCCAACATATAGCATCAAGCCATTTCATTGGCCTTCTTCCATGCTTTTTCAGCCTCTCGCTCCTCAACGGTAGAACCCTCCCCGATAACATGGTAAGTGTCAAAAAGGATATACTTAATACTCCTCAACAATGAGTATTATGTCCAAATTCCTTTTTCGGTCCACATAATTTGGACTTATTAGCTTATTCTCACGAAGAATAACGGCCAAATAACTAAAAGAACCTCCACTAACCATTTCTGAAAAATCGAAAATAAAAGAAAACTCAGTTTGTAAAAAATAAAATAATTTGTGACTTTATCCTCATATTAAATCCGATAATAGTTAACCCCATCACTATTATCTTTAATATAATTAATTTGGCTCTTCGAAAAACTGACATAGCTTCTTGGGAAGATTAACAGTTTCTTAAGCTAAGTGTATTAATCACCACAAATTAATTTCTCTTCTAGGTAATGATCTAGAAGATAACTCCATCGTGGGATGACCGTTTCTTCTCATTTCTATAGACATTCCTCGCACTATAACCTCCAACGTGGGCTGGTTGATCATAGCACGTGTCTCGGGTTATTAATTACATCCATCTATTAGTTCTAGATCCTTGTGGTATCCCCATCCTATACGGGTTCACTCCCAGGGTGGCGCGATGGGACTCATGATCTCTAATGAGGATCATAATGGAAGCAGTGGGGTCGTTGGAACCCCTCTCCCACTTATTATTTTAAAATAAGGGTTTTCTTGGAAAATATCCTTTGAAAATTTCAATTAAGTTTTCTTTTAACTCAAAAATAAAATATCTAAATCCATAAAAATTTCTATATTAAGGTTTATACCCTTTGAGAAATTTTTCATGGATTAATGTTATTTTAGTTAATTAACTTAAAAATTTTAAAAATTTTCAATAAAACTTTTGAGAGATTTTGATCTCAAGTTTAATTTGACAAAAATAATTTTTCTTGTTAAAATTAAATCAAAATGATTTTCTATTTTAATTCACAAAAATATCTAAATCCAAAATATTTTTTATGTCAAGGATAAAATCCTTTGAGAAAATAACCAAGAATTAATTTTTGTTTGAATTAAAATTAACCATTTAATTTAAGAAAAATATTTTTCTTTGTCAAAAATTTCCAAAGACTTTGGTCTTTGAGAAAATGCGTACATAGGGTGCAAAAAGAAATACACATGCTAGAATACTATAAACGTTTTCATACTTTTCTATTCTTTTAACTTAAGTGTCCAACTAATAGACTTAAATAAATTAATTAATTAATTAATGGTCTTGTTTAATCCTAAATTTTCTTTACCGTTATTTTTTATGCAAAATATTCAATAAATATTAATTATTGCAATAAAAATAACTTCGCGTGGTACGGGATCAAAAACAAAAAAATATTTTTTTTATTACTGGTTCAGTGCACCCGCCACACTGGATCATGGTCCATGGGAAAAACCCATGGGTCGCTACCCGGCTCGCCAACAACCCCGCTCTCGGTTAAAATTGAAGACTTCCTCACGGCACGTGAGGAAGCCAGAAGCTTTCCTCATGCGCCGGCGGGGCTGTAGCTCCAAGCCGCGGCTAGGACGACTCCACACTCAATCAAGGTAGGCGGCTCGGCTTATCTTCTCTAGATTGTTTTGCAATTTTTCTTCTGCGATTTTACATTTCTTCTTCTGGTTCTTTCATCCAAACAACATATAAAACCACTTCGAAAGCTCCTATACCCTTAAAAAGAGTGGGCTTACATGTTACATCTAAGAAAGTAGTAAATTACAATATTCCTATACTTCTACTCGCAAAATTTACACAAAGACTATCCCAAACCAGAAACACAAAAGTTCATAGAAAACATCCAAAATAAATATTTTCTTATTTTAGTTAAGCCTAATATGCTTCCTATATTTGCCAAACCATGTCTCTGATACCACTTGAAGCTTAAAATGGCAAAAATGATGAAACCGAAAGAATGCTCACTGAACAAAAAAATATATAGAGCATCATTGAAATTGTTTACCTCTGTGTTTGAATGACTTTATTGGCATTGAAGAAGATGTCTGAACTAGGATGCTTGAAGCTACTGGATCACGTCCTTGTAAACGTCGGCTTCGTCTCATTCACGTGAAACTTTTCAGCTTCCGGAATGGCACCCTTTCTTCCTTTGCCAGTGAGAGCTTACTGAGACTTGGATCATTCAAATGGCCTTGGTTCATTTTCTTTTCTTTTCATGCCATACCATCATAGAGAGAGACTAAGAGAGTGAAACAAAAAGTATCATACTTTTTGTTATCCTCTCACGCCAAACAATACGAGATTCATCTCGTGTTATTTTTTTCTTTTATATTTTATTTTACTCTTGGTCTTATTCATTGGGTTAGATAAAATTATTTATTCTTGGGCTTGAACACCCTTAAATAATAAGTCTTAATTATTTATTTTTTGGGCTTCATAAAATAGCCCAATAAATAATTAACAAGCCCAAATAGACCAATATAAAATATCAGGTCTTTTATCTAATTTATCCCTAGATTAATTTTCTAATTATTCAATCTGGGCCTTGGACCCTGAATAATTAATTAATCAATTAAATTAGATAAAACATATATTCTCTCTTGGGCCTTTTATTTTATTCTAGCCCAATAATAAATTAGACTACTTAAATAAAATAAAATAAAACCCATAATTATCAAGACTAATTCCTTAACCCAAATCTGTCAGGACTTAAGGGCAATTTCGGGGACCAAAAGACACATCATCTTGGCTACTAAAATGATCAAAATACCCCTGTTATACAAATAGTTATATTTTACATTTTAAATATTTTTTAATATCACTAGAAGGAAATTTTGACCCCAAGGATAATACTGCGTTAGAAAAGTCTCCGATCTACAGGTGTAATGACTAAAATACCCCTCTACACATCGCCGTACATTTAGAGAGAAGAAGTGTACTAACACCTCTCTAAATGACATCTATCATCCTTAGACCTCTTGTCCAATGATTCACGACTCTTGGAATGTTTCCGATTTACAAGGGAGTTACCCTAAAGCAAACATCCAAGTTATGTTCTCTAGAGTCTTGGATATTTAGATCATTTGAGCAGTCATAAGGGGCGATATAGCACAGAAGCTATCTTGTAAAAATCTGTCTTAACTAACTAGTCATATATACTCAACGTAAAAATATATCAGCTCTACGAAAGAACCTTAACTACAACATATCAAAGTACATGCTTCTAGTTTCGTCAGACTACCAACTTATACTCAAGCGGTAGAGTATTAGTCCACGTTGTAGCAGTAATAGTCTGGGTTTTTTTCTAAATAGTATTTTCAAAAACCACTATTACAGGTCATGTTCTGTGTATTCGAAACATGCTCATGTTATGGAGTGAACTACTCACTGGCTAAAGGTAAGTCATCCCCATTTGGAATTCATAACACAATAATAACCTAAATATGATGAGATTCCCATTCTCATCAATTGGTTAAGAACAAACGTTTATGTGTTAAGTAACTCGTGATTTATACCTTACTGCGAAAGACTACCATTCACATGGATCAATCACTTAAACACAATGGGCTCTATCCAAACGTAAATCGTACATAAATAAAATTTAAATTTACAAACAAATTTTGAGAATAAATTCTTTTATTAATAAAATCAATAATTACAGCAGAAAACTAGTCTAGAGAGCATATATTCCAACAAATAGCATGGACTTCTGTGAAAAAGAATTTGATGAATTTTGTAAGATGAAGGAATTGTTCGACGCCGTACAGTAAGAATGACACCTCAAGAAAACAGTGTTGCAGAACGCATGAACAAAACTCTTTTGGAAAAAACACGATATATGATATCAAATGCAGGGTTGACAAAGGATTTCTGAGCAAAAGCAGTTTCTAAGCATGTTACATTGTCAACCGCGCTCCTTCTGCAGTTCTTGATTTCAAAACTTTTGAGGAAGTTTGGTCAAATACGCATGCTAATTACTCTTATTTGAAAGTTTTTGGATGTCCAGTATACATGCATATAAATGATGGAAAATTGGAGCCTAGAGTTAAGAAACATATTTTCCTTGGATATGCTTCTGGGGTGAAAGCATACAAATTGTGGTGTCCATATTCCAAATCACCAAAATTTGTAATTAACAGAGATTTTACATTTGATGATGAATTGTCTATGTTAAATTCTAAAAGGGAGTCTTCGAGTTCTTGTCGTGTAGATGAAGATGGTATGCAGGAGCATGTAGAGCTTGGAATTGGCAATTCTGGTCCTTCTAATTTGACTTCTTCTATTTAGCAAAATTCAATTCACAGTGATGAAGAAGATACAGAAGAAGAATATTTCATAGCCCGGAATAGATCAAGAAGGGAGAGTAGACCACCGGAAAGGTATGTAAATTCAGTTGTATATGCTTTGTCAATTGCAGAAGAAACAGATGGAGATGGTGAACCGTCTACCTACAATGAAGCTATTTCAAGTGAAGATTCAGCTAAGTGGTTGATTGCAATGAATGAAGAAATTGAGTCCCTCCACAAGAATGGAACTTAGGTCCTTGTAAAGCCGTCTTTGGGAAAGAAATTTGTTAGTTACAAATGGGTCTTCAAGAAAAAGGAAAGTACACTCAGAGCTGAAGATGGAAGGTTTGCAAGATTGGTTGCAACGGGTTTTAGTCAAGTATAAGGTATTGATTTTAATGACGTATTTTCACCTGTTGTTAAATATAGTTCTATCCGTGTTTTGCTTGCTTTAGTTGCTATGCATGATTTGGAATTAGAGCACCTTGACGTTAAAACAGCCTTCCTACATGGTAATCTTAAGGAACAAATTTATATGAAGCAGCCTGAAGGATTTGAAATTGAAGGAAAAGAAGACCATGTTTGCCTTTTAAAAAAAATCCTTATATAGATTGAAGTAGTCTCCAAGACAGTGGTATAAGAGGTTTGACTCATTTATGTTAGTCATGGTTATTCAAAAAGCATGTACCATAGCTGTGTTTACTTCCGAAAGTTACATGATCGTTCTTTCATTTATCTGTTGCTCTATATTGATGACATGCTCCTTGCTGCTAGGAATCTGGAAGAAATCAATATCTTAAAAAGACAGTTAAAGAGTGAATTTGAGATCAAAGATTTGGGAGCAACTAAAAGATTCTTGGCATGGAGATCAAGAGAGATTGAGCTCTTGGGAAGCTGTACTTGACTCAAAAAAATTACATTGTGAAAGTTTTGGAGAGGTTTGGCATGAAAAATGCAAAACCTATAAGTACTCCTTTTGCAAGTCATTTTAAACTTTCAGCTACTCAGTCACAATAGTCAAGTGAAAAGGAAGATTATATGGCACGTGTTTCATATTCTAGTGCAGTCAGCAGTATAATGTATGTAATGGTTTGTACTCATCCGGAAATTACACAATTAGTAGATATATATCATATACTTGTGAGATACTTCAAATACTTGTTTGGAGTTTGGAAGAAATAACAACACTTTGGTTGGTTTTGTAGACTCTGACTACGCCGGAGATCTTGACAGGAGAATATCACTTATTGGCTATATATTTTGCACTGGGGGTCGTGCAGTTAGTTAGAAAGCTAGCTTACAGCATGTAATAGTGTTGTTTACTACGGAGGTAGAATATATGGCTCTGACCGAGGCAATAATCAAAGAAGTCCTGTGGTTGAAAGGCTTATTTGGTGAACTTAATCTACATAAAGATGTAACTATAATATACTATGACAATCAAAGTACATTACATTTGACTAGTGATCAGATGTATTATGAGAGGACAAAGCATATTGATGTGAAGTTTCACTTCATTCGAGATATCATTGCTGAGAAAAAAGTCTTTGTTCGGAAAATTAACACCAAAGACAATCCTGCCGACATACTTACAAAACCTCTTCTCGTCTTCAAGTTCAAGTAGAGTCTGGACTTGATTGACATTCGCTATTCGTGATTTGTGGTCTTTGGACCTTTGTGGAGAAGGTGGAGCAAAACTATTATGTTTGAATTTGGGATGCAAGTCAAGGTGGAGATTTGTTAGGATGCCTTGCATCTCACATCAGGAAACCAAAGATTTCTTCACCACTATTAATACTTTGTTATGTTAGGAAGTCCCACATTGAAAAGTCACAACATATTCACTACCATATAGCCTTCTAAATAAAGGTTTGGTTTGGTTCTTTGAACACAACAACACACCAACATAATAGTTTGAATAACCCTTGAGGCATTTGATATTTGTAATACTCTTATTCTATATTAGTGGTATTTAGTGGCTTATGAACACTATCCTAAAACCTTGTAAATTGTCTTTTTTATAGTGAAATTTTGTTCCGCCTCTGCCTTATTTATTTTTCTCCGCGTTATTTTTGTTATCATTATTTATTTGTTATGTGTAGCTTTGCCATTGGAGTTTTGATTTATTCTTGGGGCCTATCCCTTACAGAGATTTCTGGGTTCTTTGCTGAAGCGAATGCAAACTAAAGGCTTGGGCTTGGAGGACTTCTTGAAGGCTGTTCAACCACTGGAAATAAAAGTCAGAGACTGTTATTCCCACACTATATGTCTTAGCACTGATGAATTTATAGAGATGCTGGAACTTGATGGTTGTTTCATAATTGAGCTGCTTCGGAAGATAGGAGGGATTTGAGCTGACCCTGATGCCAGGTGAAGAATCACGGCCTTCTTTGGCCTCGCTGACACTGAATTTCTTCAACTTCGAGATACAAAGACCTGATGAGAGGTTATTGCAAAGTATAGCGACCCTGAAGGAAAGCACTTGCTCGATTTTCTTCGATCATGCATCATTCAAGCGGGAAATGATAGCCCATCAAGCTTCATTGCAGCGGGACTGTGTGAGACTGACACTAATTCACAGACTCGTTTAATTCATTGCATTTCCAATCTTTCTCCTGCCGAAAAAAGTCTCAAGACCGGCTAAGAAGACAGCTTCTTGGCTATAAAATTCAGGCGTGAAGTGATAGAGATGACAACTATAGCTCTGGAAGATTTCATAAGCTCATTTTTGTTGAATTGCATGGCTTATGAGCAGTGTCACGGTAGTTGTTCCAAGGACATCACTGCCTACGCAACTTTGCCCGATTTCCAAGGCCAAGGACGTGGAACTTCTATCCGATCGCAGCGTTATAGAGAACTACTTGGGGACCGATGCTGATCACAGCCTAAGCAACTTTTCTCGATTGCCTAATAATCAATGCATCTTACATTTGTTTGGAGGAAACCGTATCGATCTAAACTGAATGGCGCTTCTAACTACTTAAATTTCCACGTTTGCTGCGTGCATCTACCTAAACATTTTTTCAACTCTTGTTCTTGTTTCTTGTGATGCTTGAGGGGCTTCATGTAAAGAAGAAATTAAAAGATAGAAGCCTTAGAGTTCGACGATAAGATTACAAAAGGTACAAAATATTTGATAGCTTGAGATGATTAGGATTCAAACACTGAGAGGTCTTTGGACACACAGTAGGAATCAAATATTGAAGAAAGTGGCACAGCGACGAGAGAAGTAAGGACAAAGTTATAAGTAGGATGGCAATTTTCCCGCTTAAATTGGGGATCCGATCCAGTTCGGTCCGGTTGAGTCGGAGATTTTCCGATTGAAGTGGGGACGGACTTCATTCCTCGGCCCGCCAACCGAGAACGGGTCGGGAATGAGGATTGCATGATCTCCGCCCCTAGCTCGGCCCGCTTTACATATATTATATAAGTAGATTATATAAATATATATACGCAACTCATACATATAGATGTGAATTATATATGTATATATACTATATAGATTATATATATATATTATATATGTATACATACTAATATATATATATTATATAAATTATAGGTAGATTATATATATTATATATAATTATATATGTATACATACTAATATATATATGTATTATATAAATTATAGGTAGATTATATATATATATATATTATTATATATATATATATAAAGGTAGATTATACATGTATATAAAATAAAATAGAAGAGAAGAGAAAAAAAAGAAAAAGAAAAAAATTATTAATTATTAATTTCACTCTTAATAATCTAGTGATATGATAAATACATGAATTATTGAAAACCACCACAAAAGTTTTCTATATGATTAAAAAGTTTTGAATAAAATATATTGGAGGCAATTTTTTTTTAAGTCTTTAAAATATTTTCGCTTCCCTAATGGGCTGGGACCAGGGATTGTTTTGTACCCGGCGGGCCAGGGGCGGGGATCCTCGCCTTTTCCCGTGACGGGGACGGATCGGGAATGGAGAAATGGGGACATATGCGAGGACAAAATCGGGATTTTTAGTCCCCGATCCGACCCGACCCATTACCATCCCTAGTTACAAGTATGATTTTCGGCAAGATTTAAAACCTAATACACATGTATAGTTCAAATAAAGCTGTAAATATAATTAAGCTGTACTTAATGATTTAATTTTGAAAACATGTTGGGTTGTCCATGAGATGTTTTAGGTCAATCTTGAAGAGGCCTTTATTGAAGTATAAGTTTATGATTTTGTTCACATTATAAGAATAAGTGTGTTAAGAAATAAGCAAATTTTTTAATATTACTAGATGGTCTACCCCTACAAAGGAAAATAATAATTCTCGAACTAAATATTTTTTTTAATAAAATAGACAACACATTATTGAAGAAAAAAAATAAAAAATAATGTGTTTTTTTTTTGTGGGGGGAGGGGGAGGGGGGTACTATTCTAATATTTTCTTACGTAAAAAAAATCAAAGAAAAGTAATAAATTCATTTAAGTGGAACACTTGATATCTCTACTCAAATATAGTGCTATTGAATCTCTTACTTACTCAACTAATAACCTAAGTTCTAGCTAACCCCAAAAAGTATTGGGTAGGAATGACGGCAATATTGAACACGATACGCCAACACGACACGAAAACGACACGGTTATAACGGGTTAGGGTTGGGGTTTCGCGGGTTCGGGTTGAAATAGGTCAACCCGTTTAATTTTAAATGCGTACAGGTAATAAACGGGTTCAACCCGTTTAACCCGTTTCAATCCGCGAACCCGTTTAACTTTTTTTAATATTTATATTTAATACTTTTTGTAATACTCTACAAATTTCACTATAAAAAAATTAGATAATTTAATTTTTACATGAATTAATTGAATTAAATTTTATTATATGAATTAATTGTATTATTTGTGTGTCTATTTTGTTTAATTATATGAGACCTCTTAAGAAAAATAAATGATATTAATGCAGCTATTTACTTGATATATAGTAAATGAATCATTCTTAATTAATTATTATTTAGTGTTTATAATAATATTATTATTACAATGACTTTTAGTTAGAGAAAATAATTTTTTGAACAATCTAATTTTATTGCAAAACTACATTTGTTCAGATTTTTAAGATTAAATCTTATGAATTTATTAAGATCTCTAAATATTGAGTGGGATAGTTTGTTATTTTATTGGGTTTTTATGACTTTATGGGTTGTTTTATTAGTTTTTTTAATTTTATATGATTTGATTTAATTTTGTAAAATTTTTTGTGTAATGGTGCACAGATTGGTGGGTTTAGTAAGTATTCGGATTGAAGGATTTAATAATTATCTATTTAATTTTTGTGTCTAATCGTGTCAACCCGTTTTATAACACGAACACGACACGAGAATAACCGGGTTGACACGACACGACACGTTTATTAAACGGGTCGTGTTCGGGTTAGCCTGTCGAGTGTAATTATCTCAAGTTGACACGACTCGCCAATCCGAACACGACACGATTACCACCCTTTAAGTAGGATCTTAGATGCAGGAATTAAATTTGTAAGAGGCTACTATTTTTTTTTATTTGGTAAAATAATATTGGGTCTTAATTAAATTTAAATATTTTTTTTAATACCATATACTAGGTCATGATATATTTATTCTTGTGGACCATTTTTTCAACACCAAAATTAAACGTTTTGTTGATCCATTACCTTTTTTAAAACCATTTTTATTTTAATTTTATACTAGCTCTTTAATTTTTGAGGTACAAAACATATAAAGTATATTAAAAATTATAATATTAAACAAAAAATTTAAAAATTTGCTCTGGGGAAAACCTCAAGGACTATCCGAGCAAGCAATTTCCATCCAAGCTTGATGATGACATGACTTTTTCTTGTTTTACTCTTCTACGTTCCTCATCAATCACACTGTTGCCTGTTCCAAAGAGGAGTAGTTCATTTCTTTAGGATCTGGTCTGCTAGATTTTTTTTTCATTTAATAGTTGCTTTAGCTATCTTTTCTGTTCTTTGGTTGTATCCTGAAAAGGGGTGGAACTGGATTGGGGACGGACCGCAGACCGCCGCTGGCATGTCCTTTCTCTATAATACTGTTCTATTTGAAAGGGTTATTTCTTGCATTCAACGACCAACGTGCCGATAAACATGAAAAAGACCCGCTGACATTTCCACACGCCTTGTTAGGAATTTTATCCTTTTTCTTTTTTAATTCTAATTCTGATTTCCTCTGTTTCACTTTCAGTTTCCTCACTCTTATATGGTAGGGAATTTTCTGAAAATTACAGTCATAGATTGTCTTTCCAATGACTTTTGGAATGCTCGAAAGATTCTGTGCTTGATGATCATCTGGCATATCTTATTCTCAAAATTCAGCCACCATTTCAACACAAAGCTCAAGATGTCATGCTTTGGAATCCTACTACATCAGGGGATTTCTCCTTATCTTCAACTTGGAAGATAATTAGAAAGTGTAAATCTACCTACAAGGTAAATGAGGACATATGGAAATTGCCTCGAAGCATGACTCATTGACCAGCGGGCGGGAAAAGAAACACGGAAGAAGTTCCACTAGGCCATTATTGCTCCACCATCTTTGTTGCCTATAAATTAAGGCTTTGCTTCGTTCTTTGGAAAACAACGCCAAGCACAAGGAACACTTTTTTAAAACTTGTTTTGTAGTAGTATTATTAGTGTGTTTTTATTTTATTTTAATTTTTGTTATTTTATTTGCTACATTATTATTTTTTAATTTTATTTGATCTTTGTATTATTAATATTTTATTTTTTTAATTATGGGCTTATATGTTTTGATATTATAGTTTTGGTTTGTTCTTGGACCTAACCCAAAAGAATTGAGATGGACAGCAGTTTGATCGGAGGAAAAGGTGGAGATCATCAGTCCATTCAGATATGGGAAGTAAACAAAGATCGGTTGGCAAAGATGCAAGAAAAGATTTCCGCTGGACCCAAAATTTTGAGCGGAACAGCTGGCCGGAGCTCCTGTTGCATCTTTAGAGTGCCCCAAAGCCTAATTGACATCAACGGCCGAAGTTATCAGCCTCAAGTAGTCTCAATTGGTCCGTACCACCATGGCGAGCCGGAGCTTCAAATGCTCGAAGAGCACAAATGGAGGTTTCTGGGTTCTTTGCTGAAGCGAATGCAAACTAGAGGCTTGGGCTTGGAGGACTTCTTGAAGGCTGTGCAACCACTGGAAATAAGAGCCAGGGACTGTTATTCCCACACTATACACCTTAGCGCTGACGAATTTATAGAGATGTTGGTTCTTGATGGTTGTTTCATAATTGAGCTGTTTCGGAAAATGGGAGGGATGGTTCCATTTGAGGCGGTTGATCCGTTCATCAATATGTCGTGGATATATTCATTTTTCTTGAGGGATCTTATTCGGCTCGAGAATCAAATTCCATTCTTCATCCTTCAGTGCATATTTGAGCTGACCCGGTTGCCAGGTGAAGAATCAGGGCCTTCTTTGGCCACGCTGACACTGAATTTCTTCAACAATGCATTTCAAAGGCCAGCTGAGGTTATTTCAAGGTATAGCAACCGTGAAGGGAAGCACTTGCTCGATTTTCTTCGATCAAGCTTCATTCCACTGGGACATGATGAGCCTGACACTGATACTTATTCGCAGACTCATGTAATTCAGTGCGTTTCCAATCTTTCTCGTGCGGGAATCAGTCTCAGGACCGGCAAAGAAGACAGTTTCTTGGTTGTAAAATTTAGGCGTGGAGTGATAGAGATGCCAACTATAGCTCTGGATGATTTCATAAGCTCATTTTTGTTGAATTGCGTGGCTTATGAGCAGTGTCACGGTGGTTGTTCCAAGCACATGACAACCTATGCAACTCTGCTCGATTGCCTAATAAACTCGGGCAAGGACGTGGAATTTCTATCCAATCAAGGCATTATAGAGAACTACTTTGGCACCGATGCTGAAGTTGCCAGATTTATTTACAACTTGGGGAAGGATGTTTCGTTCGACATTGACAGATGCTATTTGTCCGAACTCTTCAATGAGGTAAACGGATACTATTACAGTAGTTGGCACGCCGATTGGGGCCGCTTTTGGTCTTTTTACTTCAGAACTTACTTTAGTAAACCTTGGTCGTTTACATCTGCTTTGGCTGCATTCGTCCTTTTAGTCCTCACCCTCATTCAAACTTTGTACACAGTTCTTGGCTATGTCCACCCGCCTGCGTAAGCTTGTGTGGCAATGAATGGTTACGCTTATGCAGTACAATCAAAATATCCTTTGGTTATTGGTCTTTGTGCTACGCTTATTGTGTGAAATGAATTTAAGATGCCAAATACTTACATGAATTATAATTTCGTAGATTATATATATTAAAAAATTATATTATATAATTTTTATTACATAAAGTATATATATGATTCATGTAAATAGATTCAATACTAGAATTTTCGAATAATCAAAGCATGTACATTTGTTTGGCTGAAATTGTATCGATCCAAACTGCATGGTGCTTCTGACGACTTAAATTTTGATGTTTGCTGTGTGCAAGTGCATCTACCTAAACATTTTATAATGTATATGAAAGGTAGAAGACATTTGATAGCTTGAGAAGATTGGGATCCAAAAACTGAGAGGTCTATGGAATATTGGAGGAAATGGCAAAGCAAAAAGAGAAGTAAGGACAGAGTTAAAAGTATGATTTTAGGCGAGATTTATGATTTTTTTCACATTATAAGAATAAGTGGGTTAAGAAATAAGCAAAATTGTTAATATTACTGGATGATATACCCTCACAAAAAAAAAATAATAAATCTCAAACTGATTTTTTTTAAAATAAAATTGATGACACATTATTCAAGAAAAAATTCAAACATAACGTGTCTATTGGGGGAAAAAAATCTATTCTGTTATGAAATTAGGGTAGTGTTAGAATAAAATCTACACACTACACACTAAGAAAATTCTAACTATTCTTTGCACAAGAATTTCTCTTCAAACTTCTCTTTTTCTTTCTCTCACAATTCTTTCTCTAATCTTTCTTTCACTAATCTTTCTTTCACAAAATGATGGTGTATTACAAGCTTAGAGAATAGCTCTATTTATAGAGCTCTAATTAGTGAAATACATCATGGCATACATCATCTTCAATTAATGGTGTCTCCACTAAATGGTGGACATCCATAAAAATCTTCTAATAATTCACATAAATCCATAATTAGTGGAGCCTCCACTAATTAATGGAAATTCCAATAATTCATAACATATTCTAATTTTTTCTTTCCTAAAAACAGTTCCCAAAAAAAATCAAGGAAAAGTAATAAATTCATTTAAATGGAACACTTGATATCTCCGCTCAAATGTAGAAATTCTAGTATAAAACATGAAACTCAAATATTAAAAAATTATATTTTACATAATAAAAATTATACGGTACAATTGCTCAATACATATACTCCACAGATTTACATTTCATTGTAAGAACTCAAATATAATACTTTTCTTACTGAAACTTTTACATTACTCAATTAATAACCTAGTTCTAGCTAACCCAAAAAGCATTGGATAGGATCTTAGCTGCAGGACCGAAATTTGTAAGATTCTACTAAATTTTTAATTTTGTAAAAAAAAATTAAATCTTAATTAAATTTAAATGAATTGTTTTAATACCGTATACTTGGGCATGATATATTTATTCTTATGGACCAAATTTTCAACACTAAAATTAAACATTTTATTGATCCATTACCATTTTTAAAACCATTTTTATTTTATTTTATACAAGCTCTTAGGACGGGTTCGGGTTGGCTCAAACTCGGCTCGTTCGACCCAATATTATTTAGATTGAACTTAGAATGAAATATAAATGAGCTAAGTTTGGATTTAATTTTTGAGTCCAAATTAAATTTGGGCCTAACTCGGGCTTGACCAAACTCATTCTACCTAAACCCGATCCGACCCGACAATATATTATATTAATAAATATATACTTTTATAATTAATATAATGTATTTATTATATTAATATGTCATATAAAATAAATATTTAAACAAAAATACTATATGAATCACAATTTACATATTTAAACAAAATAAATATATTTTTATTAAAATAATTTTTTGAGTGAATTATGATATTTAAAAAAAATCAAACTAAGCTCGAACTCAGCATGAGTTCACAATTTAATATGAGTTAAATTTAAATTTAATATATGTAAGTTATTACGAATTGAATTTGAGCAAAAATTATTCATTTCTAATTTTGGTTGAACTTCAATTAAGTTCGATTCACTTAATTATTTATGTACAAAACAGATAATGTATATTAAAAATGATAATAAACAAAAAAAAATTTAAATTTACTCTCGAGAAAAGCTCAAGGACTATCCTGTCAACCAAATTTCCATTCAAGATTGACGATGGCATGACATTTCTTGTTTTATTCGAGCAAGAATTTGGTCGGCTTTACTTTTTTAAGTACCTCATCAATCACACTGTTCCAAAGAAGCGTAGTTCTATTCTTTGGGGTTTGGTCTGCTGGTTTTCTGTTCTTGGTTGTTTCTTGGGAAGGGGCGGAACTGGGTTGGGGAGGGACCGGAGACCGGCCGCTGGCATGTCCTTTCCTATACCAACTGTTCCTATTTTTTTTTTTTTTTCCTAATCAAATACTGCCGTTTTATTTGAAAGGGTCTTTCTTGCATCCAAGTTATCCACCAATCAGCGTGACGACAAACGTGAAAAGGACCGCTGAAATTTCCACACGCCTTTTTAGGAATTTTATCCTTTTTCTTTTTTATTCTAATTTATTTTTTTCAACATCACATAATATGATAATATAAATTATAAATTAATTAATTATTCATAAATAAAATTTTATTTAAATTTATTTATATTTAAATAAAATTTATTTATTTATTAAACAAACGAATTTAAATAAATATTAAATTCGATTAATAAGTCAACGAACTCTAACATATTCGTAAATATATTTAAATATTTATGAACATATTATATATTTTTTAATATTAATTATATTTATTTATATTTTATAATATTAAAATTTATTTTTAATAAATTGTATATTATAGTATTAAGATTAATTATATTATATTATATTTATTTAATATTATAATATTTAATTATTTTTAAAATTATTATTTTTATAAATTTTAAAATAAAAATATAAAATACATAAATTAAAATTCGAAAGTTAATCGAATTTTTTTAAAAAATATTATTAAATAATAATCGAATAAAATTAAATACAAACTCAAATAATAAATGAACGGATTCGAATTAAGTGGAATTCTAATTCAACTCAAACTAAAAATAGAATACTCAATATGTTCCATTCGAATAAAGCTTTAATTTCACTTTTAGTTTCCTCACTCTGTATTTGGAAGGGAAATCGTTAATCTAACTTTAAAATCAGAAATTTGAAGAGGTCAAAACTCTAATTTTACTGTATCGGATTGCTACGAGATGGAACAGAGTGGGAGACAAAGACAATCAGCATTCAAGTAAATTCAACACCACCTCGACTATAATATTTTTAAAAATTTTTATTTTTTTTAAAAAAAATTGAAAGTTTTTAAAAATATCACTTTAAACTTTAACTTTTGTCTTTAAAAATTTTTATAACATATGCTCCTGTTCATATTGCCTGGAAATTAAAGAACCGCAAGATAATCACAGCCATATCCGTAGATGGATACTGGCTTAGTTTAGGTCAGTTAGTATTTCTCAGGAAAACCTACAATTGCATTCTTGGTTCGACGAAGCATGACTCATTAACCAGCGGGCGGGAAGAGAAACATGGAAGAAGTTCCACTCGTCCAAGACTTGTTCTTCCTTCTGAAGCAGCCAGCACCATTTTACTTGTCAAAGTTGTCCATTTAACGTTGTACTTGTCAACCAATGAATCCCGTATTACATGCCTTGTATAAATACCGAAGCCAGGCATTTAAAGCCTCCAACATATTTTCTCCAAACTTTTCATCTATATTAACTAAAAGTTTCCATCCAGCAATTCTTAGAAAGCTAAGCATGGCAACCGATGGTCATTTTTACAATTCATCAATGTCACAATTTCCTCAATCCGCAAGGCCTTTTGATTCCCCAGATACATGTACTGGTTCAAGAATGAACCATCAGGAGTTCCCATACCATTTTCCCGAGGAAAGGGAATACAATATCCCACACCAGTCAGGCAGGGTACAAGAAGGAGAAGGCACAGTAGAGATCGACGGTGATTTGCTCCAGATTCTGAGAGGGTTTTCTGAAGAATTTGACGATAAAGGCCGTGAAATTCTCGACAAGTTTCTTTCGATGCTGGAGAATGATGTTCCGTTGGATCGTGGGATAATCCGAGAGAAATTAGAACAATTAAGAGGCAAAGTGCCAGACTTATTTGAAAAGCTCCGTAGGAAACTGAATCCAAATGGGGTGAACCATCCTGTAATCGTGCAGAGAGGTATGAATTGTGATTCAAAGTCCGCAGACGAAGAAGAAGAGCTCAAACTTGAGCGGTTCAAGGTGAAAACTGTAGATCACGATGGCGGTGTTGTGAAGGTGGTGAGGAATTAAAGAATGAAAGCATCTAAATTTAGCGGATGACTTTCTATCCTCAAAAATAATACTTTTGTAATCCCTCCTTTCCAAAACGATTTTTTTATTAGACATTCACATTATTCTTCGTTTTATTTCCTAATGTAAATTGTAGTGGGCTTTAAAGGTTATTTACAAAATTCTATTCGTTCAAAGGGAGTCTTGCATGTCAAGGCGAATTGGTGTACGTTCTACAATTTTCAAAAACATTGTGATGAATTTTGGATACTTAAAATATTCGATTAAGTTTGGATTCTAATCCATAATAAAATAATCTATTCTAGTACTAAAAACAAACTCCGACTTAAATGGTGATTTTACCATATTTATCTGAATGTTAATTTTTTTTTTGTTTCCGCAGAAAGGCTTACAACACAATTTCAAAGGAGGAAGAAATAGATATACATCCAATAATCATCTAACTCGATATTTTTTAATCGGGTGAAAATTATATTATTAGATGAATAATTTTTTTAATATTCGGTTAAATTTTTTTTATTTTTTATCTTTCTTTTAAACAGTTTTTAAAGTCACTTATACATTCAGAGCCTTCCAAATTACAAGATACAGAATTAAGTGAGTTTGCACATCTCATTCACAGTTATTTGCCCATAAAGATATGAATAATAAAAATAAATTTATTGTATATTTATTTTATTTTCTATTCTTTATATTTTACCTATTTAGAATTTTGAAATGTAATATCTTTATGTTACTATGGATCTAATGATCGGTTGTGTAATTTACTTTTCTTTAAATGAATAAATTTACTTAGGGAAAAGTAAAAACCTCAATACGACACTAGTTTTACTAATTAGGATGCATTTTTAACCTTTTCTTTTTTTTTTTCCCCTTTAAATTTTTTCCTTTGAGTTGATAAGAAAGAACATAGACCCAGATCCGGCTTCATTTGGACCATTGGGTTGACATAGCACAGATATAGTCTAAACTATATGGGCCACAGTCTATGGGAGTACACACTAAAGGGCCTAATGTGTACCGAAGATCAAAGATCCTGAAAAGAAGTTGGGCTTTTTCAAAACCAGAAAAAGAAGGAAATTCTTACAGTGAAAAAGGCCGAGAAATTGGCAAACTGGCTATCAGAAGCCCGTGGTAAAAACTATTTATTTCTCACACGGTTTGCGATGGGCCTATCTGATCCACATGCAGTGCCTAAGAAGTTTTGAAATTCACGGAGGATGTAAATTCTGACAAATAAGTTTGAAGTGCGAGGATTTATAATCACAAAAAGAGGGGGGAAAAAATATACACAAGGATTTAATTAATTAGTACTTATTAGCACAAAACAATTTGTATGGTGGCTAGTTCTCCCAAGCTAGTACCTCATTTAATATAAATCTGCTTATCAAATAGTCACTTTTAAATTCGATACTCATTGATATATGTGATTTATTTATCTTAAGGAATGAGAGAGATGACGCGATAGCCACATCAACAAATGCGAGAGAATGATAAGGCAGCCACGTAATTAGAAGGAACAAAAGGAAATTCAAAAAAGAAAATAAGTCAAGGAGACGTAGGAAAAATGAAAAAGTGGTTATGATGTTTTTTTGGCATTTCAGTTTTGGCGGGCTGAAAAACTAGAAAAAGAAAGAATATTTATCATATAATCAAACTGTGGCTGATGATTTGTAATTCAGTTAGTCCTCTTGGTTCTTCTTGTACAAATGGGGATGAGCTAGAAAGTGGCTCAATATGGGATATTTGGGAATTCCCATGAAACTCAAACACCAAATGGTGCGGAATATCTGTCCACTGTTCAATGAAAAGTGTATATGGCAATTCTCAGAAGTGGGAAGTTGGATTATGTTGCCAATCACGAGATATTAAGGCGACAAAAAGAAGATAATCATCACTTGTATGGAATATAATACTTGTTGCAGACTAGACACATTCATTAGTTTTTCCCTGTTCCTAGCCATTCATTTTTAACATTAGAATCATTTTGGAATAAGCTTCGTCTACGTGGATAATTATATTAAAATTCTGTATTATATACATTAAAAAATGTACTCTTAAGGTCGATTTTCTTATGAATTTGGTTGGAAGGGAGAAACAAAAAAATGTGCAGTTAAAATTGGGGCCGGTGAGGAGAAAAGATAGGAAGAATGAGACTGGAAATTGGAGGCGAATTGGTTAATCTGGGAAAATCGAAGTTGTTCAAGAGAACACGCTCTCTCTCATTTTCAGGAGTTCTAGAGGGACAACAATATCCCAGCTAGCTGTCTCCTCTCCATCTGTCTACTTGCAAGGTTCAGGTGGCTAAGAAGCACTAAATACTAATCCAATGGCGGGTTTTGCTCATGATGTCATCAATTTGAGTGAATAGGATATGCCTAAACACCATTATATTAGCACAGTCAATAAAGGTGATAATTAGATTCTTGTCGTGGTTAACTCATTGCTTAATCTTTAATTATCAAGTATCTTTCAATAATCACTTATCTGATCACTGCATCATATTTAGTGGTATTGTCTGCGGCACCTGTGCTTCAAGAATAAGTTTGCTTGCTCCCGTGGCACATCTGAAATAGCTAACCAATCCATGATAAATTTTGCTATCAGTCACAAGGTGGGAATCGACTCTTGCTGGGAACCTGAGGCCAAGGGAGGGGCTGACCAATCAATTTGGAGTGGGCCTCTTTATATATATATATATAGTAGTATACAAGTTGTCGTAAGAATTTGTAGCCATAAGTATATTTCGTAATTTAACTCTTCTAAAATTTTTTGGACGAAGTTTTGGAGGTCAACATTAGTCGCGCAGATACCTGCTTTATTAGAAAAAAAAAATTGAAAAGTTCGCTTTGGATTTCTCTCATGGGGTAAAGTTGCAGCGCATTCATATTTTTCTTGGGTAAAAACCTAATATGCATAGAATGACAACACTCACTACGTTATTAAACAAACAAAAGTAAATATATAGATAGATAGTGATAGAAATTTAACAACAGCATGCATTGACGGCCTTTTTTCGGCCCTTCACTGCTACATAAAAGAACACGCTCTCAACTAAAATCTCTTATTAGCTCAAGAAAACAAATCAGAACCCAACTCTTGGAAGTTTTCTGTCTGATGAGATCAACAGTAGTAATTGATCAGAGGCTTTTGCGGCTTTGCAACTTTTGCAAGTCAGATGTAATATGATGAAGGCTAGGGCACAAATCTTGGGACGCAGGTTGATGGCTGCAGGAGCTCCATATTGCGCTTGATCGATATATGATGGTTTGGAACCCTTAACTCGAAAGGCAGCGGCAGGCCAAGTGTCAATGTCCCAGATGACCCTAAAGACTACTATGTCCACTCGATATCTGAGAATGACTCGTCAACAAACGGAAATATATATGGGTCCCCGACCTAGACATGAATATAGAAACTCCATCTCGATATTTCATTAACTTGTACTAAAATCCCATTTGTTCTCAATTTAAAAGCGATGCAACCGGCGGCCTGTGTTACATGGTTGGTCGGACAAAATACCTAAAAGATCAACTTTTTCATGATTTCTATTGACTAAATCTCCCAACTTGATTGCTTTTCTCTACCGAACCATTGGATTGAATACTCAAGAAAACGAGGAATACATTTCTTTTTATTTGAAACCACATGCTCATCACCTCTGACGTTATGTAATTCATAGTAGGTTTATCATCAGAGTCGTGTACTTCATCAACTCCAGCATTGTTTCGTTCCTCTGTGATCAGCCATATGCTGTTGCAAGTCTGCAAAAATCAACCTCATGAATGGTTTCATTGCCTCGTACCAAAAGTCTGCGTTCTCTTAATTATCTTTGGCTAGAGCTGAGACATTCTTCTGAGTTACGTTAGAAGCTTGGAGAGCAAGAACTGTTTTTAGTTCTCCCACAGAAGAAGGAAAATCTAGAAAAGGGTTTGCTTTGTGAATCGCAAGGGGGGAAACAGCACATCTATCCTTGGAGGAACTCCGACAAGATTAATTTTGACAGAACAACCAAACAGCTTGGCTTATAAAATCACAACAGGAGATTTCGGATTCATGAGAAACAACCTGAATGATTTAAACACTAAAAGAATCTCCTCCGCTTCCTCAGGATGAAGTGACAATCAACTCATTGGTGGTTTTTATCAAAAAAAAAAAAAGTGACAATCAAAGAAGTCCTTGTCATTCATACAGTAGCATCAAATGTGCATCTCTTGCGATCACAATTTGGAGGTCTCCTAGTTTCCAGGATGTTTATTAGAAGGAGTATTGGAAACAGTTTCAGGTTTAAAAAAAAAAATGCGGGGATTAAGCAACCGACAAGAACACTTCTTTACAAATAAACAAAGAAATGACGCATAATAATTAACTCTGGCTTTTGATTATAATCCTCATATTTTAAGACAATGATGCCAGTTTAAGTTCCTTTATTTGTGCTGATGGATTAGGGATAATCATTATATATAGAGGTGGTGATTAATTAGGGCAACTTCCAGAAGTCGTCGTCCTCCATAAATTCGGCAGCAGAGTCATCTTCAGCAATGTCAAGGCGTGGAGGGCTAAGGAGCATTCCTTGAGCCATATTCACCAAAACATTTGGCATATCAAAGATTAAATCCTCATCAACAAACTCATTAACCTGTGGATTTTCAGGTGCTGTTAGACTTGTGTTTCTATCAGCTTCCCTACCAAGGAAAGCATCCGCTGCCACCCCAGCAGAAGCCCCTGCACTAACTGTATCAGCATCCCTAGCAATGAAAGCATCCACTGCTGCTCCAGCAGCAGCCGCTGCACTAGCCGCAGCAGCCTGAATGTCCCGCGGAGAAGTGGAAGCTGGGGAGGGTAAAGAAGAAGCTGAGTTGGGGAAATTAAGCTCAGCATCTGGACCCTTAAGAGCAAGTGCAGCAACATCATATGCCACTGCAGCCATTTCGGGAGTAGAAAACGTACCCAGCCAGATTCTGTTAGGTGTGCGAGGCTCACGAATTTCAGATACCCATTTTCCACTACTTTTTCTACGCCTCACACCCCGATACACTGGGTGCCGCCCAGAAGTGGGAGGCGGCGCCCCTGGAAGGCAAGAAACATTCGCATTGCCCCCACTGTTACCACTGCTACTGCTACTGGAATTTGACATTTTTTACTGTGTAATCTGCGATTTTGAAACTTACGCCAAGGACAGGGGGAAAAGGTGTGTTGGAAGACGAAGAAGAAGGCTGCCATTTATGGATGTCGGAGCTTTAGGGTTTATTCAAGTTGCAGCGTACGGGAGTGCTAAGTGCAGAAGTGCCAACCAGTTGTAACTGAACTGCTAGGTGCAAGGATTTGGGGTGTCTTCCAGCTCTATGTTGGACATCTGGGTTGGAAACCGTATCCTCTGCAAAACAAAGCGTCACAAAGCTGAGAATAGTGGCACTTTTATGCGTTTAGGATTATGTAACAGTGGCCATAGAGTGATTTGACATGTAATATATGTACAAGAAAGAGGAATATTTCTGTGTCTCATCCATTAGATTGAACTGAACGTCAGAGAATATGACATGTTAATACTCTATTGCTACTCTTACATGGCTTAGCATACTCCTCCTTCCTAGTCAGAATCATCCTCCTTCCAATTCTAATGTCATTTAACTATACGCTTTCAGAACCTATGGGCTATATATAAGATTGAGATCAAGACCATCTGATCAACAGTCTGCAGTCTCTAACCATCAGTGTTTTTCAAGCTTCAAAGTTCAACCATAACCTCTTAACTCCGGAAAATGTCCTAATCTTGGAACCCAAAGCATTGATTGTAACATTGAAATATGGATACGTACATAGCATAGATGCTGATAACTCTTCTTCTTCTTGGAAGTGTGTGTAGAAACACCCACACACCCACACACACATAGCTTGTTTAACTTGCTAAAAATTTTAATTTACACTTATTTAAGATTAAAGAGAGAGATATATACATTTAGTACAAGCTATCTTAATGCGTTAAGTGCTTTGAAACATTGTTCCAAACTATGCTTTTACCATCTTCCACATAATGTTTAACTTGGTTAATTATGAGTCCAATCATGGCATTCCTCGTCTTTCCTAACTGGTTAACCTAGAGGTACTTCTTCCACAAACAGATAGGAGATCAAAGCCATATATGTAGTTCAGTAATAGTTGAACTGTTATTATCTTGGTTGCAACTTGTTTAAGTACAAATTTTACAGTACTTTTTGGGTAACTTTACACACGCTTACAAGCTCATTGAGTAAAAATTGTTTTCATTTTAACACCCAAATAATAATGCAACAAACACTTAAAGCATGACTGAACACTAGTAGGGAGGCAATCTAATAGATCCAAATCAATTCATAAATAAATAGATATAAATAATTAAAATCAAGTTTATCAATCTAAATAGGCTTCTATTTAAATTTAATAAATTTAATGGATTTGATATGTGCATTTAAAAGTAAAAAAAAAAAATCAACTAAATTAGTTATTTAACTGTTCAACTAACATATATGGATCCCACTTCTAATCTTTCTAACTAATAATCATACAGAGGTAAAATAAAACATTTACTTATTTAATTTAAGAGATGAATTCTATTAATACATGAGCCCACTATTAATTTATTTAATTAAAAAGATAAAGTGATAAAATAAAATATTTATTTATATATATAATAAAATATAGATAGATGGATATGATAAAAAGACATTGAAATTTATTTATATCTATCTATTTAAATCCAATTAATAAATGGATCTAAGATTAAACGCATCTAATTATATCCAAATTCAAATAAATAATTATATTGTCGCCACCAAGTCACTAATATTATGTACTCCCTCCATCTGAAAAGTAATTAAATGTCCATACTTATAGTTTTGAGATGTTCAAAAATGAATTTATATGTTATAATAAACATTTTTTGTTCTAAACTTTCATAATTAACCCCTTCCATTTAAAGAATACAAACTCTGCTAACTCACTAGTCTCACACGCACCAACTTTTTTAATTAATAGAAATAATTAACTTAGTAAGTTAATTAATTGCAGGCAAATATTTTTTGATCATTTTTGTATTAACTTAAAATAGGACATTTAAATCCAAATAGAAGAAGTAATAAATATACCAACTGATTTTTGGTTCATGAACATCGATCCATCGTGCTTAATTTAAAATCATAGTATTAGTGTTCACAATTTTTTTTATTTTTTCTCTTTAAAAAAGATTAAATCTATACACCTCTATCTAAAATCTACACCGTTATTGACTAATACCATATGATTTGACAAAAACACCTTTCTCCCTTTCATTCCTAATTAAATATTCACCCTTTGTGATGGTGTCGTTACATCATCTCCCTTGCCCTTGGGCATGATGGGTTGAGAGAATAATCTATGAAAATACAATACATGGTAATTATATGATGAAAAAAAAATTAGAATAAAGGAATTTATTTTGAAGTACGTTATTGTAAAATTGGAGTTTAATAGCCATATATAGTCCATGATTATCGTTGGATTCATGATATTTTTTAGAAGATTCATGGGCTGGTCAAGATGCTTTGAGGAGAAGGAAAAAGGGCTAGAGGTTTTCATCATCAGCAACGGCTACCATTCTATAATGAGGCGTCTAGTGGTGCAACAAACCTAAGAAGTTGTCATAGTTTGGTAAAAGTAGAATAGGTTGTTTGCTACTACTTTACACCTCGGGAGTTATATGGAGTATATTTTCTCATGTAATATGTTATTGTTACTGGTACAAGGAATATATATAGATCCCAATTGGAACAAAATAAATTTATTTATTTATTAATTTAAAAAATTATACCTTCATGAAGAAAGAGAGAGTATGGTCAAGAAAAGAATAGGTTTAGCAAATAGTGCTTTTTTTTCGAGTTATGAGTATGTGCATGGATTTTGTTCTTCCTTTTCCTTTACTTTAGTTAAAAGATGCAAACAGAGTCCGTCTTATAATTCTCATCCAACACGATATTTGGACAAGTTTGATTGTTTGCTTAGGTTGGGTTTATGTAATGCATGTTTCATTAATCTTAATTCACGCTCTCAATTAGCATGTGCACAATTTAGAATCTATTGGCATTCCTTTCTTAGTGTATATAAAAATGAAAATGCAACTAAACTTGTCGAGTAGAACCTTTAACGAGTGTTGATATCCATTTAAAGCAAGTTCATGATACTGTTTTGACCATTTACATTTTTTCCCTTAAAGAAATGATGAATGGACCTCACAAAGTTAGAACCTTTTGTATGAGTGGGAAAATAGAATTCTAACAAAAGATTGGCGGCGTTGCGGTTGCCAGGAATCTTCTTCAAAGTGGGATTTGGGTCCACCTTCATATAAATATTTTAATATTCATTAAACTTTTTTAGGAGAGTAAACAAGACACGATTACATCGAGACTGAAAAAAAAAAAAAAGTATAGACGAGTTAAAGCAGTTTGCCTCCTCCCCACTCCCCGCCCCCCCCTTTTTTTTTCCTAAGGCAGTTTGGAAAAGCACATGTAGACAAATACAAAATTAGCACTGTTTATTTATAAGAAATATTTACATAAATTTAATTTTTGAAGATAATATGTATACAAATATTTGTATTTAATATAATATAATTTTTTAATACTATAATTTATAAATATCATATTTATACAACTATATTCTCTCATGTAGGTTGTTAAATGAAATAGTGACCATTACCATGAAATTTTAAGGATCATGAGGCTGAATTAATGGAGCAGAGGTGAGCTCTACCCCTTCCCCACCTCAATAATAATAATAATAATAATAATAATAATAATAATAATAATAATAATAATAATAATATTAATATTATTAATGTATTTTTCTTAGAAAAGTTAATTTTTTATTAAAAAAAACTACCTTTTGTGATCTCTTCTCTATTAAATTTTCAAATATTATACTATTATTTTTTTAATATATTATTTCATATAATTTATCATCAAACCTAATCTAAATGAAGATTAAGCTGAGAGGCCCTCAAAACCATTTTTTTTTTCTCCTAGAAATTATTGGATTATGACAAGCTAAGAAGAGGCCCTTAGAATACAAGAAATCCACGTCCGAAATCTGACTTCTGGCTTCTGGCTTTTGGCTTTTGGCACTTTCCATTAGCGCTGAAACTTTGGCTTGTGATACACACCAAGGAAACATGATTTTGAAAGAGACGTTGTGGACCTTAAAAACACAGCAGATAAGGTTATTTTGGAGATCTTCAAGGAATGATCTGTCATCAGTCATCTTACTACTTCTAAAAACTACTGCTGTTAGGGCAAAAACATTTAACTTGGACTCCTCCGTTTACAGAAGCTCCTGTAATCTTTCTTTTCGGCACTATACAAGACGTGTTGCTGCAGCATTTAGCCGTGTGGCCGTCATGAAGATCTTCCCCGCCCCTCAGCCTTTTATGAAGATCTTTGAAAATGCTATGACTATCTTTAGCTAGAGATGCAAAAGTCCCGGCCACTGGGATGGTTCACGATGGCATATAATCTTATTCCAAGTGTTCAATACTTGGTAGAAGTACCGCTTATCAAGCAAGAGGTACTCGTCGTCATAGATTCCATCTAGGTTCGCTTCCTCATATACAAAATAAAAACGTATATTACATATTGAATGTCGGATCAAACAAATAATCATTTTTTCCTTTCTTCTTGGTTTAGTATAATGAAGGAAGAATTTGGATTGAATCTAAAATTTTTAGTTTGCATTATTATTATTATTATTATTATTATTATTATTATTATTATTATTATTATTATTATTATTATTATTATTATTATTATTATTATTATTATTATTATTATTATTATTATTATTATTGTTGTTGTTATTATTGGAAACACTTAATTTTATCCTTTACAATGTTATTTTAGTTTCAATTCTATCTCACTTTTACATTTCTAAGGATTAATATTAGGTTGGCCATTAGTCGAGGGCTTGATTGAAAATATTTTAAAAAATGGCATCTAAATTATAAATTGGAATATTTCATTAGCTTTATAAAAAAAAGAAAGAAAACAAAAAACATGAATGGAGATTATGTATTGCTTTTTTTTATTGTGATTTTCACATTTTTGTTTCTGCTCTTGTTTCCATTTTCTAACAAAATATTTGAATTTACTATTAAGACCCTCATATTTTTAGATAGTTTCAATTAATCCCTAAATAATAATCAACTTATTGACCATTAGAAAAATAATTAAAGAGGTAAACTGAATTGAAAACAACTTTGGAATATAAAATTAGAAGTTTTCAAAATGAAAGTATAATCACAGAGATGATAACTTTTGAGGGACAAAATTGAAAAATAACTGGGGGTAATGATGCACAATTTGGATTGTCTAATAATCACCGTGTTTGAAAATTTTGATGGCTTGGAGAAAGAATCAGCGGTAACTCGAAATAGGGAAACGAAGGTCCACTGGGCCGAATTTTCTACAGAAGACCCTACTCTCCTACTAACATCACCGAAACGTGTCTGCAAATCCTCAAGGCTTTAAAAAAAAGGGAAAATGAAAATTAATTACTATGATTTGGTTAAAACATTTATTTCGACTAAAATTAATATTATGTTATGAAATTTTGACAGTGTTACAATAAAATCTACACAATAAATCTTTAACTATTATTTGTACAAAAATTTTTTAAAAATTTTTTCTTTCTTTTCTCTCACAATATTCTCTAACAATTCTCTCACAACATGATGTATCTCAAGTTTAGAAAAGAACTCTATTTATAAAGCTCTTATTAATGGAATTCATCATCTTCCACTAATATGTAATAGTGGTGTCTCCATTAACTCTTAATGGTAGGCATTCATATCCATTAATTCACAAATAATTCACAACACTCCTCATTAGATGTCCATTACATAAAAAATATACATTGTTAAAATCTTATTAGATAAAAATTCAGTGAAAAAAATCTAATAAAGAAAAAATAGTACACTATTCTATATGTCTATTTATTACTCTCCCTGATAAGATAATTCATTTAAATCTTTGAATCGACGCATACCGATTTTATATATCAACTTCTCAAATGTTGCAGTCGGTAAAGTATTCGTGAAAATATCTACAAGGTTGTCACCTGACTAAATTTGTAGCACATCAATTTCACCTTTCTTCTGAAATTCATGAGTAAAAAAGAATTTTGGTGAAATATGTTTTGTCTGATCTCATTTAATATATCTTCCTCGTAATTGAGTTATACAAACTGCATTATCTTCATAAAGAGAGGAGTTGGATTATCACTTATAGATGATAATCCATAACTTTCTCGGATATAATGAATCACTGATCTTAACCATACACATTCTTGACTTGCTTCATAAATGACTATAATTTCAGCATGATTTAAAGAAATAGCTGTTATAGATTGTTTGGTAGAACGTCATGATATAACAGTATTTTCACATGTAAATAGATAGCACATTTGAGAACGTGTTTTATGTGGATAAAATAAATAACCAACATCTACATAACCTATCAATGTTGGGCTGGTTTTATTTGAATAAAATAATTCGAGATCAATTATACCTTGGAGATATCGAATAACTTATTTAATTCCACTCCAATGTCGTCGTGTTGGTGAAGAACTAAATATTGTTAATAAATTGACAGTAAATACAATATTAGGTCGTATATTATTAGCAAGATACATCAATGCACCAACTGCACTGAGATGTGGTACTTCAGGACCAATGAATTCTTCATCATCTTCTTAAAGTCAGAAAGGATCTTTATTCACATCTAATGGTCGGACGATAATTAGAATACTCAATGGATGTGCTTTGTCTATATAAACTTTTGATGTATATGTTGATTGATGAATAAATATTCTACTTTTCAGATGTTCAATTTGTAAACCAATGCAAAATTTCATTTTACTAAAATTCTTGATTTCGAATTTTCTTTTTAAATGATCAATTACTTCTTGGAGCTCTTCTGAAATTCCAATAAGATTAATATCATCAATATATATAGCCAATATCACAAATTTAAAATCAGATTTTTTAATAAAAACACATAGATATACCTGATCATTATTAAATCCCGCTTTTAATAAATATTCACTAAGACGATTGAACCATATACGCCCAAATTGCTTCAGGCCATATAATGATTTCTGCAATTTGATGGAGTAATTTTCACGAGAATAATATTTATATGCTTCGGGCATGCGAAATCCTTTGAGAATTTTCTTGTAAATATCAATTTCTAAATTTTCATAAAAGTAAGCAGTGATAATATCTAATATGTGCATATCTATCTTTTCATATACTGCCAAACTGATAAGATATCGGAGTGTAATAGTATCAACAATAGAAAAATAAGTTTCATCATAATCAAGTGAAAAATCTTGAGCTACTAACCGTACTTTATATCGTACGATTTCATTATTTTCATTGCTCTTTCACACAAATATTCATTTGTAACCAACAGGTTTTACACCTTCCGATATTCGGATTGCAGGTTCGAAGATTTCACGTTTTGGAAGTGCATTTAACTCCTATTGAATCGCATATTTTCATTGTAACCAATCTTTTCTATACCGACATTCATCAACTAATATTAGTTCAAGATCATCATTATCTTGTATAATATCAAGAGATATATTGTATGTAAATATATTATTAATAACAGTTTCTATCCAATTCCAACTTCTATCAGAAGTGGTATAATTGATAGAAATTTCAATATTACTTTCATAAACTTCTTATTCTTTTATTTTGTCATCAGTTCTCTCTTGGTCAATATCATTTTTTTTTTTCAATATGATCATTTGGATCATTTAATCCTCATTTCTTTTGAGGATTTTTATCTTTAGAACCAAGAGATCGGCCACGCTTCTGGCATGCTTTTGACTCAGCAGCTATAGGGATAATCTTTTGTTCTGTTGAGACTTCAATTCAAATAGGAGCATTTATAATTGGAATATGTGATTTTGTAACTCTTTTGGAGTCAACAAAAGCGTCTGGCATTTGATTTGCAATATTTTGCAAATGAATTATCTTTTGAATTTCAAGTTCACACACATTTGTGCGCGGATTAAGATAATTTAATGATATTGTCTAAGTAAGATCTTTCTTACGCTGTTTATATTCTCCTCCTAATTTAGAGAATAATGATTCATCAAAATGACAATCAGCAAATTTTACTGTGAATACATCTCCCGTTAGGGGTTCAACATACTTGATAATAGAAGGAGAATCACATCCAACGTATATCCCTTTTTTCTTTGAAGACCCATCTTTGTACATTGGTTTAGTACAATTGGAATATATATATAGCACACCCAAATATTCTTAAATGAGCAATATTTGATTCTAAACTAAAAGCTAATTGCAAATGAGAGAATTTATGATAATTAGTTGGCCTTATATGTACAAGTGTTGCAGCATGTAAAATAACATGTCCCCATGCAGATGTTGGGAGATTTGTTTTCATTAATAATGGTCTAATAATTAATTGTAATTGTTTAATAAAAGATTCAACAAGACCATTTTGTGTATGAACATAAACTACAGTATGTTTAATATTAATCCTAATTGACATGCAATATGCATCAAAAGCATGTGATGAAAAGTCACCAACATTATCCAAACAGATATTTTTAATTTGATGGTTAAAAAATTGTGCTCGTAATTTAATTATTTGAGTAAGTAATCTCTCAAACGCCAAGTTGCGAGTAATAATAAACACACATGTAACCATCGGGATGATACATTAATTAAGATCATAAAATATTTTAACGATCCACATGGTGGATGAATAGGTTCACAAATATCTTCATGAATCTATTCAAGAAATGTAGGACTTTCAACTCCTACTTTTACTAGTGATAGTCTAATAATTAATTTTCCTAGGGAACATACAGTACAAGAAAATTTTTCTGATATCAATATCTTTTTATTTTTTAATAGATGACCATGTATATTTTCAATTATTCTTCTCATCATGGTAGATCCCGAATGACCCAACCGGTCATGCCAAATACTAAAAGTAGTAAAATCAGTAAATTTCTGAATTACTAGATGATGAATTTCACTTATACATATTTTTACAAAATATAGGCCAATAGAAAAAGACGATAATTTTTCTAATACAGATTTCTTATCCAAATTAATTTGAGTAATATAAAGTCTCAATACCATTTTCCTCATTTGTTTCAACATGATATCTATTTCTGCAGATATCTTTAAAACTCAATAATTTTCTTCTGAATTTTGAGAAAAATAGTGCCTTATTAATATTAATTTTTGTTCCTTCAAACAATAATATTCTAACTCTTCCTGAGCCTTCAATCATATTTGTACTACTATTTATAGTATAAATATTTATTTCTCCCATTATGAAACAAAAAAAATATTTCTCATTTTTTAGTATGACGTGTGTAGTTCCATTATCAATAATACATACATCATCATTAACAACAACCATTTGAACAAAAATATGTATATGCAAATATAAATATTATTAGAATATAATAAAATTTCAAAAATATTAGGGTGAGACATTAGTTCTTCTGGACACTACCATCACCAATACCGTTTGGGTGTTCGAAAAAATTAGATACATCCATATGGGTAATATTGATATTAAAATCTTCAGAATCAATATCATCGTCGTCAGCACCATTCACTGGATATTGAGAAAAAATTGCTTCAACATTTTTATTTTTCTATTTTAGTGAAGTTTGATATAATTCCACTAAATGCTTGGTCGTATGACAGTTACGTGAACAATAACCTTTCATGCCATATTTATAACACTTATCCTCATAATTTTCTTATATTTATTTTTCTTTTCCCTTATGATCTTTTCTATCCCACTTCAGATGACCAGTATTTCTCACAACTTGATTATTACTGTGATAAGGAAAATATCGAACGTGTCCAGGACCATAACCATGACCACGGCTAGGACCACGACTACGACTACGATTACGACTATGGCTTCTATTGGTGTCAACAACATTCACTTTTGGGAGTATTGTTAAGTCAGTTGGTCTGGCTTCATGATTTCTCAATAATAATTAATTATTTTTCTATACAATAAGGAGGGTAGTAATTAAATTAGTAAATTTTGTATATCATTTTTCCCGATATTATTGCTGCAGGATAATATTCGAGGTATGAAAGGTGGAGAATATCTTCTCCAACATATCTTCATCAGTAACTTTTTCTCCACATAATTTTAATTGAGATGTAATTTTATATATGACAGAGCTATATTCATTCACAGTTTTAAAATCTTGTAACCTCAAGTGCAACCATTCATACCGTGCAATTGGTAGTACGACTATCTTCAGGTGGTCAAATCTTTCTTTTAAATTTACTCATAGGACATATAGATATTTTTCTGTAAGATATTCCATTTTCAAATTTTCGTCGAGATGATGAAGGATAAAAATGAAAACTTTAGCCTTTTATTGTGCATATGTACTATTTTTTTTCTGTAACAGTTTCACTAAAGCCTTCAACATTTAGATTCATTTCGGCATGGAGAACCCATGACATATAATTTTTTTTCAAAAATATCAAGGGTTACAAATGTAGGATTTCTATCATGCATAATCAGATTAAGCGCAGCGGAAAACAACAAGAAATCCAAGCCATGGATCACGGGTTTGCAATAGAAACGGGAAAAATGAGAAGATTGCGTTTATTACCTCGTGAAGCCGGAATTCAAAAAATTTCAGAAACAAGAACGCAGGCGCGATCCAGATTATCCAAAACCGTTCACTACAGCTCAACTGAAGTCCAAGAAAGAACTCCCTCTAATGATAATCCACACAAGGTTGAATGCCCACAATCTCACAATTCTATGCTAGTAGAATTCGGGAGGCTAGGGTTTTGATCAAGAAGAAAGACGGCTAGGGTTTGATCAAGAGGGAGGCAGAGAAACGGTTTCTCTGTTATTGCGTGAATAGTCTGTCTCTCACCCTAAGGAAACCGTTTCCTTATATTTATAGATTTATAATTACCATAAATTGCAACTTAGTCATTCAACGTCCAATTGTCAACAAATTGGTCCTTGAAGTTTATTTAATTACAATTAGGTCCCATGAATTATAACAAACTTATAATTCACCTATAAATATATTCCCTTCTCTTAATTAACCCCACAATATTATCAAATAATATATTTGAGCATTCAAACCTTTATTGTGTGTGACCCATTAGATTTCCTAGTCTTATTGGTAGCATAATATGAATTAATTCTAACAATATTAGAATTAATAATCCTTAATAAAATAAAGGATTAAATTTATTAATTTTCTAATTAATAAATTCATATTTAGCATATCAAGAGCGACATCTAGCAATGACTCTTGACCACCCAAAAGTCCAGAAAGTCAAGTGGCTTGACATGAACCTTTCAATAGCAAATTATCAGTACAATAAACTCATTTCAACATACAATATCTCATTCGGTCTAGAGCATGGAATTAGTGCCAACTCCCTCCAGAATATTATTAATTCTGGCCCGAATATTTTAGTACTTATTCAAGAAATTCATTACTCGATATGTGTATCAATTGGAACCATTTCCATCACATAGTCGCCTTGGCCAAGGACTTCATGAGTAATGATTTCTACAAGTGGCCTTGAGATATACTCTCCTACTATTAGGAGTGGTGAATCCTTTATTGACCCTCTCAATTACTTTCGTTTACTTTACGTTATATCCAATATACATCCCATAGGCGGTCCTAGATAAGACTCCAAAGATTAGAATCAAAGTACAACGCTCGATAAACAAAGTACCTTGGAGATCTCAAGTCCAAGGATACTTGCTATAATGAGATTCTATCACTGGCACTAAATAGTTATTCAAGTGATTATCTCGTAGTTAGGTCATCCAATGAACTTGTTTCAAAACAAGCATCCACACGTTAATCCTGAGTATCTCAATACCCACGGATATGAGAACCACCGTTTGATCCAATCAAGAGATATAACATGTGCCAGTCTTGGCGTATTAATAATGTCCCATCTTATTAATACTATGATTGGGGATTATTTAAGTACAAACACTGCATAGTGTAGTAGGAATCTCACATCATGATCTCTATCATGATTTCTTTAACACTGTGTTGTACTAGGGACTTTATCTAACGATTTGTACACATATTTAGATATAACAATCAAACTAAAAGATAAAGAATGCCTCTTATTAATTTAATATGCAATATACATGGTACAAGTGATTGTCTCTAGGGCACAACACTAACAACAAATTCGATTTTAGTAAGGTTAGCCATAAGGATCAATAAATGCGTATCTGTCTTCTAGCTTTTGTAACGGCAGAAACTCGTGCTGATAACTTGTTATGAAATTTTAGCAGTGTTAGAATAAAATTTATACAACAAATCTCTAACTATTATTTGCACAAGAATTTTTTCAAACTTCTCTCTTTCTTTTCTCTCACAATATTTTTTAACAATTCTCTTACAAAATAGTATATCTCAAGTTTGGAGAAAAATTCTATTTATAGAGCTCTTAGTAGTTGAATTCATCATCTTCTACTAATATACATTAGTAATGTCTTCACTAACTCTTAATAGTAGACATTCATATCCACTAATGAAATTAGTGGAATTTTCACTAATTCACTAATAATTCACGACATCCCAGCATATTTCAAACCAATAGGATCTCACAGCGCAAAAAATCTAACTCCAGCTGGGCTCTGCTGCCTTCACACCAAACCCATATCAGGCCCATTTGCATGAATATGTTCGTGAAAAGACGACAAATGGTCCATTTACATTTACAGAAGGCCCATTTACATTCTATTTGGCTAGAGCTTTAAAAAGTTCCCATTGTGGGCCGCTTCTTTGTTTTGGAAAGTTTACTTGAGAATTCCTTATTTAGACCAACAATTATTGAAAAGTTTGTAATTCAAGTCGGTTCATTCCCTTGAAGCTTTATTTCGTCTTCGGACTTGTTTTTGTTTAGCAGTAAAAACGAAACAAAATTTTTGCTCCAATTTCCAAATAGTTGCCACAAGTTGTGGAAAACGGATTGGGGGTGCAATTTCAGTACAAAAATTACGTGGTAAAAATTTAAGAGTAGCAAAAATAATTTCATGTCAAAATTTTTTTAGTAAAATGATATTATTTTTGTGGCACTAAAATTTGTTCATCAAATTATGAGCAATAGTCGTGTAATTATAATTATTTTTATAAACCATGAATAATTTGTAATATTGTGATTATTATTCACGTAAATGTTCATGTGGTTCCAATTAGGGTTGATAATATTGAACACGATACGAAAAATGATATAATTATAACGGGTTGGAGTTTTGCGGGTTTGGATCGAAATATGTCAACATGTTTAACTTTAAACGTATTTAGGTCATAAACAGGTTCAACTTATTTCAACATGTGAACCTGTTTAACTTTTTTTTAATACTTTTATTTAATACTTTTTGTAATATCCTACAAATTTTACTATAAAAATTAGATAATTTAATTTTTTTACATGAATTAATTAAATTAAATTTCATTATATGAATTAATTGAATTGTTTGTATGTCTATTTCGTTTAATTATATGAGACCTCTTAAAGAAAATAAATTATATTAATGTGACTATTTGCTTGATATATGATAAATAAATCATTTTTAATTAATTATTATTTAGTATATATAATAATATTATTATTACAATGACTTTTAGCTAGAGAAAATAATTTCTTGAATAATCTATTTTTATTGTAAAACTATATTTGTTTAGATTTTTAAGATTAAATCTGATAAATTTATTGAGATTTCTAGATATTTAATTGGATAGTTTGTTTTTTTATTGATTATTTATGACTTTATAAGCTGTTTTATTAGTTGTTTTGATTTTATATAGTTTAATTTGATTTTTTAAAAATTTTTTGTGTAATGAATGAACAAATTAGTGGATTTACTAGATATTCGAGTTGGCGAGTTTAGTAATTTTTTATTTAATTTTTGTATATAATCGTGTCAACCCGTTTTATAATACGAACACAACATAAAAATAAATGGGTTAACACAACACGATACGTTTGTTAATCGGGTCGTGTTCAGATTGACTTATCATATGTAATTATCTCAAATTGACACGATCCGTCAACTTAAACACGACACGATTGACACCTCTAGTCTCAATCCATCTAAAACCTGATTAGGACTCCATCTCACTCAAGTGAGCTTTGCACATAAATCTCATAGTTTGATAGAACATAGACGGATCAAGAGGCTCCGCTCATAAAAATTTTTAAAATTTCATAATTGGTGTTTAAAAATTTAAAATATTTTTAAAAATCGTTTAAAAAATTATATTTTGTCTTTAAATTTTTTTAAAATTATAATATTATTCTTTTAATATAATTTTTTTTTCCTAATTTCGAACTCTTAATTCCATCCAAGGGATAAAAAATATTTATATAAATTTATTCTTTATAGATAACTGGCTGAAACTTTTACTACATTTATTATATATTTGTATTTTATAAAAAATATAAATTTTTAAATGTATTTAGTTCATAAAAATCGACTATATATCCTTTCTGGGTCAGTTCATACTTCGAAACTATTGATTAGAAATCCTATGCTGAAGTATTTTTATAAGGCATGTTTTTCCGATTAAGTAATTATTTTGACTCTCCCCTACAGTTCATTATTTTTATGATTCCATCATATGCATTTTTTTCTCTCGAAATCAATGGTATGTAATCTCATGGAGAATCAGTACTACTTGAAGGGGGAAAAAAATAAAAATAAAGAGGAGAATCAATGCCTAACCGACACCTGTCCAGTTGGGCCGGATTTGATTATTCAAAATTGGACGATTTAGCAAACAAAAAGGCATTTTCTTTTGATAACTACTCAAATCAAAGATAGTTGCTTTCTTATCTATCATGATTAACCTTTTTTAGGGTGACAACTCAATCCCGTGTAACGATAAGACAAGTTTGAAATACAATCAACCAAAAAGCACATAAGTCCTGCCTGGTTGGCAACCTCTCTCCCCACCGGCTGCTTCCCCCTTGTGTTTTCCGGCCACCAATCAAGTCTTTATTGACTTACTCTTCTCCACTCAATCTCTTAGTGCATCAATGATTCTGCTTTATGTTTAATCTTTGTCTTTATTTCATTCGGGGCAACGGTCGAGGAGGAGTAGTGTCTTTCCGGGGAAACGATTGATATCTCTACAATGTGACCGATCTTTCCCTTCTCATGCATAGAGGAAAGTTGTCATGCAATGTCCTATGAGGGAACTTCTAACTTGGTATTAACAAGAAACATAGAATTGGTAAAAGAAAGAAGAGGAAGAAGAAAGATATCCTAGCTAGAGAATACTTGAGTCTAAAAAGAATATGACACAAATTTGTTTTCGAATAAAACACAATTTAAAATAAATTATATGTTTTTTTTATTTTGTATATGTTCGGTTTGCCTTTTTTTTTCAAAAATTATTTAAAGAAAGATGGTAAAGGTTTGAGCAGTAACCAAGAAACTTTTTATGTTAAAGGGAAGAAACTTTATTGGGTTTCAAGTCCTTCTGGCCATATAATTATGTGGACCCTTGATGTGGTGGTTCCTTTTGATCCAACTCTTGATTTCCAGACGCCATTGTTGCAAGGCAACGGCGAATTTGAAACCCTTTCTTGTTCCTTCCCGGTTAATCTTTCTTTTAAAAAAAATAGAATTAGTAATTTTCTTCTGGTAAATCAGTTTGAAAAAAACTAGAGAGGTAGATTAATGAAAAGAAATTTTCTGATAACAGATGGAACTCAAGATGCTATTAGCGCTCTTACTTTGATGATGAGATAGACTTTTTCGGGTGTAATTAATTAGATAGTAATCCAATAAAAATAAAATTTTCAATACAATTAAAGAAAAAAATTAAATCTAAATAATTTTATTTTAAAAATATTATATTTTTTCTCTTCAACTCATATATTTTTTTCATAATTTAATTATTTTTTAAATTTAAATAAATTGTTCTCAAAATATTTGCGATTTAAATTAATACACTCTAATTATTTCTCATGGCCGTTCAAGCCATCATACAAGAAAATCTCGCTTAGAAAGTGCGAAATCTTGAATAGGTGGATGGGTGACTGGGACTCAAAAAGGGTAGGCATCTTTTCCTTTTAGGTGGACAGATGACTGAATATGGAAGGGTGCAAATATTCTTGAGGTTGTATGTCAAACATCGAGATTAGGGTACAACCTGTGAAAATTATTACTGACAAAGAATGTAATAATTCGATAAGCTCGTAGGTAAATATGTATGCAGGTTTTTGGCCCCCTTCTTTGTTCTACTCTGATCTTAGAGAGTTTTCATCTGGGCAGTTCAAAACTACTCGTGGCCCTTAGGGGCATATTATCCTTGCAAATGCAATCATTTATGTGTAGAAGTTTAATAAGAACCTTTCACTCTTCCTCAGTCATGAATCATGATTTTTTAGAACCTCATCAAGCTGAGTTTTTGCAGAATATAATAGTAATCCCTCATTATTCCTAATCAAAATTTCTCTAATGCAAATGGTTTTCGGGCCCCTCTTCTATAGGAATTCTCCATCCATCTCGTACTGACCAGCAAAACCCGACAATTTAATTTGAAGGAATTCTCGGTTGGGAAAATACTATGTCATGATCAAGTGTTTCCATATTAAAGAAAACTAGAGACGAGGATGTCTTGGAAATCCATGGTCCCCTAGGCAACTCATAATTAGCAAAAACCCACTTAAATTCCTTACACTCTCTATTTCTGGCCGCCCATGATCTCCACTATGTGTACGGTTTTATCAGAAAGAACAAAAAAATCATTTCTTTTCTCCAACCCATTTTTTTTTTAATTTTTATTAGAAAGAGAGGGAGATGGACGAGGCATAACAACTCTCCTACCACTAAGACAATTGCCTTTGAATATATATAAATAATCAATTGAACTTATAAAAGAAAACGAAGAATTTTTCAAACTTTGATAATAATTTAAGATCAAATTGTCAAATATTTAGAATGTGTACTACAAGAAAACACGGTATTAGTGACGAATAAAACGTCGTCGCTAATTAACAATAATTTTGCGAGGGCAAATAAGGAGAAGGACAATTTATCGAAAAATTGACCAGTCATAACTATATAAACCCTCGCAAATAGAAACGGATTAACGAGGATTTTAGCTACAATTGTAAATTTTTTCTCAAAATTCTTCAGCTACAGGGTTTTCCGTCGCTATGCCATCACTATTTACAAGTAGCGATGGCATTAACCCTCGCTAATGCCGTGTTTTCTTGTAGTGGTATTTGGATAGTAATAGATTCAGATGAATTTGTATTAATATAATAAAAAATTATTAAATATGTGGAGTTAAAGTGGGGTTCAACTAGGATCACAAAGAAAGAATATGATGTATTGTAAATATATGACAATTTTTGAAAAAAAAATTATTTAAATTAAAGTAATTTTAAATTTTAATAAAAATTGGTGTCCATGTATACTCTTATATTATTTTTAAAGCTAAAAAAAGTGTCAATAACAATTTACCCTAATAATAGGAAGGTTATTACTCAATACGGAGGTCTCAAGTTCGACGTCGGGTTACGTTTCATTCTTTCCGCTATTCCTTTTGTCGCTTCTTGTCTTTTTCTCCTCTCCTTTTGAAAAAAATAAAAATAAAAAGAAAGGTGTAAATAATTGTGACTATTGTATCTCTTGCTATATAATATTTGCACTCTTATGTTCACTAATAAATATATTTAAATAATTGACACAAATATAGAAATACTATATAGGGAGGGGCTAAATCTACACCTTTTAATCTAAATCCACATCCTACTTATTAACTAGACAAAAGTTTCTTCTCCTCTTCTAATTTTAAAATTCTTGCTTCATTTTTTTATTTTTAATTTTTAAATAAAACTATATCTTTTACGTAAATATCAAATTAACCTAAGTGCACAAAACTATATACGAATTAAATTATTAAAAAATAAAAACTTGTACAAAAATTGAATTTCATATACTTATCATATATTAAAAGTTTTATTTCTCTTAATTTCTCCTTCAAATTTTGTGAAACAATGTAAATTTTCACTAAATTAATAAATTATTGATTTATTTGTTATTAAATTATGTATTTTATTAATAAATTAAACATTGATGAAATAAAAATTAAAAAAAAGAAACTATTAAAAATACACATTAAGAAAAAAAATATAATTAATGATCGAACCAGTAACCGGTATCGTGTACTGGAATATTTCGTAGCATGCGTGCAGGACCGAGGAGCAAGTAGCGCTCATAACAACCCTTGAGCAGTTGGCTTGACGGCAGAGTAGTCCATTTTCACTGCTTAGGTCATTACTACTGAATTTGGAAACCACTACTAAGATGAAACAATGGAGGGCCCATGTGCAACAAACATATGTCTAATGCATCTTCATAATATTTAGCTTATTTATGTGTTTGTAAGATATAACGATAGGATCTTTTATTTTTAGTTTTTAATATATGATATCAAGTAATTAAGTTATTCAGATATGTGATGTACAATTCTACTGTTATTCTAACATTAAGTATAGAATAAGGAGGAGAGAAGAAAAAAACACGAGGGGCAAGCCGGATGTTTTAGCACTAGAAGATATTTGAATTGATTGGTGTAGAACATCTTTTATTAACACAAGACGAAATAGAGACATATTATGTTAATATCCTCAAGGAAAGAGAAAAAGAGTAAAATAATTTATGTGCTTAAATATGAAAAATTATAAGATAAGTTATATGTGGTAATTCATTCAAATTTTATTCTATTTAATATTTATATTGTCACGCCTCGAGTCCAGAGATAATACGTCAACACTCCCATATTGGAATATCGAACTCTTAACACCTCAAACTGATCCATTACGCTTCCACTTCGCTATTCTGCACATACAAACTCATACTCTTAGAAACTCAAATTCGTAATCAAGTCTAAGCAACCCAACTGAGCATTTATTTATATAACCTACCAAGTACATAACAGACATAAATCTATTAAAACCATCAAAGTCTAACAAAACATCCTAACCGTTCAAATCAATAAACATATTCCAAAAATTCAAAAATAACAGTCAAATATCATTGTCAATCTTCTTCAAACCACTCGTCTAACTCTTCTTCTTCTAACTGATGTCCTGCAAAGATGGTAATAAAAAATGGTGAGTTCACTAACTCGGTAAGGAAAATATAGCTTTTCTGTGATTGATCATGCTACATGTACATATACATTTATAAAACAATTATTCAAAATAGCTTTCAAATTATTTTAGTGTCCAACTCATGGGGTTTCGAAACATCTTCTTGGTGGGTTGGTCATACAATATGAAGATCTTAGAAACTCACACAAGGAAACAAGAGAGGAAATGAGGAATAACGAATCCTTAACTTTACATAACACTGAATTGAATGAGGCATAACTAACACTTGAATATCGAACCGGTGTTGTTTATTCAATTAAAATAATGACAAACATATCAGGGGAAAGACCATCGCTTCAATAGAAGAAAACCTGCACCAGAATCAAATCAAAGAGGAGCCGGCGCCGGGTGGGGGAAGCACGGCCGGTGTCGGGTGCGCCGGACCGTGTGAAGACGGCGAATTCCAGAGTGGGGCCGGCACTGAATGAGGGTGTTGGAGCCGACGTCGAGTCCTCTCAGGAAAGGCGAACAGAAGTTCGAAATGCAGAGCAATCAAAGTACAGTTTGGCCAATTTTCGAGTTTTACAAGGTTCATAACACCCCAAATGGACAACAGGAAAAGAGAACACAACCAACCACCATTTTAAACAAGACATAACTGAACTCACACACCTAAAATGTAACGAATCATAACAAATTATAGAATCTGAACATACTTGAGTGCAAGGTTTCGATTTACTGATATCAACTCCTAACTATTATATCTCGTTAGGAGAGAAGGGCTAGAACTGAAACTAGGTTCTGTATCCCCCTAGCAATGGCCTTATAACTGAAAATTAGGTATTGTATCCCCCTAGCTAAGAGTCTTATAACAGAAATTAGGAATTTCCTCAAAACCAACTCAAGCATCAATCAATTTTATAATACAATACTGACTCAGAACAGAATTCACTTTGCATAATTTTATCCACACAACTACAATACTTAAAGCATTAAACATATATCATGCTCAATCCGATTTAATAATACAAAAATAACATTCATTGACAAAATGTTCATAATTTGATATTCGAAAACCAGGAAGTCATAAAACGTAGAAAAGCTATAAATCCCTTACCAGGCAATTCAGAAACCAAACCAATCCACAATCCACAATCAATGTATCTAACTGCCTACAAAAACCCAAAAACACAATCAGTTGCCAAACTTTTAACTAATCCCTAAATCAAACCCTTTGCCCAATTCAACTGTAATCAATCTCTAAGCAAAAATTAACCCAATTCAAAGCACGAATACCGAAAAACTTACCTAAATTCGAAACCCCAAATTCCAAACTCTTCACTACCCCTTCCTCTATGTTGTTCCTCTGTTCCTCTTGAGCCGTTTCTGTGATACGCCAATACACAAAATAAAGTAACGCAATTGACACAGCTAATTAAAATAAAAGAACCTAACTTTAACTAATTGTGAACTAGCCCTAAACTTATTTACTAATGACTTAAGCCCTAAACCTCATGGGCTACAAGCCCACAAAATAATTAAATCTCTAATTAGGAAAAAGGCCCAATGAAAAAGATCGGAGGTTCACATTCCACCCACCTTACAAAAAGTTTCGTCCTCAAAACTTACGTATCTAGATCCTCAAACAGTAAAAGGGGGTACTTCTGACTTACTTTATCTTCTAATTCCTAAATCGTATCACCCTCGAAATGCTTAGACCATTGCGCTATAACATCTGGTAACAATTGCATCTTATAACTGGATTCTCCCTATCCACATTCTCCATTAGTACTAACTCATGAGTTAAATCCTTCCGAACTCACAACGGTGACAACTTCAAACCTCCCTCGAAACAAACACATATTTCTACAATTGCGAGGCAGGGAACACATGGAAAATTCTAGACAATAAAGCTAGCCGGTATACTAATTCACTAAACCTCTTCAATAATTCCGATGATCCCACCTATCTCGAGTTTAATATCCCTTGGTAGAAGAAGCCTTAACTCTTCCAAATTGACCAGTTTACATATACAACATAATAAAATAAACTCCTCAAGAATATATATATTGTATTTGAGGAGATCATCCTCTTTACTCATACAAGCTACTTCTGCCTAATTGTCTTCCCCTTTCCATGTCCTTCTAGAAGTCATATGACTTATAACCAGCACTATTGAGACGAAATATATTTCCAAACCATTCTTCACTAAACTGTACTATAATCTCCCAATTAAAATTCTAATATACAACACAATAATTTCCTACCTTATAAAATAACTGCAAGCCTGAGGTTAATGCATAGGAACAAACAACTCACCTCTATGTATTATCATCCACCTCTATTGCTTACCTTATATTTTTATACCTAAGTGACCATAAAACGCATCTATAATCTTCTCTTTTTTCTTTTGGTCCTACCGCTTCACATGGCATCCTGAAAGTCTACTCCTTGACTTTACTCCATTCCTATTGTGCATAAACTGTTTGAACATTAGACTACACTTGGCTCTACTTAATGACCTTATTATCCTGAACGATTCATACTTACTTATTCCTCTACTACCTATACCCTAGAGAAGATGAATATAGAACTTCAATTTTTTTTTCCTGGGGAAACCCGAATTCAAAATATACCCAGATTAAATTTATAGCCCCCCCCCCTCTTTTATCTTGTAAGCTTCTCAAACTCTCAACTTCCTTGAATAGGTCAATTCAAACTATACAAATCTTGAAAATATCATCAATTTGAATGAATCTAAAAATCAAGTCATATTGATACTATCATCTTCACACTTAATAGTAGTATTAATGATCCACATAAATAACTCAAATCCTAATAGTATATCATAATATTCAAACATTACCACACATAAAACCAATGACAAAAGGCACAAAATACTGAAGAACAACCACATAACAAAAACACAATCTAACAATCGCAGCGGGTATCCTTATCATGTTTCCACGTTACTCAGATAGTCTTATAATAATCTAAAATCTCAAACCTCTAAATGTTTCAGTTCTACACATCAACACTTAATGTCTACCTAGACAATCATAACCTCTTTCTCTGATACCATTAAATGTCACGCCCCGAGTCTGGGGATGACATGGCAGCACCTCTATATTGGAATGTCGAACCCTTAGCACCACAAACTGAGCCACCATGCTTCCACTGCGCTACTTTGATACTTCAATAACTCACACATACAAACTCACACTCCTAGAAACTCAAATTCATAATCAAGTATAAGCAACCCAACTGAGCATTTATTTATATAGCCTACCAAGTACATAACATATATAAATTCATCAAAACCATCAAAGTCTAACAAAACATCCTAACTGTTCAAATCAATAAATATACTCCAAAAATTCAGAAATAACAGCTAGATATCATTGTCAATCTTCCTCAAACCACTCGTCTAACTCTTCTTCTTCTAACTGATGTCCTACAATGATAGTAATAAAAAGAGGTGAGCTCACTAGCTTAGCAAGGAAAATATAGCTTTTTTTGGATTGATCATGCTACATATACATATACATTTATAAAATAATTATTCAAAATAGCTTTCAAATTATTATAGTATCCAACTCATGGGGTTTCGAAACATCTTCTTGGTGGGTTGGTCACATAATATGAAGATCTCGAAAACTCACACAAAGAAACAAGAAGGGAAAGGAGGAACAACGAATCCTTAACGTTATTTAACACTAAATCGAATGAGGCACAACTGACACCTGAATATCAAACCGGTGTTGTTTATTCAATGAAATAATGGCAAATATATCAGGGGAAAGACCATCGCTTCAATAGAAGAAAACCCGCATCGGAATCAAATCAGAGAGAAGTCGGCACCAGGTGCGCCGGACCGGGTGAAGCCGGCGAATTCCAGAGTGAGGCCGGCGCCAAATGAGGGTGTTGGAGCTGGCGCTAGGTCCTCTCAGGAAAGGTGAACAGAAGTCCGAAATACAGAACAACCAGAGTACAGTTTGGCCAGTTTTCGGGTTTTACAAGATTTACATCACCCCAAACGGACAACAAGAAAAAAGAATACAACCAACCACCATTTTTAACAAAACATAACTGAACTCACACACCCAAAACGTAACTGAATCATAACATATTATAGAATTTGAGATATGCTTGAGTGCAAGGTTTCAGTTTACTGATATCAACTCCTAACTATTATATCTTGTTAGAAGAAGGGTTGGAACTGAAACTAGGTACTGTATCTCCCTAACAAGGGCCTTATAATTGAAAACTAAGTATTGTATCCCCCTAACCAAGGGTCTTATAATGGAGATTAGGAATTCTCCCAAAACCAATTCAAGCATCAATCAATTCTATAATACAATACTGACTCAAAACATAATTTACTTTGCACAATTTTGTCCATACAACCACAATACTTAAAGTATTAAACATACATCATGCCCAATCCGATTTAGTAATACAAAAATAACATTCATTGGCAAAAGGTTCATAATTTGATATTCAAAAACCAAGAAGTCATAAAATGCAAAACAGCCATAAATCCCGTACTAGACAATTTAGAAACCAAATCAATCAACAATCCACAATCAATGTATCTAACTGCCTACAAAAATCCAAAGACACAATCAGTTGCCAAACTTTTAACTAATCCCCAAATCAAACTCTTACGCCCAATTCAACAGTAATTAATCCCTAAGCGAAAATTAACTCAATTTGAAGCACGAATACCGAAAGACTTACCTAGATTCGAAACCCCCAATTCCAACCTCTTCACTGCCCCTTCCTCTACGTCATTCCTCTATTCTTCTTAAACCGTTTATGTGATACGCCGATACACAAAATAAAGTAATGCAATTAACATAGCTAATTAAAATAAAAGACCCTAACTTTAACTAATTGCTAACCAACTCTAAACTTATTCTTACTAACGACTTAACCCCTAAACCTCATAGGCTACAAGTCCACAAAATAATTAAATATCTAATTAGGAAAAAGGCCTAATAAAAAAGATTGGGTTGACATATATACTTTCTAGTAATTACAAATTGTTATAAAATTTGGGTAATGTTAGAATAAAATCTACACACTACACACTAAGAAAATTCTAACTATTCTTTACACAAAAATTTCTTCAAACTTCTCTCTTTCTTTTCTCTTACAATTTTCTCTAATCTTTCTTTCACTAATCTTTCTTTTACAAAATAATGGTGTATTACAAGCTTAGAGAATAGCTCTATTTATAGAGCTCTAATTAGTGGAACACATCATGGCATACATCATCTTCCACTAATCTTAATTAGAGGTGTCTCCACTAAATGGTGGACATCCATAAAAATCTTTTTCTTATAATTTATATAAATCCATAATCAGTGGAGCCTCCACTAATTAATGGAGCTTCCAATAATTTTAAGATATTCATAACACTCCCCATTGGATGTCCATCCATTACATAAAAAATATGCCTCATTAAAACCTTACTAGATAAAAACCCAATGGAAAAAAAAATCTAGTGAAGGAAAAAAAGTACACTATTCTATATGTCTGTTTATTACTCCCCCTGATGAGCTGATTCCTTTAAATCTTTAAACCGACGCATACCAATTTTATATATCAACTTCTCAAATATTGCAGTCGGTAAAGTTTTCGTGAAAATATCTACGAAGTTGTCACATGACCGAATTTGTAGCACATCAATTTCACCTTTCTTCTGGAATTCATGAGTAAAGAAGAATTTTGGTGAAATATGTTTTGTCTAATCTACTTTAATATATCCTCCTCGTAATTAAGCTATGTAAGCTGCATTGTCTTCATAAAGAAGAGTTAGAATATCTTTGATCGATGATAATCCACAACTTTCTCGGATATAATGAATCATGGATCTTAGCCATACACATTCTTGACTTGCTTCATGAATGGCTATAATTTCAGCATGATTTGAAGAAGTATCTGCTATAGATTGTTTTGTAGAACGCCATGATATAGCAGTATTTCCACATGTAAATAGATAGCCCGTTTGAAAACGTGCTTTATATGGATCAGATAAATAACCAGCATCTGCATAACCAATCAATGTTGGGCTAGTTTTATTTGAATAAAATAATTTGAGATCAATTGTACATTGGAGATATCGAAAAATTTGTTTAATTCCATTCCAATGTCGTCGTGTTGGTGAAGAACTAAATCTTGCTCATAAATTAATAGCCAGCAAAAGCAATATCAGGTCATGTATTATTAGTAAGATACATCAATGCACCAATTGTACTGAGATATGGTACTTCAGGACCAAGGAGTTCTTCATCATCTTTTTTAGGTCGGAAAGGATTTTTATTCACATCTATGACCAGACGATCATTGGAATACTCAATGGATGTGCTTTGTCCATGTCAAATCTTTTTAGAACTTTTGTTGTATATGTTGATTGATGAATAAATGTTCCACTTTTCAGATGTTCAATTTGTAAACCAAGGCAAAATTTAGTTTTACCAAAATCCTTAATTTCGAATTCTCTTTTAAAATAATCAATTGTTTCTTGGAGCTCTTTAGGAGTTCCAATAAGATTAATATCATCAACATATATAACTAATATCACAAATTTAGAACCAGATTTCTTAATTAAAACACATGGACATACCTGATCATTTTTAAATCCCGCTTTTAATAAATATTCACTAAGGCGTGTGAACCACATGCGCTCAGATTGCTTCAGGCCATATAATGATTTCTGCAACTTAATGGAGTAATTTTCACGAGGATAATGTTTATATGATTCAGGCATATGAAATCCTTCGGGGATTTTCATGTAAACATCATTTTCTAAATTTCCATACAAGTAAGCAGTGACAACATCTAATAGGCGCATATCTATCTTTTCATGTACTGCCAAATTGATAAGATATCGAAGTGTAATAGCATCAACAATAGGAGAATAAGTTTTATCATAATCAATACCTGGTCTTTGTAAAAAACCTTGGGCTACTAACCGTGTTTTATATCGTACGATTTCATTCTTTTCATTGCGCTTTCGTACAAATATTCATTTTTAGCCAACAGGTTTTACACCTTCTGGGGTTCGGACTGCAGGTCCGAAGACTTCACGTTTTGTCAGTACATTTAACTCCGATTGAATCGCATCTTTCCATTGCAGCCAATCTTTTCTATGCCGACATTCATCAACTAATATTGGTTCAGGATCATCATTATCCTGTGTAATATCAAGAGATATATTATATGCAAATATATTATCAATAACAGTTTCTATCCGATTCCAACTTCTACCGGAAGTGATATAATTGATAGAAATTTCAGTGTTACTTTCATCAACTTTTGGTTCTTTGTCATCAGTTCTCTCTTGGTCTTTATCATTCTTTTCTTCAATATGATCTTCTGGATAATTTAATCCTCTTTTCTTTCGAGAATTTTTATTTTTAGAACCAAGAGGTTGGCCACACTTTTGGCGTGTTTTTGACTCAGCAACTATAGGTATAATATTTTGTTCTGCTGGAACTTCAATTCGAATAGGAGCATTTATAGCTGGAATATGCGATTTTGTAACTCTTCTGGAGTCAACAAAAGCGTCCGGCATTTGATTTGCAATGTTTTGCAAATGAATTATCTTTTGAACTTCAAGTTCACATGCGCTTATGCGCGGATCAAGATAATTTAATGATATTGTCCAATCAAGATCTTTCTTGTACTGTTTCTGTTCTCCCCCTAATTTAGGGAATAATATTTCACAAGATAATAAGGGAAAGGAAAAGAAATGTAAGAACATGATGACAAGTAGGAAATGCCAAGAAATCGATTATAAAAATCCCTTTTTTTTTTCACTCTTCCCGGTACCATCTTTTCCCTTTCCTCCTTATCTTTTCTTCTCCTCCGTCCCTCCACCTATCATCTACATCTTCTTCTTCCTCATACATATATATATATATATATATATATATATATATATATATATATATATATCAATCACCAGTTATTAGTACACATTAAAAAAACAAAAATCACAAAGCAGATATGAAAACTCGTAATTCATTTGAGACATGGTCAAATTTTGACTTGGTTTCTAACACAGAAGATTTTGATGTGTTTTCCTTTCCAAGCCAACCGCTTCCGCCTAATTCGAACGCAGAAGATTTTGATATGTTTCCTTTCTAAGACAACTGCTTCCTCCTCATTTCAGGTGAGATACCTTTGAGGGCTTCCATTTATTTTTAGTGTGCTTGATAATGAAAGTAAACTATCTTTTAGTTTATTTTTTTATGTAAATTAGTGAACATACTGCTTTGGACCAATTTGATCTGCCCATGCAAAATACTACTTTTGATATTGTTCATCTTGATGCTATTCCTCTAAATAAGGATATGCTTGTGTATGATCCTTTCTACTTCTTAATGGATTTTGAACAAAGCCAAAATATGATTCCAGATTATCATATTTTCAAACATGAATTTTGAATGGTATTATCTTTATTAATATTGTTTTTCTTTTTTTAGGAGAAATAATGAGTGGTATTGGTAATGAAGTCGGAGTGAGGACCCATGACATGCATAATATCGAAGTTCAAGATATTATTTCAGACGAAATTCCTATAGAGAATAAAAGGATTAAGAGGCAGAGAGAGAAGAAGGGCAATAACTCCCAGACACTATCAAGAGAAATCATTTCGCAGTACTTTTACCAACCAATCAAGAGCGCGGTCAAAGAATTGAATATTGGCATAACCCGTCTCAACAAAAGATGTAGGGAGTTAGAAATTCGTCAATGGCCTCACAGGAAGTTGATGAGCTTGGAGACCCTAATCCAGAATGTTCAGGTTCTCTCTCTCACACACTTATAATTTGCAAGTGTGAAATTATGAAAGATTTATAAGTAAATAACCGATGATATCATTTCGATTTACAGGAGATGCAAAATAAAGAAGAAGGAGGACATATGGCTGAGAAGAAGTTGAAAGAAGCCATTGAGATACTGGAATGTGAAAAGCAGTTGGTGGAAGAAAGTCCTGATACGTAGTTGGAGGACCAAACACAGAAATGGAGACAAGCATGCTTCAAGGCCAAATATAATGAGAAACTTAAGTATAATAAACTTAAGGGGATCATAAAATCCCAAGACTCATTTCACAGTAACTTCACGGCTAATTCTGCTGCTAGTCTAGATGCTGGCTCAAAAGGGAAGGAAAATGAGGAGGATGCCGAAGAAGATGAGCTGAAGTCCATAATTGCTAATTGTTTGTCTTCCTCTAATGTAAATATTGAAAAAGAACAATTACAAACATTCATCTTAAATTTGTCAGCTCCATTGCAAAAGAACAACTACAAACATGTATCCTCAAGTTCATGTGAACATTAGTGATATGAATAAAAGATGTGATGCTTATTATTAATGGAAATATCATTTTCCCTTTCTATTTCACTTCAAGTGGCTAGTATTTTTCTGTGATAAGGGAAATATCGAGTGTGTCCATGACCATAACCACAGTCACTGCCACAACTACGACTGGGAGTGCTGTTGAGCCAGTTCATTTGGCTTCACGATTGCTCAATAATAACTCATGTTAAATCTGTACACTTTGGATATTCTTTTTCTCGATATTGTTGCTGCAGGACAATATTCGAAGCATGAAAAGTGGAGAATGTCTTCTCCAATATATTTTCATCAATAACTTTTTCTCTGCATAATTTTAATTGAGATGTAATTTTTTTTATAGATTGCGGAGTTCACGGTTTTAAAATCTTGCAGCTTCAGGTGCAATCATTCATACCATGCAGTTGATAGTACGACCATCTTCAGGTGGTCAAATTTTTCTTTTCAGCATTTAGATGCATTTTTGTATCGGGAACCCATCAGAAATATCAAGGGTTATAAATTTGAGTTTAGCCATAAAGATTAATAAATGCGTACCTGTCATCTGGCTTTAATAACGGTAGAGACTCGTCCTGATAACGTGTTATAAAATTTGGGTAGTGTTAGAATAAAATCTACACACTACACACTAAGAAAATTCTAACTATTCTTTGCACAAAAATTTCTTCAAACTTCTCTCTTTCTTTTCTCTCACAATTTTCTCTAATCTTTCTTTCACTAATCTTTCTTTCACAAAATAATGGTGTATTACAAGTTTAGAGAATAACTCTATTTATAGAGCTCTAATTAGTGGAATACATCATGGCATACATCATCTTCCACTAATTTTAATTAGTGGTGTCTCCACTAAATAGTGGACATCCATAAAAATCTTTTTCTAATAATTCACATAAATTCATAATTAGTGGAGCCTCCACTAATTAATGGAGTTTTCAATAATTTTAAGATATTCATAACACAAATTATAATTTTATGTATTTTTTAAATTCATGAATAAAATTTTTCTACCACTTTGGTGGCTTTATTAAAAAAGAAAAGAGAGACAGTCGGCGTTGCTTGAAAGATCTAAGGAAAAGGTCATGTGGCAGTGGATTTGTCTCTATTTGTGCAAGTAGTGATAAGAAGTCCGTCCGTCAATCCATCCGTCTTTCTCATCTCTATATATCAACTCTCTGGTCATGAAGAAGCCAGCTTAGTGGGTGGACCAACCATTGCCATAATGTTAGTAAATTCTTGAGACCAGAGTCCCATTCTCCCTTCTTTATCTGTCTGTTTCACAGCTCTCAGACTTTGGGCTCCTCGTTCGCTGTGTAATTCCATCAATTTCATATTATTTACACGGAGTTATTTGGTTTGAGATTAGAAACAAAAATGACACAGTTTATTAAATAACGTGTTTCAATAAATTTTTGTATCTTTATTTGATCGAAATTTTCGACTGTTAAATCTTTCATTCTTTTATTTTACAACCATCACAAACAATTTAAAATCGTTCCCATTTCCTACTCCAAATCCTCCATCTAAACAACTAGTTAATCTTTCAGTCATTAGCATGAAATTGTGAAGGACTATGCCCATGGTGACGATGTGAGACAAGCAATAATTTGTGCACACATGTGAAAACGTCACAAGGGTCAGGAGGACTCGGGTAAAGGGAGGTTCATGCATGCATGCAAGATCAGGCTGGTACAGTGCTTCTGCAGCACCTGAACAGCGTGAATTTGGGTCCACTGCTGCCCCTGTAATATTTGATGACATAGAGAAATACAAAGTACTACTAACTTATACGTGCATGGATGGAAAGTTCTGCCTCTTCTCCCCAAATGCAAGCCATCAGTCATCGCGTCAGAATTTCAGTTCTCAGCTCTGACTCGGACAGTCTCTTCTCGTCTCTGCTCATACCAGCACAGACTCACTCATTTTTTCTTCTGCCTCTTTGCTCTCCATATCTGAGAGACAGAGAGAGATGCAACACTACTGTTGAATGGCGTGGGGCGGTTTGGATTGTTGTGGCAATTAGGCCCTTTGCCTCTTTAAATTCTATAGGATGGGTATAGGGGTCCCTAGTTTGTCCCTCAAATTTTGAGTCTTTTGACAATGTCTTGGGCTTGAGGAGACTTTGAGAATGCAATGATTTCAGGCCACAACAAAACAAGGATGCTGCCGCTGCTGTGTTAAGGATAGATGGAGCCTTGGAGGGGATACATGAAAATGAGAACACGAGTACGTGACAGAAATAAAAAGGCTAGCTAGCTAGCTATCTATACTTACATATGTAGGACAGGAAAATTTTTGAAACCACATTGGCCTAGAGCATTGCAGCAAACTGAGGTTTTTTTCCCTTTATCATGTCTACATCTTACGAAAGTTAATCAAAATAGCAAGGTTTACTTTCGGAGGAAAAAAGGTTTTTTAACTGTTTATGTTGTGATTTGAAACCCCACATTCGAATCCCTGTTTTAGACTTGCAGTTTCACAGGGGCTTAGCTCAAACAAATTGAACAATAAATCGATATTACATCTTGGAAAGCCATTTAAAAAAATGGGACGCGCGGCAAGTGTTGTTAAAATTAAGCAGCAGGAGCTTAAGGATGTTGCCAAGTCAGCTGCTGTGCATGGCCAGGTCATATGCCAAATTAGATGTTGAAACCAGTTCACATGCCAAATCATCAAAATTCTGTTTAAGTATTCTTGACGGCAAAACATTTTCAGAAGCTTAGAAGCTGTTATTTGTTTATTAACAGCTATTAATTATTGTTAGATGTATTCTAAATTTTATTAGTTTTAGTTTTATAGCATTTTTGAGATCCGGATGTATATATATAAAATTGATGTATTGATTCCTTCTTCAATAATAGCAAGGGAAATCATTTTTCATTCATTGTCAGGTTCTTCCATTTATGCTGCTCTTCTTCATGGTATCAGAGCGTAATTCTTGCATTGCTCATACTCTGTTGAAGGTGAAAGGTGGATTATGAATCTTACTTCCTTCTTACATATTTTAGTTGTTTCTATGAGGTAATCCTAAAATTAAAGTATCCGATTGTTTACATGCTTTTTGGGAGAATTGGTGTTTGAGTTTTCTGGTCAATCGAATTAGTTTTTGTGTTTTCTGGTTATTGAAGCCGTGGATTTTGTATACTCTGGTAAAGCAATTGTGGCTAATTAGGAATTTGCTGTATCGGGTTCATTTTATATGCATCCGAATGAAAATCCATCCTTGATTTTGGTTCAACCATCTTTGAATGAGAGGAATTATCATCAGTGTAAAGCTATGCGGATGGCTTTGATTTCTAAGAACAAATTACGTTTTCTTATTGGTAGTATCAAAGCACCAATTCGACTCATATGCAGCTTGGGAACAATGTAATAATATGGTTCTATCATGGATTCTAAATTCAATATCATCATCTATTGCTCAAAGTGTGATTGGATGGATAATTCTTATAATGTCTGGATTGATCTTTGTGAACGATTTTCTCGAGGGGATTCTTTTAGAATTTCATATCTTCAAGAAGACATTTATAGCTTGAAACAGGGATCATTAACTGTCAATGAGTATTACACAAACTTAAAGACTCTGTGGGAAGAATTGTTGAATTTAAGGCCTCTTCCTATTTGTCACTGTGATCCAAAGTGTCAATGTCCAGCATTGCCTGAGGTCAAGACAAATAATGATGCTGACTTTGTTATCCGATTTATAAAAGGATTAAAGAAAGAGTTTAGTAGGATAAAGTCTCAGATCTTACTGACAAAGCCATTTCCAACTGTAAATCAGGCCTTTTCTATGGTTTCCACTCATGAACGATCTTTTAATTACCATTCTGCACATGGTGATAGTTCAGTTTTTGCAAATCCTCAAGTCTTTTCTGCAAGAAACATTGTGGTAGATTCATCTACACATATTGGATATGTTCCCAAACATGAGTCCATATCAAATGCAGTTGGAAATGCTAATGGGAAAAGTGTACAGAATGCTGGATATCAAGGTTTCAGAAAAGGGAACAATATGAACAGAAGGTTGCAATGTACATTTTGTGGAATGCAGGGACACACAATAGACAGATGCTATAAGAAGAATGGATTTCCAACAAGTTACAGAAACAAAAATAGGATTATAGGGAATCGGGGATTTATGCCACAAGCTAATGCTGTTGTTGACAGCAATATTTTTCAGCATGTCTCTAGTGGAGTGAACTCAGTATCAAGTTGCTCGACCACTTCAATGGATTCTCAAACCTCACAGTATGTTACTCAAGAACAATATCAACAATTGTTGAAATTGGTTAAGTGACAACTTGCTTCATCTTCCAAAAATAATGCTATTTCTGATCATGCACATTCAATCAACCAAGCAACTCTGCAATCAAATTTCTCAAATTCATCTTGTCCAGCTCAAGACACAGGTATATTCTCTTCAGTTTGGATTCTAGATTCAGGAGCCACATACCATATTTGCTCCTGCTTAGATTCTTTTATTGATTATAATCCTGCATAAAATGTGTCCATAAAATTGTCAACTAGAGATATAGTTCATGTTTCATACATAGGCACAGTGCAATTAAGTTCTTCTATGGTTTTGGATCAAGTCCTATTCATTCCTAAGTTTTCTTTCAATCTGATATCTGTTAGTAAACTTCTTCAACAATTAATAAAACACCCCCTACTACGTACCCTAAAAGGGCGGGGATGTCGCCCCGTCTAAAGGACCAGGGATCTTTAAAACGAGATACATAATATATAAAGACGAACCAAAGATGTCAAAACTTAGATAAATAAAGGAAAACTCTTATTACATCAGAATCAACTTGAGCAAAACTAAACATATTCCAACATCGGTTCTAGAAACATAAATAAACATCTGTCTCTCAAAATATAAAGAAAGCAACAAAAGCTCCATCTATTACACATCTCGCTTGCTCAGCAGTATCTATCTCCTAAAAATATGATATAAAATAGTGTGAGATTAACATATCAGTAAGCCCTATGTGTGCACATGGTACTTTAAACAGTTGGTGTATGCATAACTGAAAACATTTGCAAAAATATTTGGCAAGTCATAAATAATTTCTCTTTGTAATGAGTGGAGTTTTCTCATTGTCACACTTTGTACAAAATAAATCATCCACTCGAAAAAACAGTCATAGCGCCACACTTTGAGCTCCCATGATAAGAGAACGGTCAAGGCACCACACTTTGTGTACCATGAAAGAATCAGTTTACCACACTTTGGGCGTTCTAATCAAGGGTGGGTGTACAGTCCACCGGGTGAGATACTCTTCCATCTCTTCACCCAACAAAACCAACCGGGTGTCCATGCCGAGAAAATAATACCTTACCAGATAAAAATGCAAACTCGAACCGGCCTGACCAATCAATACTGTCGCCTTTTCAAGCAAAGCTTATCTTCTGGAGGTGGCCGCCTGCCAAAAGACTCACTCAAGCCCTCCAAGACTAGTATTGTTAGCCTACCCATATTGAGTACCCAACGAACATATCCATCAATTCCTGACTCACAGTAATTCCATACCTTGGCTTTGCAAAACGTGGTTTTCTTTAACAAAAGGGTTTTCTAAAAAGTTTAAGAGAAAGACAGTTCTTGATAAAAGCATTAATTAACAAAACCATGTAAAGAATAAACATCCACGTTTACAACCCAAGCAATCACAGTTCAATAATAGCTTCATAAAGCTTTACAACATTTGACTTGCCACCACAAGTGTTTAACAAAAAAAGTTTATGCAAGGATTTATATGGTACGCCTCAGATAAACAAGATAAAATCAACCGCTTACTTTCTTCAAATAACCTCCTGATCTAGAATCACATAATATCATGATCAGGATCTCAATCATCTTAAGCATGAATATAAACTCACTTATTCCCATAAATAAATCATGACTCATCAACTATCTTCAATAAATCACCCATTCCATGAAATAAATATATCATGAACATATATCCATCAATGACACAAGCAATATGCCAAAAAAGTCTCAACTTAACCATCAACATTCACATCCATCATTATCTCAACAAAACATAATATCGCTATCTATTGCACATGCTTAACACGATACTCATCTCAACATATTCATCTATCCCCAACTAAACATATTCATCATGCCATTATACATCCATAGACATCATCAACCACATTAAATCTTAATTTCAATCATCAATGGTAAGAATTCCTTTACCTTACAACCACCGGATTAACAAGATCAAGACGCTCCTAGGATGATAGTCGCGAGCTCACTTGCGAAGAAGGGAAAGCTGCCTTCTTTATTCCTCTTGATCGAAAGTTAAGAAAGAAAGGTGAGATCAGCCCTTATATGGCATGGTTCGAGGGAAGAAAAAGAGAATAATCAATGGAAGAAATGAATCGAGAGGTGGAGAGGATTTTTGCTTACCTTAAGATGTGTTTGATTTTTGCCTAGTGATTGCTCTTGTGTTTTTCAAAAATTGCAAGGGAGAGTTTGCTGGAATTTTCGTGCAGCAAGGAAGGAATAACTGGCTACTTTGGTTTAGGGTTAGGAGAGTTTGATTTAGGGTTTAGAAGATGATGCTAGGAAGGACTCCTAATGGTTCTAAATTTCTTGGGCAGCAATGGCGAAAAACAAGCAGCTTGCTGTACCCTTTTACCGGGCGAAATTAGGAGGGTTTGAGAGAGAAAAAGCAATCTGAAATTGCTCTCTTAGGCTGGCCGAAACAGTGTACAAGGATAGGCTATATATGTGTTCAATTTTTGACCAAAACAAGAAAGAGTTTGTGTGGGTTTTGACAACTAAAAATTCTATGCGTGGAGGATGTGTTTGCTGTGCGAAAATTGTAAGCAAAAGAGAGAATTTTTGGACTGATTTTTGGCTGCTATTTTGACGAAATTCAGAGGGAAAAAACGGGAGTTTTAGGCACTGCAATTGGCTAAATCAATAAAGAGTTTTGGTGTGTTTTGGAGTGCAAAATTTCGTGCAGTATAGTGTGTGCAAAGCTAGTCGAAATTCTGGCGAAAAGAGGGAACAAAAATCTGGTTTGTGTAGCTAAAATAAATTTGAATTGATGAGAGGTATTTTAGATGATTTAGGCTAGGTTTAGAAGAGTTTGGATACCCTTAGGAGTGCAGTATTTTCGTGCAGCATATGCATATACAAGGCTGACCGAAATTTGCAAGAAAAAAGGGGAACAACCTGATTTGTTTAGGAATAGAAGAAAATCTGATTTGCAAGAGGATTTAGGATAAGATTCTCTAGTCTTGGAAGAGTTTGAGTTGAGTTAGGAGTGTTCCAAAGGAGGCGGCACAAAACTGGAAAATTTTCAGATTTTTAGCTAAGGCTTTATTTTTAAAATCAACAAAATATTTTGCTAGAAAAGTAATAGCTTTAATTCTAGCTAACTAACACAGAATCTTATTAATGAAATGCAGCTGAAGTTTAATTGTTCTTAGCTAAGATTTTTGAAAATTAAAAGGAATAAAAGCTAGAATAAATTTAGTCTCCATCTTTATTAAAAATCCTTGAGTTTGGAAAATAAATATGAAGATTTATCTCCTAAGAAAAGAGTACCTAGGGTTTTCGGCCAAAGCATGAAGAATCTCTAGGAAAAGAATTCAAAAAGGAAGCTAAGATTTGCAAGAGGTAAGATTTAAACTCAAGTCACCAAGGGATAATTACCAACCCTAACCATTAATCCAAATCAACTCCGATGTTAATATAGCTCTAAGAAATTCCTTTCACCCTACGTCCCCTCATCCCTTTATCTCCTCTACTAAATTTTACCTAAACGATTCTCAAATAATGCAAACAACACAACTATTTTTCATTAAATAAATTAATGCAAGAGCAACCTTGAAAATCACATGCACCCATGCAAAAATAATTTCAAGATATCACATGAAATGCAAAATGCTATGCATTGCATGACTTTTCCCCCATAGGTCAAAGGTAATTTTGGGCGGGGTATTACATCTAAAATGTGTTATAACCTTCGAAAATAATTGTTGCTTTATTCAGGATCCACATCATGGTCGGATGATTGGATCAGCTAGCCTATCTGGAGGCCTTTTTCATCTTGATCTACACCCGCCTATGTCTCTTGTGAATTCAGTCTATGATATAACTAATGGTGAATTTTAAAATAAAACATTATTATGGCATTTTAGGCTAGGTCATTTGTCTACAAAACAGTTGACTAAAGTTAAAAAGATTGATCCCTCTATTATTTTACCTGCTATTGATACTTTCTGTCCAATCTATCCATTAGCAAAACAACATAAATCTCCCTTTTCTTTACATCAGGGAGGTGTTGAATCTATCTTTGATTTGATTCATATGGATATTTGAGGGCCTTTTAACATCAGTACTATTTATGGTCACAAATACTTTTTAATTATAGTTGATGATTTTAGTAGGTTTACTTGGGTGTTTTTGTTGAAACAAAAATATGAAGTTAGACTTTTGATTCAACATTTTATTACTTATATTGATACTCAATTTCATAAAAAGGTTAAGACTTTAAGATCTGACAATGGTCTTGAATTTCAGCTTGCTGATTTTTATCATTCCAATGGCATTGTTCATTAAATATCATGCCCTTATACCCCTGAACAGAATGGAATTGTAGAAAGAAAACATCAATATATTCTTAATATTGCTAGAGCCCTTAGGTTTCAATCCCAAATATTTCTTGCATATTGGGGTTATTGTGTTCAACATGTTGTATATCTTATCAATGTTTCCCCTACTCCTGTGTTAAATCAACAAACTCCATTTGAAAAACTGTATCACAAAACTCCAGATTATAGCAATCTCAAGGTCTTTGGTAGTTTGGCCTATGCTCGTGTTCAATTGCCACACAAAAGTAAATTCGATTCTAGGAGCAAACCTTGTGTTTTTCTTGGTTATTCCTCCACCACAAAAGGTTTTCTTTTATTAAATCTCTTTTCCAGAGAGATTTTTCTATCCAGAAATGTACATTTCATAGAATATTACTTCCCTTTTGTGCATCAACATGCTTCATCCAGTTCAACTTTGAGTAAACCTGTGTTGCCCTTACCTTATGCTACATTAGTTCATATGCCTCACACTTCTCATCAACAAGACTCACATTTGCCTTGTACTTCTACCTCTGAAAGTCCTCTTAGAAGGTCTACTAGGACTATCATTACACCTGCTCATCTTTCTGATTATATTTGTTCTAAAGTACACATAATCACTCCACCATACTCTCTTCCTTCTAATATTGCATATTCAGCTTTTCTGTGCAATGTTAACAAGCATTCTAAATCCAAACACTACTTTGAGGCTGTGAAATTCAAAGAATGGTGTACAGCAACGAGATCTGAAATTACAGCTTTAGAGGAAAATAAAACACGACATTTAGTTCCTTTACCTCCTGGAAAGCAGGCTATTGATTGTAAATGGGTGTATCGAATCAAGTATAAGGCTAATGGATCAATTGATAGGTATAAGGCCAAACTTGTTGCCAAAGGCTACACACAACAAGAGGGAGTTGATTTTTTGGACACATTTTCACCAGTTGTGAAGATTACAACTATCAAGTTAATGTTGGCTCTTGTTGCAAAATCTAACTGGTATATTCATCAATTAGATGTGAATAATGCTTTCTTGCATGGTGACTTGTTTGAAGAAGTCTATATAGATTTGCCTCCAGGATTTGTTACTTCAAATAGTTTTTTGGTTTGCAAACTTGACAAGTCTTTATATGGTCTAAAATAGGCTAGTAGGCAATGGAATGCAAAACTTACTATCTACTTGATATCAATTGGATTTACTTAGTCGAAGAGTGACTATAGTCTATTTTTTAAGAGGACCAATGCTTTGTTTATTGCCATCTTGGTGTATGTTGATGATATTCTTGTTTTGAGTCCTCATTTTGATGTCATTACTGAAGTCAAAAATCAGTTGCATTATCAATTTCAAATCAAAGATTTGGGGGACCTTTACTATTTTCTTGGTTTTGAAATTCATAGAGATTCAGGTGGTATTGTATTATCTCAACAAAAATATATCTTGGATATGCTACAAACACATGGCTACATTGGATGTAAACTAATGTCTACTCCATTAGATAGTAAAATCAAATTAGCTGCTGGCGATTCAAAACTTTTTCCTGATATTTCTCTATATAGAAGTCTTGTTGGGAAATTGTTGTACTTAACTCATAGCCGTCCAGATATTGCTTTTGCAGTTCAGCAGTTTAGTCAATTTCTCACAACTCCAACAGTCTTACATATGCAAGCTGTCTATAGGCTTCTTAGATATCTAAGGGGTACTAATTAACTTTGGATTACACTTTCCAATTGATAATTCATTTGCTTTGCAAGTTTATGCTGATTCAGATTGGGCTGCATGTCCTAATTCTTGAAGGTCTATCACTGGTTATTGCATTTATTTTGGTTCTGCACTTGTGTCATGGAAATTTAAGAAGCAATCAGTAGTTGCTAGAAGTTCTGCTGAGGCAGAGTACAGAGCTTTAGTTCAATCTGTTTATGAATTGCAGTGGCTTATACATTTCTTTCATGAACTTGGTTTTACTTGTGTCTTGCTTGTTCCTTTGTTCTGTGATAACAGAAGTGCCATATACTTGGTTGAAAATCCTGTGTTTCATGAAAGAACTAAGCATATAGAGTTGGACTGTCATTTTATTCGAGATCAGTACCAAGCTGGTTGCATTAAGCCATTACCAGTTTCATCTGCTCAGCAATTAGCTGACATCTTTACAAAGGCATTGGCTCCTGGTCCTTTTTCTCTCTTATTATCTCATTTGGGAGTTCTTTCTGCATCTAGCTTGAGGGGGATGTTAAAATTAAGCAGCAGAAACTTAAGGATGTTGCCAAGTCAGCTGCTGTTGCAAGGTCATATGCCAAATCAGATGTTGAAGCCAGCTCACATGCCAAATCATCAAAATTCTGTTTTGATCCCGGCTAAAGCATTCTTGGTGGCAAAACATTTTCAGAGGTTTAGAAGCTATTATTTGTTGATTAACAGTTATTAATTATTATTAGATGCATTCCAGATTTCATTAGTTTTAGTTTTATAACATTTTTGAGATTCGAATATATGTATATAAAACTGATGTATTAATTCCTTCTTCAATAATAGAAAGGGAAATCATTTTTCATTCATTGTTAGTTTCTTCCATTTATGCTGCTTTTCTTCAAGTGTAGTGAGAAGGAATAGGAGCTAAGGGTTACATATAAAGCATGGAAAACCGAACAGAGAGAATCGTAGGGGATGGAGTCCTCTAAATTGGTGTTACAATATTATAGCAGCAGCTGTATACAATTTCCAGGGCATGAAGGGAGGGAAGTGAGAGAAGGGCCTCCCTTATAATCACATGGCTGACATTTTTGAACAAAAGACGAAAATAAAAGGGGGGGTCCATTTTTAATAAGTAGCACCACCCATTCCCAACAGTTGCCTGTAACTATTTCTTCAATTATTGATTTTCCTTCTCTTCTTTTCGTACTTCTCCCAAACTGTTTAACATCACCCTCCCACGTCCAGGAATATATATATATATATATATATATATATATATATATATGTATATATATATATATATATGTATGTATGTGTGCTTTCGCAAATTACCCTATAAAAGTCTTGTGAACATGTCTGGGTCTTATACATCAACGACTGATGACTTTGGACGTTGATGTGTAAATCAAGAGGGCAATAAGTTTCTATACAAACGACATATTGACATGATGATCTAGGTGGGATTTTTGTGTTTGTAAGTTTGTTTCGATCACTTTTGATTAATTAGTTGACAGACTCGCGATATACTTATTTATATATTACTAGAATTAACATGCTATTTTTTGACGTAAAATGCTAGTATTTATAATTTATTTTTGTAACAGGTATTGTATTTTAAAATTCTTTCATTATGAGTTAAACAATTAATGGTCAAACTATTAATCCATCAATGAAATGAACTTGCCAGTTATTTATATTTAAGCAAAAAAATGAATGAGAATGGCAGAAATTGTGGGAAGAATTCGCAATACTTAACACCATATTTGGCTGGACCAAAATATAAAAGAAAAAGAGAAAAAGAAGTAAATGTGTGCATAAGTTGTACTATTTATATTATTTAATTAGTTGAAACGTAATATACAGATAAAGTAAAAAATGTATCTTATACCTCCACATCAGTTTTTCTTCCCATCCCAAATTAAAAGAGATGGAAGAGAGTGAATAATTGAAAATATTTTATAACATATTTGATCTCATTTTTTTACTTTCAAAATTAAATAATATAAAAGCAAAAAAAAAAGTAAAATAACTTATAATTATATTTCTTCTCCCCTCCTCCTTCCTCTATGGGAATATTTATTCCCTTTCCTCTACCTCACTGATCCTTCTGCGAACTAAACAGTGTAAGATAACCAATTGGGAACGACTAGAAAATGTAAATTAGGTAATAAGCTGTCATATGCATATATAGATGACAATGGGAGAGAGGGATTAAATTAATAGTCATATTAAAGTTTAAACTAGTTGTTCTACAATCAAATTGGGGCAAAGTGTGTTGAACTAATTCTCCACTATTTTAATGGGGAAAAAGAAAATGTGAGGCCTACCAGTAATTCACTTACCATAATTGCGCCCTTATCCGGGTTTCAAAATATTCAGATACCTTTTTTCCTTTTTTGGCGTTGATCGATCAAATAGCTTTCAAGTTTTGAAACTTCAATATAAGAAAGAAAATTTTATTGTGGTTTTCTGGACATTAAAAATTAGCTCACTATACCACAAAATCTATTTTATTGCAACCTAAATTACAATGAATCCTGTAATCATTAACAACAGTACATGCCTAATTATGAAGAATCCTAAAATGGGAGATATTTTATTATATATGCCGCTATCATGAAAGTTCGAATTGTGATGTGACTATGCCTTTCCTTTTCTTTTTCTTTTTTTTTTTTTTTGGGGAAGAATGGAAAAAATAACATTATATTTCCCAAGTTTAATATAGCCAATTGATATATAATATCATATTCAAATAACTAATATTAAGTTGTAGAACCTTATATTTTACACAAATAACTGAGCAATTTTCAGATATGGATGCATTTTTGTATTGCCAATTTTTTTTGGTCTAAAATTATAGGATTGCGAACTATATATGTTCTACACGGTGGATAAGTACAAGAATAAATGATAAAGATGAGGGATACTTATGCCACAAAATTGGGGTGTGGGTGTTTATTTTGCTTTTTTTTTTTTTTTTGGGGGGGGGTGCGGGGGGGTGTGGAGAGAGAATTGCACGATTGAAATGATTAAAACACTTGTTTTTCATAGGATAAGTTCAATACATTTATGTTGATATATATATTGAATTCACTGTCTTATACATTGAACAAGCAAAATTCTCCAGTACTTTGCCTAAGCAGAAAATTGCAATTTCTTCCTAATAACTCAATAAATCTATAGGAAAAGTCCACAATTCCCCTATATTTAGGGAGTAAAAATTCTGATATTTTTCAAATATTTTATTGCGAATATATGTAAGTGTTTGGATGGCACTTGAAATGTTTAGAATGCTGTATAACTTCATTGCATATATCTGATCTTATTGTCTTCTTCTGATTTTGAAAGTTAATGAGTTTTTCGGGTGCAGATTTGTACATTCATCCTCTGGGTTTTTTCTAATTAATGACAAATCACACAAAAATTTAGATTTATTCAGAACTTAAAAAAGCAAAAAGAAAAAGGGTTTATAATCCTCAAGAAAATGAACTTCATTTTCCTAGAAACGCATACTTTGGCTTCTCATGAAGATTTAACCATACACACTATATATGAATCATCAGCATCGACAACTAAGGAAATAATATATATATAGCTTATGTGTTATAAGTGATTTTTTTTTTTTTTACTTTCACAAAAATAGTTATATCATCATATTGTACCAGTCCTCTTAGAGAAGGCAAGAATTTCTTTGGGGGAACGTTTTACTAGTGTGTTATATGATATTATCCCTCTAATGTTGTATGCTTTGGAATGGTTTACCTCAATTTTAGATTTTTTTTTTCCCCATCCTAATTTCACAACGCTGTTAAGATATAATATATCAGTTGAAAAGATTTAGCTATCATCGTTCCCCAAGCATAATTAAAATTAAAAATTAAAAAGGAAGAAAAAGAAAATTTCCATGATCCATTCTAGGAACTGTTGGATAAAATTAAATGGCAGGGAACATATACTTCATGCCTTGTTTCTCTTATTTCTTGCCGGGTTCATATTAAGCTCCCGCGACATGGCTGCCCAAATTTGTTAGAAAGGCTTAATAGAAATTTGAAGAAAAGAAGACATCACTGTAAAAAGTTAGATTTTGGTGATTCTTATTCGATTGGCATTTCAAAAGTTTGGAATATTTTTAATTAGACGGTAGATTATGATCATGGTTGCTTTTCTCCAACAATTTTTTTTTTTTTGGGGGTGGGGGGGGGGCGGGGGTTGGGCCGGTGGTTTATAACGATGACTTTCTTCTAAGACTTTAGCAGCCTCCGAATGAACACGACCCCCTTTCCCAATCTTTTCAAAGAATTGAAAGGGAAAAAGATATATTAGTCCCTAAAAGAAATTTAAGCCAACATAACTTTTCAAAGAAACAAGAAAAATTATACTAGCATTGTCGCCTTTTATCCTTTAAGAATCTTTCTTGATTACTCAATGTTGTTACTGTTACTAAGGAACAATTCATAAATGGAACAAAGGAAGAGAGAATTGGTCCAAAACTTCAAACTATTTCATATCACCATAGATTTTCACCTGGAAAATTACCAAGTGTTAGAATTGCAATAATCAGTAATTTTTTTTTTCTCTCCTTCCTGTCGGAGGATTACCTTGTCAGAAATATACTGCACCAGCCAGAATTCTTGTTAAGGACATGTCCAAACCTTAAGTAAAGGAATGGCAATGGCTTAATCCTCGTTAAATTTTTGTACTTGTAGATTCAATATTGCAGTCTCATCAATGGCCAACAAACTGGACGCTTGTTACCAAGGGCTTGGAAGAATTTTTTTCAACCATGTTACTGCCGAAAGAAACAAAAGGAATGTAGAGGGCAAGCAAATTCAAACCTTAGACAGTGAACAGCATTTAGGAAATGGGACGAAATCCGATCATCATTGGTTGTAAACGCGATATGACAAACCAGAATCGTTTGTTTACATAATTCTGAAACTTATTAGGAGGAGACTCAGGAGAGACAGGCAGATGGAAAGTGAACTTTCACGAATGAAGCATATGCATTGTCTCAAATCTAAACTCTCACAAGCCACAAGGCCAGACTGCAAGAGAAGAAGACGATGACTGACGGAGAAGTACTGAGGGCCAAGCCAAGGAAGGCCTCAAAACACAGTAACACAGTGGCTTGTGTTACTGTTAAACAGAGAAGAGAGACGAGGGAATGGAGAGAAAATGGTCAAAAAGCAGAATCGTAGTCACTGTAGAACCGTAAGCAAAAAAGGAAGAACTGGTGGTCTGTACTCCACTTTTGACATTTGTCTCATCCTCATTCGCCTATTACTCTCTATGTTCTCCCATGTCTCTGTGCATGCGTGCATCCGAACCAGCAATTTTACAAGATAAAAAGTGTAATCTTGAATGATGGATCCTGATCATATATATATGGGTGTACGTATGTATCTACTGCTACTAGTACTAGTAGTATTAATCGAGAGGAGCGCTGGCATTGGGAGAGAGAGGACTCTACGATTCACATACATCAAAGATTAACATTACCTCGCAGCAGTCCAAACCCCCTAAACAGAGCCATGGGTCCATTGTACTCTACATAAATTCAAAGCTTTTTCTTGGAAGGACACGATCCGGGTCTGCCGCTACTGTCTCCTCCTTACCTTCCTTCGCTTCAATCTTCATGTCCTACTCCTCTCTCTCTAGCGGCTAGTCTCTCTATCTCTTTCAATTGATAATTTGCACGTTTTGAGTTGCATTCAGGACTGTAGTAATGGAGGACCAGTATGGAATCCCCGATCTGAGGCAGTACATGACTGGGAGGCCTCTTTTTCCACCCATTCCAACACCGCCGGACCTCTTATCCGGCCATCGGAGTCTCACTCCTGCTCAGCACTATGAGATGGTCCTGGTGGGTCGTCAGGTGAGTCATGACATGGTCCCTGGAAGTGGGCTTCATCACGAGTTCCGCGCTGATTCCGCTGGTGTGGCAACTACAGCAAGTCTGTCGAGTGCTGGTGGTTTTAGCGGGTTGGAGATGGAGACCAGCGGGCTTGGGGCCGATGGTGGGACTGGGAGGTGGCCTAGGCAAGAGACACTTACTCTTCTGGAGATCCGATCAAGACTCGATCCTAAGTTCAAAGAGGCTAATCAGAAGGGCCCTTTGTGGGATGAAGTCTCAAGGTACAATGTGTTCTTGCAGTAGTATATATATAGTACATACCCTAATCCATAATCATATCAAACTCCGGCCGAAGTCTTGCAGATTGCTTGCCTTCATCTTGTTAAAATCCAACTCTTACTCATTCTTCTATGCGCGTCCAAGAATTAAAAACACCAGCACACCAAAGTAGTACTACTCCCTAAGTGCAGTTCAGACTCCATCTTCGGTTTTCTTGCTTTCTTCTGGACTACATTCATCTAATAGCCAACCACTAGTCTACTTAGTCAAAATCTTACCATATAAGATAAGAATGTACTGCTTGTTTCTTGTCTGCGACTCTCAGTGTCTTTTGGATTGGCGGGTTGGGAGAGGAATCGAGCTGCTTGACTACAAAGGGTTCCAACTTCCAAGAAGAGTCTGCGGGCAATAACCCTTCCTGTGTTGTAGCTGCAAAAGCCTTAAGTCTGCAGTCTGTGTCTAAAAGTTCTCAGATTAAAACACATCACTTTCACAACAATCTATGCTCTCGCATTACTAATTTTGCATACGAAAATGACACTACTTTGAATTTGTAAGAGATTCAGGTGCTATTTAATTATTACTCCTTTTCAGTTTTGCTTTCCCAGTCTCTTGTGCTTCTTTGCCGGTATCATATATGGAGTGAATTAAATCAGTTTCCAACACTTAATTGCTGAATCATCTTAAAGGTTTTGCAGGATTGCGCTAGTTTTGTTTGGTTAAAAGACATGTAGATGTAGCTGTAAAAAGCAAATTCAAATGCTTCTAGGAAAGAAAAGATCACTTGTTTACTGTCCAGAAAAGAGATCATTATCACATGAAAAGCTTCAGATAATTTTGGTTGCACCCCAAACTAGGGTTGATTAACATACATCACTCAGCAGCTGTTTGTTTGATAAATCAATTCTTTTGACTTTCTTTGTTTATCTTACAATCTATTCCAGGATAATGTCCGAGGAACATGGATATCAAAGAAGCGGAAAGAAGTGCAGAGAGAAGTTCGAGAATTTGTACAAGTACTACAAGAAGACTAAAGAGGGGAAGGCTGGAAGACAGGATGGCAAGCATTACAGATTCTTTCGCCAGCTTGAAGCTCTCTATGGTGAGACCAGCAATGCAGCCTCAGTCTCAGAGAACCATCTAGTGGGAAGTAGCTATCGTTACAATGCTGCAAACAACACTTCTGCCGTATCCAATCAAGAAGCCTTTCAGGCAGCAAAGCCCTCCGATAGCCTTAGTCTCTCCAACTCTTCTGATTTTGATTCCACTTCATCCGAGGATAGTGATCTAAATGCAACTGTGGACAATGATTCCAACGAAAGGAGGAGGAAGAGAAAGGGTAAAAGGACCTGGAAGGCAAAGATTAGAGACTTCATTGATTCACAGATGCGGAAGTTAATGGAGAAGCAAGAAGCTTGGCTGGAGAAAATGATGAGAGCAATTGAACAGAAGGAACAAGAGAGGGTGTTAAGAGAGGAAGAGTGGAGGAAACAAGAGGCAGCAAGGATAGATAGAGAGCATAAGTTCTGGGCGAATGAGAGAGCATGGATTGAAGCCCGTGATGCCACTCTGATGGAAACCTTGCGAAAGTTAACTGGGAAAGAAGTTAGGCCTTCACCTCCATGGGAACTGATGACGACTGAGCTTCAAAGTCTAAGCAAAAGTCAGAATGATAATGGAAATGAGACCATGTCGAGCCTTCTAAATAGTGATAGCTGGCCTGAATTTGAGACTACAAGGCTAATCCAATTGAGGACAAGCATGGAGCCAAGGTTTCAACAAAGTGGGTGTCCAGAGCAAGTTCTGTGGGAGGAAATAGCTGCCAAGATGGCTTGTTTGGGCTATGAAAGGAATGCTTTGATGTGTAAAAATAAATGGGATAGTATCAGCAATTACCTCATCAAGTGCACCAAAAAGAGGAAGGAAAATTCAAGAGTCTGCTGTTACCTAACAAACGAATCTATAAATAGTCAGGGAGGAGGTACCTACTCAAGCGATACCACTGATCAAGGTCCTGAAACTGCAAGACATGCACAAAATGATCAAGGTGCTTCCCCTCCCAATAGTGAAACTGGCAATGCAATCAATGATGGCTCCTATAGATACCTGATGGGCGATACTGAAAACCTGTGGGAGAATTTTGGGATGAAATTCAGCAAGGGGGAGAATAACTAAGATGAAACACCATATATATAGCTTATCACAAGGGGTTTTCTATCAACTTCGGAGTTGCAAGCACATGCAACTGGAACGTGGGAATGGCTGACATTGTGTAGGGAAGTTAGAGACATTATTGTTCTGGCTATCTAGAGGAAGAGATCTAGTGTTGCTAACTGAGGAGGTGTATCCATAGATGTAAGGGTTTGAATTTGAATTGGTCCTATGAGATGGATGGGTATTTGTTAGTTATTTTCTTGAATTTGGTTTGAAGTGCTTCTACTTTAGTCGCTGCTTCGCATTGGGGGTTTCATATCCTTCTTTATATGCTGTTTCCTTTCTGGTGCTGAGGTTTCATTCGGATTTCTGGAGGCAGTTTATGACATATGTGGTAATCCTCAAATATTCTTTATAACTTAGTTGAGTGTTTCTTAAATATGTTCCTGATTGCTGCTTTCATATTTGGTAACGCAAGTCCAATCTTTGGGACAATGTGTATGCTAATCCATGAATAGTTTAACATTGGGAATCAATAATCTTGGAATATTAACTTCTTGTTCTACATTCATAATAGAAGTCCTCCTGGGATTTCCGGTGGGAATGTGTTAAACTTAGGAATCACTCATTCCCTAGGCCTCCTCCCCCACCCCCAACTCCCAAAACACCAATATCCCAATAAAAAAGAAAAGAGAAAAACTTGATTGCACTCCATAAATAGTGTTTAAATTGCTACACTTCCTTTGTTTTCTTGGGGGCCCTGTTCGAAATTGGGATTTTAACAGAGGGAAAAAATGAATTTAAAAAAAAAATCATGTTCACTACCTGATTTAGTCAATATAAACAAGAGGATATTGTGGTTCAAATTTTATACGAGATGAAAAATGAAAGAAAACATATTTAACATTTTGTTTTTTCACAAAGTAATTCACAAAATACAGAAGTAATTGGAAGTTTTTAGGTGAATAGATAATAGGTTCCAATTTATGAGAACTCTTACCTTGTTTGTGTGAGATGTAGTACAAGTAATGTCATGCAGAGTGACATTAATTAATTGTCTCTTTTACTATAATTATTTGTTGTTTGCCTCCTGATTTCAAGACTGCTGATTAGGTCCTTTTTAATCTCAGTTTCTAAAACAAAGCATCTGTTAGTTTTTGGTATTTTTCTCCAACATGGATCCAATAACACATACCGTTGAAGGATTGAGCGCTATTGCGTTTAGACACCAAGGAACTTTTGTCAATAACCATGTTTTCATTTGAAAAGCCTTGGATTTATGAACTAAAGCTACCTCTACAATGACCTAAACTTCCCTAATTAATTATGCCAATATACTACCTAAATGATGACTGCAAATCATTCAGAAAGTCCAATATGTTCTAAAACATTTAGAAACAATTCTCCACCACCATGATATTTAACCATGGATTATCTTTGGAATAAACTTCTGAGACCGTAAAATTTCCTGTATAAGTCCATGATTTCTACTTGGGATGCACAGAAATTTTGAACTTTTACAAGAACTTAAAATACGATCACCCTTAGTAGCACTCCAGGCATACATGGAAATAATGGAAGTTCCCTCTTCACTTTTCGGTACTCTCCAAATCTTTATTTTCATTATAAGAGTCAAGGGATCAGATCGCGCTACTGATATAAAAGTGGTGGTCTTCCAGTGAGGTATCCGGGATGTTAATGAGGAAGTGGTTGGCAAAAGCTACAGATATCTACCAATTTGTGTAGCGGTGAGAGGGTAAGCATGTATACATCGTGGACATTGATCCATCAGTACTATTTATTTCCAGACCGAAGCTGATAGCTAAAGTCTCAAAGTAAAGAAGCTTCCTATTTGGGACATAGCAAAGAAGCAAAAATTGACACCTTAAACGCCATTAAATACTGCAAAACTGCAGCTTTTTATGGAGGATCTGATGCACCATTTTCCTCTAGCTTCATGCATCATCTAAAGTGCAGTGAACAGCAGTTTTGATCTCTCCCGAGACTGAACCTCACAGAGGTTGAGTCATTGCAGCCAAGAGTAACATTTAAAAAGACCCAACAATTTTAGGTATCTTTGAGTTACGTAATCAGCTTTTTTAAGTTTTTCCGCTTCCCTTTGGTGATGCCACTGATTTGACAAGTTACTGAACCAACTAAAAACCTGTCATGCCTTTCCTGCAACGCACTCTTCTCAGAATCCCAAATAGGAAACTCTGACTCTGCTTTTTGCGTGAAGTAGTTTTCCACCCTTGTCTTCCATGAGAGAGCAAGTACTTACTAGTCATTCATTGTCACGCCGTGCCCGTGCCTTCGTAAAAAACCCTAACAATTTTCTGGTTAGTAAATGCAGTACTACTCTCTGTCTCACTCTCACTATGAGTGCTGGGAAAATGATAGTCTCATCATGTACTATAATCGTCTTGTCAGCTACAACTATGAGTTTACCAACTAGTTCGTTTTCTTTAATTTCCAGAAATCTTGATGATTGCTATGGTCGATTAAGGTTTGCAATAGGACCCAAAGAAGGATCTGTAAGATCCAGCGGCAACATAGAAACTTCAGTTCTTAAACCCCAAGCAACCCCATCTCCACAATTTCAAACAACAAACTAAGCTCTCGCTCAAAATCGAAGATTATAGACAGTGAACGGACATTATACGAGAATTGCTACATTGGTCCCTTCTTCCCGGAACTTGCTTTTCTTAAGAGTTGCTACGTTGGCGGTCTTTTTTTCCTGTAAAAGGAAAAACGAAAACAATGGTTTTCTTCATGGGGGGACAACCGGACAGGCAGAGCTATTAATAGCGGATGGTGGCTCGGGACTTCTGTCGGCAAAGGGGATTGAAGTTAAAGTTTTGGTTCTTTTCATTTACTATTCCAAGTCCAAAATTAAATTTTGAAGAAGATGAAGATTAAAAGCACAGTAGAAACTTGGTGCCAAACACTTTGTCCAGTACCAAGCATTTTTAAAAATATTCTCCTACAATCATCAGGCATTTTATAAAATTAATAATATTTTTTAAATTGTACATTTATTATTTATTATTTAATTAAATTATAGTATTAATTTATTTTCAATTTCAAGCTAATCGTACAATTTTTAATAAAAACAATTCGATTTTTTTCCTTACGAGTTTGTTAGAATTTCTTTAATTTGCGTGAATATTTTAAAAGTGACAGTTACGTGAGAATAAAGGATGTAAGAAACAAAACCTCCTCTCTAAATGAAAGAGTTGCACAAATTGAATTTGGAATTAAAATGTTAAAAACAATACTAAGGTATTCAAAGATACAAATATATTTTGATAGATATTTTCTTTTGTTTTTTCCAAGAGACATTGATTAATTAGTAAGGTTAGGATAGGAAACGTAAACTAATTATATATATATATATATATATATATATATATATATATATATATATATATATAAAAGACAAAGGAGAAGTTCATAGTGTTGTCATTTGTCATTTGAAATTTACATAGAGAATGACACTTTGCATCTCCTAAAAAACACAGCCCCGCATTCAGCTTCCCTTCGACTCCATACTTTATTGACTTTCACTCGACGGCTTTGGCTCTGCTACCTTGCAAAAACCAATTCATCATTTCTTGACTCTCTTCCTCGACTCTTTGATTCCCTCATTTGCTTCCTCTTCCTCGACTCTTTAAAGGGGGAAGCAAAGCACGCAGCGGAAACAAAAATTGAAGAAAACTGAAGAACATGAAACACACAAGCCAGAGTCGGCGCTAGTTCCGACGGCCTCAGTCGGCACCAGTCACGGCCTGGCAGGATTCTGAGGGAAAAGTTTTTTACCTCTTTTCCTTATTCTCAGAATTGGTTAGACCGGAATGTGTGGGATTGGGATAGGTGCACTAGTGAAAACTTTTTGTGCAATTCTTGCAAGCCTCCTACTCCGTCTATACATGTATATGAACGCCAACGTCTCGATTTTCCAATATATGGTCTGCTTAATCCATGTTTGGTAAACAACTCACAGGGCTAAGGAATTTTTCTTGGAGAGAGAAAGGAGGCGTGTTTTTTTTCTTTTTCTCACGCCAGAAGAAGAAAAAAAAAACGTTGTTTTCTTAACCCTCGGAAGAGTAAAAACCACCACATTCTTTATCCTCATATTTAACCTAAATAGGTTAAACTGGATTGGCCCATTAGACTCTTAATTTAACCTTTTGGACTAAATTAATTATTCTAATTAGAACCAAATAAATGGCCCAATAAATAATTAATTTTTCAACCCAAATAAACTAGTCCAATTAACAAACCTATATTAGTTTAGTCCCAGGTCAATATTTAATTATTCAAATTGGGCCAAAGTCCTAAACAATTAATTAACCCATCAAACCAATTTAATTTATTCTCTCTCTCCACGGACCTTTATTTTATTTTAACCCAATAATTAAATCATACTACTTAAATAAAATAAATTCTATTTAATTTAATTTAAGACCAATTCTCTAGCATGTATTTAACTAGGACCCACGGTCTATACTGGGGATCAAAAGACACACAGCATTGACTACTAAAATGACCAAAATACCCTTGTCATATAAATAGCTGTATTTTGTATTTTAAATATTTTATAATATCACCATAAAGAAATATTGACCCCAAGGACAATGCTGCGTTAGCAAAGTCTCTGACCTACATGTGAAATGACTAAAATACCCCTCTATACATCGTTGTATATTTAGAGAGAAAGAAATGTACTTATACATCTCTAAATTACATCTACCATCCTTAGGCTTCTAGTCCAATGATCCACGACTTCCTGGATTGTTCCTACTTTTCAAGGGAGCTACCCTAAAGCAAACATCCAAGTCATGTTTCCCAAGACTCTGGATATTTAGATCATTCAAACAATCACAAAGGGCGATATAGTATAGAAATTATCTTGTACAAGTCTGTCTTAACTAATTAGTCACACATACCCAACATGCAAGTAGATTGGTCCTACGATAGAAACCTCAACTACAGCATATCAAAGTACATGCTTCCAACTTCGTCAGACCACTAACTCATACTCAAATCATAAAGTACTAGTCCACGCTATAGCAATAGTAGTCTATGTTTCTACCAAGTCGTAGAGTACTAGTCCACGTTGTAGTAATTGTAGTCCACGCTTTTTGAAACCACTACTACATGTCATGTTCTACGTATTCGAAATACACTTATGTCATGAAGTAAATGGACTACTCACTGGCTAAAGGTAAGCCATTCTCCATTTGAAATTCATAACATAATAACCTAAATATGATGAGATTCTCATTCTCATCAATCGGTTAAGAACGAACGTTTATGTGTTAAGTAACCCGTGATCTATACCTTACTGTGAAAGACCACCATTCACATGGGCCACTTATTTAAACACAATGGATCTTTTCCAAACGTAATTGTGCACAAATAAAATGTAAATTCACAAATAATTTTTGAAAATAAATTCTTTTATTAAAATATTCGATATTTATATCAAAAACCTAATCTAAGAAGACATATTTCCCAACAATCTAGCCATCAAAAGCAACTCAATAGCCAGAGGACTTATGTTTCTTCTTTTGAATTGGATATAATATGGATGTCCATTTTCCTAAACACTTTAATTTTGGAGAGGAAAATTAGACAAACAATTAACTATCAAAATTAGAAGCGAAATTCTTTAGTGTCTATGTAGCATCCAAACCAACCATCAAAAATTCAATTAAAGTGAATAAATTTCAAGATGTACTAACTATGTTTGTCAATAAAAAATCCAATAGTGGTTCACTATTCAACACATGAAATGTGAATAGCTCCTCACATTAATAAAAATAATAAATTTGAAATCCAATGTCTAAAAACAAAATAAGACTTAACATTAATAACTAAACTTCTATAACTAAATAAATTTTATCATTGAATAATATAATTAAACAAAATAGTACATCTAAACTTTAACACACTACAAGAAAAATGAATTTCCGTAACCACTGAATTTCGTGGGAAAAAGGATCGATTTGGTCGTAAATAATCGATTGGGTGTAAAGAAAATTTTTACTCTATTTCATTAGAAGTTATTCTAGAGATATTCAGATTCAAATTATTTGTCAAGAATCAAATTATAATTTGTGACAAGTTTGTAATTGGTTAAGAGTGTCCCCTACTTAACAATAAATTTTACATTCAATTGCCTATATGTGTGTGTGTGTGTGTGTCACATCCTGTATCTGCGGACTTGGAAGCGCGACTATGGGTCTGGTAGTACCCACGGCCCATTACTTAGCTGCCATCCTCATTGGACCAAAATAAATATATCAAGTTGAAAATGAGTACTTAAGTTTATCCTTATATACCATTCATATTTCTCATTTCAATCCTATATAAGGACGAAATTTTTTGTAAAGGGGTCGAATGTGAGCCCACGGACATCCAATCCTTTATGGGCTTCTTGGGCTATGGTTGTTTTTAGTTAGTGGGCTTGGGTTCATGTGTAAAAAGGGCATTAGAGTAAGTACTTTAAGTTAAAAGAGTTAAATAGTAATTATTTTATTAGGGAGTTTTAGTTAATTTCTTATTAGAGACTCAGGCATAACATTAGTTACGTTGTGTCTTCAGTATCAATGCCACAAGAAAGAATGACGAAGAGAGGAGAGGGGGATGAATCTAAGAAGGGGTTTGAGCTGTTGACATCAAATCTTGGTAAGTTGGCCTTTCTTTTGTTGATTAAGGTGTTTATAGCATAGGATTTAGACTTGCTATTCTTGGATTGAAGTTAGCGTGTCAAGGTTCTAAATTGGAAAAAATTGATTAGATGATTTATTATGTTGTTTGGGTTTCAATTGAAAGTGAATAAGTGTTTGGTGGCTTAAAGCTGGGAAGCTTTTGGATGATTCTTTGTGGTTGAATTCTTAGGTAAGGAAATTAGATTTTCCTGTATTTTGTACTAGTTACTATTTTATTCAAAATCAATGATGTTTCTTGATTTCTTCATGAAAGTGGTATTTTGATTATATGAATATGGTATTAAGCATGATATGTTAATTGTTATTTCTGTACAAATGGTCATGTTCAGTGTAAATTATGAGTTTAAGCAAAGTTCTATCTCGATGTGCTGTTTTTCTTATTCATGTAATGTTGAATGCTTGTGGATTTTGTTTTGGTAGGGAATTCCCTAACTTTATAAGCTATAAGGCCCTACTAGGGAGATACAATACCTAGGATAAGTTAAGACCCTTCTTCCAATAAGATATAATAATTGAAAGACTGATCAGTTAAGCCAAATCCAAGTTAAGTTATGTTTAAGTGTATATATGTATGTTTAAATAGGTTTTTGTGCACAAAACTAATGTTTTGCTTGGGAAAAGGGATGGTTGGATTAGTTCAGGGGGTTGGGATGTTGTTGGTTGGCTTCTGGGTGTTCTAAAAATCACGCCCGCACATTCCAGTGCGCACCCGACACCGGCCCCCTTACTCACGATCGACGCCAGTCCCACACGATGCCGGGTCCACTCTATTTTGACTCCGGCACTGATTTTCTTCTATTGAACCGATAGTCTTTTTGCTTGTTTTGTTCACCCTTATTTTCACTGAATAAACAACAGCGATTCAATATTCATGTGTCAGATATGCCTCATTTGATTCAGTATTGAGTAAGGTTAAGAGATTCATTGTTCCTCTTTCCCTCCCTATTGTTTCTTTGTATGATACTTCGAGATCTTCAAATGGTGCAACCAACCCACCAAGAAGATATTCTAAAACCCCATAAGTTGTGTTTTACCCTAAACTCCTAAACTCTTTTGAACAAATGTTTTGTAAATGTATATGTATATGTAGCATGCTCAATCTTAGGTAAGTCAGATTTTTTTACTGAGCTAGTAAGCTCACTCATTATTCAACATTTTGTAGGTTCTATAAGGATGAGTTGGAAGAATTGTTTGAAAAGGATTTAAAGTGGCTAGTTATTTTTTATTGTCGTTCAGTTTTATGTATGTTTTATTTTGGATTTAAAGACGATGTAAGGATGTTCGCTAAGTATTATTAAAATGTTATGTTTTGGCTATTTATAGTATGCAAATGTTCGACATTTTCTTTTTAGGGTGTTGCTATATCGTTCTCGGTTCCGGAACGTGACAATATATATATATATATATATATTATGTATATATGTATCTATATATACACTGAATATCAAACGATAAATTGCTTAAATTTCAGGATGGATCAATGCAATTCGTCCTTCTACTTACTAGATGGGAAAAGCGTGGAAATTCTTTCGCAAAGCAAAATCTTTAGCCACCCCGCTCGGGCTAAGGCTCAAATGGTTAATTGGGCCCACGTTCAACAAAGCAGCATTGGGCCAGTGCTTGATGCCTGCAAGACGCTTTCGAGGACAATGCCCACATGGCCATGGGGTTGTCTCCACTATAATTTCATCGTATTTACTGAATTTATATTCTTATCAACTTAACTGAGCTGAAAATCACCAATTCTTTTATTCTTTTCCTTCTTTCGTAACGCACCACCACCATCATTGAATTTATTTCCAACGACATAAGATATGTCTTACGGGGAAGTATGGTTTTCTCTTCTTCTTTTGCGTAGTGTTAATAGCCTAACTCCACTTGGAATTCCCCGGATGACTGTATATGTTTGTCTTTCGACACTTCTATGAAGTATACTTTCCGAGCCAAGAAGCTAAAGCATGAGACTTCGAAGCATCAGCCAAAAAATGCTGGGCTTCTAGTTCTTGGCAACAAAGAGGCTCAAGGGATAGAGCTACTTCCTAGGATGGAAAGAAAAACAGATCTCTTGCCAAGACTGTGCTACCAGGGCCTTCTACTCAATTCATTCAGGCGTATAGGCCTCTGCCATGTTCCTTTTATTTTTCAGTTCTTGCTTTTGGCATTTTCCACAGATAAAACAACCAGCCCAGCTGAGGTGAAACCTTCTAGCCCTTTTGTAACTATTGGATTTTAGAGAGGCCATTTTTTGTGCTCTTTGTTTTTGCCACTTCCAGAAGATCTGAAACCTTGGGGGCTTTACTAGCTATTGGATTTTAGTCAAGCAACATCATCGACAGCTTCAGATGATTAAAAGCCTGCACTTCAAAATTTTAGGACCAAGTAGCCATGAAAAATCCTACCTTCACAACTCTGAAGCCACATTAAGATGGAAGACCTGACCAACTAGGAAAATACATTAAAACACGGGAAGGCTGGCAGGGTTTGGTCATTACACAGTCAGCCGACCTCCCCATCAAATCAACTCGGCTTCAATAAATATGGAGCAGCTACGCACGCTAAACAAAATTAAAATGATCAAAAAATAAGCACCAAACCAAGCCATAATAAGACAAAAACTATTAAGAAGCGCTAATTGGTGCCATTCATGAAAATAAATCAACAGACAAAACATCAGACAAGGAAATTCCAAAATCCCAGATATCTTCCACAAGAGCTTATTAAACCAATTTGCTAGCATAGATCAGGCCGAAAAATAAAACAAAACCTAAAAATGCTACATCCGATGATGGTAAACATTCTTGTACCCAACCTGCGATGTACTCTTCAAAACAAAAACAAACAAAATTGAACGCTTAATACTTGTAGTCCTTAACATGGAGGCTCTCAGAAGCACCCTCACCCAATGAAGCACCACCAGCATACTTCCCAAGTGTTGCTTCAGAGTTGGCCTTGCACCTAGCAAGGAACGCTGCCTGTGCCTTGGGAATGTTTTCTTCCTTTCCACACCAAGCCTTGAGGGTGCTCTGTTGCAAGGCACGTCCAAATGAGAAGGAAAGGGTCCACGGTTTCTTGGTCTTTAGTTTGTTCATGGCATTGAGGTTGAGAGAGGCCTCCTCTTCACTCTGACCACCTGAGAGGAACACAACAGCAGGAACTGCAGCAGGCATGGTGCGCTGCAAAGCACGGACCGTGTACTCGGCAATGACCTCTGGTGCAACTTTGGGGGAATCTGACCCTGGAGTTACCATGTTGGGCTTCAAAAGTGTACCCTCGAGAAGCACATGGTGGTCATTCAATGCCTTGTAGCATGCAGCAAGAACACGCTCAGTTACATCAGCACACTTGTTAATATCATGGGATCCATCAACAAGGATCTCGGGCTCCACAATAGGAACCAAGCCATTCTGTTGGCAAATAATTGCATAGCGAGCTAAGCCATTGGCATTGTCATTGATGGCAAGTTGGGATGGTTCATTGGGGCCAATCTTAAGCACAGCACGCCATTTGGCAAACCTGGCACCAGCCTTGTAGTATTGCTGGCATCGCTGAGCAAGACCATCAAGACCTTGAGTGGTGGTCTCACCATTTGTACCAGGAAGCTCTACAGTGCCCTTGTCGACCTTAATTCCAGGGAGGACACCACCCTCCTTCAGGACATCAACAAATGGCTTACCTGCAAGCACAATAGAGCATATTAAACCTAGCGTCCCTTCTGATTTTGAAGTTAGATTGAATTACACATTCTTCAATGATTACTAACATAGCACAGCTATAATATAGTGTACTGAATATAAAAAGGAATGTACCAGCGGCAGTCTTCTGGTAGAGAGTTTCCTCAAAGAGGATAGCGCCACTAAGAAACTGAAGGGCACCAGGTGTTGTGAACAAAAGCTCACGGAGAGCCCTCCTGTTTGTCTCAACATTCTCAACATTGATGCTGGCTAGACGCTTGCCAATTGTGCCAGTTGACTCATCAGCAGCAAGGATACCCTTCCCAGGGGTAGCAATGTATGCAGCATTGGCGATGAGCTCATCTGCAAATATCATACACCTAATCAGGTTTCGGACGACAGATAAATTGAAAAACAAAACTCATGTACAAAAGTCAGATTCAGCAAAAATAGTGTAACCCAAAAAAAAAAAACCCCATTTCCAGAACAGAAGCAACATGCAAAAAATAGTATAAACAAAAAAGAAAATTTTCCATTTTCAGGACAGGATCAACATACAAAAAATAGTGCAACAAAAAGAAATGAAGCACGAAAATAGATCTACGTTAACAGCCATAATCCTTGGAATCCCAAACGCCGTAGTTTCAATTCAAGAGGCTCAGGGGACCCATAAACGCAGTAGTAAGCAAAACAGGACAGTAACGTTACTTTTCAAACACACTTACCAAACAAAATGAACTTAATTTATTACGTCTAATTCAGAGAGACACGAAATGGATCAGACCATTAAAATTCAAAAAACAACAGATAACAGTGAAACAGATCTTCGTCGAAATAACAGAGACCGATCGAATATCACTAACAGATACAGAGATCCAGTAATAGATCCGCCCTTGAGAAGACCTATAACTTCGATAACTGTCAAATGAATTTCCCATAATAAAACCAACGCTACCCACCCCACATCGATAGTCACAAAGGCATATGAAAAAACACTAGAGTTCAACATCGACAAAAACACACGGATCTGACAACAAATCCACCGCCGATAACAAAAGCCCAAGCAAACGACTCCAACAAACAACAATCTAAACCAGATCACTCAAACCGACAACATTTCTCAAGATCTAAGATTAAGCGACGAAGATAAACAGAAAAATAAGGTCGAAATATTACCGGCGTATTCTCCTCTGTAGCAAGACATGATTGAGGATTGGGAATAGAAGGCTAAAACTGGAGCAGAAGCTTTGGGTAGAGAAAGAGTGCTGAACGAAAGCAGTGAGACGAGGGTTTAAATATAGCGTGGGGTTGGGGAGTGGGCCACGAGAAGCGTCGATTCTATCGCTAATCCCGACCCCTGCCCCAAGAAACCGATTCCTGAGGCGGTTTAGCAGTCCAGTGGGACTGGTTAATTCTCTCTACTTCCATTCTTTTGCTTGGTACGCCTAATAATTCTTTTTTTCTCGAATAAAAGTTAATTCTGTCGTTTTAAAATATTTATTCATAAAATTATTTATTTTATTTTAAAATATTTATTTATATACATATTTTTAAAATTAATAATTAATTTTTTCTTATTATATCTCTATTATTCTAAATTAATTACATAACTTTTCAAAAGTCTTCTTTTTTCTTATTTTTTGAGAATTTTCACTAACTAATAATTATAGTGTTTTTAATATGGATAAAATATAAATTTTATCTAAATTATTATATTATTTTCAACACTATGTGTGCAAAAAATTTCATAAACAAATATTTTAAAATGGATAGAATATTTACCTTCTGTTTCATTCCTTGTTTAAATTGGATAAGCTTCATTATTAGTCCGCTAGTAAATTAAGAGATCCATTAATGATGTCATTAGTAAAAGTAATTTTTTAAAATAGAATATGAATTAAATTAAAATTTTATGACTTAATTTTTTAATTAATTAAACTATTATTTTATCATAATAAAAACAAATTTAAAATGTAAGAGATAATTTATTCAAACACTATACTACTCTATCTACAATAAGTGTCATTTTAAAAAATTTTACACATATTAAGAAATTAATTGAAATGACTAACATTCCCTTAACTATTAACTTTAAGTATAAAATCACTTATTTCTATATATCCCAATACTTGTTTAAGAGTTTGACTCATTTTTCATGAATAATAGCAAAAGTTATAGAAAATCACAAAATTTATTGTATTGAGTAATTGTATTAGATGATAAATAAGAAAAATAATATCAATATTTTTGTAAAAAATCACTTATTATACAACAAAATTATTCACCTAAAACGATACTTATTGTAAATCGGAGGTAATAAGAGGTAATACTTATTGGTTTCTTACATATATACTTATTCTATTTTGAACACCATAGTTAGATGACGGCATCTACATCATAGATATTTTTCTTTTTTAAAATTGAATAAAATTAAAAAAAATATAGAATTCAAAAAAATTATATAAAAACTAAAATTAAAAAAAAAAAAAAAAACTTGTCATGCATTAGTGCCATAGACTTTGGAGACATTCATGTTAGCATTCTTCTTTTAAAAAAATTATGATATACTGTGAAAAATATTGGATTGAGAATAATTTGTTAAATTTTAATAAATTATTATTAAATGTGATATAAATATGAGGTCCAACCATTAATGAAATAGAGAAAATATAATGTATTATGAGTATATAATAATTCTTGAAAAATAAAAATTATTTAAATTAAAATTTTGATTTGGATTGGGAAAAAACTTTTCCCAAGTATTATGTTTTATTTGAAGGTTTAAAATGGTAAAAATCATCAAAACGAAAGCATGTTAAGAAAACGAAAAATTTACCTTTGTAATTAAACGGCCCTCTTCACACTGGTATAGATGGTCTGTATAAAAATATTTAATGCTAGTTACTCACGTCCTTACAAACGTCTACTGCGTCTCATCCACGCAAAGGTCTTGATCTTTCGAAATAATACGCATAGTACAGTCGGTAAAGGTTTAAAGGTTGGGTTTTGATAAGCCTTAAAGGCTTGGTCAAAAATGGGTTTGATTTTTTGTGAATGAAATTGAACTCCGACGAGGTTGTTTTTCTTTTCTTTTCTTCTATCAATCAAAGCTCACAACAGTTCAACCAAACACAACACATCTTCAATTCCTTTTTCATTCATTTGAATCCATCCCCGAGAGAGAAGCCATTCACGTGCAAACAGAAAGCATCCATACTTTCTGTTATTCTACACACGAAACAATACGGATTCCACCCGTGTTGTTTTTTATTTTTTTTAATTAATTAATTAATTAATTTTTTAAATTTTTATTTTACATTGGTCTTATTAATTGAACCAGATAAAATTATTTATTATTGGACTTAAACACCCATAAATAATAAATTTCAATTATTTATTTTTTGGGCTACATTAAACAGCCCAATAAATAACTAACAATCCTAAATAGACCAATATAAAATTTTATACCTTTTATCTAATTTATATCTAGATTAATTTTCTAATTATTCAATTTGAGTCTTGGGCCCTGAATAATTAATTAATCAATTAAATTAGATAAAATAAATACTATCTCTCGGAGCTTTTATTTTATTCTAATTCAATAATAAATTAGACTAATAAAATAAAACTCACAAATATCAAGACCAATTTCTTAACACAAATCTTTCATGACTTAAGGACTATTTCGGGGACCAAAAGACACATCGCCTTGGCTACTAAAATGACCAAAATATCACTATTATATAAATAGCTATATTTTGCATTTTAAATATTTCATAATATCACCATAAGGAAATATTGACCCCAGACAATGTTTCGTTAACAAAGTTTTCGAATTACAAGTGTAATAATTAAAATACTCCTCTACGTATCACTGTGCAATTAGAGAGGAAGGGTGTACTGACACCTTTCTAATAGATATCTACCATCCTTAAATCTCTAATCCGATGATCCACGACTCTTGGAATATTTTCACTTTTTAAGGGAATTACTTTAAAATAAACATCCAAGTCATGTTTCCCAGGATCTTGGATAATTAGATCATTTGAACAGTCACATGGGACGATACATCATAGAAGCTATCTTGTACAAATATGTTTTAACTAACTAGTTACATATACCGAATATACAAGTATATTAGTTTTACGAAAGAACATCAACTATAGTATATCAAAGTATATGCTTCTAACTTTCTCAGACTACCAACTCATACTCAAGTGTTAGAGTATTAGTCCATATTGTAGCAGTAATAGTTTGGGTTTCTTTTAAATAGTATTTTTGTAAACCACTATTATAGGTCATATTTTACGTATTCGAAATATACTCATGCTATAAAGTGAGTGAACTACTCACTGACTAAAGATAAGCAATTTTCTATTTAGAATTCATAGCACAATAACCTATACATGATGAGATTCCCATTCTCATCGATCCGTTAAGAACAAACATTTATGTATTAAGTAATTCGTGATCCATACCTTACTATGAAAGATCACCATTCACATGAATCACTTACTTAAACACAATGAGTCATTTTCAAACGAAAATCGTGCACAAATAAAATGAAAATTTACAAACAAATTTTGAGACTAAATTCTTTTATTAATAAATTTAATAATTACATCATATAAACTAGTTTAGAGGACATATATTCCAACATTATTAAGTATACACAATTTTAAGTATTAAGGTAAAAGATATGAATAGTTTACCTTGAAAGGGATAGTCGAATTGTTCAGATAAAAAAACAAAGAGATTGTAAAGTCACAAGTTCAAATCTCGTGAGATGTTTATTGATTTTCTTAATTGTGTTGATCAATCAAACATTGCCTACACTGATTTATATCTTTATAGTTCTTTGCCGATTAAGATCAATTTGTAATTCTTTATCAATTAGGGTCAAGAAGCGAGCTCCTCGATCCACATAAGATATTACTAATAGTCAAATAATAAATATTACGAAGTGTTTAATTATTTTAATATGTTTGACAACATATTATGATCATTTAATTTATTAAAAATATGTTATTAATTTTAAATAAAACAAAAGTTATTTAAATTTAATTTTTAAATATATTATTTGGATATTTAATTATAATAATTATTTTTATCCAATATAAATTATAATTAAATACAATGTAAAAATAAATTATAATTAATTAAGTATTTATATTTATATTTTATATTTTAACGTTTAAATTTTAGAATTAAAACCTTATCAAATAGTAGATCCTAAGCAATTATCTTACCACAACTCCTTTGATTCTTGTTTCTTTTTATGATTACTCCTTTTTAGTTTCTAAAATTCTATTCATTTGTAGTAGTAATTTCTTTCCTTTCGCATTAGTGGTATATAAAAAGAATATTCCATAAGGCTTATAAATGCTTGTAAAATTTTCCAGATGCATTGTTTAGTAAAGGGTAGGAATGGTAATTAATGACAAAAGTCAAGGTGGTTTAGGACTTAGGAGAAACCACTTGCGGCCGAAGTAGGTGGGTGGATTTGGAGGCGGTCAAAACAAGGAAAAAAAGGCCCACATACACAATGCCAAAGCGGTTAAAGGAAAATAGACCCCATACAGTTCCTGTGGGTTGGAGCAAACTTTTGCTTGTAAAGTGAGTTTTTTGTGGGCGGGATTTTAAAGCCAAGAGCTACACCTAAAACGACGGCTTAGGTAGGTGGTTCTGGATTTGTATGGTGGACGAGAACGAGGACGAGGACCTTTAGGTCTGTCTCTCAGGCTTACTTTCATCAATGTCCTTTGGACCTTTGCCTTTGGCGTCGCCTCTGCCCCCGTCTAGGGTGGTCACCTGTCCTATTCGAGTTCAGATGAAACTCAATTTGGAGTTTTTTTTTTTTCTTTTTCTCCCAAACCAATTTGAATTCAGAATTTATTTGAGCTCTTTCGACCATTTTGACAAAGAATATGTTACATCTAAAAAAGATTATGCTATTCTTATTTTATTTAATTTCAAGTTAAAATTGTAGCGTCTATTAATCAAGAAATAGAAAAAGTTTTGGAACTCATTTCAAGCATAGTATGACACATGCTTTCATTATTTTGGTTAAAATTGTGACTGCATGACCTTAAACAAAAAGCAAAAGAATAAAGCGACTTCTTTTCATGATTTTGGCGTGTTTAGTGATGCTTGTAGCTCATCACTCTTCATGCTAGTATTGAAATAAAATTATTATTCTCATTATTTCAATGTAAATGTATTATTTAAATTAAAATTATTTTATTATAAATAAATTATTACATTATTTTTAATTAATTTAAACGACTACTTGCGTTTATATTCTTTGGATGGAGGAAATTAATTATGAAAATTTAAAGAATAATACTGAAATTAAGTGACGTTACGTATTGAAATTGAATGAAATGTATGCGTGTGAGAGAGACTTGTATTAGGCTGGATCCAACTCCCCCCTTCTCCAGTGCATAAAAAGAAAAAATATATATAACATACTGCTAAATGTCAATCTCCCCCACCCCCCTCTCACCCCCCCTTCTTAACAAAAAAAGAAGAATGAGAATCGAACACAATTATCAACTTTCAAGTACCAATTGATAATTTCAGACTTAAGATGGAAAACATTGTTCACTGTACAAAGGAATAACAAATACACAAACTATACTGTGTTTAATTCGTTATTTTTCATATTCGATAGTAAAAATAATATAGCAAAAATGATAAATGTCTGACAAAGCACAATTCATAAAAATATTAAGTGACATGTTTATTTTTAAAGCATTTGAAGTCTTATTTTGAATTAGTACAAAAATTCAATAAATCATTTGAGTATAAAAAAATTCCACCAACTCCTAGTAATTAAAAATGTTAATAGAAGATATATCCTCAAATTAAGGAAACTAGTTATGGGAGCTAAGATTGAAAATGTATTTATTTTAAGAAGATGAATATTTATTTTTAGAGGGAAAAGTAAAAAATTTAAAGGGATATTATCAATTATTTGTGGGTTCATGCAGTAAATTTGATGGACCCTTTTAAACTGCTTTTGCTTCTAGTTTCTAAACTTTTTATTGCATCGGATATTTAATTCATAATTTTAGAAAATCAAAATTAAGTTCTTGTTGTTAGAAAAAAGAAAAAATAACTTCTAAAAGCAGTGGCAATCATACAAAAATTATAACTTTTATATTTTTAAAGTGTCTCCCATTTTGACTTCTAAATCATGTTGCATTTTTTTCTTTTACCTCTAATTAAATACTAATATCTACCAAAAAAGAAAGGTGTCACGTCCTGGGCTTATGGGTCAAAACGGGATTATAAGTCATGCAACACTTACTGTTAATTAATTGATTTAAATTTATAAATTAAATTTAAGACTAATCCAGCAGTATAAGATTTTATAGGTGATTTTTATTACGCATTATATAAGATTTTATTAAATTAAAATAAATATTTTGAATTAATAATAAATACTTAGATTTATTTTCATAGTACTATTTAAATTTATTATGATGATACTTTATGATATCACAAAATGTATTAGAAATTGTGACCTCTTAAAAGTCAGACCTATAAGAAATTGTAATGCAGTACCGTGCTGCAATGGGAAAGTGTGCAGGCGTGAATGGTGAGCAAAGATTTGACACCAAAATGCAGACTTCGAAGAAGAAATCGTAATGGATGGAGGCCGAGGGAGCCATGTAAGCGGGATTGGCTAGAATTATTTTGTATTCTTTTGTTCTTATTCTTCACCTACTTTTACAATATTATTCTCTGAAAATAACTCAAGGGAATCATTTTCCACTTAGAACTATAGATGAAAAGATGATCACACTATCAAGTATCCACCAACCTTTTCATGGAACTCTTGAGTAAGAATAGCACAAAGATTTTCCCTCTACCTTTTTTAACTCAAGAATATATTTGTTTTGCAGAAAATTTATTTTTAAATTTGTGCAGTGATATTGCAGCTCTATAAATTATAGGTTTTTTAAAAATCAAATAAAATATTTACATTCTCATATGGGTTTGTTTACAAAGGAATGTTTATTTAAAATATATATAAAAATTTATTACTCATTCTATCCCATTTTATCTATCTATTTTAATTAAGATTTTTGTCCTAATTTATATGTACCATTACCAAACTAAAACTATATTAATTACTCATTCTGTTTCAAAATACTTATTCATGAAACTTTTTTTGTTTTGTTTCAAAATATTTGTTCATATACATATTTTTAGAACTAATTATTAATTTTTTTCTATTGTACCCCTATTTATTCCAAGTTAACTACACAACTTTTCAAAACTCTTCTTTCTTCTTACTTCTTGGAAATTTTCACTAACTAATAGTTATAGTGTTTTTAATATGGGTAGAATAGAAACTTTATCTAAATTATTGTATTGTTTTGAACCCCATTAATCTGTGTGCAAAAGGTTTCATGAACAAATATTTTGAAACGGGTGGAGTACTATTTTTTCACAAATACCCCTGTTTAATACAGTAAGTACTTGTACATCTGTAGTGAGAAATATAAGTAAATTAAATATATTTACATCACATAAATTTTTAAAATTTGATTACTCTTTAATAAAGAGAGAGATTCTTTGAGGGTAAAATAGAAAATGTTGATTAATTAACTAAAAACTTTTATTTTTTTTAAAATTTGAGAATCGATTAAAATAGATAGATAAAATAAGATAGAGAGAGTATCAATTATAATTGATTAAGACGTATTATAAATATTAAATTAAATGAAAATTATAAACAATTCAAATATCATATTCAGATTTTATATTTCAAATTTTAATTCTTCAAATTAAGTATTTAAATATTTAGATTTCATTCTTTACATTTTAATTTTATCAAATAAATTCTAAATTTAAAAAATATGAGTTTCACTAGCTACTACTCTTAATTTATTTGATTATTAAGGATAATGAATGCTACTTCTATGCAATAATTTTATATAAAATATTCTCCTGAATTTTCATATAATGAGAATGAGTGTTACTCCTATTAACGTTTCTTGAAGATTTACAAGAAAAATATATGGAGTGAGAGTGATGGTTAATTTCATGAGACGACTGTTAGGTTCGTGAGATTGACTAGTCATATTTTTAGTCTATCAAATCCCACACAATTTTGACATTTCTAATCTCTATAAACGCTAAAATCATTTACAATGTCATCATCTGCAATATTTCTATGGAGAAGATTCGAATTGCTCTTGAAAATAACCATATAGAGATCAAGGAGAGAAATTTGTATTTTTTTAAAAATTTTTTTTCACGTCCTAAAAATAATTTAAAACAAATCAAAATTTCCATGACGGCTAGTTTAACCTTCTATTCGTTATTCGAAAAATACTGCACAAGTATATTTATATTTATACTGCAAATATAAATAAATTAATTAAAGCTATAATAATAATAATAATAATAATAATAATAATAATAATAATAATAATAATAATAATAATAATAATAATAATAATAATAATAATAATAATAATAATAATAATAATAATAATAATAATAATAACAAAAGCTATAGACTCTTTTGTTGACTGCAAATGGGGATGTCAAACAGAGGTTCTGACTCTCACCCTCTAATTGCCCTTGATTAATTATATAAGCAAGATCCATTTCCACAAAATAAAAAATAATAATATAATCAAGTTGCCTTCGTGCAAAATAATGATGGTACTTGAAAGATTATCGCAAGAGTGCACAGAACAATATGTGCGCATCAGTTCCAGGTCAGGGTTGGAATATTCCTCCCTTCTATGATTGCAGCTTTAAGCGGATGGAAAATTAGAGGTGTCCACTTGTTTCAATTCAATGTTCGAATTTAAAATTTGATTTAATTTAATTTTTAATATTGTTATTAAAATCAAATTAAACTGATTTAAAAAAAATTGATTACAACTGAATTGAAATATTCAATTTTAAACTGAAATTTCATATATTGTGATTTGTTTCAATGATCTATATAATCTATTGACTCATTAATCTAATATAAACTTCAATATATACAAACTAATATAAATACGAATACAAGCAAAAGTTTAAATACGATATAAAAAATCTAAATTTAATATAAAATGCAATGCAAATTCTAAATCAAGGTCTTTTAGGACATAGTGGTCAGTTGGATAGAAGCGAATACAAAAATAGACAAAGTAGTATAAAGGTCACAATAAACGTTATAAATTTACAAAACAAAATCTTTTAGGATTTTAAAATTTTTATTAAATTATTATAAAAATACATAATATATTTTTATTTAATTCAATTTTTGGATTTGATTTGATTTTAGTTAAATAAAATTAGAAACCGAGCTAAAATTGTAAAAAAAGAAAATTACAATCAAACTGAATTAAAATAAAATAATTAAAAATCAAACTGAATTTTACTTTAATTATAAATTTAAATAATTTTTATTTTTAATAAATAATCACAAACTCAAAACACACACAGTATATATATATATATATATATATATATATATATATATATATATATGAAATTATACTTAAACTTCACATTAACCCTAAATATTATATAATTTTTAATATATTTAAATAATTTTATTATAAAATAATTATTATTTAAACACATCTTGCTTCTTGGATTTGGGTTCAGGTTGTGTCCCGTGGATTGGGGCCCTAGTTGCCCGGCACCGGTTTCGGTCGAAACCAAGTCGCCTACACCTATATTTGCCGGCTGGGATCTTGGCTTCCTCGTTGTGGACCGTACGGTCCCAATGATATTTCATTTCTCAAGCCCAACAGCGCGACCGGGACGACTGATCCGTAATTTATCCCACAAATAAGCCCAGCAAATCCCACGGCAATACAAAACCGTTCGATAGTCAATTTTCAACAATCTAATCAAATCACATGGCTTCTTCACTCTATGGAAACTTTCTCAGTGATCGGAATTGCGTTGACCAATTGTTTCACTATAAATTATACAATACGCAAAATAATTAGTCTATAATGAATCAAGTTCACTTTAAAATTTCTTTTTGAATATAAACTGTATATTATGTTGGGATTAGAAATAGATTTATAAAAAGAAGAAGAAGAAAAACATTTATTTTTATTAGAGATGTAATTTTTATTTTTATTTTTTTTGATTGAGATAAAAAGAAAATAAATTTATATTCTATCTTATTCTATTTAACTTTCACCTATTTTATTTTGAATCGGATGAAAATCTGCAAAGAGAAAAAAAATTCTTTTACATTTACTTTTATTTTTAATTTCTTTCATAATTAAACAAAATAAATAATGTATTTATTTACAAATGTACATCCCATTCTCATTTTCTCTCTCTTTTCACTCCAAATTAGTTTGCAAATATTTACGGGCATCATATACGAGTCTTTTGAAGAATTATTGTTACCGCATTCCAAGCAATCTTACTCAAGTTTCAAACTACATCTCATTTAGTACCTAAAAGCAAGCTCTAAAAATTAGATGCCTACTTTTTTTAGGCTTCATTTGGATACAATTAAATGGGAAGAAATTTAAAATTAAAGTTTATTGTACCATTGAGAATTTTATAAGGAGAAACAATACAAAATTAGGGTTGTACTTGGATAACAATCCAATTGAAAACAATTTATCAACTCGTTTGAAAAGACTTTCAATCAAAATAATTCTTAAATATTGAAATTTTGTTTTCAATTCTAAAAATTGTTATATACTCGTAAAATATTATATTTTCGCTCCTATATTATTTTTTTCAAAATTCAAATTTCTTCTTAATTCAAACTAATTTTTTCTCAAATGGGTTGCTGTCCAAATCCACCTAAATTCAAATTTTAATTTCTTTTCATTTTAGGGGGGAAAGAAGGGGAATCCAAATAAAGTTGCAAAAGGTAGAGCTGACTAACATGCCCAAACTAGAGTACAATTTTCTCTACTTTTTAATAATACTAACATAAGTGTTATAAAATTTGGATAGTGTTAAAATAAAATTTACACATTACACATTAAGAATATAGTGTAAAAATAAAATTTACACACTACACACTAAGAAAACTCTAACTATTCTTTACACAATAATTTTTTCAAACTTCTCTATTTATTTTTCTCACAATTTTCTCTAACAATTCTTTCACAAAATGATGGTGTATTTCAAATTTAGAAAATAACTCTATTTATAGAGCTCTTAATTAGTGGAATACATCATCTTCTACTAATCTTAATTAGTGGTGTCTCTACTAAATGGTGGACATCTATAAAAATCTACAATTAGTGGAGCTTCCACTAATATATTCATAACACTCCCCATTGGATGTCCATCCATTACATAAAGAATATGCCTCGTTAAAACCTTACTAGATAAAAATCCAGTGGAAAAAAAAATCTAGTGAAGGAAAAAGAGTACACTATTCTATATGTCTGTTTATTACTCCCTCTGATGAGATGATTCCTTTAAATCTTTGAACCGACGCATATCAATTTTATATCTCAACTTCTCAAATGTTGCAGTCGGTAAAGTCTTTGTGAAAATATCTGCGAGGTTGTCATATGACCGAATTTGTAGCACATCAATTTCACATTTCTTCTGGAGTTTATGAGTAAAGAAGAATTTTGGTGAAATATGTTTTGTCTGATCTCATTTAATATATCCTCCTCGTAATTGAGTTATGAAAGCTGCATTGTCTTAATAAAGAAGAGTTGGAATATCTCTGATAGATGATAATCCACAATTTTCTCGGATATCATGAATTATGGATCGTAACCATACACATTCTCTACTTGCTTCATGAATAACTATACTTTTAGCATGATTTGAAGAAGTAGCTACTTGGAGATATCGAAGGACTTGTGTAATTCCATTCCAATATTGTCGTGTTGGTGAAGAACTAAATCTTACTAATAAATTGACAGCAAAGACAATATCAGGTCGTGTATTGTTAGCAAGATACATCAATGACCAATTGCACTGAGATATGGTACTTCAAGACCAAGGAATTCTTCATCATCTTCTTGAGGTCAGAATATTTCTTCACATCTAATGACCGGACGATCATTAAAATACTCAATGGATGTACTTTGTCTATGTAAAATCTTTCTAGAACTTTTGCTGTATATGTTGATTGATGAAACTTGCCAAATGTTCAATTTGTACACCAAGGCAAAATGTAATTTTACCAACATCCTTGATGTCGAATAATCAATTGTTTCTTGGAGCTCTTCAGGAATTCCAATAAAATTAATATCATCAACATATATCACAAATTTAAAATAAGATTTCTTAATAAAAACACATAGATATACCTGGTCATTTTTAAATCCCGCTTTCAATAAATATTCACTAAGATGATTGAACCACATGGGCCCAAATTGCTTCAGGCCATATAATGATTTCTGCAACTTGATGGAGTAATTTTCACGAAGATAATGTTTATATGCTTCGGGCATGCGAAATCCTTCAAGGATTTTCATATAAACATCATTTTTTAAATTTCCATACAAGTAAGCAGTAACAACATCTAATATGCGCATATCTATCTTTTCATGTATTGCCAAACTGATAAGATATCAGAGTGTAATAGCATTAATAACAGGAGAATAAGTTTCATCATAATTCATAGCTGGTCTTTGTGAAAAACCTTGAGCTACTAACCGTGTTTTATATCGTACGATTTCATTATTTTTATTACGTTTTTGCATAAATATCCACTTGTAGCCAACAGGTTTTACACCTTCCGATGTTCGAACTGCAGGTCCGAAGACTTCACGTTGTGTCAGTGTATTTAACTCCGATTCAATCGCATTTTTCCATTGTAGTCAATATTTTCTATGCCGACATTCATCAATTGATACTGGTTCAGGATCATCATTATCCTGTATAACATCAAAAGATATATTATATGCAAACATATTATCAATCATTATTTCTATTCGATTCCAACTTCTACCGGAAGTGGTATAATTAATAGAAATTTCAGTGTTACTTTCAACAACTTCCGGTTCTTTGTCATCAGTTTTCTCTTGGTCTTTAACAATTTTTTTCTTCAATATGATCATCTGGATCATTTAATCATCTCTTCTTTCGAGTATTTTTATCTTTAGAACCAAGAGGTCGGCCATGCTTTTGGCTCAGTAGCTATATGTATAGTCTTATGTTCTGTTGGAATTTCAATTCGAATAGGAGTATTTATAGTTGAAATATGCGATTTTGTTACTCTTCTGGAGTCAACAAAAGCGTCTGGTATTTGATTTGCAATGCTTTACAAATGAATTATCTTTTGCACTTCAAATTCACACGCGCTTGTACACGAATCAAGATAATTTAATAATATTGTCCAATCAAGATCTTTCTTATACTGTTTCTATTCTCCCCCTAATTTAGGGAATAATGATTTCACAAGAGAATAAGGGAAAAGAAAAAGAAATGTAAGAACATGATAACAAGTAGGAAATACCAAGAAATCTATTATAAAAATCTCTTTTTTTTTTACTCTTCCCGGTACCATTTTTCCCCCTTCCTCCTTATCTTTTCTTTTCCTCTTTCCTCCATCCCTCCACCTATCATCTACCTCTTCTCCTTCCTCGTACATATATATATATATATATATATATATATATATATATATATGTATGTATGTATCGATATATATCTCAATCATCAGTCATTAGTAAACATAAAAATAAAATAAAAAACCTCAAAGCAGATATGGAGACTTGTAATTCATTTGAGATATGGTCAAATTTTGACTTGGTTTCTAACGCAGAAGATTTTGATGTATTTTCTTTTCCAAACCAACTGCTTCCGTCTAATGTCATGTTTAATGCAGAAGATTTTGATGTAATTTCCTTTTCAAGTCAACCGCTTCCACCTAATTTTCCAAACCAACCGTTTTCGCCTAATTTCAGGTGAGATACATTTGAGGGCTTCCTTTTTTTTAGTGTGCTTAATAATGAAATAATGAAATTAAACTCTCTTTTGGTGTGTTGTAATGTAAATCAATGGTAGTTCTGGACATACTGCTTTGGATTTTCAATTTGATCTATCCATTCAAGAGACTGCTTTTGATATTGTTCTTCTAAATAATGATATGCTTGTGCATGATCCTTTCTACTCCCTAATGGATTTTGAACAAAGTCAAAATATGGTTACATGTTATCATACATTCAAACATGAATTTTGCATGGTATTACCTTTACTCATATTGTTTTTCCTTTTCTAGGAGAAATAATAAGTGGTTTTGGCAACGAATTCGGAGTGAGGACCCATGAAATGTATAATATCGAAGTTCAAGATATTATTGCAGACGAAATTCCTATGGAGAAGAAGAAGATTAGAAGGCAGAGAAAGGAAAAGGGCAATAGTTCCAATACACTATCAAAAGAAACCATTTCGCAGTACTTTTACCTGCCAATCAAGAGCGCAGCCAAATAATTGAATATTGGCTTAACCCCTCTCAAGAATAGATGTAGGGAGTTGGGAATTTGTCGATGGCCTCACAAGAAGTTGATGAGCTTGAAGACCCTAATCAAGAATGTTTAGGTTCTCTCACACACACACTTGTAATTTGCAAGTATGAAACTATGAAAGATTTATAAGTAAATAATGACTGGAATGAATGTATCTCCATCGATGATATCACTTCGATTTACAGGAGCGAGATAAAGACGAAAGAGGACATATGACTGAGAAGAAGTTAAGAGAAGCCATTGAGATACTGGAACGTGAGAAGAAGTTAGTGGAAGAAAGTCTTGACACGCGGTTAAAGGACCAAACACAGAAATTGAGACAAGCATGCTTCAATGCCAAATATAATAAGAAACTTAAGGGGATGAGAAAATCCCAAGACTCATTGCGCAGTAACTTCACGGCTAATTCTACTGCTAGTTTAGATACTGGCCCAAGGGAGAAGGAAGAGGAGGAGGATGTCGAAGAAGAGGAACTAAAGTCCATAATTGCTACCTGTTTATCTTCCTCTAATGCAAATATGGAAAAAGAACAACTATAAACATTCATCCTTAATTTGTCAGCTCTATTGAAAAAGAGTAACTACAAGCATGCATCCTCAAGTTCACGTAAACACCAGCGAGATGAATGAAAAAAATGCAAGTGAACACAAGACTTATGATCAAGATGAGATAGATTTTTTTTTGAACTGTTAGTAATAATATAGTATATATTGACATTCGAACGTAACATCTCAAAGATGTGATACTTATTATTAATGAAAATATCATTTTCCTTTATTATCTTTTCTGTTCCACTTCAGGTGGTCAGTATTTTTCTGTACTAAGGGAAATATCGAGTGTGTCCATGACCATAACCACGGCCACTGCCACAACTATGACTATAACGATGGCTTCTGCTGGAGCCAACAGCATTTATTTCTGGGAGTGCTGTTGAGCCAGTTGGTTTGGCTTCATGATTTCTCAATAATAACTCATTATTTTTCTCTACAATGAGGATGGTAGTAATTAAATCTGTAAATTTTGTATACCATTTTTCGCGATATTGTTGCTGCAGAACAATATTCGAGGCATGAAAGGTGGAGAATATTTTCTCCAACATATTTTCATCGGTAATTTTTTCTCCGCATAATTTTAACTGAGAAGTAATTTTATACATCACGGAACTATATTCATTCACAATTTTAAAATCTTGCAACCTCAGGTGCAACCATTCATACCGTGCAGTGCGTAGTACGACAATCTTCAAGTGGTCAAAATTTTTCTTTTAAATTTACTCATAAGACATATGGATCTTTTTCGATAAGATATTTTATTTTCAAATTTTCGTCAATATGACGACGGATAAAAATCAAAGCTTTGGCCTTTTGTTGTGCAAATGCACTATTATTTTCTTGAATAGTTTCACTAAAGCCTTCAATATTTAGATGCATTTCTGCATCAAGAACCCATGACATATAATTTTTTCAAAAAATATCAAGGGTTACAAATTCGAGTTTAGTAAGGTTAGCCATAGGGATCAATAAATGCGTACCTGTCTTCTGATTTTGATAACGGCAGAGACTCGTGCTGATAACATGTTATAAAATTTGAGTAGTGTTAGAATAAAATCTACACACTACACACTAAGAAGGTAGTGTTAGAATAAAATTTACACACGTCACACTAAGAAAACTCTAACTATTCTTTACACAAGAATTTCTTCAAACTTCTCTCTTTCTTTTTCTCACAATTTTCTCTAACAATTCTTTCACAAAATGATGGTGTATTTCAAGCTTAGAGAATAGCTCTATTTATAGATCTCTTAGTTAGTGGAATATATTATCCTATAAAAATCTATAATTAGTGAAACTTTCACTAATATATTCATAACAATAAGTTTATTTATGTTAAAAGAAAAAAAAAAAGGCCGCATGTTCTCATCCTTCTTCCTGCTATTGCTAAAAAAGAGCGACCTATTTCCTTTTTTTATAACTATTTTACGCGTTGAATTTTAACAAAAGGTAATTTTTCAATTGGTAAATATTTTTATTAAATTAAAATTTTGAGGTCTATTATGCATCGGCTATAATATCACTTTCTTATTTCTTGAAAAACGTATCAAATTCTAATTTTCTTAAACTATAAATCGAGCATACTATAATTATAATTATTTATTAATTATTTCACAGGTTATTTTTTGAGGATCATAAGTTATTACTAATTACACAATAAAATTTGGTTTTGGCGTTCTTTTTCGAAACTATCATTTGAAAAGATGATCATTACTTCCAAAGGGATAATGAATTGATTAAGTTACAAGTTTGAAATTCATATGATATCTATTGACTTTTTTTATTATACTGATGAATTAATACTTGTCTAGATTGATTTATATCTTTATAATTTTCTACCAACTAAAATCACGATACGAATTCCATCCAATACGAACTTAACAAATAGTGACTATCAACTTCTCTCCAACTCAAAAAAAGATAATCATTCTAATTAATCGTTTTCTCTTTTACTGAATTATGTTTCTATTATTACAGTATCGTAGGTTTTCGGGTGAAGAGGTACGAAGACTCAATTTGTCCTCAAATGCCACTGATGATGGCCCAAGATTTAAAGTTCCATGTTTGTCTCCAAGAAATATACATATCCTCAATGCTAAAGAAAAATGCGCAAAACTGCACCCACAAAGCCCAGAAAATAAAAAAGCCAAATCATACAGAAATGGCAAATATAAATAGACTCAAAATTGGTCACTCTCGCGAAGTACTTGAATGGGAGCGGTTGTTCAACCCCTCCCCTCTTATTCGCCCACATTTCAGAACTCAGATGGGTAGTTTTAATGGGATGGCCAGAAAATTACCATTTTTTTATTTTTTATTTTTAACATTCTTCTGGAATCTGGAAAGATGATATATTTGAGTTTTGAAGATTCAAAACTTGTTTTCGGATGGAAGAAGCAAAGAAAAGGACATGAGGAAGCGATAAGGTTGACGTCTTTGCCAGAAAATGACATGATTTCAATTCAATTCAATTCTTAAGGTGTATTCAACTCCATACAATTCTTTAATTTTATTTTAAAAATTTTAAATTTAAATAATTTTTATTTTTTAAGAATTATTATATACTTATAAATCTTATATGAATTTTATTTTAATTATTATATTTTATAATTTTCATTATATTTAAATAAATTTATTTTAAAACAATTATTAGTATCTAAATACAGCAAAAAAATGAAAATTTATTACCCAATTACACAATACAGGGCAAAGCCATTTAGGAACCAACTTTTTCTAGTAATATCCAAGATTTTGTCCCCATCCAAATTTCTTTTACAAACCTGCTCCCCAAATAACATACGCTTCTCTTCTGACTATAAGGACCGTACGTGCCGAAGAAAAGTCCTGCGTTTCTGTTACGATACAATCTCTTTTCAAGATCTCTTTCTAACTTTTCGGCTATTTTTCAGAAATCACTAAATGTCTCTTTCATATTTTATTTTTATTTTTAATTATTGTTATTATTACTAAGCTGTATTTAAAAAAAAAAATACTTTTTTCAATTTAAATTTAAAATAATATTAATTCAAATAATTTTTATTTTTTCAAAAATTATCATATATTCACAATAATATATTTTATTTCACTCATTAATAATTAAATTTTATATTTATTTTTATTTAATAATATTTTATTAAATTTTAATAAATTCATTTCAATCTAATCTTTATCTAAATACAATATTATTAATTTTATTTTAAATACAAATCTAACAGAATTTATAATAATAAAATCTTAATAATTAGTCATTAATAATTTCATTTTAAATACAAACTTAATAAAATTTATAATAATAACAACAAAGAAATTGTATCCTAAAAAAATAAAAAGAGAGAATGAGAGAGACAATTAGTAACTGTTTAAAAGTGGGGGAGAAGATAAAAGAAAGATTTGGAAGGGAGAATTCGCAGCTTCAGAGTGAGAAAAAAAAAAAAAAATCAATTCTGAGGATGTATGCTTTTAATCCAAAACCGCTCTGAGCGAGAGAAAACGCAGCAAAGATACTTTTCGACTGCAGAAGTTTTTCCCCTTCTCGTGAAACGTGTAGCCATATTGCCTTTAGGATTTGAATTGTCTTCAAATAACGCGAAGTAGCAAGCGTTTTAGAGCTCTGTTGCTTTCGGCATCTGCTCCCTTTCTTCCATTTCGCTTCTTGCTCTCAGTTTGTTAAGCAGTGTTTACTTTATCTATGGATTAGGTTTGCTACCCTGCTTTAGGATGCTGATTTACACTGCAAATTCATTGCTTTTTTAATGCCAATTACTGCAATTTTATTCCTTTGTTCAGGCAGAAACCAAAGAAAGTGAGAAGCCAAATTTCAAACACTAAACAGTTCAAATTTTGAAGTCCTAGTGGCACCCTCTGCTCATTCTTTCAGGGGTTGTTTGTAATGTACCATAAATACATCATTTGGCTCATTCTAAGGGTTGATAAAACAATCTAAAGAAATCCAGCAATGACAAATTAATTCGCCAAAAGAAATGTTGCCGCCAACGAAGAAGCCATATATGAGGCCGATTCTGCAATACAAACTTATTTTGGCTTTCCTGTCCTCCCAGTTAAACATCATATATCTTTCTACAATTGGTTTAATATACAAATCATATGTATCGTTTGAGGGGAAAACATAAAATTAGGAAAAAGGACTCCCAAAGCTCTCCAAGCAGTATGCAAAATTAAAGGCAAAAAGTGAAAAGAAAAGGAAAAGAAAGAAGGAAAAAGGAGAAGTTCAGTCAGGGCTCTTACAGGCACATATCAACAAAGAGAACTCACCTTTCTCTTGTTCCTTCTGCTCCAGAATCTTCTCTTCCAACCATAATCGGCTATCAAGTCCACTTCTTGTCCTAAACATGAAGAACGCATGTGAAGATGTTGGATTGAAGAACCAACCATGGACATCCCACATCATATCCACCACCAACCCATCCACAAAAATTGTCTGATTGCCTCTAAAATTCCATTGCAACCTCTTTACCTGAATCACATTCTTCTTGTCAATGGAAACAGACAATACTGAATTCTTTGATCCAGTATCGTCAACGCATTTGATAACGATGTCATGACAAGTTCCTTCGTCTGAGAATTGAGCCTTTGTTGAATAAAGGGCATTGCCAGAGAAATGTTCGCTGCGAGAAAGCAATGAATATTTCGAGAATTGAACTTCAGACATGCGTTTCTTTAGCTCTGATTCTTCTTCCAAGTCTCCAAGGAGAAGACTTAGTTCTGAATTGATCAAAACCGTAACATAGAAACTTCCAATTGGCTCCGGGCCAGCATCGTAGTTAGCCTCGGACAGATCCCAGAAAACTTCAATCCTAGAATCGCAGCAATCAAATTCCGTTGTGCCTTTGACCTTCAGTAACTGCCTGGAGTTTCTGCTGAATTTGGAAAGAGAACGTGAATCTTCGGCAATCCCAATGGAGAATCCTTGGCCTGCTAGATTACACCAGGTAATTCTGATAAAGAACAGCTTCTGAGTAGAGAGTTTGACTTTATAAATACAAGTAGCCGCATTCTGAATTGACGGGATCAGGTTGGGGGAGAGATAAGCCTGATTTGCAGGCCAGGAACAATACGAATTTGTTACCTTGATGGCATGTTCGCTATAACAATTTGTTATATGCCTCATTGGAGTGAAGAACCGAACAAGAATCAATCAAGAAATCAGAAAGCCTGCAACAAGAACAAGCACTCCAGACAAAGAATTGGCCGAACTGTTTTTGTGTTTGTCAAAGTGAGAGAAAAAAGACAGAAGGGTATTTTATCCTTTCCTGTAGCTAGAAGAAAAATGGCCGGCTTGAAGTTTATGGAAGATGGGATTTATATGTGCCTTCCTTCTCCAAAACAGTTGCTCTTTCAGCCTCCTTGTAACTGAAAAACCAATTGAGGAAAATAAAGGGGGAAGAGGAAACCCAATTTGAGGCCAGGTCAGGTACATTTAATAAAATTCTTTGGCTCAAACATTTGCCATTATTTTATGAAGAACGAAAAGCCACATTAATTCACAGATGATTTTCTTTAGACAACATTTTCAGTGACAGTTCATATGCTATTACTAAGAAATAAACATTTATATTTATAGAGAAGGAAAATTTTCATGCTTGTTACTGTTTGACCCGATCTGATTAAAAAGCAGGGGAATTAGTTTTTAAGTGATCGTTGAACTAATCAAAGATTATAAGTATCTATCTATCTATCTAAGCAAGGGTAAATAGTTGGTCCTTCCCTATACTGACCTATCCCATGCCTGCTTAAGCCTATCAATTTTTAAGACGTATTGGGATTATCTATGACATTTTAGCAAGGCTTAGAAAAATCAAGATGTTGATGCTTCTGGCAATTCAGCAGTTGTTCTTACGTGTGTGCTTAGGATTTTCTACATTAAATAACTTGCAGGACACCTTAAACCAACTACCATGAATTTGTCCTCTTCATTTCTTTGAGAGTAGATACTTCTTGAAATTACGATTTTAGAATCAATATAATTTCGAGCAAGAATTGGATTACATTCCATATTATTTGTATAGTAACAATTGCTTAATCTATCATTAGTGATCATAAATATTTGATCTTGAAGTAAGGAACTCAAAAAATCAAAAAAATTGTACAAAAGCAAACGATGCAACCAAGATTATAGGTACAAAAACTTCCATGCAATGACTGTATCACTTTAACCACTTTGCTTGACGCATTCTAAGTGTACTAAAATAAGTACTTCAGTATTGATGCTATAGCTTTCCGTGGCGATTGTAATTTGAGAGATGCATATTATAGGGTACCGCTTTGTCGTTATGCTCAAAGAAATTATCAAACTTTTTTATATACGATCGTGTGTTTTTTAAAATCAATCAAAATAAAAAAAGTAAAGTAAAATATAAATGTATAAGGACAGGAAGTACCACACGTACTATTATTAAAAATTTAATGCGATTATAAAGTCATATGTCGGGTAACATCTGCATCACGAGTGCTCCATCAACTCTGCCTTAAGTTGCTGTGGAGGATATGAAGTCATGTGTTGATGTCTGTGTGAAGTGATTTTCATTGTCCTAATGGGGGAAAGTAGTAGGTTGAGTTGGTAACGACTGGGTTTCAAAATGCTTTTTCTTCTTTAGATACACTGTCTTTAACTACCGGTTAGGAAAACGAAAGGGCCTCCCCGGCCCAAAATCGAAATCTCGTACGTAGTCAAGACTACTGCGAGATTTAAAGAAAATTTTTTACCGTGGGGTTTGTCTGCCAAAAATGACTGAGAGTCAATGGACAACAGTGATTTTCTGGCTTTTGGTTTAAATCCCTTGATGGCTCATGGCTATGATGGTAAATCTTGCTTTTGGCTGTTGCTTATGCATGCATTTTAGGCCAGATCAATTCTACAGGTTCTTGAAGAAGGAATCCACAACTTAGATCCTTGCATTTTTCTTAAGTTATTGCAGAAATTTAAGAACGATTGCAATGAGAAATGTTCGATTTAAATCATCAAACTCTCATTTTATCAAACATTTTTCTCAAAGAACTAAACGTTTTCCATGTTGCGTCAATTTTTCTTTCCTTTGCCTTTGCCCTTCCGAAAGGACAAGTAGAAGTATATTGATTTTTCTTTATGGATAAATAGGTTCCAGGCAATTGACTTAGCATTAATATTTGAGACCACTTGTAGATTATCAAGAAAATTAGTCATTTTCAAGTGAAGTTAAAATTATGTAGAAGTGCATGCAAACTAAGAAGCTCGACCAAAACACAAATTCAAAGTATTTTGCTTGTAATCATGGCATAAGATCCAGCATTTCAGCAAAATTAGCTAACTAGAAAATCTTTTCCCCGTTATCAAAACAAAGAAGCAGAATCTTAGTCATACTTATGGCTAACCACTTCTTGAATTGTCACATCCAGAAACCTCCAACCAATTTTCGGAATCTCCATGAATGATGAAGCCTCAGTTCATGTTCCATCACCTTCACATTAATCGTGTACTCTCCAGCTGTCTTTCGAACAGTAGTCTTGATAATATTGTGTTATACATTTACCCCATCAAAATCATTCTCAATCCCTTCTCTTCCTTTTAGTTGTGTCGGTTTCTCCTCCAGTTTCTGAAAGATAGAAAGGAGCCTTGCAACTAGAGCCTCGTTGTTCAGTAATGGCATAAAAAAAGTGCAGTCTTCCATTTGAAAAGATGTTTGATATATGAAAACGGGGGATCAAAATGTTAATGTTCTGCACTTTCAGTTAATAAGAAGGAATTTCCAGAAATCTGTTGATGATCCTTATCATTGGTCCAAAAATCAGCAACATCTAATTAAGGGGACATTGGACTTGACGGCGCTGAACACCTAAGAAAACCAATTTAAAGCTGACAAACTGCTAACCAATTCAGCGAACTGTGTGGATTCGAGTACGACCTCCAAACGATGATAAACCTAAGCTGAAAATGAAACAGCATTTGCCTCTCGGGACCATGTCGTAATCAATAATGATGAAGGCAACCCAGATAGCGGACTAGGCAAAGACTCTTGAGTTTTTGATCAAAGGCTCGAGTGTACAGACAAGATTTCTTTTTCCATTCACAAGCAACTGGGTTAATGATGTCCCGTTGATAACAATGAGAATGTTTGGTTGCAATTTAGGGGGAAGCAGCGTTCGAGGACCGCAAACACCACGCCAAAATGCAGGGGACGAGTGTTGAGAAAAAAGGACCATGGGACATTGAAAAGGAAAATCAACCTCTTAGTTCTGTGCATTTCTTCATAACTCAGCAAATTTTACAGCACCACAAGCATAGCAGAAAAGGGACAGGGAAATGAGAATGAAAACGTGGGGGAACTATTCATCAATAATTAGAGATACAAGCACGCCAATACAGTCTACTGCATTTCCTTCCCTTTTTGATTGCTTATTCGTTTTTCCTGGGAGAAAATCCGCAAGAGATGGTTCTTCCCTAGTAATTTGAGCTTTTTAACTTGTTACAACATGAAGATCACTAAGGTTAACGATGGTCTCAGAAATGTGAAAACCTAATGACCTATTATTAGAGGAAACATAAAGAAGAGGACTGGGAATATTCTTCTCCTCCTCCTCTGGCCTATCGAATCAGAAAAGCTGGTGGTCAAGTATTATTTGCTTTCACTATATTACACGCAATTCCGTATACAAAATTAACTACACATATAGTATTACAAAATCACCCAAACAAATAGAAGATTAAGCAGACAACCACCTTCTGCCAGCTCATAACATAAATCTCTGCTATTGGAAATTACAGTAAATCAAAGATATACAAGTGTACAACTTCTGGGCATCACCAGAAATTTAACGACAACCAGACAACCTTAAAGGGAAAAGTTTACTGAAGGTACACATGAAGTTCGCACAAATGGCTTCATCACTGACTGAGAAAGCACATTTTGAAGGAACCATAGTTGCACCTCAAGCAGGACAATTCAGACAATATTTTCTTTTTAGATGAGATAAATCCAATGACTTTTCTGAAGCAAAGGCACTAAAACAAGATTTTTTTTTTTTTGGTTCAAAAAGCAAAATTTTACTAATGAACAAGCTAGAAGGTTATGCCGTACATCTTTTCACGCACAGCAACCGCAGTAGAATGTAGCTTTTCTTTCAATGGACACATTTCATTGATAAGTTTTACTGATGAACATTGTTCATTGGAGAAATCTTATTTTTTAAAATGGTATTGGAATCTCTGCAGCCAATCATTGCCAAGATGGTCCTAATTCCAAAGAATTTTCAGGTTATTCTATCTGAAGATGGGAGTTGATTTTAAAAAGGTGGGGGGGGGGGAGTCACCCTAGGATGAAGTTTCGCAACAACAGTTCAATAGTGGATTTCTAAATATTTTTCCCAGTGGAATCGTGCACTAGATAAGTTAAACTATCTAGGAATGGTAAGCAACCGCTGGAGCTACACATAAATTGCAGAATAAACTATCAAAGTTGTTAACCTTCTGGACATGATTAATAGTACAAGGTTATTTGACTAAACTGATCGAATACATTAGCTTCTTCAATAATTAACTCCCCCATATTCTTCCACGACCAACAGCAAGAAAAGTTTCTGAAAATAGAAATATATTCGGCAGTAACTTCTCTGCCACAAGGAGAATGCATAATCATAACACTGGATAACGGACGTGCCATCATCAACTATCAATTTGGCTCTCCAAATTCAAATAGTCTAAACAAACGCATCTCAAGAACTGCCTGGCCTTAGGACTAACAACTATGACCATTAAGGCTCAAATCCTAACAAGTTAGCTGCTCAGACAAAAGGAGAATCCCTGCATCTCCCCCCTTATTCACAATATAAAAATATCAAAATTGGCACTTTTTTTTCTGCGTATGTGCCAACTATTTTTCACTATTTTTATGACAAGCACCATTCTTGCATTCGAAGTAAGGAAACCATTCAAATTCGCACAAACACAGAAGAGGTGCAGTTAATTATGTGTGCCTTCAATCAGTACGCTGGAATCAGTACATTGGCACTCTTTCTCTAGTGTTCGGATGCATCCCATACAATAAATAGTTTCATTTTTCGCTGAAAATTGAAGTTCTTCATTTCAATGAAGACAGATGTTGGTAATAAGAAAATCACTTTAGTCCAGGCCAACAGTTGCTAATCAGGGAAACAGCACTAAAACGATTGCCCTGCCACTGGATTAAACAGAATAGGAGTAACATCCAAATCCACTGAAATGATTTCCAGAAATGACCAAGGCCTCGGTCAATATGAAACGGACCATTAATTTTTCTCATTGTTGTTACTCACCTGCAAGTCATACCACTAGAGGGCAGAAAACAGACAGATGTAGTAGATAGTTGATTTCTGGAAGTAACATTTTGCAATCCACTGCAAGCATAATTGCACATCTTATGCTCATTTGGGCCCTCTTCCATGCTAAATACTTGCTTCAATAATACCTGCTTCTGTGAAAGAAGATGTGGGAAGTTTCACATTTGGAAGCAAGAAAGATCTGTGCTTCTGCAGTCCACTTCTACTTCGGAATCATCATGATTATAGGAGACTCAATGGGACGGAGATCCATTATGGAAAATTTTGAAACTAAAGCAGGTCAACAATTATAGTTCTTTGCAATTGGGTTGAGCCCCATAATGTCCACATGGAGCTTTATCAGCACTAGTATCCATATCCTGAAAAACCACAGACGATTCTTCAAGATCTCCAGTTCCTTTATATTATAATTGCATTTCCTTCAGTCTTTGTTGTCTCCACGTTGGCAAATCAACAAAACCCCAAAGGGTCTGTACTTTTTACCATCTTGCCAGAGTCAAATTACTTCTGACGCTTCACCCTTTCCTTGAGCCTTGTTAAACACCAAAAACATGTAGAATCAGTAGATTCAGTACTAGAGGAAACACACAAACGCATGTCTTATACGTATCTGCAAATGAACTTCGAGGGATCATGGTGGCTGGAATGGAATTGGATCCACAGCCTAACAACTGCCATCCTCGCTGTTCCACCTGTGCTCTGTTAAGGTTACTTCTTGCCCATTCGGCTACCAGAATTGGTAAAACCAAAACGTTAATTTGAGTTTGAACAAATAAAACTCCCATCCCCTGGGCTATAGAGAATAATCCTCCAGCAAAATTTGGAAGATCTTCTCATAGAATGTGAAAGTATCACATTTCTTAACTTTACAGAGCCTTTGGGTTGGGTATAATGCAATAATTTCTGAGATGCCAAATAACCCTTGAAGCAAGCAAGATTGAATGTATTGGCGAATACCAACTTGAACCACATGGACTTGACCAATGTCTCTTGAATTTCTAGTTTTTGTTTGTGGGTTTGATCTAAACATTGAGTACAGAAGAACCGCAATTGGACTCAGCAAAGGCTGGCTCATCTACGCTTGGGACCTTGGGCCTGGTCATGGGCCTAGGCCTTGATCAGAAAAGTGAACCAAAGAGCTTGAGAGCATTCGAATTGTCTGATTTCTCAAAAGTCTTAGATGCTTCTAATTTTTTCTGGGGAAAAATTATCATTTTTGTTCCCAGACTATTGATGATTTTTTATTTGAAAAAATAATTTAAAATACCCCTTCAATTATTTTTTGGTACTAGAAAAATGCTCATAATCTTTATTTTTAATATTTTATACCCTTATAGTATTTTTGAATATTTATCTAAGTGTATCTACTAAGAGTGAAGAGGAGAGTAATTTGTCAATATAAATTTTTTAAGGAATTTTTATTTTTATTTCATCTTCTCAAGTTTTTTATTGAATGGTTTAGATTTAATGAAAACAATTTATTTTGTTATGAATGATTCAGATCTTATTAATATTTCTAAATAATTTTTTAACGTTCAAGATTTATTTAGTAGTTATAGCTAATTTAGTCATTTTAGAATATTTTTTATTTTTTTAATTATCAAAGTTTTGATTTATTGATACTTAATAACAGTTGACCCTTATTTACTACTTGCAAATCACTTCTTCCGTTATTATTTGGTTGGTCCTATCGTTTTCATTGCCCCAAATGTTCTAGATAGCCTTTTTAGCCCTACTTTCTCCTCCTTGTTTCTCTTTGCGTTTTTTTGTCTTCCGTGGCCATTTTTCGCCATTTTTCTCCTTTTGATTTGAGATTCTTTTGCAAATTTTGAGACTCAAAATAAAGTGCTTCGACTACCAAGTTTTCTGAGTTGAGAACATCTTTGAAGTTGTTATTCAAGGTGAAATTTGTTTATTTACTACTCTTGTTTTATTTCTTAGTTTTCGCAAAAACAAAGAAGATAGTGAAAGATTGGCAAAAAAAAAAAGGTAAAATGGAAGCCATATGCAGCAAAAAGAACTTATCTTTAGAGTTCTCTTCAATTTCAATTGACAAATAAATCAAAAGTTGCACGAAAGATCCTATGGTCTGAACAGAAGCGACATCCATCATCGTAGCAATATCCTAAGTAGTAACAATTCTTGAACAATCCTTTTCTTCAGATTACCGAGCTGATTTTTTGCTAAATCCCACCACCTTCTTAAGCCTTTAGAAACAGAGAATGGAAGAGAGACTCTCGGATAGAACGCACAGGGAAGAGAGAGATGGATGGAGTGAAGATTGACAAATGGGGTTATGAAGTGAAGACTTCTTCAGAAGCTTGTATTACTGCAATCAACTCCTATTACATCAAGGTTCTTTGATTTTTTTTTTTCCTATATGGGTTCTTCTGATTTCATGATTTGTTTGTGAGATAAATGTGATCCTTGTGTGTGTGGTTTTTTTTTTTTTTTTGGAGAGGGGGCGGGCATTTATTATTTGTTTGAGGTGAATTTAGGTATTCCCCAAGATGATCCAAACTGTGTTTTGGGCAACATTTTTGCAGCCCATTTTCTCCTCTCCTCTAATCCTTCTGAAGCTCCTCCCCTCCTTGATGCTGCCAAATCTCGTCTGGTAAAATTTCTTTTGAGTTTTTGCTATTTAGATTATTTTTGCTTCTTTTCAGAAAAGGTTGCTCCTTTACACACACACACACACACACACACACACACACACACACACACACACACACACACGTATGCGTTCATATGGCTAAGAAGTTGTTGTTTAATTTATACAGGAATAGGTTTTTATGCTTTTATTTTAGGCTTGTCCAATTTATTAATTATTTTTTATTTCTTTAATTGAAAGCACCAAATTCTGGAATAGTTTCTGATTAAGCCTACTGCCTACTCAAATGTTTCCATTTGTTTGTTTGTTTAGGGGATGGCATGTTGTTTCTATAAGTGGTGACAAAGCTCAAGCAGCCCGTAACGAGGCATTATCACTCTTTAAAGAGGGATGCAGTTCTCTAATGGTGCGTAATCATTCTGATGGTTAAGTTGAGCATTGGTTATTTCCGTTCATGGATTCTCTCATATTGATTATAAATGCAGTTTGCATCTTGGAATAACTAATTTGAAATCTGACTTCATTACAACTATTTATGTCTTTATTGTCACGTGGCACTATAGTGCTGCATGACGGTTCCTATCATGTCAAATAATAAATAAGATGAAAATCAAAATATCAAAAACAGTTGTCTAAAAACTATTGTGATAAGTTGATAATAAATAATATTTCTTGGTTGTAATTGATAACACTTCTTTGTTGTCATAAGTTGATATTTATTAATAGGCACCAGGGGATTTACAACTTGGGGGCTTGATTTTAATTTTTGTATACAGCAATGGAGTTTTCCAGATGATTATAGTATGAAAAAAAATGGATTTGTGCATCCAAGTGAAACAGGCTTTGAGAATTTGTGCATCCAAGAGAAAAAGGCTTTGAGAAATTATTTTCAGCAACTCTACTATATCTAAGAGTACGCATTTTGATACATAGCATAGACCAATATATTTAAGTGTACAATTGATAAAAGAAAATGTAAAGATCCATATACAACAATACAAGAATGTATGATTGTTAATTATTGGCTTGTGTAAAATATAATTAAAATATTTGTCTCGAGCGTTGTGTATCATTTACTATTCTTTTGGGAAGTTTAGGTGTTTTTGTTGTGACTGACGTCTGCTATCTTTCTATGTTTCTTAAAATGTTGGATACAGAAGGCAACTTGCCAAGTAGTGTTGGTAATATTTTAGGGGCAATATATTCTGCTTTGTATTTTTAGTTGTTGTATCAATCTTTTTGATAAACCTGCTTGTTTAAATATTTTAAACTATAAAATGCATCCTTTCATCTCATGCTATTTTAGCTAACGTGTTATTGTGCACTGTGGTTGCTGATATCTAAAGATTGAATTTGTCTAATGTTCAATGTGTGTGCACCATGATAATTATTCTTTGATATTTGATAATTTCTTCTTTTTCTCTAACAAGTAAAGCAAATGTTACCGTCAAGGTTGCTTGTGTACTCATATTGCATGTTGCATGGCTCTTTCACATTCCTTTTTCTTAATGAAAATTGTATGTTTACAGATTGCTACTGATGTGGCTGCTCGAGGGTTAGATATCCCTGATGTTGAAGTTGTATTTAATTATAGCTTTCCATTAACTACAGAAGATTATGTCTATAGAATTGGGAGAACTGGGCGAGCTGGTAAGAAGGGTGTGGCTTACACATTCTTTACAAAAGAAAACAAGGTACTTTTGCATATACAAACACATTGACATTTTCCTTTTTCGTAACTGAGTAATTGACTTATCTTTATCTTTTTTATTTCTAATTTGAGACTCTTAAAGTTTTTGCAGGGGCTTTCTGGAGAATTGATTAATGTTCTGAAAGAAGCAGGGCAAGTAGTACTTGATAGCCTTTTGAAATCCATGACTCATGTTAAAAAGAAGGTAGGTAGTCTCTTTATGACACTATCTTAGTCTTATGTTAAGATAACTATAAACATTAAACTTATTATGGGTACAATTGCTAATAGTGGAAACAGAGTGAATTTTTGAACTTATCACAAGAAAAATTTGTTCTTTAGCTGTGGTTTCATGCACGTGAAGAAATAACTGAATTTAGGATTATATGTCAGTTGAGTCAGTTTAAGCTTGAGTTGGAGGTTGAGCATATTAAGTTTTGGTGCTTTAAGATTGCGTGCAAAGTCATCAATGAAACTATTCACGTGAATCAAGTTTTCAGAGGTTGAGCTCAATCTGTGTAGTTAATGATCATTGTCAAGCTCACCTAAACTTGGATAGAGCCTAGGCAAGTTGAGCTAGGGACCAAGTCTAGCATGGAAAATCACTCAAGAGGATATTATAGTTCAGGAAGTTCGTGCTGCTTCAATATTTTGGGGTGGGGAGGGGGGGCGTTGAATGTAACAAACACTTTTTTGGCTCCATTTCCTTATCTCTTTGTTTGACCGGCGGGATTTCATGTACAATATTTAATGTGTGCTGGTTAGGAGCAACATTATTATTAAAATTACAACCTCTTATTAAATAGAATTCTTAATACTTTTTGCACACACATTTTGGCATGGTAATCTTACAAGTGATTCATTTTATATGACTGTTTTATTCAACTTGTGTGATCTTTGCCAAATTTTCTCAATCTAGAGTTTTTGTGGGCATGCATGTAGTAATGTGGTTAGCTTGACTCCTTAAATCACAAAACTAGCAGGTATATGAGGAATTGAGTTCATAGATGAGTATAAGGCACAAGGCTCGAAGGATAGCTTTATAGAAATTTAATGTACTTTCTACCTGTGAGGACTTTCATAGGATGTCATCTTTGTGTGTACATTTCTCAAATTTATATAGTTGCTTGCTATCCATTGCCTCATGCAAATCAATATTCTCATTGCAGGAATCCAAATTGTATGGTGCACACTTTAGAGAAATTGATACAAATGCTCCAAAGGCTACAAAAATAAAATTTGGCAACTTTGATGACGAGAGCTGAAGTTCAAATGCCTATGGCTGAAGCCTTATTGCAAAAGTTGAAAGTTTTGTTGGGTCAGTTCCATATTCTACCATCTTCGAATGTTATAGAAGTAAAATATGATTTCTTATAGAAAAAAATAGAGTATGGTAATTTTAGTGTATGAGTAGATTGTATAGGAAATTGTTCCAAGGAGATTCATTTAGCATCTTTTGGTTTTCGCCTTGCTATCCTGCTCTGATTTTGTTTCCCTGGCTCTTTTTAGTTTCTGAAGCCTTGTAATGTCATGGAACGACAACTATTTATTCTTATACAGTTTTTTTTTCTTTTCAAAGCTATATTTACGAAACATTCACCTTTCCATAATATTTTGTTTTAATATTAAGATGTTTGACCATCTACTTTAACTCTTGGAGATGCTTGACAAGCTATTATGTTCTAGCATAAAAAAATGGATTAGGGATAAAAAAGCAGTTGCAACTCGAGTGGTGAGGTTAGAAAATGATTAGAGGGTGGTGAAATCAGAGAATGATCATAGGGTAGATATCATTCAAGTTATTAAAACTTTTCACTACTGTATAAGTATACTACCTTATTTTTATATATTAGATGAGACAGCATCTATGAAGAATTTTTGTACTCATAGATATTATTTATTTTGTCCAAGAATAGTAGCTTTTTTACTATAGTTGTCCAAGAATAGTAAAAAAAAAAATTTTTATTTTTTATTTATGAATAGAATAGTTATATCTGACATTTGTGATATGGATATGTTTATAAAATTTACAAGTTAAGATACAAAAGGTATCATTAGTTCATAATCTGCTATTTTTGCATTCAAGAGGAATTTGGAGTTGATAAAATTAATAGTTTTATATCAACTTTCATTGAATGATTTTCTTTATATTTATATAATTTTGATTCAACTTGATATATTTTATAATTTTTTAATCACATTTTTTTTAACAACGAGCAAAAGCGCCACGCGTAGCGTGGAGTTGCTAACTAGTTTATAGCTAATCACAGGTCAATACAACAATCTTCGATTTAACTGTCATTTTCTATTTTGCTAATTATTTTTCCCTACTACTTAACAACAATAATCCCTCTTCATTAATACTCTGTAAAAATTTGACTTCCTTCCAACTTTTCTGCTGCAAAAGTATCCACTAAATCTATTGCAAACACATCCCGCCTGCATGCCTCCACTTGGTACTTCCCCTCCCCAACACCTATTGGGATAAAATTCCCCACTTTTTCCTTTAATGATTCAATGTACTTGAGAATTTTTGGACATACCAGTCTAGTTTTCCTTTTCACCCACTCCCTCTCGGATTCCTACTTAGACAACAAATATAACCTTATAGAGTCTTGTTTGCCTATAATTGTTCTAGACCTAGCTTCCAAAATCTATGAATTGAAACTTTCACAAAGATTATTCAAAAACATATTGTAGAAAAGTTAAAGGCAGAGTTAGATTTTTGTAGAATATTGATGAAGATGGGTTATTATTGTTGAGAATGTTGGAATGTATGCCCTCTTGGATCAGGTTTCTGATGTAAATATCGAATATTTTAACAAAAGAATTTATTTTCAAGAAATCGTTTGTGAATTTATTTCCTTTATTTGTGCACAATTTCGTTTGGAAAAGACCCATTGTGTTTAAATAAGTGATCCATGTGAATGAAGGTCTTTCACAGTAAGGTATGGATTATGGGTTATTTAAACACATAAACATTTATTCTTAACCGATTGATGAGAATGAGAATCCCATCATGTTTAGGTTATTATATTATGAATTTCAATGGGGAATGGCTTACCTTTAGCCAGTGAGTAGTCCACTCGCTCCATGACATAAGCGTATTTCGAATACGTAGAACATGACCAGTAGTAATGGTTTCTAAAAGTACTATATGGCAGAAATCTAGACTACTACCGCTATACCGTGGACTAGTACTCTACGACTTGAGTATGAGTTGGTGGTCTGATGAAATTGGAAGCATATACTTTGATATGCTATAGTCGAGATTCTATCGTATGGTCAATATACTTGCATGCTGATATGTGTAACCAATTAGTTAAGACAGACTTGTACAAGATAGTTTCTACACTATATCGCTCATTGTGGTTGTCTGAATGATCTAAATATCCAGAGCCCTGGGAAACATAACTTGAATGTTTACTTTAGGGTAGCTCCCTTGGAAAGCGGAAACACTCCAAGAAGTCGTGGATCATTGGACTAGAAGCCTAAGGATGGTAGATGTCATTTGGAGGGGTGTTAGTACACTTCTTCCTTTCTAAATGAATGGCGATGTGTAGAGGGGTATTTTAGTCATTTCACCTGTAGGTCGAAAAATTTGGTAATGCAATATTGTCCTTGTGGTCAATATTTTCTTATGGTGATATTAAGAAATATTTAAAATGAAAAATACATCTATTTATATAGTATGGGTGTTTTGGTCATTTTAATAACCAATGCGATGTGTCTTTTTGGTCATCGGAATAGCTCGTAAGTCCTAATTATTTTTGGGTTGAGAAATTGATCTCAGTTGAGAGGGTTATATTTTATTCAAGAAGTCTAATTTATTATTAGATTGGAATGAAATAAATTGAGAGAAATTTATTATCTGGTTTAATTAGTTAATTAATTATTCAGGGCCGAGGTCCAGTTTGAATAATTAGAAAATTAATTGAGACTTAAACTAAAAAAAAATAATTAATACTTAATTATTTATTAAGTTATTTATTTAATTAATCCCAAGAAATAAATAATTAAAGTTTAATTATTTTTTGGCTCATTTGGGCACATTAATTATTTATTGAGTTATTTATTTAATCTCAAGGAAAATAATTAATGTTTATTATTTTGGACTTTTCGGGTTCAAAAAAAAAAAAATATTATTTTGGCTTAATAGCCTGGACCATAAGATTTTTCTGGACACAATTCAGAAGAGTTTAGGGTAAAGCCAAAATGTATTTTGTTAATAATATTTGGGTGTTTGAAATATTAAATTTCGAAATTATTATTTGTATCGAAATAATTATTTTGACTTCATGACTCAAGGCTTTCGGTGTGAAAATATAAAATAAAAAATATATATATTTCTCGGGGACTCTTGGCTCTCTGTCTCTCGTGCATTTTCTGTTTACTGACTTTTGGTTTTGTTTGTTAAGCATAAGAAGCCAAGGAAGCCATGCCAACAGATGATGAAGAGTGAAAAAAATGATCTTCTTCTTACCCGAATCTGTGTTCACCAACTAGAGGTTAGGCTGTAGAATATTCTGAGAATTGAAAAATTTGGCATTCATTGCACCGGAGGTGAAGATGGAAGGTGGTGGTTTTTGCACTGGAGACATCTTCAAACAGGTAGCAAGAAGCTATTCTTGTGCTTCAATTCATTCAACCATAATCTTTAAGATTTAAGGCACTAAGAGGTATGGTTTTCATGCTTCCATGCCATTGTTATGCTCTAATCTATTTTCTTGTCTCCATTTTTGTTCCCGTATGCATGCTCTCTATTTGTTTTCAAATCCTACAAGTGGTATCAGAGACAGGTTATTTGATTGGCTTAGGGAGCATGTTAGTTAATAAAAATGGAGAAGATTATTGTTTGGGGATTAAATCTATGATCCTTCGTTGTTTTGATATAGGATATGCAGGAATGTAAGCTTCACAGTGGAAGCATAGGTTCACTGTAATATTTTGTCTTTGAGAATTTGATCGTGTAAACCCAATTTAGAAGGGTATAAGCGGTTGTGGTTTTGGTTTGAATGAGTTTTTTGAATGAAAAATGTCCAAGGAAGCCACTGGAAGAAATGGCAGAAAAAATCGCAGACATAATGCAGAGAAAACTCGCTGAGAAGATGATGTACTGTTCTTAAGCCGCCATTGGAGCCGAGCCGTTTCTGTTTTGTGCCTAGAGTCGTGTCGGCTTGAGCCGGCTTGCGGCTGGAATTGAGCAGTTTTGCAATTGCAAATTCAATTTGCACACGGGTCAGCGGTGCACTGGGCGCAGAAAACGGATAAAAGCGCGGGTTGTCATGCGGGTCAGCAGCAGAGAGCATCCAAGTTCCAGTGCGAGTAAACAAGCCAATGCGCGGATACAACGGGCGCAAGCGTGGCGGGAACCGGGCGGGGCACTGGATCGAGCGGAGCGGGTTGAGGGCGCTTCACGGGTCGAGGCAGCTTCTGATCCAGTGCGCCGGTGCATCGAGGCCGTTGTGAAACGCAGAGCAAATGGGTTCTGATTCGGTGCGGCGAGTTCACGTGGACCTCCAGTCAATTTTTTTTTTTTGCAATTTTTTTTAATTTTTTTCCTTTTCCGTTTTGGATCCCATACCAGGCGAAGTTAATATTTTTGCAATATTTTATATTCTTGGAATATATTTGCATGAAAAATATTAGTAAGGGATTTTAGGATTAAACAAGATAATTAATTAATTAATGTATTTAATTCTATTATTTGGGCACTTAGATTTAAAAAATAGAAAACCATGAAAACGTTTACTGTTTTCTGGCATGCTATTTTTTGTGTACCTTTGTACGCGGTGTCTCAAAGACTAAAGTCTTTGGGAATATTTTTGCAAGGAAAACATTTTTCTTTAAAAAATTAAATGGTTATTTTAACTTGAACAAAAATTAATCCTTAGATATTTTCTCAAATGATTTAATCCTTGACATAGAAAATATATTGGATTTAGATATTTTTGTAAGTTAAAATAGAAAGCCATTTTATTTTATTTTGCACAAGAAAATTGTTTTGTTAAATAAATTATTTTATTTTGCACTAGAAAGTTTTAATTGAAATTTTTTTGAAATCATTAAGTTTTAACTTAAATAAAATTAATCCATGGAAAAATCTCTCAAAGGATATAATTCTTCACATAGAGATTTTAATGGATTTAGATATTTTATTTTAAGTTAAGGAAAAACTTAAATTTCAAAAGGATATTTTTCAGAAAAAAATTATTTTAAAAGATTAAGTGGAAGAGGGGTTCCAACGGCTCCACGGCTTCCATCACGATCCTCATTAGAGATCGTGGGTCCCCCTCACATCACCCTGGGAGTGAACCCGTATAGGATGGAGATACCACAAGGATCTAGATCTAATGGAAGGATGTAATTAATAACTCGGGACACATTCTATAATCGGTCAGCCCACGTTGTTATTCTCTGTGAGAATAAGTTAACGGGACTAAACTATGTGGATTGGAAGAGGAATCTGGACATAATACTCACAACCGAGGAGTATAAGTATGTCCTTTACGAGAGCTGCCCTGTGATCGGGGAAGGTTCCATCGCCGAGGAGTGAGAGGTTGAGAAGGCATGGAAGAAGGCTGACGAAATGGCACGATGTTATATGTTAGCATCCATGTCTAATGTGCTCCAGTCGAAACATGAGCACATGGCTTCTGTGTATGACATTAGTCAGTCATTGGCCACTATGTTCGCGGACAAGAATGGGCCCGCAAGGCAGAAGGCTCTTCGAACTATAATAAATACTAAGATGGCTGAGGGAGCATCAGTCAGAGAGCATATTGTCAAGATGATTGCTGTTTTTGAGGAGGCAGAAATCTTAGGAGCTATCATTGACCCCGAGAGCCAAGTGGAGCTGGTTCTTGAATCTCTATCGAGTTCTTTTACTCAGTTCAAATTAAATTATAATATGAATAAATTAAATATGAGTTTAATTGAATTGATAAAGGAACTCCAGATGGCAGAGAAGGTCATGGAGCCACAATCAAAGACCATGATTGTTAAAGCTTCTTCCTCAAGAATTGGGTCCAAGCCCAGAAAGTTCAAAAGAAAGAAGGGATACGCAGCAGCCCAGCCCAAGACCCAGCCTAAAGATAAACCCAAGGGCATGTGCTTCAAATGTGGCAAGAAGGGGCACTGAAAAAATAAGTGTCCAGATCTTCAAGTCAAGAAAAACCCCACTAGTAATGTTTTCTATCTTGAGACTATATCAATGGTTGGATCAACTTGCACTTAGATTATTGATTCAGGAGCTACTGATCATATCTATAACTCTTAGCAGGGGTTTAGAAAGATAAGAAGACTCAAGAAGGGTGAACATAGATTACATGTGGGAAATGGAGCACAAGTCTGGGCCCTTGCAGTGGGAGAGCTGAATCTTATTTTTTATTGTAATAAAAAAGTGATTTTAATAGATATTTTATATGTACCTGGTTTTTGTTAGAATTTGATTTCAGTTGCAAAACTAATAAATTAAGGATATTCTGTCTCTTTTCATTCTGGTATTTCTATCAGTAGAAATTGAGAGATTTTATGCACTGGGCACATGGGTGGAAATCTATTCTATTTAAATCTTATTAAAAATCAATAAAATAATACTCAATCTGAACCTTTAACTAAGAAGAGAAAGACCAATGCCAATGACTCATATCTTTGGCATCTAAGGTTGGGTCATATCAATTAAACCAGGATTAGGAGGCTAATCCATGATGGGCCTTTAGGCACATTGGGATTGAAAAATTGACCTCAGTGTGAATCCTACCTGATGGGAAAGATGACCAAAAGGTTTTTTATCCCAAAGGCGGCCAGGGCTAAGGAAGTATTGAGTCTTGTTCATACTGATGTGTGTGGTCCCTTGTCTACACCAGCTAGAGAAGGTTTTGAGTACTTCATCACTTTCACGGATGATTGTACAAAGTTTGGTTATATTTACCTGATAAGGCGCAAGTCTGACTCTTTTTGATAAGTTCAAGGAGTTTAAGGCTGAAGTGGAGCGTTAGACAGGTAAATTAATCAAGACCGTACGATCGAATCGTGGTGGAGAGTACCTCCTAGGTGAATTCAAGGACTACATGGTACATCATAGGATAGGATCCCAATTCTTTGCACCAAGGACACCTCAGCAGAACGAAGTAGCTGAGAGAAGGAACATGATATTGATGAAAATGGTCAAAAGTATGATGGTTCATACTACTCTTCCAGTGTCTTTTTGGGGATATACTCTGGAAACAGCGGCATACATTCTGAACTTGGTGCCTTCCAAGTTAGTACCTAGGACTCCCTATGAGATGTGGATTGGGCGTAAGCCAAGTTTGAATCATCTCAAGATATGGGGTTATCCAACTTACGTACTGATCAAGAGAGACAAGTTGGAACCAATATCAGAATTATGCTATTTTGTTGGGTATCCAAAAAGGAACAAATGATTGTTACTTTTATCATCCTAAGGAACAGAAAGTACTGGTTAGTACCAATGCTAAATACTTAGAGGATGATCAAATTATTTCCACGAAGGTTCAACTAGGTTAGAACTTAAGGAGAAGTAATCTTCGGAAGCAACTTCTTCTGACCCGATTGTGGAACAAAAAGAGGCACAACCTCAAGAGTTTGTACAAATGGTGCCTCGTTGTAGTGGGAGAATGTCTAGGGTTCCGGATAGATGGTATGGAAAAGCTTTTGAGTTGGTCTCTGACCATCAAGAACAAGACCCCACTAGATATAAGGAGGCAATTGCTGATGCCGATGCAAATCTATGGCATGAAGTAATGAAAGTTGAGATTGAGTCTATGTACTTCAATCAGGTTTGGAATCTTGTAACTTCACTTGAAGGGATAAAACTCATTGGGTGTAAGTGGGTGTACAAGAGGAAGAGGGGAGCGGATGGGAAGGTGGAAACGTTCAAAGTTAAGCTTGTGGCGAAAGGGTATACTCAGAAAAAATGGATCGATTATGAGGAAATCTTTTTCCTGGTGGCCATGCTTAAATCCATCCGTATCCTCCTTGCCATTGCATGTCATTATGACTACGAGATATGGCAAATGAATGTCAAGACGACATTTTTAAATGGCTATCTTAGCGAAGACATCTATATGTCCTAACTGGAAGGCTTTATTGCTGAAGGCCAAGGACATATGATTTGCAAGTTTAAGAAGTCCATTTATGGACTTAAGTAGGCATCGAGAGCATAAAACATTCGTTTTGACGAGACTGTAAAGTCTTACGGTTTTATTCAAAAAGATGATGAACCATGCGTGTACAAAAAACTTGAGGGGTTTAATGTGATTTTTCTTATCTTGTATGTGGATGACATTCTACTAATTGAAAATGATGTAGGGTCATTGTCTTCTACAAAGGTTTGGCTGTCTAGTCAATTCAGTATGAAGGACTTGGGAAAAGCCAGCTACATTATCGAGATTAGACTTCTTAGAAATAGGAAGTAGAGAATGATAGGATTATCCTAAACCGCATACATTGACAAGATGCTGGCCAAGTTCAGCATGGACTCACGCAAGGGAACTCTAATCCCTTGCAGACATGAGTTGTCATTTTCTTCAAGGGACTGTCCTAAGTCTCAAGAAGAAAATGACAGAACGAGTAAAATTCCCTACGCTTCGATTGTGGGAAGTCTCATGTACGCCATGCTGTGTATTGAGTCAAATATCTGTTTTGTCGTAGGATTAGTTAGCAGATATCAGTCAAACCCTGGGGAGGTTCATTGATATGCTGTAAAGCATATTCTCAAATACCTCTAAAGAATCTCATAATCACAAGAAGAGGAAGCACATTGAGAGGTAGTATCACCTGATTCGGGATTTCATCTAGAAATAGGAAGTCGTGGTGGAACAGATTGCGTCGGATAACAATCTAGCAGATCTATTCACCAAGCCTTTGGCTGGGAAGGTCTTCAAGAGACACTTAGACTCCATTGAGGTGGGCACTTATGGACTTACCTAATCTTAGAGTGCAAGTGGGAGATTATTAAAATGTATGCCCTCTTGGATTGGGTTTCTGATGTAAATATCAAATATTTTAACAAAGGAATTTATTTTCAATAAATCATTTGTGAATTTATTTTCTTTATTTGTGCACAATTTCATTTGGAAAAGACCCATTATGTTTAAATAAGTGATCCATGTGAATGGAAGTCTTTCACAGTAATGTATGGATCAGGGGTTATTTAAACACATAAACATTTATTCTTAACCGATTAATGAGAATGAGAATCTCATCATGTTTAGGTTATTATGTTATAAATTTTAATGGGGAATGACTTACCTTTAGCCAGTGAGTAGTCCACTCGCTTCATAATATAAGCTTATTTAGAATACGTAGAACATGACCAGTAGTAGTGGTTTCTAAAAGTATTATATGGTAGAAATCTAGACTACTACCGCTACAGCGTGGACTAGTACTCTACGACTTGAGTATGAGTTAGTGGTCTGACGAAACTGGAAACATATACTTTGATATGCTATAGTTGAGGTTTTATCGTAGGGCCAATATACTTGCATGTTGAGTATGTGTAACCAGTTAGTTAAGACAGACTTGTACAAGATAGTTTCTACACTATATCGCCCCTTATTGTTGTCTAAATGATCTAAATATCTAAGGCCCTAGGAGACATGACTTGGATGTTGGCTTTAGGGTAGCTCCATTGGAAAGCAGAAACACTTCAGGAAGTTGTGAATCATTGGACTAGAAGCCTAAGGATGGTAGATGTCATTTAGAGGAGTGTTAGTACACTTCTTCCTCTCTAAATGAATGTCGATGTGTAGAGGGATATTTTAGTCATTTCACCTGTAAGTCGAAGACTTTGTTAATGCAGCATTGTCCTTGGGGTCAATATTTCCTTATGGTGATATTATGAAATATTTAAAATGCAAAATACATCTATTTACATAGTAGGGATATTTTGGTCATTTTAGTAACCAATGCGATATGTCTTTTTTATCCTCGGAATAACCCGTAAGTCCTAATTATTTTTGGGTTGAGAAATTGATCTCAGTTGAGAGGGTTATATTTTATTCAGGAAATCTAATTTATTATTAGATTGGAATAAAATAAATTGAAAGAAATTCATTATTTGTTTTAATTGGTTAATTAATTATTCAGGGCCGAGGTTTAGTTTGAATAATTAGAAAATTAACCGGGACTTAAATTAGAGGAAAATAATTAATACTTAATTATTTATTGGGTTATTTATTTAATTAATTTCAATAAATAAATAATTAAAGTTTAATTATTTTTTTGTTCATTTGGACACATTAATTATTTATTGGGTTATTTATTTAATCCCCAAAAAATAATTAATGTTTATTATTTTGGGCTTTTCGGGTCCAAGAAAAATAATAAATATTATTTTGACCCAATAGCCTAGACCATAGGATTTTTTCGGATACAATTCAGAAGAGTTTAGGGTGAAGCCAAAATGTATTTTGTTAATAATATTCAGGTGTTTAAAATATTAAATCTCGGGAATAATATTTGTATCAAAATAATTATTTTGACTTCATGACTCTTGGCTTTCTGTGTGGAAAAATTAAAAAAAAAAAAATTCTCGAAGACTCTTGGCTCTCTGTCTCTCATGCCTTTTCTGTTTACTGGCTTTTGGTTTTGTTTGTTAAACATAAGAAGCCAAGGAAGCCATGCTAACAGATGATGAAGAGTGAAAAAAAGTGATCTTCTTCTCACCCAAATCTGTGTTCACCAACTAGAGGTTAGGCTGTGGAATATTTTGAAAATTGAAAAGCCTGGCATTCATTGCACCGGAGGTGAAGAGGGAAGGTGGTGGTTTTTGCACTGGAGACATCTTCAAACGGGTAGCAAGAAGCTGTTCTTGTGCTTTAATTCATTCAACCATAGTCTTCAAGGTTTAAGGCATGAAGAGGTATGGTTTTTATGCTTTCATGCTGCTGTTATGCTTTGTTCTATTTTCTTGTCTCCATTTTTGTTCCTGTATGCATGCTCTCTGTTTGTTTTCAAATCCTACAGGGCAGTAGGGGGAAATAAGTGGAAACATAAGTAACTGTAGTTAAATTTAATTTATTCTAGAGAGAATTGTATAGTAGTACCAAAAATATTCTTGAAAATAAATTCATGTACTTTGCTCATGACTAGGTGTGAGCCCACGACCCAATTGGCATTAGGGCCTTCTTTTCATAGCTTTTCTGGTGTGGGCTTTAACCCATGTGGTTAGGGGTCTATTTGTTAGTGAGAGTAAGTTACGTGTCATTTAGCAATTAAATTCTAATTAGGATTGATTTGCTTTTATTGGGTTCTAGCAGTTACGTTTATTCTGTCTGGACGCTTTTAACGCTAAAGAATTATTCTGGGAGAGAAAATGGCTAACAGAGAAGAGGTGTCAAGGGAAGGAGTGGAGCCCGAGGCTTCAGATTTAGTTAATTTTCGACTCTTTTATGCTTCTGATAGGATTTAATTCGTTCTAGGGTTATTAATTCTACAATTGGGTCTGGGGTTGTAGGTTTCTGATTTATGAATTTTTTGAGTCTATTGATTGTGATAAGGTACTTGATATCTGAGATTGTAGGTGAAAAGGACATTAGAAGTGATAAGAGTGAGTTTGTGATTTTGTAAATTGTCTGGTAGGGGATTCTGGTTTTTCTGTTAATTTATTGGTTCTGTTTTCCTGAGCAAAATCTCTTATGTTTAAAAATTCATGAAAAACTATGTTCATGTACAAATTGGATTGAGTATGGTGATTAGATGCTTATAGTGATTATGCTACTATGATATTCTGTATGGTTTCTGAATTTTATGGAATTTTTGTTTTCGTACTAGGTTTTGTTTCATGTTATGTCTTATGTTTTGGGGTGATAATGTTAGGGACTCCCAATTGATTTTGTGTACTGGCCTTAGGTTAGGGGAATAAAAAACCTAGTCAACCAATTCTGTGTACTAGCCCTTCTCCTAATGGGATATAATTGTTATGAGATTAATATCAATTAGCCAAAGCCTTACTCCAAAGCATGATTTAAAATTTGATGTTTTGAGTATGTTCGATGTTTTGGTGTGTGTGAAAAAGGTGTAATGAATTTTAAGGGGTTGGGTGTGTGCTTGGTTGCGTGTCATTTCATTTGGAGTGACTTGTGTTGGGCAAAAAAATTGGGGGAGAAGGGGAGATTTATGTTGTTTTATTCTATTTCTGTATTTTTAGCACTGTTTGTCTTTCTTTTTGCAGAAAATTATATGTTGTTCTATTGTGGTTGTCGAACCTGAAGCAAACCAACATTAGTTCACAACCCATATAGGCACTGGTTACTCTCAGTAATTCGAACCTCAATTTTTCAGAAACCAAATGGTGCTAGATTCATACTCCTACAAGCACCGATTATTTCCAGTAGGTTATCCCCTTCATTTCTGATTTAAACTGGTGTCGGTTCCCCTTTAGACCTTAATCCATTTGTTCTGGCCAAGGAAAAAAAAATCAATGATTTGTTGTGCCAATCTTCTCTATGAGTTAACTATGAGGATTCTTAGTATCCCAATCGCAACCAACTCCCCAATGGAGAAAAACTATGAAATCTCTTCAGTGTTTTAAGTTCCTTACAAAATTATTATTTATATAGCGTACTCAATCCCATGTAAGCCATATTTTCTTACTGAGTTAGTGAGCTCACCTCTTTACTATCCTTTTCAAGAACTCATTTGGAGGGGGATGAGCTAGGCGAGAGTTTTAAAGAAGATCTAGAATAAATACTTGTTGTTGTCTTTAGATGAATAAACTTATGTTAACTTTTGTTCAAAATTTAAGTTTGTTATTGTTGAATTTCGATCATGCAAAACACTTTATATGCAATGGAAATTAAAACGAAATTCACGCAAAAAAGCACTCGTATATAATTAAACGGGTCAAAAGAGAGAAGAAAAATCCATTACCTCAAAAATTCAACTTTTAAAATTTTTCCTTCATGCACGCGAGACCCTTTCGTAAATTTGTTCATTCATGAACTACCAAATTTTAAGAATAGGAATTTCTTTAATATTGATTCACACGAGGTTATACCAAAGCAAGGCACAAATAACCCTATGCTAGTAGGTTGTTGTTATGCAGCTAGGTTAATTAATTTGAGGAGAGGAATGCGGAAAAATGATTTTTCAAAAAAGATAGGAAACTTTGGTGTCCACCCTAAAAGTCGGCTTCCATATTCACTTTAATACAAGAGCACCGACTTTTGCAAAACAAGATACAAAGCTACATAGATTTCCTAAACTTTTTAGGAAACAAGAAGCCTTTTCCCCAAGGTTTTTGGGACCGGACCAGACCAACCGGTCGGACTGTGACCTGGTACTGCTACTAGTTCAGTTATATCATTCAAGCCATTTTTTCTCAAACATTGCAGTAGTTTGAGAGAACCGTTTTGGACCTGCCGATCTAATAGTGAACCACGCGGTTTGTTTGAAAAAAAATTAAGGGGGTAAATTTTATAATTCAGTAAAGTTTAAACCCCTCAATAAAAAAAAAACAAGTACCTCAGTTTCAACTTACCTTTTCTTTACTCTTTCAGCTGTGAGAAATTGAGAATCCCTAATTCCCTTCTCTTTTCTTCTTCAACAACACTGCTCAAATGGAAATAGCTACTGGATAGTGGCATCCAAAGGAGTTAAAGCAACCGAAGCAGCAAAAAACCACAAGCCCACTTGGAATATATGCTTCTTACTGCAAGTAGAAATGGAATTTGGTGAATGTGATGACGATGCAACCGCTTTGAATGTGAATCCTTGGAGGGTTTCTGGCTTTGGGAGTGAATCCTCATAGGGTTTCTGGCTTTGGTGAATCCTTGCAGCCGCTTTGAATATGGATTTGGATATTTGGAATATGGCTAATTTGAAGAGAAAAAGGATAGGCGATGGGACCACTCCAATTTGCACTTATATACACTCTCTTCTAATTCTTCTTGGCTTTTGTGTTGTATCTTTGACTTTGAACATAGTAACCAGCTTTATGTTTGGACAAGAAAAACCATTTCTTTATATAACTCCACAGAAAGTAGCCATTCAAGAAGGGTATAATTAGAAATTCAATTCAAATATCTTGGGATTGCGGGTGGCGGGATAAGAAGGAATGCTTTCACTAAACTTTTTAAATTATGGAAAAGTAATTTTATTTTTTATGAGATTCAAAGTTTAATTCATTACTTGAGATTTGAAATTTTAAATTTAGAATAATTAAAAAAAAGAATCCAAAGTGATATTGTGATTCATTTTTGACAATAAAAAATAAAAATAAATAAAATATTTATTCATTAAATCCTTTGGTGAATATAGAGCCATATCTATTTTCTTTTCATCATGAAAGTTGGCGTAAAGGAATTTGAAGACTTGTACCTTTATTTTAAGTAATAACTTAATATAGATTTGAAATTGTGTGTTTGTAATACATTAAGAATGACTATTTTAAATTTCGTTATTTATGTATTTATGGAATTGAATTACACTATATTATTGATTAAATTTATTCTTAAAAATAATTATATTTTTAATTTTTAAATTATAATATTATGACTCAATTACGGTTCAATTGCGGTTGGACCATTGAATCGTGAACTAGAAAATTTTTCGATTCAATATCCAGTCCGGTTCTGAAAACATTACTTTCCCCATTATGGCTTTAGGTTTCATTAATTGCAATTAAATCCCTAAAGATTCAATAATCGCAATTTTACCTTTTTAATTATAATCACTTTATAATTAACACATAAAATTATTCATTCTCACATTAACCCCATAATATTATCATATAATATCTTGAGTACTAATTCTTTTACTGTGTGTGATTCATTAGGTTTTCTTATTTATTGGTAGCAAAATATGAATTAATTATAATCACTATAGAATTAATAATTCATAATAATTAGAATTAACTTATTAATTCTAATTAATATTAATTTATTAATTTCTAATTAATAAATTTATATTTAGTATATCATGAGTAACAATGACACCTGAGTTGGCCCGCACAGTTTCGGGCTGGGCTCGAGGATCCGCCCGCGAGGTGTGCGGGGCCGATCCCAAAGCTAGGTGGGCTGGGCCAGGCCAGGCCGGTCCCTGGGCCAGAAGCCCTAGGCCTGGCATGGCCCGGGCCCTTGGCCCGTGAGGCCTGCGGGCCAGGCCGTGGGCTTAGTCTCTCCTTTTGTTATTTTTTTCTCACTTAATTCGATTAAAAATTTTGATATTTAATTATTTTGTAATTTTGTAATTATTACTTAAATAACATGATTTTTTTAAATTATAAAAAAACCACCTTGAAGCGATGGGGGTTTGGCTTGGACCCCTACCTATTTTATTAATTAATAAAATAAATATTATATAAGAGGGAGATTTGATGCCTAAACATTTTTAAAATATTACAATGATCAAAATTTAAATATAAAATAAATATCATAAAAATAAAATTAGATACATAATATTACTTATCATAAGTTCCTAATTACTTCAATACTAAACTAATTACTTGGCTCACCCCATTCATCATCTGAGTCATCATCAACAATCTACGAATTAGCCGTCCTATCTTCGGCTGCGAACCAACTATTATAACATATCAATATCTCCAAAGTATGAGGAGTTAATCGAGATATTCTTTTATCGATTGTTCGAGCGCTCTCACTGAAGAAACTTTTCGATGGCATTGTGGAGATTGGTGGTGTCAAAAGATCACGTACTATTTTAGATAAAATGTGGTATTGACTTACATGAGCTTTTCACCAACCACAAATAGCAAAATGTTGATCCTCATTTTCTACCAAGGGCTGCATCTCGTAAATTGCCATATCGTTGTAGGTGGTAGATGATTTTTTTTTACGCTTCATGATACCCCATGGATTAAATACTGATGAAATCGAAGAGGTAGATTTTCGAGGTGGTTGAAAGTGACTGTTAGATTATGATGAAGCTTGCCTACTTAAATTAGGAGAACCAGAACAAAAAGACCCAAACTTATACAAATTATATATGTCAGATAGAGCTTTAGCCGTTTTATCTTTTATATCTTTTATCATACATTGTCTAAGTGTTTAAGATTCATCAAAATCTATTATTTCATATAAATGTTCAATAATACTATAAAATCCTGCCATTTTTACTCGAATATCCATACACAATGCCATACAATATAAAATAGGAATATCTTGATAATATTTTTTATATTTTTAAACATACTTCTCATAAAATAACCATAGCGGGGATGATCCATATACTCACAAAAAATATGTGCTATCTTAGCAAGTATTGGAATAATATGATAAATAGTAGGATAATAAGATTCTGATAAAAGTTCAGTTGCTTCTTTGAAAGTAAATAAAAATGTTGAAAGTGCAATACAATTTTGAAAATGAGTTTCAATTAATTTGTTAGATTTGGATGAGAGTATGACATTCGATAGAAGGAAGTGGCGAGAGATGATTCATGTGGATGATCGTACGTTGCCGGACGTTGGTTCATGTAGCTGACCCCAAGCTACTTGGGATTAAGGCTTAATTTGTTATTGTTTTAATTAGTTGAGGTTAAAAATTGTTACTATTACAAAATTCAATAAGTTGATTTTGAAAAGGTATAACACTTTCAAACATATCTAAAGTTGAGTTATATCTAATTTTACAATCTAATCTAAATTTTTTGAAATATACACCTTGTTTTCGACATAAAGTCTTAAAATTTTGTTGCCTAGTTGGGGAAGTTTTAATAAATAAAATAACATTTCTAATTATATTAACAATATCATCAACATATTTATATCCTTCCTTAACACACAAATTAAGTATATGATAAGCACACCTAGTATGAAATAAAATACCATCTAACATAGGATTCATAGTATTGTTCAAAATTATTATGGCAAAATAATTATTTGAAATGTTATCCAAAGAAATATAAATAATTTTATTTAAAATCCTATATTCATGACATGTTTGGGTAATCATTCTAACTATACTACTACCTACATGAGGATATTCAAATAATTTAAAACAAATAGTTCTTTTTTATATTAACCAATCATGATCAATTCAATGACATGTAATGCACAAATAAGGTTCATTAGTAATTACAATCCAATCATCACAAGTAAGAACAAATTTTCAATTACAAAAATCAAGCATAACAATTAGATACTCTTTCATTTCTTTATATATCTTTATTATATCATTTTTTAATGTTATTTTAGGAATCCTTTTTCATGCTAGTTGACAATTATTTTGCATATATTGTTCATAATGTGGATTTTTTACAAAATTGAAAGGTAATTTAGTTTGAATAATCATTTTAACAAATCCACTTCTATTTTTTCTGTAATCGTATTGAAAATTACCAATAATCTGACTTCCTGTAGTATGTATTTGTTATCGTTTAAGTAGCTTTTCTAACAAATCATTATGTGACATTTTCATATGTCTAACTAACGTTCTCGTCCCTCCTCCCTTCTTATGTGCATATACCACCCTACAAATTTTACATGTTGCCATATTATTATCATTATCTTTTTCAAAAAGATTCCAAACCATAGATGTTTTTGCTTTAGCTATAACATCCGATGTTTCAACATCATCCTCACATATATTAGATTCATTAGGATTAATAGTTTAAGTTAGTTGTGATTGTGAAACATTAACGTTAGGCCTACTACGTCATTCATCTTCATTACCTATTTCATTATTTATTAAATTCAAAGCTGGATTTATATTGAAATCAAAATGTGCAGATGCTTGTGATGAAGAAAAATGATGATATTGATTTGGATCAATTATTTCTAAAAAAAACAAGCAATCAAAATTCAAATAAAATAAAATAAAATAAAATATTAACAAATAATGAAATAAGAGAATTGAAAAGTATAAATAACAAATTAACTTAAAAATTAAACAAATAACTAAAACAAATAAACAATTAATAAAACTAAAAAATAAGAATGTAATATTAAGAAATACTAATTAGTTGATGACCAAGAACAACAACACTTTGTGGAACTTTACTTCTTGTATCTACTATTCTACCACTCAACAATCTTTCAAAATATGAAGGCTTTCTTGAAGAATTGAAAAAGTATATTAAAAAATAAATTCTATTCTAACACTTTTTATAAAGGAAATGAAGAGATTTAAGGATTATGAGAGAAAGATAAATGAAAATGAGAGAGTTTGAGAGTGTTTGATGAGTTTTGGGGTGAATTAAGGGGTATTTATAGAGTTTTGGAGGTTAGGAGGGAGAATATAGCCATTAGGGATTAAATTGCAAAAAAAAAATTATTTTTATCCGTTGGGGACTGAAATGTAAAAAAAAAGTTGAGAGTCATTGGTGCAACGGCTCTCTAATGCGGGCCGGCCCATCGGGCCGCGGGCCTAGGCGGGCAAGCCCGTGGGGGGCCTGGGTTTTCAACCCCTAGCTCGGACCACTGGCCCTAGGACCGACATGGTGAACAGTGGCCGGTTCAACAACACGCCGGCCCACTGGCCAATGCTAATCATGAGCGGCATCTAACAATGCATCATGACTACTCAAAAATTTAAAAAGTTAAATGACTTGACATAAACCTTTCAACAGCAAAATGTCATTGCAATAGACTATTTTCATCATATTATTTCTCATTCGATTTAGAGTACGAAATTATTGCTAACTCCTATTAAAATATAATTAATTCTAATCTAATTTTATTAGTACTTGATACAGGAATCCATTACCTAACATGTGTATCATTTTGGAATTATTTCGAATACACAGTCGCCTTGGTCAATGACTTATCGAGTAATGATTCTATATAAGTGGTCATGAGATATATACACCCCTACTATATATTAGGAGTGATGAATTTTTTATTGACCATCTCAACTACTTTTGTTTATTTTACGTTGTACCCAATATCCATTCTATAGGCGGCCTCGATGAGACATTAAAGATTAGAATCAAAGTACAATACTTAGTAAACAAAGTACTTTAGATATCTCAAGTTTAAGACTACTTGCACATTTGTTATAATGAGATTATATTATTGGTAATAAATAGTTATCCATGTGATTATTTTATAATTAGGTCATCCAATGAACTTGTTCACTTAATAAGTATCTACGTGTTAACTTTGAATATTACAATACTCACGGATGTAAGAACCACTGCTTGATTTAATCAAGAAGTATAACACGTTGTAGTCTTTGCGCATTAATGATGTCATATCTCATTAACACTATGACTAGGGATAATTTAAACACAAGTACTACATAATACAGTAGGAATATCACATCATGATCTCTATCATAATTTTCTTAACACTATACTATGTTCTTAGGACTTTATCTACCAATTTAATATGTATACACGAAATAATTAATTAAATTGAAAAATAAATAATACATTTTATTAATAAACATACAAAAATATATTGTACAAATGATTAGCTTTAGGACACAACTCTAACAGTTATATATTGTTGGCTTTAGTTTTGAGAATCTCTATTTGAACATGTTAAGCATTATTTTTTGGAAGACTATATAAATGCTTCCTTAGTTAATGACATTTGGATTATTTTAGATTTGTATTGTCGGTTTTTAGCTTCGGATTTAGTATTCCATGTTGGGATGTTGCCATGTCATCCTTGGATTTAGGACATGACACCTGGTTAGCCAAAGACTGCTGTGTTGAATATAAATAAATGTTCGAAAATAGTACAAGGATATAAAATTTTTAAAATTAAATATTAGGAGTATTTTTCTAGAAACGAAAATAGTTGATAGTATTTTGAGCTATTTTTTTCTTTTCATTTACATATATATAAACTTTAATGCCGACTAATTCTTCCTTGCGAATTTAGTTCATAAACTAAGGACGTAATTGGATTGGGAAGTCAAATCCTTCAATTTCATTAAAAATAATTATAATTTAAATGATTTTTATTTTTCGATAATTGTCTTATTCTTCCTTTTTTATTCTATTTTAATCTCTCTTTGGCTTTACTTTAATCTCACTTTTATTCCACATATTTTATAACTTTTAATTATATTTAAATAAATTCATTTCAAAAGAATTGTTATTCAAGTATAACTATATTAATAGCCTTCCTGCGACATCCAATTGTAGTTAGCTTTTGGCCAAAATTTGCACGTGCTAGTTGTACGGCCAATAACGGGCAGGCAGAAAGACCAATTATTGTTTGAAAATGTTATAAAATTTGGGTAGTGTTAGAATAAAATCTACACACTACACACTAAGAAAATTCTAACTATTCTTTGTACAAAAATTTCTTCAAACTTCTCTCTTTCTTTTCTCTCACAATTTTCTCTAATCTTTCTTTCACAAAATAATGGTGTATTACAAGCTTAGAGAATAGCTCTATTTATAGAGCTCTAATTAGTGGAATACATCATGACATACATTATCTTCCACTAATCTTAATTAGTGGTGTCTCCATTAAATGGTGGACATCCATAAAAATCTTCTCTAATAATTCACATAAATCTATAATTAGTGGAGCCTCCACTAATTAATGGAGCTTCCAATAATTTTAAAATATTCATAACACTCCCCTTGGATGTCCATCCATTACATAAAGAATATGCCTCGTTAAAGCCTTACTAGATAAAAATTCAGTGGGAAAAAAAATCTAGTGAAGGAAAAAGAGTACACTATTCTATATGTCTATTTATTACTCCCCTGATGAGATGATTCCTTTAAATCTTTAAACCGACGCATACCGATTTTATATCTCAACTTCTCAAATGTTACAGTCGGTAAAGTTTTCGTGAAAATATTTGCGAGGTTGTCACATGACCGAATTTGTAGCACATCAATTTCATCTTTCTTCTGGAGTTCATGAGTAAAGAAGAATTTTGGTGAAATATATTTTGTCCGATCTCCTTTAATATATCCTCCTCGTAATTGAGCTATGCAAGCTGCATTGTCTTCATAAAGAGGAGTTGGAATATCTTTGATCGATGATAATCCACAATTTTCTCGGATATAATGAATCATGGATCTTAGCCATACACATTCTCGACTTGCTTCATGAATGGCTATAATTTCAGTATGATTTGAAGAAGTAGCTGTTATAGATTGTTTTGTAGAATGCCATGATATAGCAGTATTTCCATATGTAAATAGATAGCCCGTTTGAGAACGTGTTTTATGTGGATCAGATAAATAACCACCATCTGCATAACCAATCAATGTTGGGCTGGTTTTATTTGAATAAAATAATCCGAGATCAATTGTACCTTGGAGATATCGAAGGACTTGTTTAATTCCATTCCAATGTCGTCGTGTTGGTGAAGAACTAAATCTTGCTAATAAATTGACAGAAAAAGCAATATCAGATCATGTATTATTAGTAAGGTACATTAATGCACCAATTGCACTAAGATATGGTACTTCAGGACCAAGGAGTTCTTCATCATTTTCTTGAGGTCGGAAAGGATCTTTATCCACATTTAATTATCGGACGATCATTAGAATACTCAATGGATGTGCTTTGTCCATGTAAAATCTTTTTAGCACTTTTGCTGTATATGTTGATTGATGAATAAATGTTTCACTTTCCAAATGTTCAATTTGTAAATCAAGGCAAAATTTGGTTTTACCAAAATCCTTGATTTCGAATTCTCTTTTTAAATAATCAATTGTTTCTTGGAACTCTTCAGGAGTTCAATAAGATTAATATCATCAACATATATAGCTAATATCACAAATTTAGAACCAAATTTCTTAATAAAAACACATGGACATACCTGGTCATTTTTAAATCTCACTTTCAATAAATATTCACTAAAACGTGCGAATCACATGCGCCCAGATTGCTTCAGGCCATATAATGATTTCTGCAACTTGATGGAGTAATTTTCACAAGGATAATGTTTATATACTTCAGGCATATGAAATCCTTCGGGGATTTTCATGTAAACATTATTTTCTAAATTTCCATACAAGTAAGAAGTGACAACATCTAATATGCGCATATCTATCTTTTCATGTACTGCCAAACTGATAAGATATCGGAGTGTAATAGTATCAACAACAGGAGAATAAGTGTCATTATAATCAATACCTGGTCTTTGTGAAAAATCTTTGGCTACTAATCGTGCTTTATATCGTACGATTTATTTTCATTGCGTTTTCACACAAATATCCATTAGTAGCCAATAGGTTTTACACCTTCTGGTGTTCGGGCTGTAGGTCCGAAGATTTCACGTTTTGTCAGTGCATTTAACTCCGATTGAATCGCATCTTTCCATTGCAGCCAATCTTTTCTATACCGACATTCATCAACTGATATTGGTTCAGGATCATCATTATCTTGTGTAACATCAAGAGATATATTGGATGCAAATATATTATCAATAACAATTTCTATCTGATTCCAACTTCTACTGGAAGTGGTATAATGGATAGAAATTTCAATATTACTTTCATCAACTTCTGGTTCTTTGTCATCAATATGAACATCTGGAACATTTAATCATCTTTTCTTTCGAGGATTTTTATCTTTAGAACCAAGAGGTCGGTCACGCTTCTAGCGTGTTTTTTGCTCAACAGCTATAGGTATAATCTTTTGTTCTGCTGGAACTTCAAGTTGAATAGGAGCATCTATAGCTAGAATATGCGATTTTGTTACTCTTCTGAAGTCAACAAAAGTGTCTGACATTTGATTTGCAATGCTTTACAAATGCATTATACTGTTGAACTTCAAGTTCACATACGCTTGTATGCGGATCAAAATAATTTATGATATTATCTAATCAAGATCCTTCTTATACTGTTTCTGTTCTCCCCTTAATTTAGGGAATAATGATTTCATAAGAGAATAATGAAAAAGAAAAGAAAATGTAAGAACATGATGACAAGTAGGAAATGCCAAGACATTTATTATAAAAATCTCCATTTTTTTTCTCTTCCCGGTACCGACTTTTCCTCTTCCTCTCTTGTCTTTTCTTCTCTTTCGACCCTCTACCTACCATCTATATCTTCTTCTTCCTCATACAGATATATATATATATATATATATATATATCTCAATCATTAGTCATTAGTAAACATGAAAAACAAAAACCACAAAGCAGATATGGAGACTCGTAATTCATTTGAGACATGGTCAAATTTTGACTTGGTTTCTGCAGCAGATTTTGATGTATTTTCCTTTCCAAGCCAACCGCTTCCTCCTAATTCTAACGCAGAAAATTTTAATATGTTGTCATTTCCAAACCAACCGCTTCCTCCTAATTTCAGGTGAGATACCTTTAAGGGCTTCCTTTTTTTTTTTTTTTTAGTGTGCTTGATAATGAAATTAAACTATCTTTTGGTTTGTTTTGATGTAAATCAGTGAACATACTGCTTGGGACCAATTTGATCTATCCATGCAAGAGACTGCTTTTGATGCTGTTCCTCTTGATGCTATTCCTCTGAATGAGGATATGCTTGTGCATGATCCTTTCTACTCTCTAATAGATTTTGAATAAAGCTAGAATATGATTCCAAGTTATCATCTATTCAAACATGGGTTTTGAATGGTATTATCTTTACTGATATTATTTTCTTTTCTAGGCGAAGTAATGAGTAGTCTTGGTAACGAATTTGGAGTGAGGACCCATGACATACATAATATCGAAGTTCAAGATATTATTTCAGACGAAATTCCTATAGAGAATAAGAGGATTAAGAGGCAGAGAGAGAAGAAGGGCAATAACTCCCAGATTCTATCAAGAGAAACCATTTCGCAGTACTTTTACCTGCCAATCAAGAACGCGGCCAAAGAACTGAATATTAGCATAACCCGTCTCAAGAAAAGATGTAGGGAGTTAGGAATTTATCGATGGCCTCACAGGAAGTTGATGAGCTTGGAAACCCTAATCCAGAATGTTCAGGTTCTTTCTCACACACACACTTATAATTTGCAAGTATGAAACTATGAAAGATTTATAAGTAAATAATCGATGATATCACTTCGATTTACAGGAGATGCAAAATAAAGAAGAAGGAGGACATATGGCTGAGAAGAAGTTGAAAGAAGCCATTGAGATACTAGAATGTGAAAAGCAGTTGGTGGAAGAAAGTCCTGATACGCAGTTGGAGGACCAAACACAGAAATGGAGACAAGCATGCTTCAAGGCCAAATATAATGAGAAACTTAAGTATAATAAACTTAAAGGGATCATAAAATCCCAAGACTCATTTCACAGTAACTTCACGGCTAATTCTGCTGCTAGTCTCGATGCTGGCTCAAAAGGGAAGGAAAAGGAGGAGGATGCCGAAGAAGAGGAGCTAAAGTCCATAATTACTAATTATTTGTCTTCCTCTAATATAAATATTGAAAAAGAACAATTACAAACATTCATTTTAAATTTGTCAGCTCAATTGCAAAAGAACAACTACAAACATGTATTCTCAAGTTCATGTAAACACTAGTGATATGAATAAAAGATGTGATGCTTATTATTAATAGAAATATCATTTTCCCTTTCTATTTCACTTCAGGTGCCCAATATTTCTCTGTGATAAGGGAAATATCGAGTGTGTCTATAACCATAACCACAGTCACTGCCACAACTATGACTAGAACGATGGCCTCTGCTGGAGCCAACAGTATTCACTTCTGGGAGTGCTGTTGAGCGAGTTCATTTGGCTTCATGATTGCTCAATAATAATTCATGTTAAATCTGTACACTTTGGATACTCTTTTTCTCGATATTGTTGCTGCAGGACAATATTCGAGGCATGAAAAGTGGAGAATGTCTTCTCCAATATATCTTCATCAATAACTTTTTCTCCGCATAATTTTAACTGAAATGTAATTTTATACATTGCGGAGCTATATTCATTCACGGTTTTAAAATCTTGCAACCTCAGGTGCAACCATTCATACCGTGCAGTGGGTAGTACGACAATCTTTAAGTGGTCAAAATTTTCTTTTAAATTTACCCACAGGACATATGGATCTTTTTCGATAAGATATTCCATTTTCAAATTTTCATCGAGATGACGACGAATAAAAATCAAAACTTTAGCCTTGTGTTGTGCAGATGCACTATTATTTGCTTGAATAGTTTCACTAAGGCCTTCACCATTTAGATGCATTTTTGCATCGAGAACCTATGACATATAATTTTTTCCAGAAATATCAAGGGTTACAAATTCGAGTTTAGCGAGATTAGCCATAGAGATCAATAAATGCGTACCTGTCTTCTGGTTTTGGTAACGACAGAAACTCGTACTTAGTCTTTTAGCTTTTGTAACGGTAGAGACTCGTGCTGATAACGTGTTATAAAATTTGGGTAGTGTTAGAATAAAATCTACACACTACACTAAAAAAAATTTAACTATTCTTTACACAAAAATTTCTTCAAACTTCTCTCTTTCTTTTCTCTTACAATTTTCTCTAATCTTTCTTTCACAAAATAATGGTGTATTACAAGTTTAGAGAATAACTCTATTTATAGAGCTCTAATTAATAGAATATATCATGGCATACATCTTTCACTAATCTTAATTAATAGTGTTTCCACTAAATGGTGGACGTCCATAAAAATCTTCTCTAATAATTCATATAAATCCAAAATTAGTGAAGCCTCTATTAATTAATAGAGCTTCCAATAATTTTAAGATATTCATAACAGAAAACAAATAGTTTTGTTTTTTAAACAAAAACAATTCATTTTCTAATTCACACACATACGGTGAGCAAAATATTACATAAAAAAACAAAATGTGGTATGCAACAAGAATCAGCTACAGAAGTAGATTGGCAAGGAAGGCCGAATCATTGCCCCGGCCGGTCAGTTGGTATCTTGCCGCGACGGCAGCACCACTAGAGACCACAAAAGGCGTAAACAAAATGCCAAGCAGCAGAAGGCAGTCGGCACCAGCCAGACAAAAGTGCTTCTGTGAATAAGTAGACTAGCGTGATGGAATTGGACCCAAACTATTTACCACTTTAAAAGGCCTGTCATAGGCTGATACACTCCAAAGCACTCCACCCCACCTTCGCTCCCCTCCCGTCCCCGCCCAATCCGCCCAAAAAAAAAGGAAAAGAAAAACTAATCAGCATTAAAATTCCCATTCAGTTGGCTGTTTTTGTCTTTTACCACTTTGCGTGCATCCGTCAACGTGGGGCTGAGAAAATGATCAACTTTCATTCCACCGCTGCCTTTCCAGTTTCGGCCCTCCCACGTGAAAACCTGTGGGCCCGTTAGAAAAGTCCACCATCCCAAAGCCCACTGATCCATTGGAACTTTCCGGCCCCACAACTATTGCAGCTTGATAAGGTTCAATCCAACCCAAGAATGTCATCAGCCCTTACATCACCTCTCTGACAATTCAATTGATTTATAGCTGGCAGTTCCCAAATCCTGGTATGGGCCCACACCAGCTCCCCCATCATCCTCCACGTACCCACTCACGCCTCTTTTTCTCTTCTTAAGTTTACACCACCAAAACCCAGCTACCCCACCAAAAACCAAGATGGCCCCACACAGCAACCCCAGTCCAACGCCTAGGCCCACATTCATCTTTCTTTTCCCTACACCCTCTCTCAATTTAAAAAATCCCACCTTGGACTGGTCCCCAACACCCAGAAGTGTCTGCGTGGGATAATCTAGCAGGTAACAGAACCCAGAGCTGTTGCTGTACACCACACCCCAACATGTACAGTTATCTTGACATGCACCCTCGCATGCTTCTAAGGATGCCATCTTATGGTAGCCCATTAACTCTTTATATGGTAATTCAACACCCCTACTTCGCAAGATTTTGTATTTGTTATCATATTGACTGCAAAAGTCACCGGAATCTTGATTATTTGGCGGGGCACAACCCCCGGAGTTGTAGTCCGTTTGGTTGTTTAGACAAGAACATCCTTTGCCTGGCTTACATAGACCGTATGACCCGCAAGAGCTGGGCAACTGACATGCATCGGATATTGCCTCGTAATCCAAAATCCAACTTGAGCCGGTCCAGAAATAGCCCTTCAGATTCCCATCGGATTCGACACGAACTCGCCTTACTCCCGACACAGGTTGTTGATAACTGTTGAAAGATTGCACATCGGCCGGGGCTGTTCCGTTTTGGTACATACCCAGAAAACCATCTGACTTGAGAACTGCATAAATGGGTCCTTCGCTTGGAATGATATTAGCTTTGGCTTCTAAGGCCTTGTGTTTCCAATAAATTTGACTCGGGTATGATCCGGATTGGAACTTGCCGTATAATCCCATGAAATCGGATCCTAAACGCAGATAATAGAGTCCATTTGTAGAGACGAGAGACATATTGCTAGTGAAATTCTGGTTTTCGACGAGGGTGTCAGTAGGAAAAGAAAAACTCTGCCATACGACAGATTGCAAATCATCAGACGCCTGTATTTGAAGATTGGAAGTATTGGAAAGCCAAACACGGTCTCCATCGGTATAAGTTGACCAAAATACACCCGAGTGAGGATCGGATAACACAAGACTACCATTGAAGATGAGCTGCGTAGGATTGGACCATCTTGCCAACCGGGTCATATTGGCCTGCCATATTGTTTCCGAGGACGGAACATGGACGACGGCAAGAGCCAGTCGAGTTCTGTTGACACGGAGAAAACCCAGTGAGTAGTTACCTGTGGAATCGATTAGAAAATCTTGGAAGGATGAGATGCTTGGATTTGGGGTGGCCTTGAAACCTCTCAGAAGCTCTTGAGGAGTGGATGCTTCCACCACTGACCTGCACCGTGTGACGATGCAGATAGCGAAGACAATGAAGAAAAGCAGCTTAGCCATCCTAAGCCCCGTGCCAAGAAATTTTGCAGATTTCTTTCAGCTTTCAGTCTCCCTTGTCAAACAATACATGTGAGGAAGAAAAGCCGTGAAAACACGTGGACGTCACCAAAGCTCTGCATGAGCCCTATAAGACGCCGTGTCTTCTGCGGTGTCTGGTCTGTGGAACACCCCGCATATATAAGCGATTATATAACGAGTTGCTTTCACTTGGCATCACCAGTGAAGTAATGAAAACTTTCTTACGAAGAGTTTTAAAGTTTTTAACAACACAGGAAAAATGAGAAATTTTATTATTTTACTCCAGAATTTTTTATAGGTATATTTCATTTCAATCGGATATTACCTAAACAAGATCTACAAATTCAGTATATAAAAAATAATGGGTGGATCTGGCCGAAAGCAAGTGGCCTTGGTCTGCTTCAGAGGCAGACTAACCCGCAGGTTTGCTGTGGAGTTCCTTAAAATGAATAGCTGTGTCGAAATACTCGAGCTGTTGACTTGGATTTTCAAAACTCTAATTGCAGTACATCGCGAAATCGGATGGTCTTTACAATAAATAACAAAGAGACTGAAACTCTATCTAATTCCTAAAAGACAAAAAAGGGGAAAGCAGCCGAATACTTTTTTTTTGGTAGATGAAAGCAGCCGAATACTACTACAACTATATTGGAGACACAGGGAAATTCCTGGGTGGACCCAGTTCACGGCTCTACAGGTAGATCGGATGGGCCCAAATTCATATTTTATTCCTAAAATTACATTTTGCTCATTTTTTTAATTTTTCAATTTTTCCCTCAACCGTGATTAACCAGGGTTGAGGGATTTTGGAGACAAATCCCGCCATGACCCTCACGAAAAATTTAAAGGGAAAAACTCCAACTCACTCTCTCTACCTCTGAAACTTGCCAAAACAAAACCAGAGAGAAAGAGATCAGCGGGATATGTGATGTCGTCCGCGGCGGCATTATGCTTCTGATGGAGATCTAACACTCAAACTTCAGTCTCTTTTTTAGATCGGCTGAATTCAGATTCTGATTGTAACATCTGATCATGTGTATATAACCTTCGAAAAAAAATTTTTCTCACCCACACTCCCAGATCGGTCGACAATTTAGGATAGAAGACTTCTGTCTGTCTCTTGTTCCCATGGGTCTAAAGAAGAACAACGAAAGGGAGAATGGGTCTGGCCTTCTGCTACTGATTTCGGTTCTAGCTCGCTGCCATTTTACTTCTCGTTATTCCTTTCTTTGAACAAGCAGTCCCAGCTCAGCCGGCATTCTGTTTCATTTCGGTCTGGCTTTCAAAAAGTCAGTATATTCTTTTCTCCATCTGCTACCATTTTCATCTCTTTTCCTGTTATTTTGCTTCTAAAATGTCAATATGTTCTCTGCCTCTGAAGATTCTGGTTCAGAATGTAGATGAGTGTACATTTTCGAAAGCGAATATGCAACTGTTGAAACTTCACATGCTATTGTCCGTTCTATCATTATTTGTTTAATAATCTAAAATCTTATCAACAATCCTCTGTGTGTTTTATGGTCGGTGGATATGAACTGAAAATGCCTAAAGATGACTAGAAGAAAATTTTTCTGTGTTGCTAAAAATCCATAAATACATAAAAGAATAGAGCAAAGTTTGAGTCTTCCTGTATAGTAAAGTGATGCCATAAACAATCACGTCAAGCATTTATATGCTTTTCCTTTCACATTGCATTTTGTCGGAGATGAAGGAATTGTTGTAACTTTTAAGATTGAATGTATCCCTTTAGAGAATATTTAATTTATTATTTATTTGTGTCCAGCATGGTGCCTTTTGGAATATGAAATAGCATAAACCTTCTACACATTGGATGTTTATCAATGGAGTTGTTATCTTTATTAATTAGGATATGCATCATAATCTTTAACACCCGTAAATTCAAGTATTTCACTGCATTTTACCATTGGAAAAGCTAAAAATCGATGTATTTAATTGTCTTGTTTAGTTGTGAGACATTAAAAAAATAATAATAATAACTCCCTCTCATCATTTCAACTGGTTACCATAGGGTTGAACTAGCGTGTGTTGTAATATACTTCGAATCTCTTGATGTTGACTGGATTGAATTTGTACCACATATATAATTTTTTGGCTTGTAGGATGGCAAGTTGTGGAGATACAATTTTTATTTATGATTTAGAAGAAGACGAGGATGAAGAAGTTCAGTTCTTGCACCAAACTAGTGGGGAAATTCAGTCATTGCAAAGCAACGGTAACAATGATGTTGAGATTGTGTCTGACAAAAGAGCAGAGGGAAAAAATGATGAGGATGATAATAATGAAGTGTCAATAATTCAGAATTTGGAAAAAAAATTATTGAATACTGCTATAGATTGTCAAGTGAAAGCGTATAACTTATACTGTGAATATGCACATGTCTGTGGCTTTAGTGTGAGGAAGGAAAAACAATACTACGTGCAAGGGACAAAAGATATTAGGTCAAAAATCTTCTTTTGCTTAAAACAAGGAGTTAACAAATTTGAAAGTGATGCTAGTTCATATGAAAGGTTGGATACAAGAACTGATTGTAAGGCAATGGTGCAGTTTGAAGTTGATAAGGATGGCATTTGGAAGGTTAGCAAGCTACATAAGGAGCATAACCATGAGATGGCAAAGACATATGAGAAGCATTTGTTAAAATCAGCCTGTCGGGTATCACAGGCTCAAGGAGACATTTTGGAGCTAATGGTTGGTTCCGAAATAAAGACCTCTCAAGCATTTTCTTATATGACAAAAGAAGGTGATAGTGTTGCAAGTGTTGGGTTATTGAAGAAAGATGCCTACAATGGACTTACTAGTAGAAGAAACTCATTGATTGAAAAGGGAGATGCTCAAAGTTTAGTCAACCATTTCAAGCATAGAGCTAGCATTGAAGGTATGTTTTTCTGGGATGTTGAGTTGGATGATGAAGGACGAATTCATAATTTCTTTTAGAAAGATGGTAGATGCCAGATTGATTATGATTTCTTTGGTGATGTTGTAGTTTGTTATGCTACATATAGAACCAATAAATATAACCTAGTTTGTGCACGGTTCAATGGGGTAAATCATCATTGGCAAACAATTATTTTTGCTTGTGCATTTTTATCCGATGAGTTTGCTGCATCATTTGAGTGGGCGTTTAGGTCTTTTTTAGAGTCTATGAATAATAAGCAACCTGTGACATTTATGACTGACCAGGATGCAACGATAATGAAAGCTGCTGATATAGTGTTTTCTGGGAGTCAACACAGATTTTGTTTGTAGCACATCTGTAAAAATGCCCCATCATACCTAGGAGGTCTTAATAATGATGTAAAGTTTCAACAATTATTTCATAAGTGCTTGACTGGTTGTAAGACGAATGAGGAATTTGAAGAGACATGGGCTGAAATGATCAATAGGTATAATTTAAGTGGGCATAAATAGCTAGAAAGATTGTACAATCTTCGAGAAAGATGGTGTACAGCTCTCAGTAACGAATCCTTTAGTGCCGGATTTAAGAGCACTTCAAGAAATGAGGGTACAAACAGTGTTTTAAATGGTATTGGCAGTAAGACTACTTCTCTTACGAAATTTGTAGTTGAGTTTGAGCGTAAGCTTAAGGAATAGCGCCAAAATGAAACCGAGGCTGATTTTGTTTGTAAACATGGAAACCACCTATTGCAGTGAAAACTAGCTTAGTTTTGCAGCAAGCTGCCTGCTTTTGTACTCATAAATTGTACAAGGCATTCTAAGGGCATCTTGGTCTCATCTCACGAAGAAGAAACTTGTGATGATTCCACCATCAAGTTTAGTGTCACTTTGGAGACCAAATGGGGATCCAAGACAAGCAAAGTATACCTGAATACAACTACAAATATTGTCAATTGTAGCTGCAACAAAAATTTGAATCATATGGGATATTGTGCACACATGTATTAGCAGGTTTGAAAGCAAAAAAAGTTCCCACTATTCCAAAAAGATATTTATTGAAAAGGTGGAGCAAAGATGCATGAAAAAGGGTAAGTGACATTGATCAAGCCAAAATATTCGACATGGATGGCACAAGTTCGGATATTATCTATACAAATCGAGCTATGAGATTTGCGTATGATCTAGTTTCTAGAAGCCAATCCCACGAGGCATGCAGGCTTATCATGTGGCGAGGTCTTGATAGTATAGCCAATCAAGTTGAAGAATACTTCAAGAAAAATTCTATGTTTGATTCACAGTCGGGGATTAAAGATCCAACTGCGAATATCATCCATGAGGGAAATGTTGTGGCAGATAATGAGGTTGCTGTTCATGATCCCAAAAAAAAAATAAGGACAAAGGGAAGAGAAAGAGGTGAAAAGGTAAAGGGTCATTTTGAGAAAAGGAAGAGGAGTAATTCAAGTCAAAAGGATGCCCCTTCTCATGGTTTCCATTTTTGTTAACGTAATTTAATTGGTTTGTGATGTAAGAAAAAGGAAGCAGTTTGCCACAACGGAAAGCCAATTGTCGCAGCAAGTAGTGAGGCTTGCCCATTTGTGGAATTGTCCAATCCAACTTGGAACAACGAGGTTGGTTTGCAGTTGTTTCATGCATTGTGAGTTGTGTATAATTTTTCATATTTGCAAGTCTTGGACAGTTTTACATGTTATTTATCGGTTTCATTACAGGTGCTAAGCACAGGTGGTTCTTTTCAATCTTTTACAAGTATTTTGCAGGGGTTCACTGCATTGAATAGTATTACTGCTGTAAGGCTTCTTTCTGCATTTTTCATACTTCTTGTTAAATGTTTTATTAAACAATAAGGATATTGATTTATTCTGTATTTTATAATGCTAGGGTGATTGAGGTGATGTCCAAGGTCTTCAAAGTCACATTGAACAGTGAGCTACTTGCCGTTCCTTTTGGAGGTATGTGTGTGTGACTATTTTCTGGAATATCTGCTTTTATGGTGGATATTGTTAATCGGATTTTCTGGAATCAGATTTGTTGCACAGAGATTTTTTCTGGGATTTTTGCGTTTATACTGTTTAAGCCAAAATGCATCATCTTTAATCTTAGTTTTTTCATGCATTAACTTTGAGAGGACACATTTATGTTAAATGGTGATTCTTTTGCTATTTGTATATGATGAGTTTGGCAACAAGAGATTTCTTTATCATCCCAAAATACGCATTTAGTTTTTTTTTACTGAGCACTTTGATTTCCTTTTCCTTTCTTGTTGTATTGTTGATATGCCTAAAGCATTTGTTGGTTGATTCTGGAGTGGATGGGGTAATTGGGGTGTATTGTTGATTCATCGTTTTGATTGGACTGAAATTTCTGGAGTGTATTGTTGATATGCCTAAAGCATATGTTGGTTGATTCTGGAGTGGACAGGGTAATTGGGGTGTATTGTTGATTCATCATTTTGATTGGACTGAAATTTCTGGAGTGTATTGTTGTTATGCCTAAAGCATTTGTTGGTTGATTCTTGAGTGGATGGGGTAATTGAGCTGTTTGCAGGTTCATCATTTTGATTGGACTGAAATTTCTGGAGTGTATTGTTGATATGCCTAAAGCATTTGTTGGTTGATTCTTAAGTGGATGGGGTAATTGAGCTGTTTGCAGTGAACATTTTTGCACTCTCATAAAGAATTCCATATAGAATTCTTTTCCAGCACCTATTGTAAGATTCCATTGCATGATGAGTATCCTTGCAGGGGGAAGTACTTCCAAAACACTGCTCAACAGTTCCAGAAAGTGATGAAGAGGAAGACAGAATCAGTGAGCTTCCAGAAAGTCTTCTGAGCAATATAAAGCTTAAATCATGAATTGCTGTATTCATCATCTTTTGTTGATTTTGGATCAAGGATTGTTGGCAAAAGCAGCATTGCATGTCTTTTAGATATTTAAGTTAAGAGACATTGAAAGTTGTTCATTTGCTATATCTCTGTATTAGTGTATGCTTGGGATAGACAATGCTTTAGCACGCACCTTTCATATTCTTTTAAGGTTGCGTTATTCAGCCTCTTTTGACAATGGAGCTTTGGCAAGATCTACATTTGGTACTGTTGAATGGAAATTACTGGCAGATTTCTTTGCCCTAGGTACAAGGAAATTACAATATTTGTGATTGCTTGACAGTAAAATGTTGTGCTTTATTGTTGGTTTTTTGCCATTGGAGTGAGGCAAGAAATGCCCTTGTGGAACCGTAAACTCTCACATTGCTAGTATTTTCTTTAACATCTTTTTGAGCTTTGCTACGTTAGACCAGTGGCTATCTGTATGCTCGTCTGTTTTGGAGTTGCTATTAGGCAGTGTCACTTCTCTGACCAAGAACTTTCATTGTTAAAATTCTTATTTCTTGGAGAAGGAAATTTGTTTCATATGAAAGCTCCAAGAAAATGAACGAACACGTTCATATTGTAGCCAGTATTCACAAACTGAATAGAAGAGAAATATAATGGTGAAATGATTAATTACTTTTCATGGGCAAAGTTTGTGTCTATGCTGCCAGGTGTATAACTGCAAGCATTATTCTACATATGGAATTCTGGGAGTTTGATGCCAACACCATTTACGGTTGAATGTCAGTTTCTTGAACATGCAACTTTTTTCACAGTAATCAGGCAATTTTATCTCAGAAGAAAAGCCAAACTCCTTCCTTTAACGTCAAATACCACGTGGAAATTATTTTCCCAAAAAGCAAAAAAGAAAAAAAAAAGAAACTGAAGGACAGGAAATTAAATCCAACTGCACTTTCATTCCATCAAGGAAACAATACTTTACAAACACAAAGTTCTACTTCATCCTGCTTACAATGAAGCTATAAATCTATAACACAGAATTCTGAAAAATAGGATTGTTACAATGTAAGCCAATATCAAATTCGAAAAAAGTCAACAACACGCATAGGGAAAGATCAACAAGTGTTTTCCTTGGTTTTATTGACTTCTTTTTCGAATCAGCCATTTCGCAGGAGGTTGTGGAGGTGGTGGTGGATCAAAATCCGTCACAGTCAATGAGGAAGTAATATACAATGTCCAAGCCCTTTCCGCTTCTTCAAAAGATGGAAATGATTTGAAAACATTCCCAGGAATGCCATTCACTGATTTATGACAATCCACCCAATTGACAAAAATTCCACACTGTCTTCCTTGAAACACAACATAATACTTTCTCGATATCATTCGCTGCTGCATTGCAAAATATATACAGTGTACTTCAGACTTTACAGTTTAAGTATTACATCAAAAACCGACTATAAGAAATGTACTGAATGTATCACAGTTTTCAACATTCCAACAAATCCAACTGCACAAGTTCAACACAATAAAAAAAAAAAAAACACTTCTACAATTCTGCATTTACTCCACAAATTAAACAACAATCTCCACAAAATTCTGCAGTCATTTAGCATTAATAAACTCTTTTACACCAACTTACAACCCAAACACCTCTAAACCAATCAACAATACACAATGTCACATTTTTCAACATTCCAACAAAAATGGCAGAACTTCAACAAAAAAAAAAAAAAACAGTTCTACAGTTCAATTTTACTCCACCAATTAAACAACAATCTCAACAAAATTCTGTAGTCATTTAGCATTAAACAACTCTTTTACACCAACTCACAACCCAAACACCTCTAAACCAATCAACAATACACAATGTCACATTTTTCAACATTCCAACAAAAATGGCAGAACTTCAACAAAATAAAAAATAAAAAAAAAACAGTTCAACAGTTCAATTTTACTCCACCAATTAAACAACAATCTCAATAAAATTCTGTAGTCATTTAGCATTAAACAACTCTTTTACACCAACTCATAACCCAAACACCTCTAAACCAATCAACAATACACAATGTCACATTTTTCAACATTCTAACAAAAATGGCAGAACTTCAACATAATAATAATAAAAAAAAACAGTTCAACAGTTCAATTTTACTCCACCAATTAAACAACAATCTCCACAAAATTCTGCAGTCATTTAGTATTAATCAACTCTTTTACACCAACTCACAACCCCAACACCTCTAAACCAATCAACAATACACAATGTCATATTTTTCAACATTCCAACAAAAATGGCAGAACTTCAACACAATAAAAAAAAAATAGTTTAACAGTTCTGCATTTTACACAATGCACAATGTCACAGTTCTGAAATTGAATTACACAAGTTCAAAAAAAAAGAAAAAAGGAAGGACTACCTAGGTGTGCAAGCCACTAGACGAAGATACCAGTGAAGATGCCTAACCCACCGCGAGAAGCTGCCCAACCCACAATGTCACAGATCTGTCTAAAATGCAAAAAGAAGAAAAGGAGATTAGAGGGGTGCGTGGGACGAGATGGGGGGGGCTTTTTGGAGATCAAAGGGGTGCGTGGGACAGGGGAGCGGCACAGACCGAAGGCGATGTAAGGCTACATCGGAGGGGTGCGAGGTGGCGATGATAGAAAAGGGAAGAGACTGGAGGGGTGCGAGGTGGAGGGAGAGACCGAAGGGGTGCCTTGGAAGGGAGGAAGAGGGCTTGAGAACGATGATGTAGGGCAGGGGGAAGGCGGGGGGAGAGAGACGTAGAGAGGATGCCGGAAGGGTGCGTGTGCGGAGGGAGAGAGAGAGAAAGACCTCGGAGGGGAAAAGGGGAAAAGACAGTGGTGACCTCGGAGGGGAAAAGGGCGGGGAATAGGGCAAAAGACAGTGTGGCGACCTTGGAGGGGTGCGAAGTGGAGGAGACCGGAGGAGTGTCTGGGAGGGAGGAGACCGAAAAGGAGTTGTGGAGAGAGGAGAGACCTCGCCACCGGCGATGACAAACAGGCCGGTGGTCCAAGACAGATGTGGAGGTCGAGGAGATCTGTGGGCTGCGTGGGAGTTGGGGGGTAGGAGGAAGCCGGGGTGGTAGATAGAATGAGCGGGATTTGTCTCCAAAATCCCTCAACCATGGTTGGTTGAGGGGAAAATTGAAAATTGAAAATTTTAAAAAAATTAGTAAAATGGATTTTTGGGAATAAAATAATAGTTTGGACAGGTGTTGAATTCTGTATGGATTTGGACCCACCCGGTCCACCTGTAAGGCCGTGAACCGGGTCCACCCAAGTTTTTACTAGAGACACACACCTACCCATGAGCTCTATGTTAGCACTTCGTAACCTTCAAGAAGGTCAATGCTCACAGCTTGAAAATAAAACGACCTTATGATATATAAACAGTTTTAAAGACTCTCTCATCATTATAAGTTAGTATAGATTCTAAGTTACAGATAAATCTTGTCGGTTATAAATTAATTCAATCTAATAATTATATTTAGTTAAAATTAATTCATTTATACATTTACTTATTTTGATTTAATTTTTAAATAAAAACATATAATTTATACTTTCAAGACACATTTCAATTAGTTTCGACTAATTAAAATATATTTTAGATTTACAAAATCTGTTAGAATAATAAGATTGACCGATAAATTTGCTTATAAAAAATAAAGTATAATCTTTTCTCATTTCATAAAGTCGGAAGCTGATAAATCAAAGTCAAGAAGCAAACCATAGTATAGTTTTTTACGCAGGTTAGCGATGTGGGCTCTCTCAGGAGGCTTTAGCTGGTAGGAGACAGAGAGTAACATTTAAAAGGGGTTGGGATACTTGCAAATAGTAGTTGAGTTAGGCTACCGCTTTCAATGAGATTTTCAATCTTTCACACTTTGAAGGAGGATGCTAAGTCCATTCCCCGCCCATTTTGCTTATCCAATAACATTAACTGATGCAAAAGTCAAAACAGAAACTTCCGCTGGCATTCGCATTTATCAAGAGTGCACATTTTACGTTCTTTTTTTTTTTTGGCGTTTCATTTGGTTAATAGCAGGCCACATGATGGAGGTGGTTTGGTTTTGACCAACAGACTGCACATTGAAGTAAGGTTTGACTTTGAGGCTTCCTCTCCATTAAAGGAAACTTGCAATTGGGTTGACAAAAGAAAAATTGCAACCGGACAGAATAAGCCCAATCGCAAAATCTTCCATATTCGAGGTTCCCCAATTGGCTGAGCATTAAATATCCCCATATCCATCTTTGCATCTTTCCCTTGGATATAGTACTTCTGCTACTCACCTATTAAGAATTGTTCAGCACAGATCATATTTACGAGTTTGTTTGTTGAGACGTTGACCGTTTGGCTCTTTTAAGTTGTATTCCTTCGTGTCATTAAAATTAACAATGATTGACTTAAGGCATAATATTTAATATAAAAGTAAAAATTAAAATATAATATAATAAAAATAAAAAATATATAAATTTCATAATATTTTATGTCAAAATTAAAAATATAAATATAATATATGTGAGGTATATTGATTATTTTATAATAAATTATATAATAAAAACTTTCATTTTAAGAAAAATGTCAAATTTAGTAGGATAACCCAAAATAATAAGTAGGTCAATTTTAGTAAGACGGAGGGAGTAGTATATCCGTATCAAAATATTCCCATCGACTTTTCAACTTAATCTTTATATCAAATTATTTAATTTTTAAAAAATTAAAAATTAATATTTCAAATTTATTGCTATTTAATTGTATTATATTTTTCAAACATATTAAAATATATAGTTAAAAACTCATTTTATGAGTTCTTCTATTCATACTTATCTTGCTAATTTTTAAAATATATCAATAGTAATAACTTAGAGAGAGAATTAAATACTCAACAATATTTTGACCTATTTTCTAGTATGAATTAAATACTTAAAAGAGAGAAGTAATTTGAAATTATATCAAAATTTTAAAATTTATATATTTCTTAATAAAAAGAAAAAAAAATACTTATTATTGAATTTTAAAGGTAAAAATAAAAAAGAATATTTAAATAACTAAAAAACTTACTTTTTTTAATTTCTGCGTAATCGGTTAAAGTGAATACATAATTTAAGACGGAGGGAGTATTTGTTTATGAAACTTTTTTGTTTTGTTTCAAAATACTTGTTCAAATATATATATTTAAAATTAATGACTAATTTCTTCCTATTATACCTCTATTTATTCCTACAACTTTTCAAAATTCTTCTTTTTTCTTGGAAATTTTCACTAACCAATAATTATCGTGTTTTTAATATAGGTAAAATAGAAACTTTATCTAAATTGTAATATTATTTTTAACACCCTTAATCTGTGTACAAAAGTTACATAAATAAATATTTTGAAACGGAGTAAGTAGTATTTTTTCCGTTGTTAAATAATTATCAATCTTAGAAAATTTTTTATAATTATTTATTATTTATTACTTTATTAAATAATAATAATTAAATTTTAAATTTGAAATTAATTTTATAATTTTTAATAAGGATAATTTAAAAAAAAATAGTTTTGTAATGCCAAAAAAATTAATTTTTTGAAATTAAGATGAAAGACAAGGTTCAGAAATTGCGGCTATTGACCTTTTTTTGGGCAGGAGAAAGAAATTTTTTGAAAGGAACGTAACGCTTGCTTATTGTTTTAATAGGTGTAGGGTAGGGTAGGGTGTTGAAACTTCTTTTTCTATTTAATTTTGACGAATGAAAAACTTCTAGATTTGCAAAATGTGCTTTTTGCTGCTTTTTTTTCCTTAAGGAAAAAAAAAACTAATTGGTTTGAGAGAAGCTGGCTAGTTGACTCAATATGTAGAACGGAATGAAATTCAAATGAATCGGGCATGCGAATTACTTAGATTTCTCAAACAAAGGTAGAAAGATAAAAATTAAAAACGCCCAAGTAGTTTGGGCTTATTTATAATAGAAGCCCACCAAATCAAAAGTAGGAGAGATTCTTTCTATTTATGGACTCCCAGGCCCAAAGAATACAAAACTTGAAACAGCCCACTTTTATTGGGCTTTTTTAATAATGGAAGTCCACCCGATCAATTAAAAATTAGTTGCACTACAATTATGGAGTCCAAGGCCCAAAAAAATAAATTGAAAACTCCCAAGTGAATTCCCAATCATATGGGCTAGAAAACTAAAATATTATGTTGGGCTGGCCAATAATGGGCCAAAAAAATAAAAAAAACCAATGTTGAGAGTGGGATTTGAACCCACGCCCTTTCGGACCAGAACCTTAATCTGGCGCCTTAGACCAACTCGGCCATCTCAACTACGATGTTACGGGTCCATGAAAATTTGTCTTTTGTTAATCTTTGGGAGGAGTTCCTCATCTCTTGTACAAATGGACTGCGGACTCCTTTTAAGTTCCACCGGATCCCAGCCTCCCAATAAGCTTTGGCTGATCTATCAATATTAATTGAAACTTGAAAGATCCTCCCATGACTGAGTAGACTCCGCAGCGTCAGAGATTGGTCGACATTGGTCAACATGAGATAAGGTCCATACATAAACTAATGAACCGTGTAGAAAATTGGCATCCATCACACTTTTTCAGAAAATGTTATATATGGTCAAGAAGCACTAACAGTAGAAACCATTAGGCAATATGAATCCTGCAACCATTCATATTGCGCCTATTTAACATTATCTCTAAATAAAGCACACAGTCAAAATCAAATCTACGAGCTCATATTTTTGCTAAGTGGGAGGCAAAAATCCCTGTCATGACATTTAGGTCTCGAACTATGCCAAAAGGAAAAAAACCCACATTTGACCGGAGCCCAACAAATGAGCTAATATCTTGCTTGTTTGATGACGATCTTAAGTAATTACTTCCTCAAATTTGAATGTTTTATTTTAAATTTAATTAAATTTTGAATAAAAATATAAATATTAAAATTATAAACGTAAGAAGTAATTAATTTTTAAACTCATTGATCTTTATACTTAACCTCTTATTAACTTCCAAAACGTAGGGGGCTGGGTATGATTTTGCATTGCGGTAGACTGGGTGATGAAGGGCTATTTTTATTTCTAAAGCTAATAATATTGTTTTTTTTTTCATTTTGAGATGGAATTCAAATGAAGTATAAGATTGTCACCACAAATTGCAGACTACATTATAAAAATATATTACATTCCATCACTCGTCATTTGGGGTAATATTTAATTGCATGCTGCATATAGTCAATTCTAACACATAAATTTTCCCTGCGCTAGTAGATGTAGCTATTGCAAATTGAAATGAGTAATAATGTGAATGTAGAATTGGTCGTTTGATTCCCTAAAACATTAATTAAAGTGGTAAATGAATTGAGAGTCCGAAAAAGAAAAATCTAATTAACACTCCACCGATTATAACTCAATTGACTTGGGGCCTTTTTGGTTCTTGCCTTGATAGTTCTGGGTTTGAACCTTGATGGAGAGTTTATTCTTACTAGATTATCTTTAAAACAGTTGAGACCGAGATAGAATCAAATTAACAGAAGTATATATAAGATTTACCTAACTATCAGTCTCGGAATAGGGCCCTCAGACTAGTTGAATCAACTCCAACTTCAACAACCCATTCCTACATATCAAGAATGAACGATCAAATAGTTGACTACAAAGTTGTGCAAATACATAGAATTAGGAAGTTAGATTATAGAGAGGCAAAATTATGGGGAAAAAAATGATACAGTATAATGTTTATAAAGTTTAAAAAACTTCTGAAAGAAAGAAAAATACATGATTTTAATATTTTTTGTAGGGAAGACGCAGACACCACACTCAGTCCTTCTGATCCGTCCCTGAAGTTGCGAGGGACGTTGATAACAGAGTTTTAAGTAAAACGTATAGTAACCATAGCTAGTACCTCCAGACAACTTCTTTTGGACCCCAAGTGTTTTGGTATGCATAGTGGATGGAAATGCAATCCCCATTGACCAAAAAAATCATTCCGATTGTAAAATTTCTGCAACAAAGAAGAAATCTTGGGAATGACACGGAAAATCAAAGATTCCGTAACAGCAACGGATCTTTGACCAACCAAACAAATTCATCGCCACTGCTACTTTGCCTACTAAAGCATGCATTCTTGTGTTTTTCTTTACAGGGAAAAAGTTGCAAATTGAGACGTTCTTAGTCACATCTCACATGGGATTACTAGTACTAGTAGCACATACACATACCATTAATTTCAACAAAATTTTAGGTATATATCAGATTCTATATATATAGAATCAAAGACGGAACTAAAAATTTTGTATTAGAAGATAAATTATTCTAAGGAGATAATATTATATTTTTTAAATTTTTTTTAAAAAAAGACGAAATATAAAATTTTAAAGAAGATAAATTTAAAAATTTTGAGAGATTGGTACCACCCTATGCTCTAAATCTGTCATTGTATATTATGATGTCGCACGCATGGCAGAGAATTGAGAGCCGGCAATGCACGTCTAATCCCTTCTTCTAAAGTGCACACTTCATTTATCTTCTAATAGATACAAATTGCAAACTTTGCGTTGAATTTGAGCTTTTGGACAAATTCCCAATTCGCAAAAGAAGAGTTTAGATGGTGACTCTGCAGGAAAAAGAGAGACTTTAACTTCTACTAAAATCATGTGTTTTGCATGAAACCCACAAGAGAATACGATTCTGCCCTTTTAATTAACCATGTATTCCAAAGTTGATGAGGTAAGGGATGATCGATCATTTGGTTTAGTGGTCACACACGCCATATACAGCTCCTCTAGGCTCCAACCATACCAGCAATATTCCACGGTTAATATTTCCATTTTCATGGCTGCTTTCCCAAACAAACCAAACCCACTTGCACGCATTTTAATGACCAATGTCTAGTGCTTTTCTATTTTCAACGTTTATTTACGATTGGAGATGCGAAATGTTTTGAATTTTGCATTGTAATTTTTTAATTTTTCTAAAATGAAATATATATATATATATATATTAATTTTGAGATGACGCCCCTATCCATCTCTGAATCTATGAAAAGAAATTAACTCGATATATATATATGTAGAAAACTTTGTATTCCTTTTATCCGTTTTGACATAATATAACACATTGGTAACGGTTTTATCTATTAAGGAAATAAGGAAATATAATACGATAACCATACCATTCAAGAACTTAATTTAATAGTGTTGGGGTTGGGAGGAAGACCTAAAAAAAAAAAAGTGATGCACTAAGGAGTTCAGCAATCAAGAAATCAAATCAAAGAAAAGTAGGTTGTAAAAGCGGCAATATTTTTCAATCTTTTAATTCTATGATAGTAAAATATTCACTCAAAGCAACAAAAATATCAAATCGCATTAGGAATTGGAAGCCCACAACAAATGCTTCTAGAGACATCACGGGCTACCACTAATAAATTTGATGCTAGTTATGGATGAATAGTTTTGCTTATGGTGTTTATGGTTTGATTTGGTTTCTTTTATTTTAATTTTTAATTTAAATTAATAATTTTGATTTAAATTTTTTCAAACCAAATTAAAGTTATTTAAATTTTTAAATCTTTAGATTTAGTTTGTATCGGGTTGATATGATGATTTAGTTTTGTTTGATTGATTTTAATATGTACATAATATATAATAATTTAGTAAATAATATAACAGATACTTTACTTTATTAATAATACATAATGTTTAATACAGCGTAGCTAAAAAATGCCACTAAACAAATTAATGCAATAATTACAAATTAAGTTACAAAATTATTTTTAAATGCCTCTAAATTTTTCTTCACAATATATGCAGTTTTTGAGAACACCAACTTTGATCAATAATATTTACTTAGACTTCAAGTATATTATTTCAAAATTATCCAAGTCAAATTTTAAAAATCATGTTAAGTTACTATTAAGTTCAAGTTCACAAAAAAGTCTTTTAAATTAATTCAACATATTGACTAACTTTAATTCAATTTTGAATAATTTTTTAAATCGAAATTCAGTTAATCTTCAAACCGAATCTAATTCAAAACCTCTAATTCGGTTTGATTCAATTTCGATTAGCACCCATAATTTTGCTTGAAATTTTTGTAAAATACTTATTATGACGTCTGTGGTTCGACAGCATGCGGTGGGCTTTAGGGCGAGCACTACTCGTTGGTTGGTAAAATGAATATTGTGGGTAGAACTTGACATGGGACTATGTAAAAGGTCATTTGAAACTGGTCAAATAAGGGAAATGGTATGCACCGCACAATAATTCCTTTCACACCAGAGTTGAAAGATAAGGCCATGCAAATCATGTTTTTTTATATAATACTATTAAAAGATAACAAGACAAATTAATATAATTGTTTAATTAACAATATATTTTTATTAAATTAAAATTTTCGAATTTAATATTACTGGACATATATCTATCTCCATCCTCTTTCTCCTTTATGTGGAATTTCTTAGAAAAAAATATTAATATAATGCATATGTCAATTAAGGTTTTTTTCCATTTCCTCCTCTCGTATAAGATTTTCTCAATTTAAAAAAAGAATTAACAAATGATGAATATCAAAGACTTCTGTTATTGCTTTAGGAATCTAACTCTTAAAGGTACTATAATTGAATTCCTTCTTTTTATTCTTCTCTTATCAAATAGATAGATGCAGCCTCGATGAATTCTTAGAATATAAATTGAAATGGTGAGTTTAATCTCTTTTTATACATTGAAATAGTGATTCTAATTATTAGAGAGATTTTGATTTTGCATAATGTCAACCATTTCGTCTCGAATGTGTTCCTAAAAGTAACACAAGAAAAGCTATCAAAAAAGGCATTAAGAATATCCCTAAATTCATTTCCAGATAATAATTAATATATTATATATAGAATATATTTTGGCATGCTACTGTTTAGCTGCTAGTCGGCCAAGCACGCATTTGTGGCTTTGCCAAAACTTTAAAAAGTCGCCACCTTCATCATAGGCACAAAAAGTATCCAATTGAGGCATACGCCTACCCCCAATTCAATGGTTTTATTTATCAATATATTGTGTGCAATTGCAAGTCCAGACTCAAAACCTATAGTTCTAATTTTGTGTAAGGTTAGTTGTTGTTGGGTTTTTTTTTACATTCTTAATTTGATTAGGATAAAATGGTTTGATTGAAAAATATATTCTTAATATATTAATTTAGAATTAAGAATTTGTTATTGCTCGGTATATTAGAATTATAAAGTTACTTTTGTGATTTGATACCTATATATAGATGGAGTTATAAGTTTTTTAAAAAGTTTTGGTTTGTTCCGGTGTATCCAGTGTTATAGGTTAGATGAGTGTATGAGCGATGCGAGATAAGATTTGGATAATACCCTGTATAAATCTCTCAGTGACTATTAATACTGATTGTTAATAAAATATTTTGTGATCTTAGACTTGGTTGAATAAGTCGAACTATGTAAATCTTTTATACCTTATTTTATTCTTCATATTTGTTTTTCTATTCTTGTCAATTATTCTAGTTGTACATGATTACTTGTAAGGTTACTCACTTGACACTCTGTTTTTCTTTTATCTATGCATATAATATTGTGGTTGCACGATGGAGTCTGTGGAAAGCGCTGGGGGATCAGGCTGGTCGCATCGCAGTCCCTTGGCTGGTTATGGGTGATTTCAACGCATATTTGATAGAGAAGAAATATTTCAACACATATTTCTATTCTTGTCAATTATTCTAGTTGTGATTTCAACACATACTGTGGTTGCGCGACAGGGTTTGTGGAAAGCGCTGGGGGATTAGGTTGTTCATGTTTCTATGGTTTTGGAGTTTTGAGATGGTGAAAATTGATGAAAAGAATTGTTCAGGCGGTAGCAGATGGAGAAACACCAATTTCTCTTGGAAGGAACATATTGATCAATATACTCCATTCATTTCAAAATACTTGTTCATTAAACTTTTTTATTTTATTTTAAAATACTTATTCATGTACATATTTTTAGAACTAATAATTAATTTATTCTTGTTTTATCTTCATTTATTCTAAATCAGCTGCACAACTTTCTAAAATTCTTCTTCTTTCTTGCTTATTGGAAATTTTTACCAATCAATAACTATTATATTTTTAATATGAGTAAAATAGAAATTTTATCTAAATTGTAGTATTATTTTTAACACCCTTAATCCGTGTGCAAAGGGTTTCATGAACAAGTATTTTGAAACAAATGGAGTATATTTTATTGATGGATTATGTCTGGAGAAAGATTGTTAGACACTAGTAAAATTACTCTGCAGTTATACACCCTATGTGAACTAGATAAGTTATTGACCAAAAGTCTTATGGTGATTTTGAGGCATGTAAATCCAAGTTACGCAATCAGAAAAAAGAACAAACAGTTGCAGTTGTCATGAATAGTCATGTACTTATTGGAAAAGGAAAGATGAAGATTTATGGTGGTGGATGGATTTTAGATTTCGAATGTTATCTCTAAAGGAGTTCTTAAGAGTGAGATGCACTTTGATTGGTGTGACAGATGTCTTAAGGATGCGCAGAATCTAATTTCCTGAGGTAGAGTCCTAAAATCATATACGTTGGAATGTCTCAATGTAATGAGAGAAGTATGGGTAACAGTATTCATCTGCAAGTAAAGAAGTACCCCGACGACCTGGAATGAGGGTGCGCACATGACTTTTAGGGAATAGATAATGGTGTGAGGAGAAATCCTATAAAGGCGAAAAAAATTTGAGGCTTTCTTGTACGGGTCAACAAAGCATGTTGAACTCGGGAACAACCACACATGTTCATTGACCAAGTCGAATCAAGAATAATTGGGATCATGTTGATTCGGATGTGTAGTTGGGCACTAATGAGATTTTGGTGGTGGTAAAGGTCAGTGGGGTTAAGAGGATAACGAATTTGACGTTGCCACATATCTTGGAGGCTGATGAAGGCATACAGCTAAGGTGGAGATTGTTGGGTTTTGTCTTGTATTCCTAATTTGATTAGGACAAAATGATTTGATTAAAAAATGTATTTCTAATGTATTTAGAACTGGGAAGTGACCTTTACTACATCCTATATTAATTAGGAGTTTTATGACTTGATACCTATGTATATGTGCGGTTATAAGTTTTCTAAAAAGTCATAATTTGTTTTGGTGTATTGAGTGTTATGGAGCATATGGCGGTCTTGATTTGTTCTAGTGTATCCAGTACTATGGAGTATATGAGTATAAGTTAGGTGAGTGTACGAGTGGTGCAGATAAAGTTTGGGTAATATCTTGTATAAATTTTTTGATTTTTCTTAATAAAATATTTCGTAATTTTTATCGTAGATGCAAAATTTGTTAGATTAGTCGAATTACATAAATCTTTTGTACTTTATTATATTTTTCATATTCATTTTTCTATTCTCATCAATTATTCCGATTGTGAAATTTCCTAACAGTTGTACCTCAAATAATAGGTTAAAATTAATTCATAATTTGAAAATATCAGTAGCACAATCACCCCATAGGATAAGATAATAAGGACTGATATGCAAATTGAAAATGAGATGCTCTATTTTTTATATTCTTCTGTGTAAAAAAAGTCAATGAATTGTATTTGAATTGGTTTTTTTTTGGTAGAGAAAAATTTTAAAGTGAAAAAGAATTTAAATTTTTTAAGAAAAGAATGTAATATTTTTTTAATACAAAATTAACCTATTTAGTCTATAAAATTTAAAATTTGTAATATTTTTATTCTTTATTTTTTTTATCATTATGATTCTTAAAAGAAACTATAACTAGCTAAGTGGTCCCCAACTATTCCGTCAAAATAAGTCATCCCATTGCACCTAATTTTTCTTTTAAGAAAAAATAACCATAGCAATTAATCATATATAATTACAGTGAATTCTCCTATTCAAAGTTTATTCAGAAAAAGAGAATTAGGAACTTTAACAATTATAACAATAGAAAAATTTATTAAAGACAAAAATATTATTAAAAATTCTAAAATTTAAAGAATAAATAAAACTTTTTTAATAAATAATAATTTTAAAAAATATTTAATTATTTAAATTGAATTTATTCTCTTTTATAAAAAAAAATATTTTCTTAATTGGATATCGAATCTAAATATTCATTCCTTTTTAAAATATTTATTTATAAAATCTTTTACATACATATTAAAAGTGTTAAAAATAATATAATAATTTAAATAAAAATTTTATTTTATTTATATTAAAAATCTAATAGTTATTAATTGATAAAAAATTTTAAAAAATAAAAAAAAGTTTTAAAAAATTTTATCGTTGATTTAGAATAACTGCAAATAAAATGTGAAAAAGAGAATTAGGAAAGGCAACACGTGCATAGAAGTTATTATCGAAACATAAACAGATGGAAGGCGTGGAAAACAGCTGTCGGCCATGACTGGCCTTGGCCCCTGCAGTCCAAAGCTTGACTAGTTGACTAGTTTTCTTCATCTTCAAAGACAAATTCCAACTCCTTTTAAAGCTTGGCCGGTAGGAGCGTCTTTTAAATCGAATTAAATCGATCCTAGTTTTAATTTTTAATTTGATTTTAATAAAATTTAATTTAGTTTAATTTGATTTTAAAATTTATATAAAATTTCAATTTGACTTTTAGTTTTTTAAAATAAAAAACCAAAAAATTAAAAAATTAAATTATATTTTTAAAATTTAAAATATTATTTATTAATTATTTATTTATTTTTATAAATTATGGTTTTTAAAAAAAAATCATTTGATTTCGATTATTTTAATTCAATTTTATTTGATTTTATCTAAAATAAAGTAATTAATAATTAAGTTTAAAATTTTTATTTTTATAATTTACATTCGTGATCATAATTTTTTATTAAAATATTTTATTTAAAATTTTAAAATATTTGAATTTAAATTTATATTATATTTTATTTATTTGAATTTAAATTTATATTATGTTAATAGATATATTCAAATTCGATCTAAAATCGAATCGAACTGAAATTATTTTAATTTGATTCTATTATTTTTTTAAAAATTTCATTTCAATTCGATTAAAAAAAAATTAAATTTTAAAATTGAAAACTGGTTGAACCCTGGGGCCGATGAATCTGTAAACGATGGACCACGCGGAAACTGACGGTCTATGAAATGCTCTGCAGTGACCACATCATCACACTATCAAATCCAGAGAATGACAAATATAAACAGAGCCCATGGTCGACTTTCTCAGATAAGTTAGCTGCCTTAACTGGATCTTCTTCAAGTGTCCCTCTCTCCCTTCCTCTCCCTAGAGCATCTATAAATATATAATACCAGTATACCACAACAAAGCTATCTACAATTCTCGCTCTCTCTTTCTTGCATGAAAAGGAGCAACAGGAAACGATGAAAGGAGCTGCTTGCTTATTTCTTGTCTCTCTTTTGGTTTCTCTGCTATTATCCCAATCGATTTCCGCCCGTCTGCTACCAACATCATATGAAGAAGGTAAACTTTTAATTTGCTACAAGTTCAGGGATGTTTTTCTTTGAGTGCTTTACATGCATACTTGGAAGAAGTTCCAGGCTAGCTAGCTAATTAATGGAATCATCTATCAATAATCCGTGCAGATTCATTAGTAAAGATGCAACAAGACGATATGGCCACGGTAACCAAGAACTAATCAAATTTTCTTCATATTCTTTTTAGCATGCGTATATCTTTGTTTAGTATTTTTGTCTGACTTGACTTCACTGGTTGGTTGCTGCAGCTGTTGGGTGTGGAAGAATGTCATCAAAAGGATGAAGCTTGCCTAAAGAGGAGAATGGTTGCCGAAGCTCATTTGGACTACATCTACACTCAACACCACAAGCCCAAGGGTCTACCATAGAAATTACAACTATAGTGTTCTGAATTTTGGATCGTTTGCATTCTATATGTTAAAAACTTACTAGCAAAGAGCCTCTCCAGTCCAGTATACTGTATTTAACTTAAGTCCAAAACATAATTATGCTAAATTGTTGCAGGAGTCCTCTTTCTGTTAAAGCGCTCTGCGAAATAGACAACGTATGACATGCAATAATAGAACATGGTCTTTTGTCACATTTGCTGAAAGGATTTTGTGTTTTTGTGCTCGGCTTGACTTTGGTGCCTCGAGTTTTGGTTAGGGTAGGCTCTGAGATTTTTCGTTTAGTGCGAAACTCTAGAAGAAACACAGAAAGTGGCAGCAATCTTGGCATCGTAAAAATGGGGTCAACTCCAATGCACTTAGGAAATTGCTAGACCCAAAGTTGACTGCACGAATTCCATGTTTTGTGATTGTCTTGATCACTAAAATGACACTAACACCAGAAAGATAAGCATACGTCCTGCAAAATAAAATATTCAAGTGTGCTACTACTTTATTTATTTATTGTTTCATTCTCGTCAATCGATATTTGAAAACTCGTCAGAATTTATCAATTTGCACTCCAATAAAATAAACCGCTTACCAAAGAATTGCTTTCTTATATTAAGGTATTTTACCAGCCAATCAGAAAATTCATAGTTTACAATGTTTGCAAAAAAGGCAGCAGGACAGTACGTGGATAAGGAAAATACCGAAAGAAGAACCCATCCTCGTAAGAGTACACGCATTAATAACTTGTATCATTAAAAAAATATATACATACACAATCCATAATCTACAAAATCTCAATGCGATAAGGGGGAAAAACCGGATTTGTTTAAAAATTTCCTAATGTCACATAAACAAATTGGAAATTGAGGTCAATGCATGGTAAAAACTTGGGGAAGTGATTTTCCTAACCGCGAGAGTATTTCGAGTATGAACCCAGACATCCAAGAATTACATTGTCACTTCATTCAAAGTGGAAAAAAAGAACACCATACCCCTCTTTGCCCGAAATACTTCGACTGTTCTCACGATATGTAGTCACTGGAAACCCTACATGATAACTTCTCTCCACATACAGAGAAATAGGAATACAAATAGCTCTTTAGAGCGTTAAGTTCATTTAAGTTCTGTAGCATATGATAGGCTTAACTGTTCTTTGGATTGTCAATTTCCGTTGGCAGCGACGGAGCGGAAGACAACCGAGAAACCAAATTAAAGTAATCAGGAAGTTCGATAGGGTAGATGTAGAGATCCTGACGTCAGAGTTTCACAATTACATTTATCAAACGTGTCTGCTCTAAACACGGACAAAATATTTTCGATATCCTACATAACTAATTAAACCTGCTATTGAGTTAAATTTACGTGCTGTAGGCACCAAAGAGGAAAAAACAACCAAGAATGAGCTAGAGGAATATGATACACGGAAATATTGCAAAATTCAGAATTGATAGGCCATTTACAGCCACATTCCATTGAGCCAAGAGAATTCATATATGTGCCTCAGAAGTTTACAGATTACCATGGCCACTTGGGGGAAAATGCACATATGACATTCACATCAAATCACGTAAATAAACGGACGACTTTCATGTTCCAACAGACCGAGGTACACCGAGTATCCCACAAATTGTATACACGTTTAGCATCCCAAAATGTCATAGCAAAACGATCGTGGAAGTCTCAGCAGCACAGGAAGCACAAGCCAAAAAAAAAAAAAAAAAGAAGCAAACAAAGCAATAATATTTCAATAACGCCTAGAACTGATGACTTCAGAGTGCAAGAGTCAGTGAATTCTTCTGAATCCATAGACATAATCAAAGCTTAAGAAACTGAAATTTAAAAAAAAAAAGGGCAAAATATAAAGGCAAAATCATATGCTGCTTTATGATACAGCTGTGTCTTGTGGAGATTCCGAGGTTTAGACTTGAACAGCCATGCTGCTGCAACATTTTAAGTTATGCTCATAATAGTTGCTGGAGTAATAGCCATTGCATGAATAAAAGTTAAAGAATAAAAAATAAAAGAAAACTCATCAAATTAGAAATGGGATGCGGGCGCAAACTATCTGCCACGATATATATTTCCTTTATCAGTGAAATAAGGAATGAAAATAAAAGCACAAAAACATCCGGAATGGCAGACAAGAAAGTAGCTTTTGGGCCAGCCTAATACTTACAGCCAGAAGGAATCTCGGGGATACATACAGCTTATGCAGTGAAGCTGAGCACACTCCATTCACTGTTGCTCATCCCAATCAATTTGTACCCACCAGTTTCCACCGCAAAACCTTAACAGATGCTTCCCCTGCTAAGATCACAACAAAATTAATCTTCCATCAACAAAAGCCAGAGGTTTCAAAATAACAAGTCAGAAATAAGTACAACTTGCCAGACTCTTTTATCCTATTCTGTATAATATCTGCGTATTTATCAGGAAACTTACTATACAAAGATCCTAGGCAAGGGCCAAATCAAGTGTCTAAATTGCCGAAATACAGGCTGCATGGACTATTGAACCCTGATCGACAGCATCACTTCCATCAGCCTTTACACCAGAACATGGTACAGTAGCATAAACAGCCCCTCTGTACATCCATTGGTCTGTTTCTTGATCGTAAAAATCTTCAAACAACTCACCACACAAAATACATAAACATTGACTCTCATCTGCAGGAGCCATCTGCTCGTCACACTCCGATCTCTTGTTACTGCCTCCTGGAATGTCTGATGACTTATTACTAGAAAGGAATCCAGCACCCCCTGCTATCCAGTCAATTGAATGTGAATACCATTCTCTCGATGCTTTATTCAAATTATTCTTATTTTGCTCTCTTAAATCATGCCATTCCAAGTGTCTAGCAAGTCTATCTTCAATTTTGAGCCGAAGACCACATATGCTACATTTATGTGGAAGATCATCAAGAAGTTCCTTGATCACCGCTGGATGCAGCTCTCGAAGTACATCTGTCTTAAAGTCAAAGCCAATTTGATTTTTAATGTCAGACTCAGTAGACTGAGGCAAAGCCGAAGATTTGGACACAGGTTTGGCAGAAGGCACCTCACTTGCTTCAGTAAAGGAAGAAAGAGGTACAGAAACTGAAGCAGGAGAAACTTGAGTTGATCGGCTGTTTGCAGTTTCTGGACTCTGGTTCACCAGTCGAACAGGTGCCTGATGTGTAATAGAAGCTGGTGACTCTGTCTTGGATGCAGATATTAATCCCTTTGCAACTAGTGTAGTCAAAATACTAGAGACAGGAGTAGAGGCACTTGTTACATCTGAAGACTCTGCAGAGTTGCTACCGACTAGGGATGGGGGAGGTGGACCAGGAGGCAATGGTGGTCGGTCCACATTTCTCTGGGGAAAAGTTGAGGCACCTGAAACGCTTTTACGTGATGGCTGACTTGAAAGAGAAGTTACCATCTTCTGCCCCAATGATGAAAATTGGGTTGAAGGAGGACCACTAGGTAGAGAAGGCTGCTTACTTGCTTTCAATGTCACAGCTGAAGATTCCTGAGAACTTAGATTAGGTAAGCTACCTGTGATAGAAGTACCACCAAGAATTCCACTATTCATAACAGCAGCCAACAAACTCCTTGTGCTTGATTGTCCTGATGACTGTATGGGAAGAGGACTTGCTTCATCTAGAAATGAATTTGTTCCGATTGAGGAGTGACCTGTTTGAGGCAATGATGGTTTCTGGATGTTATGAGACGGTTCAGAGACTAAGGGCTCAGGCTCTAATTGCTGAGGGAAGGAAACAGGACGTCTCAGCTGAGGAGGTGCTACAGAAGAATGGATATCAGGGGACTGCAGTCTCTTATTAGTCAGATGGGCACTCCGAGACGGCAGTTGCAATATATCTTGATTAAACTTTGTTCGTGGATCAACATTTGCTGATCCTGAAAACTGAGAAATTCTTGGATCGGAACGAGTCCTAGCTTTGGGTTGCTCTAGCTCAGGTAGATGCTGAGCTACTTGATTGGCAGTATGCACCATGAAAGAGGGCGAGGAAGGACGCTGGTGCATGGGTGACTGAGCAGATGGTGATGCACCCCCAAGTGTCTGTCGTTGTTGCCCTATGGATCCCATGGAACACAATGTTGCATTTGTTGATAAACCATAGCCGGGGGTTCCTACATTTCCAGGCCCTATCTTTGACTCGAAAGAAGTCCTAACATTAGCACTAGAAGTACTTGACAATGCACCAATAGAGGTTGGGTAGCTTTCAGAATAAGTGGAGATGTTTCTGGCTGGGATTGGATGCCTAATCCCCTCTGAAAGGTTTGGTTCCTTTGGCCATGATGATGATAGTTGACTCCCAAAAGCTGCTTGGCCTTTTGGTTCTGTAGATAGAGAATCAGCTGAAGCTTCACTCTGCAAGCATACATGCAAAATACATTTAAAAAGATATCATCATTTGAAGATATATAATACAATCAGCAGCCATATTAAATAACAACTAAGGACAAAAATTGAGGTTACTTCAAACAACACACAAACTTACCCCCCCCCCCCTCCCCCCATGAGTAAACGTGCCTCTTGTGTATACTAAAAGACATATGGAGGGAGTAATCATGATCCTTGTTATGTAATTCACTTCATGGGACCTCCAAAGGATAAATAAATTCACACATACTGGAGAAACAGAAGATATAGCAAGAATAGTAATTACCGTTCTTTCAGAATCATCAGGTGTCCAATGATCTCTCCCTGAGCTATTGGTTGCAGCATGATCAGTCAGCATTGAGTTTATATCCTCCCACATATATTCCTCTTCCTCAGAATTCTTCCAGCTCTCTGTCATCCCAGCACTACTACCAAAGTTATTAGTAGATTGTAAACCTGTTGTAGAATTTGCAGACCTCAGAGCCGGATAACTTTGAAATCCATGCTTGACATCAAAGCCATTCTTTTGGTTAGATATTGTTCCCGTGACACTTCCAGATTCAAACCATGGCTTATCCTGCTTAAATTTTTCACTGGCCCTCCCTATTTCCAAGCCTGATCGCCTTGAGATATCAGAATCATATTCTGAATCTCCATATGCCACACTAACCTTTTTTTCAAGAACAGAACCACTATTTTCTCTTTGAGGACGCTGAATGCCCTGCAAGTTCAGAATTATATAAAACCATTGCTCATTATATGAATCTACATTCAGTAATTCCAGTTTGAAAATTCACCTTAACAGAAGGATCAACCCATGTTCTTCCGGAGCTAATGCTAGGAGTTCTTTCAAGTCTCTCCAAATGGTTGGATGAGGTTACCATATTTCCACCAATATCATTGGCAGCACCTTTCCCCTGTACAAAAAGCAACCCATATCAATGGCATTAAATGTCATGTCCACAAGGAATGTTCATAAAACAAAAACAGTAGGAATATGAAACATGCATCCAAGAGAAGCTAATATCAAAATAGACAACTAGTCAATTTGAGTACATCGAATCTTTCCATCCTGATTATGTACTCTTCGAAACGGACTCACATTGTAAGACATGTTTTGTCTCCATGAAAATGTAGAAATTAAGGAGTGGAATACAGATGATCAAATCATTTCAGCTTTGAGGGAGGCCAAGGTGAACAGGAAGCAAATGAAATATGGAGGACAGGAAGGAGCATCCTAAATGCGAATTACCTGTTACAATCAGTTTAACAAAGAGTAAATATTTATCAGAACTACAAACTTGGGTCCCTTACCCTTGTGGACTGCTGGAGACGTCTTGCCTCTAAATATTTGGGATTCACATGAATACTAGGTGCAGGACGGGGCACAGATGCATCAGGCCGAGATGTTGTTCCTGAGGATGAACCATTAGCAGCAGGCACAAAACCAAGTTCCTTCTCAATGGCCTGCAGTGTCTGAAGGGGAAAGACTCCTTTCCAGGTTCCAAAAAGATGCCTCATGCCAGGATGTATTGAAGGGTCAACCTGTTTATATGCCTTGCAGAAAACCTAAAAAGTGAACTAGAAAGGTATCAGAAGCAAGCTCTTAAAGTGACCACACAAGAATTGCAAAAGGACAAGACCGGCAAAAAAGGAATAACGCTTCTTTTTCCGAACAAGTGGCAAGAAAGTATATAGTTATGAGCAGATTCTTATCAGTCTAAGCAAAAATCATGCAGATAAAAGGTTACCTTCTCATATCACCATCATAAGGAAGTTTCCAACCGTACAAAAATATGTTTTACAAGAACGATAAAATACCCGAACGATAAAAAACAGCAAAAAAGGAGATAGATGCCATCAGAATCTGACCTCAGAGAGCCTGGGAGCAAAGTATTTAATGTAATCCCTTCCAATATTCTTCACAATACTGTCTAAGAGATAAAGAGATGGCAACTTTTGCTCACTAGGAACCTGAAAATTTCTATGCGTCAGACCATGTATCAGATTTACACAAGTAAACTGCAAAAATAATTGAGGACCAGAAAAAAATTACTTGGTTGCATTAACAAAGATCAAATCACTCATCTACAGGTTTTGAGTTAGTAGAGACAAGATAAACAAGATGGAGATTAGGGTTCACAGACAAAACAAAACTAAGTACAATATAAATCTGAACTTAAGAAAGAACAAAGAGAAAAGCCAATTTTGCATATCTTCAACATTGATAACAGACACTAAATAGGAAAGAGAACCTAAATCCAGATACTCTGCTGATAATGCCAATGGCCTTTCACTGTCTTGACTCGAAATGCAAGGGCTTAGTCAATACCACCCACAACCCCAAGCCAAATGTTTCCGCAAAGATCAATTTGTAATAGAAAGCTGCTTTTCAGAAGATATAAAGATGTAAGGCAGATGTCATCAAATAGCTTCATCTTTCTCCCCCACAATTCAAGGGATGGAACATCTCATTTTTGCATAGTGCATAAGTCCAAGCAAGCCCAATAAAATATCATCTTGGGTATCAAGAAACACAAAATGAAGGGGAGAATGAGCTTCATTCCGAAAATATAGCAACTGAGATACCATGTATTGTCAATTTCCTATTTCTAATTGAGAATGGGAAGGCCTGTACAATTGCTTCAGGGGCATGTTGGTTTGTTTTAACATATAACAAAATTACTGTAGGTAAAACTTGCCCTCAGCTGAAGAATTACTTCATTTGCACATGAGGGAAATCTGTTTTTCCAAGCAGAAGAGGATCGAATTCTCACTCTTTCCAGAAGACATTTTCTGAAAACAAACCATCAATGTATATACAAACTGGAGATGAGAAAGATGCAAATGGTGCCTTCAAGACAGGGAATGTACATCAGAATTCATTTGAAGTGCAGCTTGACGATAAATAATTACCACATACAGAATTCATTCATAACAAACTAAATTCCTTTTGCATTTGTAGGTCCACGTTACCACTCCTAAACAATCAACACCGAGCATTTGATAAGAGTATATGACACATTGACTTGGTAGTGAAAAGGCCCCTGACACACTGATGATTTTAGTGTAATTTCAAACCAAGAATAATGCTTGCTGGAACCATCAAAAGAAATAAGATGAACTCTACTCATCAGAGGATAATGACAAAATCTCATGGCCAAAATATTTACCCAAAAGAATACTATGTTCCCTTCAAATGACGATAACTCCATTTCCCCACATCAATTTTACAATTCACCATACCTTTTTCCTTTAAATTCCACAAAAAACTCAAATTAGAAGGGAAAAAAAATCAACTATACCTACCCTAACATTTTATTAAATTTGCAATCTTTTCTCAAACCAATTTCTCTATACAATTCAGGTAACTATGGTGTTGTATTAAGCATACATAGCACTATTCATCAGTGTCAAAGCTTGATTCACCTCAAGAATATTGCCACAAACAATAGACGAAATTGCCTTGGCAGCATGAAGATTTTCGCCAGCAATAATGGTCAAGTTGGTAATAATAGGCTTCGAATTGAAAGTGAGCTCAGTTAAGGCCGTCTTGTACTGATTCACAAGTTCTTGATGCTGTTGTGTTTGTGGATAAGGTCCTCGCACTGAGTCGCTACTCTCGGAATCGCCGCCTCTCTCACTGGCCCGGAATCTTGAACCTGCCGAGCCAGAGGTTGCAGGACGCTGAATAAAGCTGTTGCTAAGGCCATTGGAGCTGCGATCCAGTCCGATTGGTTCTTCGGTAAGCCTAGGCTTCTTCAAGCCTGGCTCTCGTGATCTATCAAAGGGTCTACGAGAATTCTCCATCTCCATCAAGTTAAAGTAAACAGAAAATAGAAAACCCTAACCCTAACCCTAATTCTCATCAATCTTAAGTTACATAGTCCCCATCAACCCCACCATGTACATGGGATAGAAAAGGCAAAAAAAACGCAAAACTCAAATACAAGAACAAAAGGAAAGCATAATTGCCGCCTGAAGTTTAAATCCGACTTGCGAATGTACAGAGCAGAAATTGACTCAATCCTTTGACTTCTTCGCGTCCGCGAGTCTGAATTGATGTGAGAGAGTGAACGAAAGGTAAGCTATGTAGCTCGCGCTGAAGAACCAACAGATAGGGTTTTTGATTGATTGGGTATAGAAGGCCACGCACCAGTGCTTCCCCAGGAACTGATGGATTTACAGCGTGCGCGAACGTTGTGTATATATATTAAGAAATTGGCTTGATGTGGGGAGGGGCTGTGAATCGCTGGTGGAGGACGGTGGGGATGACTGAGGCGCCGTGGGAGGTGGGATTCGTTTAGGGCATGATGGGCTTTTGCTTGTGTAGAATTGTGGCATCATGAAGATTGGGCTGGGCCTAGTTAGTGTGGATCCTGACCGTATAAGACAATTACTCACGCACATCATAATTATTACTCACTCTCTGTTTATTTATTTTTTATTACAAAATATTTAAAAATGAATATTCACATTCTCAAATAAATGCATTCTCTAATTTCTTAGAACTAACTTTTTTTCTATCTAAAAAATACAAATTTTACCAATTTATAAGTCTCATTATTTCACTACTTTCTTTAGGAAGTCATAGTACGGTTGTACTTATCTATAATTCAAATATTTTTAAAGTTAAAATCATATATATATAAATTTAAATAACTAAAGTTTATTTTTTTGTTAAATTCATCACCATGACGTGTGATTGCCTTGAATGCATATGCATTTTGATGCCGTAAAGGACTCTGTTTTTTTTCCTTCAGTAATTTTTTCTTAGTTACAATTATATCATTTTGAGAAATAAAAATGTATTAACTCTTTGTTATTTGTCTTTCTATTCTATCATTATTATTTACTCCTTTTTTTTCCCTTTAAGTGTTGCCTTTGATTGCTGCACACACTTGAGATTTAAAAATCTCTCTCTCTCTCTCTCTCTCTCTCTCTCTCTCTCTCATATATATATATATATATATATATATATATATATATATAATAGGAGTTGCAGAAGCCTCCTGTTATGACATATGGCACTATCCTACATTAACATTTGGATTTAAGATTTTTTAAGAGTTTTTTTTTTCCTGATAAAGAAATTTGAAGGATTTTTTTTTTTAATATTAGGGTTATCTGAATACATTGAATTCAGATAAGATAGAATTAATCAAAATTTTTTAAATTCAATGAATTCAGATAAGATAGAGCTATGGGATGGCCCTTGGTTGGCGAGACTCTAGCTTATGTAAAGCCACACCACTCCAACTCTGTCGTCGAGTTCTTGCAAGAACGTTGATCTAGGTATGATTGATGGATTATTCTTGAGTTTTTGTGCCTGCAAATGTTGGAATTTAAAATTCTTGAATTGATATAGTCAGATCACATACGTAAAATAGATTGATTGCTGTTTGATTAATGGTTTCCTTCGATGTCTCGGGATTTTTCTCTGTTGTCCAGGTATGGAAGAGGATTCAAATCCCACCTTTTTGGTTCTCCAACTATAGTTTCCTGCAACTTGAAGTTGAATACATTCGTTTTGTAGAATGAGGAGAGGTTTTTCAAGGTTTACTATCCCAAACTAGTTAAAGACATCCTTGGGAAGCTATCCATGATTATTGTGTCAAGAGAGCTCCAAAAAAAGCTAAGAGGTGTTGCGGTGAACTTCATCACCACTTCTAAGTCAAGTCTTGATTTCCTTCACTATGTAGAGAAGTTAGCAATCACTGTAATGGAGCCATAGAAACATCGTCGAGAGGTTTTCTTCTTTCAAGAAGCCAAAGAGGTACTGTTAATTACCCGATCATTCTCTGACAGATTCATTATCTGCAGCAGATTCTTAAGTCATGGTTCAAAGGTGCGGGTAGCTTATCAGGTAGGAACTGACATAATTTCATGCTCTTAAATACTTGTGATTTTCTTAAAATTTATCCTTTTCTATACTGGTCTTTTTTTTCACCCTTCTCTCTGGAGTAGGGATCTCCAGGGGCATACAGTGAAGCGGCAGCACTTAAAGCAAGTGTGAGACGGTACTATGAGACGATGTTGAAGATGCCTTCAAGGTTTGAATTGTTTGTTAAATCCTGCTTAACTTAGCTTGCTCATTGTGAATTGTAATTGTCTGTGAAAGCCTACTGAAAAATGGCTTGCTTATTATGCTTGAGTGATGCATAACTGGTATTAATCTTCAATTCTCAGGCAGTTAAATTGTGGTTAGTGGATAAAGCAGTACTACTGATTGAGAATTCTGTTGGTGGGAGTATTCACTGTAATTATGATTTGCTTCTTTGCCACAGACTGCATGTAGTGGGGGAAATGCAGCTGGTTGTCAACCACGGCCTCTTGGGACTGCCTGGCATAAAAAAGGAAGATCTAAAGCATGTTTTAAGCTATCCCGTGCACCGCATGGACACCAACCTAGTTTATAGAGTTTAAAAAGAAAAATAACTTTATTAGAAATAGCAAAACCAACTAATGTGATAATTTAGTAGAGTAATAAAATATATAGGTTAAACTAAAAATAGAGTAGTAATTACTGTTTTAATTTTCTAAATGACAAATAATTATGAAAGATAAAAGTTTTCAAAAAATGACAATTTTAAAAAAAATACAAAGGAGGTATTACTCTGTTAAGCCATATTATTAAGAAAGTGTTAGTTTAATGTGTTTTTCTTCCGAATTCTTTTTTTAATTATATTTCAAAACTTTAAATGACTTAGAAAAAAAATAATAATAAAACGCACATGGGAGCAAGACATATGATAATCTATCAGTACAATAATGTTCGCTTTATATAAAAATCTAATTTATACCCTATTGCCCTATGAAAAATACTTGTAATTAACTTTTTCAATCGAGCTTCCACCTGATCAGATAGATAGGAATAATAAAAAGAGTTCCTATGGGTTATTACTTATGGAAATGAAAGTTAAAAAAATGTATATATTATTAGCATAATATAATTGTTTGTTGATATATGTTAAATAATAGAAGGTGAAATCTATATATCTATATAAAAGTTGTAGTGGAATGCTGTAGTTTTGCCAATTGTCCTTCAGAATGGCTATGTTGTTGACACGGGGTATGTTTTGTAGCTCTCAGAAGTGCTATGGTGCTGATGGAATGCTTTTTTGCCAATGTTATTTCAGCTTGACTTACCACAAAACAACTAATCTTCTCCTTTGATGCCATTTTTGCTCCTCAATTTATTGACTACACATACTCATTATTATTCTACGTTCAATGCTTATTCCTGTTGATGAAGAATCTGGAAATGATGTCACAGATATGAGAAGATGAAATGCTCCTAAATCAGTTCTCATTGGCTTACACTTTTATTCTGTCAGTGCTCCTTCTACTTGACTTCCTTATGCTTCTTTCTCCTCACCTTTCAGAATTGAGTCTATCGTCTTCTAATCTCCCATTTTGGCTCTTCGATTCTTCCCCTACATTAACGAATCATAATTGTTCAACCAATTGTAGTTCTTGAATAAGAAGAATGTTAAGGAGATAAGTTAGATTTGACCATATGAAACTCTCCAAATCGGGAAAAAATCCTTATTTTTATGAATGTTTTGGAATCCACTACTCTATATAAATACATGGTTTCTGAAATTGAGATATATTAGCTGGGGGAAAAAATAACTATTGTAAGTCCAAAAAACCAAAAAGAGGGAAAACAGTTACAGTTATTAGTAGATTTGAGATTTTTTACTTTTTAAGTTGTTGCTATAAGAAAAGGAAGATTTCAATATGTGTTGTTGAATGAATTGACAAAGGGAAAACAAGATAAAATAGTGCTTTTTAGAATTATTCAGATGTGGGATACATATAATGCTCAAAGACCGGGAGAGATTATGAGTATATCTATTTTGGCCTTAATGAAAATGTATAATTGCTTCTAATGATGTTGGATACATATTTATAGATATGAACATCACATGTCTTGATATATGTTTTAACTGAAATTGTAATTGGTTTTATAGGAGAACATGAAACACTGCATCATTAGGAGCATATTTGTTCTTGATTTTCAGAATTCTATTGAAGAAGGGAACTTTTACATGATGAAAAACTTCATTCTTCAGTTTCCAATGCAAAACTATTAAGTGTTGAATGAGGATCTACAAATTGTGATTGACGGAAGCACATATATAGAAGAAGTGTTGGGGGAGTTACCAGAGATTCCAAGATATAAATTTGTTTTGTGCCCTATGAAGAAATTGAATCCCAAGCTAGAGACATTAGTCTCTTAGTTGGTAGTATTTCAATGGAATAATGTTGTGCCCCCCCCCCCCCTCCTCCCCACACTCAAACGCACATAAAAGTTTTCATGCGCATATTAGGGTCTATTATGTTGAAGTATGATACTTAGATTTGTAGAATATTTAAACAACATAATCACCATTTTAGTGCAACAAAGTTATTGCTCTATCACTTTTTGGAAATGCATAATAATTGGAACCATATGTTCAAATGAACATGTTTTTCCAGCTTATATAGCATTTAAATGGAGGCAAAAATGTGACGCATTTATTTGATCAATGAGAACTCATGTTTATTTAGACTATTAGAAGATAGAGATCTAAGTTGCAAAAAATCATCAGCCTACTGTTGTTAAAGACCACTGAATGCAAGCATGCACAATATGAATTTTCATGACCAATATCCCCCAAAAACTAATATGCATATCACAGCCGAAATTCTATAAGCATTATAGCCCGAATTGCGCAACATTTTATGTGCATAATCACTACTCACAGCTTCCTTAGTTTGGCCTTTAGAAGAATAGACCAAATACCTAACTCATACTTAGGATATTTGAACTGCTTCTGTACTTTAACATGAATTCCCATCTTGGTGCTATTTGTGAATGTTTGTGCATTTAATAGATGCTTAACAAAGTGAACAATCCTGTGAACCTTTTCAGAATGAATCTGTGAATGTACCATGTCAATGATGAACACTAATAATCTAATAATAAAACAGATTTACTTCACAACGCATGAAAAGCAACTGCATTAAAAAAAATGAGCTACTACCAGTAGGTGATGGTGAATATATTTATTCTCCCATTCTCTCTTTAGATGCTATCGGTATGATAACAGGAGTTTTAGCAATTGAACTGCAGGGGAAAGGACATAAGAGTAACACTATGGGGGAAACAAGCAAATATGATTTAGAGTAGAGGTTCTTAGTAATCAGACTATGCAAATTGTTGTTTTTACATCAATGATAATGAAGCATGGCCAAGGGCATGCATCAATATCAAGCAGTAGTGCAACAAAACTCTATATTGACTTGGAAACTCCAAAAGTAGACAACTTTTGACAAACATATGTGCATATTTTAATGCACGAAATTTGGATATAGAAACACAGATTCAAAATCCTTTTAACAAATATAATTATTCATTAGTTTAATAGGTGTGAAGAAAATCACAAATTAGAAACATTAATGGAATTGAGTATCGCAACTGCTGTGTTAACTACATGACAATATGAGAAAAACAAGAAAAATTTGGCTAAGCTAAATGACATGATCAAGAGCGGTGAAAAAAATGGTATATACCAGTTCTTAAATTGTTTATGAATGCTTCCCTTCTAAACAAACTACACCATGAATTCTTCATGCAAAAACTAATTCATGTTGCTGCAAATTTTTTTGTTGCATTAGGAAAAGACATACTATTGTTGCGTTTCTGTCTTGAACATTAACACATACAATGGATTGAGGTATAATTCTTGCACAAGATGTAGAAAGAAACTAAAAGTTATGAAAAGAAATGGGCATGTAAATCATGTATCAGAACATAGGATTATCCAGACACAGTGTATCAATAAAATGTAGGGATATATATTGTTGTAAAAGAGAACAGTTTCATGCATTTCAAGAAATACAGATTCTGAATTTGAGCAAAATGCAGATATCGGGTTGAAATGATTGTTGTTGATCACATATTGCAAGGATGTTTCATATTCTTTGATAGATATGTTCAGTAGATTGTGGGTTTACGAGCTACTAAACTAGCACAAAAAGTGGCAGAGGTATACTATTTAGATTACGAATTCTTTCTGAAAATATAACAATTTACATATTAATATGAAATTTGCATATGTTGGGATGGGCAACGGAAGTAACACACAAATATATAGAAAAGATGAAAGAAAATAAATAAATAAAACACAACACGAAAGTTTAATGTGGTTCGGTCTCTCAATTAAACTTACATCCACGACCCCGAAGGGAAACACCCCACTATGTAATTTTTGGACGGACAAAATTACAAATCCTCACAAAATAACTTAAGGCCCAAAAATCTCCCAATTTATTAGGCTCAATGAGTTGGTGTACTCTCCCTAAAAACAATACTAACCTATTTATAGGGAAAGTCTTCCTTACTCTTTTTTAAATTATCCCATTTGGGATTGAGAAAAACTCAACAAATTCTCCATTTTCTCAATTTCCCAAATTATAACAGAATCTAAAAACCTAACTCTATTCTCAATCCTTGCAGTCTTCTTCTCTGTTGCTTCTTCCGTTTTACTTTCTTCAAGTCGCTTCTTCAAGGAATGACCATCAAGATGGTAGATATTTTTGCTCTTTTTTCTCCCTTGCATAACCAGACAAATTTCTCTTTATATATTTTGTAAGACTTCCCAACTCCAATATACTTGTATCCTTTTGATGTCATCACACCTAATGAAATAATGTTGACACTAGAATCAGAAACATACCTTACATCAGGAAGTATTTTGACTTCATCATTGTGGAGCTTAAGGCGAACTCGTCCAATGCTTTCAACCTTCATCTTCGAGTTGTTTCCCATGTTGATGTGGCCAAAAGTCCCCAATTGCAAATTATCGAACATGTCTTGGTCCTTGCAGATATACAAGTCTGATGCAGAATCCATTATCCAATTTGAATGCTTCTCATCAACAGTATTATCCGAACATCTCATCAATAATAGATCATCGTCCATGACCATATTTGTAAAGGAATCACTTACTTTTGCCTTGCCCTTCATTTGTTCTCTTAGAGCTTGTAAATCCTCTTTCATTTTTGGATAACGACTTTGGATATGACCAATCTCCCTACAGTAATAGCACTCAAGGTCGCTATTATCATTTTGGTGGGATTTTCCTCTTCCTTGATCACCTCTTCTTTTGCGTCGACTCCTCACTCTTCTCCAACTCTCTGTAGCTAATACTCAACTATCTTTACAGTGATTTTCTTTTATTATCTGGTGATTTTCTTTTAACAACTTCGACACCTCATTTAGTTACATTGTGCTTTTTCCTGCTAATAGTGACTGCACCAATGGAGTGTAAGATTTGGGAAGAGAAGCTAACAAGAGCAATGCATGTTCCTCATCTTCAATCTTCTCCCCTAAATTTTCAAGTCGAGATACTAACTCATTAAATTTATTTATATGGTCAATAATGTTACCTTCTGATAGGGGCTAAATTAGTCATATTTTTTTCTAATTATTTCAGGCTCTTTTGTGATACATTTTGTTTAATAACTAATCATATTCCTTCATATTTGAGATTTTACCATTTGAAAGGTGTTTTGTTCATTATTTTAGATTTTTAGGGTAAAACAAAACAAAACGTCGCAAAACAGAGGAGAGGCGGCGCCGGCTAGGGCTCTAGAACCGGCGCCGGCCATGCACTGAATTACACAAACTTCAAAGCGACGAAAGATTGTCAAAACAGAGTGATATAAAGTGGAACCGGCGCCGGCTCCAAGAGTCAAGGCGGCGCCAGCTGCATTCTGGTCTTAATTGTACAAAATGCGGAGAAAAATCGGCGAACGAATAGAGAAGCAGAACACAACCAGCGCCGACTCCGAGAGCCAATGCGGCACCGGCTGTACCCTGAAGATAAGGCGGTGCTTGATTTTTTCTTTGCGATTTTTGATAATCTGTGGAGTTTTAATATCTTCCAACTTTTACTTGGTCAAGAATTCTATACCTACGAGTTTAAGCACTTCCTAAGCCTATAAATAGATGAAAAACACAAGGGAAAAAGTGGAGAATTCATTTATCATCATAAAAAATTATTCAATCAAATGAGGAATTCTTCAATTCAATGAAGGTTGTATAAGAAGGTCTTCAAAGGAAGAAGAATGAGACTTGTCTATGAGTGCTTTCTTTTACTTTGTTTTCTTTTTCTTGAACAATGATATGTTAATTGTTTTATTGTAATTTGACATTGTTGTAGAAATTCATGATTCTTAGAGTTATTTGACCTTTTGATTAATTGATTATTATATTTGGTATTTGATTACTTGTGCATATTACGAGACTAATTGGTTAGGTCTTCCTATTAACTTGCTTGGACAAAGGGGTTGATGGTAGTCTTGATTCATTAGTTTCTTATTTGTTGGCTTTTAACTTGCTTGGATAAAGGGGTTAAGAGTAGAGACAAAGTAATTAAAGGTTAATTGATGTCTGCCAAGATAGGGATTCATTAGTTAATTTTATGCATAATTTGCCAGGAGTGGGAATTAAATCAAGGACTATGGTTAATGCATCTCTTGGATAAGATTGGTTGAGATAGGATATGTGATGCTAAGTTATCTAGAAGATAGGAGTTCATGAATTGGACAAAGAAGTGAATCTATATTATCCTTCATTATGCCAAGAGAATAATTAGTTATGATAAAGATTAAGTACTTTAGGTCATGTATGTCAAGACAATGGCTTAAGTTATATAATTCTACATCATTAACATGTATATATATTTATTTTATTTTATTTTATTTTTATTTATTTTTCACTTTATCTAGTCGGTTAAATAATGAAAGAAAGGTGATTAATGTTTACTTGTTCCTGGAGGATCGACACTCGTTTGAACCTATGCTCGGTTAATGATGAGTACGCTTTCTAATATGTGTAATTTAGGTTGAACGTTTTAATTTAAACTTGATTGGGAATGTGCTTAGTTTTTGTATGATTTTTACACCCAAGTCCGGATACATCAAGTTTTTGGCGCCGTTGTCGGGGATAAATCTGTATTTATTGGTTTAATAATTCTTTCTTCGTGCTAAAAACATCAAGTTTTTGGTGCCGTTGTCGGGGAACAATAGCATGAAAGCTTGGATTTTGTTGATTTAAACATGTAAATATGTAAGATATGTATAATTGTTCTTTTTGCAAAAATGTGCTATCTTTTGTATTTCATGTATTCTTGTACAACCTTGTAACCTTACTAACTTTGACTATGCTCTTTTAACTAACTTTGTAACCTTTTAATTTTATTTTAATAATTAATTTTGTTATCTAACTTGCTTCTCTTTTAATGTTTTTTTTTAGTTAGGTTATTTTCCTGTGTACTATGTTCTTTTTTTTGTTTTTGCTTTATTTTTCTTTTCTGGTTTCTATGCTTTGGTGTGCCCTTTTGTATTTTTCCTTTTAGGTACCTTGCCACTACCTCATTCTTCAAGCATTCAGCTCTTGTACATCACAATGCGCAAAGAATGGAAGTTTGTTTTTCTTATCTCTTCTCCTTTATATTTTTGGTCCCATTGTATGGTTAATTCTTTGTTATATTTATTTGGCAATTGAGGACAATGTCCAGTTTAAGTGTGGGGGAGTGATTTGATTGACAATTCTTCTATGCATATACTTTAGCTTTCTTGAAAATATTTTGAGCAAAATTTTCAAAAAATTTTCTGATTTTCTTGAGATTTCAAGCTATATTTTTTATGTATGTCTTTATAATGGATTATAGAGCGTATGTTCTAGATCATTTATGGTTTATGCATGACTTTTTGCATGTACTTGGACGAAGTAGTTCTTGATCAAATGCTTTACATTGTTCTTAAACCTGTTTTTCTATTAAAATTCATGGAGCATTCTAGAACTTATTTGAATACCTCTCGAGGCGAAATAAGAAAAACAATCATGATTTAATTTAGGGATGACGGTAATAGGCCTTCTTTGGATAGTTTGAGCTTTACAAGCCTACCTATTGTCATATTATCCCTAGTGCCTATTTTGAGTCTAAATGGTTGATTTCTTTCATTAAAACCCGTCACAATATTTTTTGTCCATTGCTTGTTTATGAGAGTTTGAATAGTTTTTCAAATTTTTATACTCTTGATGGATGAAAGAATATGTAAGAAAATGTTGAGGAAGAATGTGGGGATAAAGATCATGACTTGTTACTTTCAGTCATGGATCAATAACAAGTTGAGCTGGAAAGAGGAAAAGAAGCAAAGAAAGAGAAGAAAAAGAATAGAGGGATTGAAAAAAAAAAACAAAAAACTACTAGGAAGAATTGAAAAGAGAGATTGAAAACAAGTGAGAAAAAACAAAAATAGTAGCAGTGAAAGAAAAGAAAAAGAAAAGATAAATTGAAAGAAGAAGAAAGATCACAAAAGAAATGGTGATTGAACTGAACAAGTTAAGTTTATCATAAATCTTTGACAACATTGCTGGAAATTTGAGTGATCTTGTTGAAATAAAATTAAAAAAAAAAGAGTTGATGAAAAAGAAGAGTTGAAAGAAAAAGAGAAAAAAATGCAGAATTTGCGTGAGTGAAGTTGTAATTGCTACACAAGGTTAGGATTTGATTGATTCTTGGAATAGAAGAGCAAGAAGAGTTGAAAATTATTGATTTATTTTGTTTATCCTTTTCTTGTGAACTCTCAGTTTCTTTGATATTTGATTCTCCTATATCCTTCGTTTGATAAGTTATATTACAAGCCTTTAACCTTACATTACAAGCTTAAAAGTCTTACTTGATCTAAGTAGAATCATAATATGTCTCGGATTAGTGGAGAGAGTGTATGAAAAGTAAGCATATGGAATGCATATTCTTTTTGAACTGAATTCTTTCCAATGGTTTGAGAATATTGTTAAGTATTGTGATAGTTCTACTAAGTCATTTATCACTAACACAAGTTTTGCATTTGTTATGAAAGATGTAATATCATGTGTTTTATGTTCTTGAATGAAGAAAGCATTGAAGATATTGTTTTGAAATTGATTGAGTGATTTGTTAAACTTTGTGTTTTTCTACTTATTCTTGATACTTTGCTTGAGGACAAGTAAAGAGCTAAGTGTGGGGGAATATGATAGGGGCTAAATTAGTCATATTTTTCCTAGTTAGTTGAGGCTCTTTTGTGATACATTTTGTTCAATAACTAATCATATTCCTTCATATTTGAGATTTTACCCTTGGAAATGTATTTTGTTCATTATTTCAGTTTTTTAGGGTAAAACAAAACAAAAACGTTTCAAAACAGAGGAGAGGCGGCGCCAACTAGGGCTTTAGAACCGGTGTCGGCCATGCACTGGATTACACAAATTTTGAAGCGACGAAAGATTGTCAAAATAGAGCGAAACAGAGTGGAACCAGCGCCGTCTCCAAGAGTCAAGGCAGCGCGGACTGCATTCTGGTCTTCATTGTGCAAAATTCGGAGAAAAATCGGCGAACGAGTAGAGAAGCAGAACACAACCAGCGCCGACTCCGAGAGCCAAGGTGGCACCGGCTGTACCTTGAAGATAAGGCGGTGCTTAATTTTTTCTTCGCGGTTTTTGATAATCTGTGGAGTTTTAGTATCTTCCAACTTTTACTTGGTCAAGAATTCTATACCTACGAGTTTAAGCACTTCCTAAGCCTATAAATAGATGAAAAACACAAGGGAAAAAGGGAAGAATTCATTGATCATCATAGAAAATTACTCAATCAAAGGAGGAATTCTTCAATTCAAGGAGGGTTGTACAAGAAGGTCTTCAAAGAAAGAAGAATGAGACTTGTCTATGAGTGCTTTCTTTTTCTTAAACAATGATATGCTAATTATTTTATTGTAATTTGACATTGTTGTAGAAATTCATGATTCTTAGAGTTATTTGACCTTTTGATTAATTGATTGTTATTCTTGGTATTTAATTACTTGTGCATATTACGAGATTAATTGGTTGGGTCTTCTTATTAACTTGCTTGGACAAAGGGGTTGATGGTGATCTCGATTCATTAGTTTTTTATTTGTTGGCTTTTAACTTGCTTGGATAAAGGGATTAAGAGTAGAGACAAAGTAATTAAAGGTTAATTGATATCTGCCAATATGTAGATTCATTAGTTAATTTCATGCTTAATTTGCCAGGGGTGGGAATTAAATCAAAGGACTATGGTTAATACATTTTTTAGGTAAGACTGGTTGAGACACGATATGTGATGCTAAGTTACCTAGAAGATAGGGGTTCATGGTTTGGACAAATAAGTGAATCTATATTATCCTTCATGATGTCAAGAGAATAATTAGTTATGATAAAGATTAAGTACTTTAGGTCATGTATGTCAAGACAATGACTTAAATTATATAACTCTACATTCTTGATATGTATATATTTTTATTTTATTTTATTTTATTTATTTATTTTTCACTTTATTGAGCTGGTTAAACAATGAAAGAAATGTGATTAATGTCTACTTGTTCCTAGAGGATCGACACTCGTTTGAACCCTATACTTGGTTAATGATGAGTGCGCTTGCTCATATGTGTGATTTGAGTTGAACGTTTTAATTTAAATTTGATTGGGAATGTGCTTAGTTTTTGTATGATTTTTACACCCAAGTTCGGACACATCACCTCCTTCTTCCATCTTAAGCGAATATAGATCCATCTTCATCATCAAGCGGTTAGTCAGTATTTTCGATGCATGATTTTTATCTAAAGTCTCTCATATATTCTTAGGTGATGTCTCCTTCAACACTGTAACTTTAATATATAGAGCTAATGCTGACCGAATAGTATTGACTGCCCTTTTTAAAAAAATACTCCAATCGGAATCCTTCATACCTTCCAATTTCTCATATTCTAATGCAGAATCAAGACCCTGCTGCACTAAATGGTCTTGAATTGTGCATTGCCACAGAGTGAAGTCAATCTTTCCATTAAACAATGGAGGTAAAATCCTATTCTTTATATATGTGATATTTAAAGAATCCATAATAAAATATCTTATCTTCACGTGACACAAAAGAAAAATTACCTCTTACTCAGAACTGTGCTGATGAAGCACCTCCTGCTCCTTTTCTCTCCTCCCTAAACCCGAACCTTACTCTTTTCCTAAGCCGGAACCTTTGCTATTCTCCCAAACCGGAACCAGGCTCTGATATCACTTGTTGGGATGGACAATGGAAGTAACACACAAATATATAGAAAATATGAAAGAAAATAAACAAATAAAACACAACACGAAAATTTAACGTAGTTCGGTCTTTCAATTAAACCTACATCCACGACCCCAAAGGGAAACACTCTACTATGTAATTTTTGGACGGATAAAATTACAAACCCTCACAAAATAACTCAAGGCTAAAAAATCTCCCAATTTACTAGGCTCAATGAGTTGGTGTACTCTCCCTAAAAATAATACTAACCTATTTATAAGAAAAGCCTTCCTTACTCTTTTTTAAATTATCCCATGTGGGATTGAGAAAAACTCAACAGCATAAGTGACTATGATAATCCTCATTGTTATACAGGAAGTATTTCATGATACAATACTTAGACCATTGAAGAATATAATTGGCAAACTTATATTTGCCAAATCAGATTCGATGAATAGACATGAGGAATAATGAGAGAAAGCTTTAGGTCAACCAAGTTTATCAACCATTTGAAATAGTTGACAAAGAAGAAGATCAAACAAAGGTAAAAATACATGTGACCACAAATATAAATACATATGTATAGATATATGTAAATGGATATGTATATGTATATGAAATGACAACATGCAGTAGTGGAAATGAAATGATAACACATATATTCCTTTATAAGCCTATTTAGGAAATTAAAGAACATTAAGAAGCAAAAGAAGAGGAAAAAGAAATGGAAAACATGCTTCAAACTTAAGCACCCATCAAAGAAGAAAAGAAGTGAGTAGAAGTTACAAAGTATGAAAAAAAAAAGCCACTGATCTTTTGCTCTAGCAAAAAAAATTATGACATTTGCTTAGAATAATTTCTTCTTTTTTACAGAACACAAGTCAGTTCATAGAGGAAACAGTTGGAAGAATTGCTTACAGCAAGTGCAAACAAGAAAATGAAGCCTTCTATGGAATTGAACCTGGAATGCTGCTAAATCTAACTACAAATTAGTTTCTTGGGTCTACCATTTATTTATATACCTAAAGTCTTTGGAAATTAGCTACATTGTATTTTGCATTGCAGCTTCAACTTTGTATTGTTCAATGCATTTTTCTGGATATTATGTTGGTTTTGTGGATTTTTATGAGTGATATAAATCTTTTCAACTTTATTGAAATAGCAGGAATTGAATGATTCACGTTGCTTTGGTTTAGCTTGAACATTTCTAATTATAAAATTGCTAAATCATCATAAGGTTTCAAGTAGCATGCATCTACAAGCAAACTTTCATACAATTACACAAGGAAACTATCATCATTTATTACACGAAGATAAGTTTACATAATTTATAGTCATTTCCTTCCACAAAATAATTTAATACAATATTCAAGAAAAATACAACTGAACGAGGTAATGTGGACATCATAACTATTATTTTTTAAACAGTAATCAAAAGAAACAAATAGAGCTACATATTCCTAGTTCTTCAATAGTTGTCAGAACTTCATCTTTTGGCAATGACACTCGCCTTCTTGCCATTTTCAAGCTACATGGAGGAATCGATGATAGCCTATACATCAAAATGTTCTCATCTTTATGTTTCTTAATACTCTCCAAAAATTCTGCAACAAATTCAAGAAATGATGCATAAGGGACATAACTCACTAAACTTGATACTGAAATTTCACAGCATTATGTTTTTTGTGACTATATCTAGTTTATATTTAATAGAGACAATTACATCATATTTCATCCTTGCTAGCTATAGAGATTCATATTCTACTCTGCAACTTTATCAAAGATATATTGTATTGATCACCAACTACATATCCGAATATATTTCCTTCATTTTTGCTACCTAAACCTCTAAGAATATAGAGTTCATAAAGCTAAACAAGAAAAGCTATTTCAATCATTGAATTGACATCTATCAGACTATTCGCTATTGAAACAGCATACTACTAACATACATAACTATTGTCATATAACAAACGTCATAACATATCATTTGCATTAGTCATCAACGAGCAGATTTCAAAATATCATCAAAATAGCTGATTGTGCATCAATTGTTAGATGTTCCCCCAACATCAATAATCTTTTGTGAAACATCCCCAGTAAATATACCATCATTGTTGTTCCTAATTATATCCACAATTTCTACACCAAAAATAGAAGATCCTTCAATATTCACCCCATTAACATCATAGTAAAGCTAAATAGCATTTTGTGTATATCTTGGCAATTGGAATTTGTGCTTGCCAATATATTCCTTAAATAAATCTTTATGAATATGATCCTCCATTTGAGATTCAACAACAATAATAACAAAAGGTTGATAGAACTTGAAACATGAATCCATTTTCCTCTGTGTTTCTTCGGCCTCCAAATACTTCTCAATAAAAAATATAATTGTTGATGGATGTTGCAACTCAGGCTCATAAAAAACCCAGGCATGTGAATCAATCCACCAATTGTAGTAGTTATCTCCATCTCTACTCATGGTTGTAGACATTGGAATAAAAATTTCAAAATACTCATCATAATCATATTTTCTGAAATATAAAACCATACAGATTTTATTTGCTCACCTATCAGGTAAAGCATAGTAAGCTTTATATTCTTGCAGTTGCATAGTTGACAAGACCATGGTTTTCATATATAAATGGACGAATGCTTGGCTTTCCTACTAATATATATTCAGAAGGCATTCCATTATATAACTCCATATCTTATGGCAAACAACTAATGAATTGCTTTACAAATGTGCGTGTGTATACTTATATATAATGAGGCAAATAATTAATAAATGTCTCTTCAAAATTTGAAAAAGAGTTTTATGTAAATCCTATACTCCATCAATATTTAAATAAAGATCGTCTTTCCCAAATTCCAAATATCCATTCAGAGGACACTACCTGTTTCATTCCTCTCAATATAATCAGTTATTCAAAGTAATCTTCAATACAAAGAATCTAATGTCTTCTCATTATCTCAAATACTTTATGACCACAAAATATTAAGCCAATTCAGACAGCATTTAATACCACATAAGAAACAACATGTCAGTTACATATAACATGAAATTGAAATTTTTTTGGGAACTTTAACTCTGATAGATATTCTAAATAGTTCAATGATCACAGCACATATGCCAATGTACAGTAATAAACACAAACATATCCAACGCAGAAGCTGTTACCAAAATAATTCATTGGTCAATTTTATTTGTATTACATGGATAACTTACAACAAATATTATATCAAATCAAAAAATTAAATTTTAACAATATAACATAAGAAAAATTTTAGAGATATTCAAATATATAACGTCTTTATATTTTTTTTTTTAAATCAACTACCAAAGTCATCTTCAATATAAAGAATCTAATGTCTTTTCATTATCTCAAATACTTTAATGACCACAAAATATTAAGCCAACTGAGACAGCATTTAATAACACACTAGTAGGCCACTTCACACTGCTCGCGGAGATTTCGCCCGTGATTAAATATAATTTTATAAAAAATTAAAATTTGATAAACTTTATAAATATATATTAATTACACCTTCCAATATATGTGGCTTGCCATGGTAAGCATGACACCTTTTATAAAATTATTTGGAGCACCTTTTTTTTAGATTTTTTATGTTATTAATAAAGCACTAAGTAAACTCATGGTTTAGTAAACTTATCACACCCCTTTGCCTTTGACACCTAATTTAGAAGTTACAAATGTTTGAAAGTATCATCATACAAAACAAAAAGTAGGTCCAATTGTTATCTTACTTTTAAATTTTTTTTCTACTTATGCAAAAAAAAAAAAAAAAAAAGGGAGGTGCCTAAAATTTAGTTGGCTTTTGATTTAGTGAATCTATGTGACAATCTTGGGTGATGAGATGATGAAGCAATTTATGGTGGTGATAATACCTAAATTACGATTAATTGAATCTGCAATATGTTTGACGAGCCTAGGATGTATCATAGAGTTCAATATGCTTCTATTTCTTCACTCTTTGTATCATTTATGTCCTAAGAAGTCTAACAGATAAAGTGTGGACGCATTTGGGGGGCAAAGGTACTAGGTGATTTCTCCAGTTATATTGTTTGGGGACTAATCATGTGCTTTGAGGACCAATGACATCATGTGGCAATGCCATTGTGGTCATCACGTAAGCGGAAAGCAAGCCTATTTGTGGAGTGCTGAAAAATCCTTGGTTAAGAGAAAAGTTCCATTTGGTGGCTTAGACTTATAATACAGCATGCTTTGTCTTATGAGTAGAGTTTGTAAAACCAGAACCTTTATCACATACAAGTGATTCTTTACATTTGCTTGCATTAGAATGAAACTCTATGGATCATCCTTATTAGAACTAAATACCAAACTGATCTAGCTGAGGATCTTTCTCTGTTGATTAGCTAATAATTACTTAGAATAATATTTTGTATATTGAACACAGTTTTAAATTGTATTATTTACAAGTACGTTTCTATGTCAACCACATCTTATTGACATTCAACCATACTTATCTGGTGAAATAGTTTTTTTTTTTTTTTGTTTAAATTGCAAGCCCACCAAAACCAAAAAAGTGACACTAATAAATAGTATATTGAAGGAATCCATATTTAATGTGTACTAATGTGTATATTAACTGATTGATTTTGGTTTTGCAGAGCTTCAGTTCGTTGATATCTAAACAAATTCTCCTCCTATCCTAAGTAGTTCACTGTCAAATTACTACCAAATTTTGTATGCCTGTAGAAGTCACTTTAATATCATACATCATGAACACATTCAAAGGAAGAAATCATGGCATTAATGTTTCCAATGCATTCCACGCTTTTGTCAACTCCTCCATTTGTCATATCTGCAATGACCTGATAAGAGGATAGCGAAAATGTGACATGGGATAAAAATTTGTACCTAAAGGAAAATAATATTGTGCATTACAAAAGAAGCCATAATAATGTTACTCCAAATTGCTTGGCTAGCACCATAAAAATGAGAGATGAAAAGCAGTCAGGAGTTACTATTCATTGGCACTTCTTACATTTCAGAGCTATGAATGAAGAATGGCACAAGTAACTTCCTCAAACCTATTGGGATTCAGATCAACGCTACTAATCCTTGATGCTCTTGCAATTCTTACACCTTCAGTAGCTTGAAGCATGATAGAGTATAAGAACCTAGATATAGGGTACAAATGGCATGAGGAGCCCTTTTGCACCTAATCCTAGCACAAAAGAATGGAATTTAAATTCAAATAACAATTTGCAGCATGTTTGATCCGAAAATTCTGTAAGAAGATATATTTGAAAGATTTATCAACTAAAGGTTGTACCTGTTGAGATGCTACAGCTGAGAACACGTATTTTTTCCAATGGTGCCAATGGATTGAGCTTTGCAAGGCAGCCTAATTTCAAACATCTAAATAGTCAAAGACATCAAATAGCATACTCTCAATAGCCGAGGGAAGGCTAGATAGCTTGATGTGACTAACATTCAGCAGAGACAACAAAGGCAGGTTTCTAAGATCTTCCCTCAAAGACTCAATGTCATTATTAACCAAAATTAATTTCTACAGCTACATAGCCTACAAATGTGCAATGGTAGACATCATTATCTCATTATATCTAACACAAAAAACCACATTCTCCATTCAAAAGAAATATTTCAACTGAATAGGAAATAAAAAACAAACAATGAGAATAAATCAAGGATGGTGATCAATAAGAAACATTCTCCATTATTCATTGGAAGTGATCTTGTTGACCATAATAGTTTTATTGTATTTAGGTTTTATTTTATTTTTTTAGTGGTAGCCACATTCTCCATTCTCTTAGTACATGTATATAAGTAAGGATGGTGCAGAATAATGCTTAAGGCAAGGCTAAGATTCTACTTCTGTAGGAACTACTACTGATGAACAGAGCTTCCTTTCCCCCACCCTTATTTCCATGTTTTCCCATTTTCCTCTTCCTCTATTGTACAAAAGACACCATTCACTCATTCCTAAGACACCATCTGCTAAAAAACTCATCTGCATCTCAGTGGACTCAAATTAAGAACTCAAATAATTTTCACACCATATCAAAACAGGTATAATAGAGTAAGAAACATGGTTTTTATTAAAAAAAAAAATAAAAAAACAAAGCTTATCAGGATTTGCACCATGATTCCAGGACCAGATGGAGGCACTCTCGTCCTTAGCATGGTATCAGGCATCAGGAACCTAAAAGTCGGGTTGTCTCTTTGCTTTATCCTTAGAACTATCTCTGATTGCCCATCATGTTTGCTGACAAACATAGCAGTCCTTGCAGTGATTTGGTGTACCTTCTTTGTAGGGGGCTGTAAAAGAAGCAAAAGCAAAAGGAAATGGAAGCTTTGTAAAAAATGAATTACTTCAGAATTGCAAATCCAAAACATATTAGCACTGAAGATCCTAAATACAACTCCAAGGACACATCAAATCTACTGAAACATGTAAATTCCAAGCAGTAAAGAAAAAGAATAGTCTTTGATTTATTTTTGTTAAAAAATCAAAACAGAGAAACATAACACAGAAACAAGGAAGGCGAGAAGATAGGGCAAAGAGAAGCTATCCATAACATTTGGGGCAAAGAAAATGACAGGACAGAAAATATTGCAGCAAGAAGATATTTTTTAAAAAAGAAATAATGTGAAATTACTGAATTGTTCATGACGACCAAATGAATATTAACTATAGGATGTTTTCTTGATGAAATTTTATCCATCTATCATGAATCTTTAAAATTTATTTGATATCTTCATCATTAGAATAATAAAATTGGAATAAAAAAATTAAAACAATGTGAAGAGACAATTTACTCCTCTCTTCACAATTAGAATATACATTTAGAAGAAAGAATGAAGATTAATAGGAAAAGGAAAATATATATAAGATGGTCAATATTGTCTCAACAATAGAAAGCCAAACACTATGTTTCTTGTTCCATGTTATCCAAGCATGCAGGTAAAATTCCAAAAAAAAAATTCATAGAAAGACAAAATGCATTCAAAAAATATCAAAATTTTTTTTAAAAGAAAAATAACTGAAGAAACCATTTTAACAAGTAAATTTCCCAGTATATTCTACCTTTCTATTGTAGAAAGCAAAAACCAAAAAATTTAACTAGAAGATATGTGAAGGTATATAATATTTAACTGCCGCTGGTAGGGCTTTCCTGTAAAACCCCACCCTATCATGGCCTGGGAGTATGCATTGTATCATTTATGTGTGAATATGGTCTTAATTAATTTTAGTCTTATTTATGTTTATTGAGCCTTTTTAATTGAATTGTTAGCATCTTGTGATACCCTATTTAGCTTAAAGGTCTTTAGGCTACGAATTTATTTTGGATAGATAAGTTATCATAACCGAAGTTTAGATCTAAGATTTAGATTTATGGAAATATTCATATGTAGCATAAGCATTGTGAAGGTTTATTCAATAGAGTATTGGAATTTCAGTTGAGTAATTAGGGTTCAAATTCTAGCTATATGAATATTAGGTAATTTAATTTAGTAGTTAATATATAAAATAACTATTTTCTAATTTGTTCCAAGAATAATATTCTTGAATGGAAGGATTTCTTTTTGTCCCTTCCAAAATTTTCTCTTAATCGTCACTTACATTGTTTGGGGAAGTAAAATAATACCCTAATAATTTAGGATCTTTATTCCTTTTTCCTTCCAACAATTCAAATTTAAATCCCTCCCTTGTGCATGAGATAAGCTGCCAAGACTTAGGGATAATTCCCTAATTCTTTCTTCAAGTTGGGGGCAAAATATATAATATAGGGAACCTACCAAAGTCGGGATTTACTTACGATTGGAGTTCGGAAATTGTGGCTCTATGAGAGTATAATAATATTCTCCTTCCTTTTCAATTTTTTTTTTTTTTTTTTACCAATTTCATTAACCTCATATTATCATTTTTGGCATCCAAACTTATAGAAGATTACTAGTTGATGTCCCCACGTTACGTGTGGAGGTTTTGCCCATCGTGTTAAAAAAAAAATTAATATATATATTTTTAATATTTGTATTTTTTCCAAAGCTATTTATATTTTGGTTGTTCTTGATTTCTCTTTAATTGAATAATACACTTGGAAGGGCCTAGGTCCCGGTTTGGTCCGGCCCAAGGGTAGAAACTCTTGGCCCACCTGGGCCTACGGCCCGACGAGCTGGGCCACACGAGAAAGCCGTTACCCAACGGCTCTCTCATTTTTTTTATTACATTTCAACCCCAAAAATGGCTGAAATATTTTTTTTTACATTTTAGTCCCTAACAGTTATATTCTCCATTTTAACCCCCAAAACTCTATAAATACTCCCCAATTCAATCCAAAACCCATCAAACACTCTCCAATTCTCTCCAACTCTCTTATTTTCATTTATCTTTCTCTCATAATCCTCAAATTTCTTCATTTCCTCTACAAAAAGTATTAGAATAGAATTTATTTTTGTGTTATACTTTTTCAATTCTTCAAAAAAGTCTTCATATTTTGGAAGATTGTTGAGTGGCAGAATAGTGGATACAAGAAGTAAAAAGCTCCACAAAGTATTGTTATTCTTGGTCATCAACTAGTTAGTATTTCTTAATCTTACATTCTTATTTTTTAGCTTTATCAATTGTTTATTTGTTTTAGTTATTTGTTTAATTTTTAAGTTAATTTGTTATTTATAATTTTCAATTCTCTTATTTCATTATTTGTTAATACTTTATTTTTTTGAACTTTTATTTGAATTTTGATTGCTTGTTTTTTTTTATAAAAATAATGGATCCAAATCAATATCATCATTTTTATTCATCACAATCATCTGCACATTTTGATTTTATTATAGATCCAGCCTTGAGTTGAATAAAAAATGAAATAGGTAATGAAGATGAAGGTCCTAGTAAGCCTAGCGTTAGTGTTTCACAATCACAACCAACTTCAACTATTAATCCTAACGAATCTAATATAGGTGAGAATGATGTTAAAACAGCGGATGTTATAGCTAAAGCAAAAATATTTATGGTTTGGAATCTTTTTGGAAAGGATAATGATAATGATAGGGCAACATGTAAAATTTGTAAGGTGGTATATGCACATAAAAAGGGTGGAGGGACGGGAACATTATATGAAAAGGTCATATAATGATTGGTTAGAAAATCTACTTAAACAACAATAAATATGTACTATTGGAGGTCAAATTATTAGTAATTTTCAATATGATCATAGAAAAAATAGAAGTAGATTTGCTAAAATAATTGTTCAAACTAAATTACCTTTTAATTTTGCAGAAAATCCACATTATGAACAATATATGCAAAATAATTGTCAACCAGTATGGAAAAGAATTCCTAAAACAACGTTAAAAAATGAATAATAAAAATATATAAAGAAATGAAAGAGTATCTAATTACTATGTTTGATTCTTGTAATTGAAAATTTACTCTTACTTGTGATGGTTGGACTGCAATTACTAATGATCTTATTTGTGCATTACATGTCATTGGATAGATCATGATTGGTTAGTATAAAAAAGAACTATTTGTTTTAAATTATTTGAATATCCTCATGTAGGTAGTAATATAGTTAGAATGATTACTCAAACATGTCGTGAATATAGGATTTTAAATAAAATTATTTCTATTTCTTTAGATAATGCTTCAAATAATGATTCCGCCATAGCAATTTTGAAAAATACTCTGATTTCTATGTTAAATGGTATTTTATTTCATACTAGGTGTGTTTGTCATATACTTAATTTATGTGTAAAGGAAGGATATAAATATGTTGATGATATTGTTAATATAACTAAAAATGTTGTTTTATTTATTGAAACCTCTCCAACTAGGCAACAAAATTTTAAGGCATTATGTCGAGAACAATGTGTATCTTTTAAAAATTTTAGATTAGATTGTAAAACTAAATGGAACTCAACTTTAGATATGTTTGAAAGTATTATACCTTTTCAAAACTAACTTATTGAATTTTGTAATAGTAATAATTTTCAACCTCTACTAACTGAAACTCATTTTGAAAATTGTACTGTACTTTCAACATTTTTATTTACTTTCAAAGAAGCTACTGAACTTTTATTAGGATCTTATTATCCCACTACTTATCATATTTTTCCAATACTTGCTAAGGTAGCTTATATTTTTTGTGAGTATATGGATCATCCCCAATATAGTTATTTTATTAGAAGTATATTTGGAAAATATAAAAAATATTATGAAGATATTCTTATTTTATATTGTATGGCATTGTGTATGGATCCTCGAGTAAAAATGATTGGATTTCATAGTGTTATTGAATATTTATATGAAACATTAGATTTTGATGAATCTCAAACACTTAGGCAATGTATGATAAAAGATATAAAAGATAAAACGGGTAAAACTCTATTTGATATGTATAATTTGTATGAGTTTGAGTCTTCTTATTTTAGTTCTCCTAGTTTAAGTAGGCAAGATTCATCATCATATAGCAGTCACTTTTAACCACCACGAAAATCTACCTCTTCAATTTTATCAGTATTTAATCCATGAGATATTATAAAATATAAAAAAAGATCGTCTACCACCCACAACGAGATGACAATTTTTAAGATGCAGCCCTTGGTAGAAAATGAGGATCAACATTTTGATATTTGTGGTTGGTGGAAGGCTTATATAAGTCAATATCTCATTTTATTTAAAATGGCACGTGATCTTTTGACACCACTAGTCTCCACAGTGCCATCGAAAAGCGTCTTCAGTGAGAGCGTTCGAACAATTGATGAAAGAAGATCTCGATTGGCTCCTCAAACTTTGGAGATATTAATGTGTTGTAGTAGTTGGTTTGCAGCCGAAAATAGAACGGCTAATTCGTGGATTATTAATGATGACTCAGATGATAAATGGAGTGAGCCAAGTAGTTAGTTTTGCATTCTTGTAATTAGGAATTTAGGATAAGTAATATTATGTATTTAATTTTATTTTTATGATATTTATTCTATTTTTAAACTTTAATCATTGTAATATTTTTAAGAGGTTTAGGCATCAAGTCCCTCTCTTATGTAATATTTATTTTATTAATTAATAAAATAGGTAGGGGTCCAAGCCAAAACCCCCACCACTTCAAGGTGATTTTTTTATAATTTTAAAAAATTGTGTTATTTAAGTAATAATAAAAAATTTACAAAACAGTTAAATATCAAAATTTTTAATCGAATTAAGTAGGAGAAAAAAAAAAGAATAAACCCACAAGCCAAGCAACCGTGCCGGTCCCGGGGCTTCTAACCCAGGGACCGGCCTGCCCTCCTCTAGGACTGGCCCACACACCACGTGGGCCGGTCCTCGGGCCCGGCCTGAAACTATGTGAGCTGGCCTAAGTGTCAATACTAATAATGACCAACTGTTTCGTGTAAATATTGAAAGTATATGAAGTATAAACTTAGACCAAGTATTTGTTAAGGAAAACAAACATTTTTAAACAAGAGCTTTGTTTCTTGCAAATAATCCCTTTGAGACAGTCTAAGATAAAAAGGAGATTACACTCAAACCAAAAGACAAATACATCAAAGAATACAGCAAAATAGTAAGATTACTCCCTCATACAAAGCATTCTAGGAGATGAAATAAGCACTCTTTAATCTATTCATGACTCCAAAACCACACAGAAAAAGAACAAGAAAATCAGACAGTTAGAACTAATATGCTTCTGTATAAATTTACAATTGTCTCTATGAAGCATTTTCAGCTAGACAACTTCAACTACAACCACTTGTGGCATGGCCTAGCCAACTTCTACTGTTGGAGCAACGCAAACTGGTCGTTTAAATCAGTAAAGCGAAATTCAAGTTGGTGTCGATAATGAAGTGGAGTTGATTTGATTAGTCCTTCTTGATACCTGCCAATAGTTCTCTAATGGGTATAGCAGCCAGTAAACTTTTTATATACTCCTTGCATGATTTTTTACCTTGGCAAGCAAGCACTTCTTCCTCTTCACTCTTTATTGGTGGTTCCCCACATCTTATGGCTGCTGAATTTTCTGTAGAACACTCTTTTGGCCTTACATTGCTGCAGCAACATTTTGCTGATCACCGACATGTTTTTCCTGAGATGATTGAGTTGTAGTTGGCATCTTGTAGTTGGCTGTTTTCCTGTCAAATTTCAGTATGTAAGCCTGGTTACATCCCTCATAAAACCTTTCACCTAATGTGTTGATTATGTAGTAAGCATCACAACTGACAATGTAAACTTCAGCTTCACAATCATACTGACAGCTTGCTACAGTATTACTTATCTCATCCCAGATACCGTCAAAGGACATAGCACCATGCAGAACATAAAATGGACAAA